>CM042536.1:8181903-8809403 GCA_023630585.1 Cranoglanis bouderius
TTGTTATTTTTCAAAACAGACCCAGAGTCGTCATGACCAACTAAGCCTTATGTGAAAAAATGGAAAACTGGAGATGAAGAAAACAAAATGCTTGATGTAGATTGGGGTTTGGATCGATTGACGATGGTATCTGGAATCGCACATGGACTCAATCTATCTTGATGGCTATTAAACTGGACGTTTTAAATGCCAGAATGTGTCTTCGTTGCTTTATGGGTGTTTTAAAAAGCAAGTGACAAAACTTTCTCCACTCCTGTCTCTCTCCTCTTCTGATATGAAAAGTCAGAATTCCACCTTGCGTCTCTTAATGTAGTAACCATAGTGACAACAACGCCTCAGTTAATGCTTGGCCAGTATGCTTGCACTGTTATTTTAAACCTACATGCTACATTTTAAAGACATAAAACATCTGACCACAAATACCCCCAAAATCATTTGACAAGCTTCGAATGTATTTTCAGAAAGATGTGAACATATTTGCGGGAGCAGTCATGAACGGGTAACGAAGGCAGGGTGAAAGTGCGTAAACTCTGGGGCTATACAAAAATCAAATTTGAAGTTTGAAGTGGGAGTCAGAGCAAAGATAGACAATATTAAACATGGATAATCCATAAATCAGACAACAGAGAAACATGTGAGAGACAAAACCAGGAAGTAGAACTAGGAATAATATAAACCTAGGAAAATGAGGCTCGGAATGGTACTGATACAGAAACGCACTAGAAGACTTTACGAAAGTACTATGACACAAACAAAGTAATTAAGGATGAAACACAGAACAGGTGGACACAAACAAGCGCAACACATGCTGAGAGGAAGAATTCATGACAGAAGTGATTTTTTTTTTTTTTTTACCTGCCAAGCATGAGGGTGCATGTGGGTGTGTTACTACACAAAAAAGCAAAACAGCATCCTTAGTGGTTCTAGCATCAACAATCTAAAATGATAATAGTATAAAATCGAGTCCCCAGGTGCAGCGTTTCATTTAGTGCAGTGACTTCCACTAGTTCAATCTTTCAGGAACCTGGCAAACACTAAAACACAAACACAACATGTTTTCCTTCTGTGTAGGTGGACTGGATTTGCTGACTAGCCACTGTTCACTTTGAAATATCTGTGGAAGTACTCAATGCTTAATGTCTGATTTTGTTCTAATGCAGGTCCTGGAGTGTTTCCTGTCAAAACTCCTGGATAAGCTGTATAACTAGAAAGTGGCAGATGGACATCTGTGGATGCTAGATATAGATCTGTGTGGGAAAATATGAAAAGAAAAGGTGAAAAGAATATTGCGTGTCTGCTGTACTTCTCTGAATGAAAAGGGTGCTGCCGTCACTGAAAAGTGAGACTTGTACAGTACATACACATAATACAGCAGTAAAGTAAGACATGGTTATACACTTTTGTGTTGGCAGAGTATCTACACTCACTAGGCATTTTAACAGGTTTAGGTAAATGTAGTTGCTTTTTGTAGGTAGATAATTGCTAACTTTAGCCTAGAGCTTCAGCTTTAGGGTCAGGGTCATGGTGGATATATATTATTATTTAGATATACTTTTGTTGAAATTCTAATTATACCATTGAGAGTTATTATTGCAACTAGTGGTCAAATAAACCTGCAACAAGCACTAATAAAGGCCTTTGGGGCAGGAATCACACTGCCCAATGCTTGGGGAAGAAGCAAAATACAGGACAGTTAATAACAAGGTTGCCAGGATTGCTTTAATAAAATAAATACATTTCCACAAACAAAGGCAAAGTATAAGTGCAGACAGTGTGTCTGTGATGCATAGAACCATTTCTATTGTGAGATACATTGTAAAAATTAGCAAAGGGAAAGGGAGATTATGGAGTGTATAATGTTTGTTAATCAGAAATACAGTGGTTATAGAAAAGAATCACCACAAGTCAGGAGATGGATACAAAAACAATTTCAAAGGCTTTATCAATGCCTAGAAGCACAGTGAATTCTATTAGTACAAAGTGGAAGGTATTTGGTACAACACAGACCCTCCCTGGATCAGGACGTCGCTCCAAACTGGATGAAAGAGCCAGGAGGAAACTAGTCAGAGAGGCTACCAAGAGGCTACTCTGAAGCATTTGCAGGAATTTATGACAAAGGGTGGTGATTGTGTGCATGTGACAACAATATCACAAATTCTCCACAAATGTGGCTTGTATGGGAGGGCTGCAAGAAAAAAAGCTCCTCAAGAAAGGCCACATGAACGCACCTTGAAGACTCTGAGGCCACATGGAAAAAGGTGTTAGGGTCAGATGAGACTAAAATTTAATTATTTGGCCTCAACACCAAACGATATGTCTGGCAGAAATCCAATACAGCTCACCATCCAAATAACACCATTCCTACAGTAAAGCATGGAGGTGGTAATATCCTGTTATGGGGGTGTTTCTCTGCAGCAGGGACTGGACCACTTGTCAGGATAGAAGGAAAATGGATGGGGCAAAATACCGTCAAATTCTTGAGGAAAATCTGCTGCCCTCTGCCAGCAAGTTGTCAATGGGAAGAAGGTTTACCTTCCAACATGACAATGACCCAAAGCACACAGCAAACTGACCACACAGTGGTTGAAGGAGAAAAAGGTGAATGTCCTTGCATGGCCTAGTCAGAGCCCAGACTTAAACCCCAATGAAAATCTGTGGAATGACTTGAAGACTGCAGTCCACAAACAGTCACCATCAAATTTAACTGAACTTGAGCAGTTCTGCAAAGAAGAGTGGGCAAATATTGCAAAGTCTAGATGTGCAAAGTTAGTAGACACATATCCCAACAGACTAACGGCTGTAATTAAAAAATTAAGACAAATTAAAGCATGATCCTTTTTCCAACTCGGTGATTGTTTTTAATTTAAAAAAAAAAATTTCTGACATGTTGGTGTTGTATCTTTCACTTGGATGTTATAAGTTGCACTGAGTAAATACAGCTGGATAAAACAAAAACTGTGTCTGTCTTCATTTCAGGCTGAAAAGCAACAAAATGTGATTATTTTAAAGGGGGGTGATTCTTTTCTATACCCACTGTACATGTGCACCACACCATGGTGAACTTGTTTACCACACAAAGTGTTTTTTGGCATCCAGTTAGGCTCGAAAATGAGCTGAAATCTGCAATCCTACTTGATATTAGCTATTCTGTGTGTGCCTCGCTGGCAATGGGAAACACACCTGCTCTATCAAACACAGTTGAATACAGCTACGTCTAAAAACACTCAAAACAAGCTGCTAGACTGTATGCTGGATGACTATGTTGCTGACTTGCAACTGCTTATTAAAAGGTTACTCAAATAGTTCACTAAATAATAAGAAGCGTGATAGCCTCTCGACATAAGTTTGTTTGACGTTAATGTCACCCTGCCCCAACAAAATCTTTAGTCATGGGCCACTACTCAGTCCGTACAGGATTTTGTGATTGTTGCGGCCAAAAAGGCTTGATTTTGCCGCGTTTTTTTTTTTTCAAAATTTTCAAATTTTTGCTTCAAAGCACAATTGCACGAAATTGTTTTGCACCATCTTTTGCAGTGATGTTTATTGGTAAATGAGGCCTTTTAACTGTACTTATGTTCGACGCACGTGAATCGAAGAGGGCTTTGATTGAATGCATGCTGTCATCATGTCACATGACGCGTCTTGGGCCAAATCTGTGGAAAATCTGCAGTAATTTTGAAAAATTGCAAGCTCCTCCAAATACTGTGGAGTTTGCTTGAATTTCTGCGATCGCAAAATCGTGAACTCCTGGAGGGACTGACTATTGATTTAGAGGCAATTTAGCAGAGCAAAGGTACCCACTGTGCAAGATAATGTTGACAATATTGGAACATTTTGGAAAGAAAAAAAAAAAAAAAAGATATGGCTTGACATTGGTATAAAACAGACAAGTGCGTACACTTAATCACACACTTAATCAATGAGAAATCCAGACTCTATGAATATGCAAATGTTAAATGCCCCAAACCCTGCACTTCCTGACCCCGGCGTTACGTGATGTGCTTTATGTAATGACAGCCTGTCATGTGTTCAATACTGACTGCAGCAGTGGGAATTTTCACACTGTGATCAGTTAAAATTCATTCCCATTAATGGGTTTAATCATCCATCCATCCATTTTCTGTACCGCTTATCCTACACACAGAGTCGCAGGGAGCCTGGAGCTTATCAAAGGGGACTTGGGGCACAAGGCCCTGGATGGGGTACCAGCCCATCGCAGGGCACAATCACACACACATTCACACACTACAGACAATTTAGAGATGCCAATCAGCCTACAACGCATGTCTTCGGACTGGGGGAGGAAACTGGAGTACTCGGAGGAAACCCCCGACGCACAGGGAAAACATGCAAGCTCTGCGCACACAGGGCGGAGGCAGAAATCGATCCCCCAATCCCGGAGGTGCAAGGCAAAAGTACTAACCACTAAGCCACCGTGGCCCCGTGCAAGAACACGTTTAAAGTTTGGGTTTAGACTTTAAAGTACCTAGCAAGAAAAACACAATAGTGACTGCCTGAACAGAGAGAAAAATACTTGATTACCTGCCAAAACCATACACATTAAAACTCTCCATTCTCAAGAAACGTGTGGCTGCTATGTTCTTCTTCAGAACAAATTAAAAAAAAAAGGATAACCACTGCTGTTTTATTCATGTGAGAACACTTATATCGTGCTATATTATTATCATCATCATCATCATCTGTAGCTTCCCAGCTCTGGCTGCATATAGCAAGATTTTCATCTCACCCACTAGGCAGTGGAGCTGAAAGTGAAGCTGTGTGACTGTATTTGCAGAAAGATTCAATACTATGAGTACGTGTGCTGCTGTCAAATTTAAAACTGCTCTGATTGAAATCAGCAGGTAACTCTGAAGTGTCTGTACGGGAAACCTTAGACCGAGATCAGACACACGGCTCGATCGATCACTATACTTTTTCCTACATTAGTTGCTTTTGGCATCGTGCGTTTCTTTATCGCTCTTGTCAGTGCTAACTTGTAGGTAACATTTTCATGTCCACTGGCCCCAGTTCCTCCTTTCCTCCAGTATCTACAGCAGATCTGCTTCTGAAATGATAATGGTAGTGACGCAAACCGCCTGCACCTGCTGTCATGACCAATCCAGAGCGGAAGTGTCTCAAAAAGAGATCTCTGCAGGTTCCCTGTGCCAGACTGATTGCATTTTATTTCTCGAATTCATGCAGTGAGTGAGGAAAATGGCAAAATGCAGTTACTCTGGGATTACGGAATAATAAACAGCAATGTGAAGAACACTAATGACAGCAATAAAAACAACTATAACAACAACAACAACAATAATCATAGAATATGACCAAAATTAACCATTTTTCCCATAAGACCATTTTAGAATATTACTGCTCTATAATTACTGATTGTATTTAATAGACACTTAAATCCAATCACAGAGATTACACTAAAACAATGATAGGAACACTCAGTTTATCAAGGTAATTAAATTTTTTTTTATTATTATTAGTTCTGTGTACCTCAATTTGGTTCACACAGTAACTGCCTATTTTCTCATGCTGCCACAGGAACGGGTTTATCACTCAGCAGTGTGCCTCCTATCTGGCGGCGTGTGTGTGTGTGTGTGTGTGTGTGTGTGTGTGTGTGTGTGTGTGTGAGAGTATGTGTGTGTGAGAGAGAGTGTGTTTCTGTGTGGTCCCGAAGCAGAACAGCTGCTGCCTGTCTGATGTGGAAGGACCCAGAGCCCCAGGCTCCAGTGGTCTCACACACACACACACACACACACACACACACACACACACACACACACACACACACACACACACACACACACAGAGCACTGTGATTTCAGCAGCAGAAACAATGCAACAACATCAACAGAATGAAACACACATCTGCTGGAACTCTGGCTACGTATACTGCACTTTCACGGCTACATATAATCACACACAATTGAAAACCTTTAAAATAAGCACACACAAATTTCACCAATGCTACTATACAGCAGTTTCAACTTTGACATAATCTATGAACCATCAAACTCAGATATGTCTATTTGAGCACAATATTTCAAACATCATCATAGCTTTTATCATCATCATCATCATCATCATGAGAATAACAAAACACCACCACCAAACAACAACAATAATGACAATGACAACAATGACAACAGTAACAACAAACTATGACAGCAACCTCAGCAACGAACAATGATAGAAATGAAAAACAACGACAACGGTAACCATAAACAATGACAAACGACAATGAAAATAACACCAAACAACACAGACAAACGTCAATAGTGACAACGACAAATGGCAATAACTACAACAATAACAAACAACAACGTCAGCAACGACGACACAATAATCATGCCAACCTTGACAACAACAACCAACTCTGAAAACACCAACAGCAAACAAAAATGACAATACAACAACACAGACAATGACAACAACAATAACGACGAAAAATGACAGCAACATCAGCAACCAACGATGAAAACAACAAAAAAAAAATTTTAAATAATAAAAAAAACACCACCACCAAACAACACAACATGAATAAACGGTGAAAATAATGACAATGACAAGAACAATGACAAAAACAACAACAATAATATTAATAATAATCATTAGTAGTAGTAGTACTTCTTATTCTTATTCTTCTACTACTACTACTAATAATAATAATCCCTTTCATTTCTTTCCTCAGTTTCCTCCTTTACCTATCTTCTGCTATGTAAATGATGTGTGTCTGTGTGTGTGTGTGTTTCATATGCACATGATACATTATAAATAAAGACAGTTTCATAAATAAAACATGGAACAGTTTATTCATTATTCCCAGCCCTCCAATCTACACTCATTTCTATTAATTTTTTTTTAAATAAATAAATATATATTTTTTTTTTAAAAGGACCAGTATTTCAGCTCACTTATATTAAGTTTGTATCATTTATAGTTTTATGTGTCACGATTTTTGTCTATAGCACTGACTACAACTCTAGGGTTTAATTATGACCCTGGTTTTCACTGAAGCTTAGTTGTGCAGCTGACATTATGCTCATATGCAACATATGACAAAAAATGGTTTAAAATTCACTGGCTTTGAGCCTGTGGTGTTTCAGAAGCTCGCAGAGTTTTGGCTCAGTATGTACCGGATCAGCATCGGGTGTCAGCCGATACTCAGAGCTTTGATCTTGTCTAAAAGCGGAAAAAAGGGATTGTTGCGTTTCTACATTCTGAAGTTTTAGCTCTTTGTGTGCATTTCTCATAGAGCTGGGTTGATAGGCAATTTAAAAATCAGTAAGGACAAAATTATCCACTGTTATTTTAGATATAGGTATCTGTATCGACTAAAGACATTTAAAATTAAAACTGCTCACCATGCATAGATAAGTGGTAAAAATTATTACCCATTATTATTTACCATATAGTGTATATTAACATTAATATACACTGTATGGCCAAAAGTATGTGGACACCTAACCAAGTTTTATTTGTCACGTGCACTTGAGTTATACAGTGTATAATTCTTGCAGTGAAATTCTTAACTGCAAGTTTCCAAACTGTGCATCCATTACATTGCGAAGAGCAAAGACGCATAAGCCACAATCACACCCATATGCGCTTTGGGTGAGGAGGCCTGGGGTGCAGTCGGTGTTCCCTTTCATCCCAAAGGTGTTCGGTGGGGTTGAGGTCAGGGCTCTGTGCAGGACACTCGAGTTCTTCCACTCCAAACTAGATAAACCACATCATCGTGGAGCTCGCTTTGTACACAGGGGCATTGTCATGCTGGAACAGGTTTGGGCCTCTTAATTCCAGTGAAGGGAAATTGTAATGCTACAGCATACAGTGACATTCTAGACAATTGTGTGCTTCCGACTTTGTCGAAACAGTTTGGGGAAGACCCACATATGGGTGTAACGGTCAGGTGTCCACATACTTTTGGCCATATAGTATAATGCTATAACTAATCTCTGGCTCATTTCAACCCCGAGCTACAATCATGAGAAAATAGTTGAGCCTGTTTCTCTCAGAAATGGGTGATGTTATGGAAGCCTTCTTCCCATAGTGCATCCTGGTACCATCTCTTCCCCAGGTAAGCAACACACACACACTCAGCCATCAAGATGATGTAAAAGAAAATGTGATTCATCAGACCAGGCCACCTTCTTCCATTACTCCATGGTCCAGTTCTGATGCTCTCATGCCCATTGTAGGCACTTTCGGTGGTGGACAGGGGTCAGCATGGGCACTCTGACCGGCCTGCAGCTACGCAGCCCCATACACAGCAAGCTGCGATGCACTGTGTTCTGACACCTTTCTATCACAGCCAGCATTAACTTTTTCGGCAGTTTGTGCTACAATAGCTCTTCTGTGGGATTGGACTAGATGGGCTAGCCTTCACTCCCCACATGCATCAATAAGCCTTGGGCGCCCATGACCCTGTCACTGGTTCTCTGGTTGTCCTTCCTTGGACCACTTTTGGTAGGTACTAACCACTGCATACCGGGAACACCCCACAAGACTTGCTGTTTTGGAGATGCTCTGAGCCAGTCGTCTAACCAACACAATTTAGCCCTTGTCAAAGTTGCTCAGATCCTTATGCTTGCCCATTTTTCCTGCTTCCAAGACAAGAGCTGACAGGTGCCACTGTAATAAGATAATCAATGTTATTCACTTCACCTGTCAGTGGTTTTAATGTTATTGCTGATCGGTTTATAAACGGAGCTAAATCCGTAGTCAGTTAACACCGCCCTGCTATCCCGTAGTCTCAAGGTTTTTTCCAGCTAAAGCTGACAGTGCTACACAAGTTAACAGGTTTCTAACTGGAGTACATACTGAAGGCTTTCAATGGTATTAAGGAATGTCTTGTACCTGTGTGAAGCTGAAAACGTGCATTCTGTCATATTTTGTTAAGAGTTGCAAAGGTCTGAAGAAAGGAAACAGCCTGTAGGTGACGGAAATCACAGAGGAATGCCTGGTGATGTTTTATGCAAACACCTGTGAAGTTCAGGTGCTCCATTACATTTTAATGAGATCTGGGTTTCAGCTAGGTGGCCCACACCGACACACACACACACAGACACACACAAGCACATACACACTTCGCTCTCTACCTTCAGTGGGGTTGACGGCGGCAGGCAGACTCTCCCAGTCGAGGGTCCATGCTGGGCAAGGGTGTGGAGAGAAGATGGCCTCGATGCCATGCTCCTGAGGAATACACACAAACAAATGAGTCACTCATAGGGCTAAAGAAAACAAAAAAAGGAAATGGTGTGTTTGGGATCAGCATCATGCCTGCATCACTCCTTTCTTTCACTCCTAAAATACTTCAGTCTGTTTCGTCACCGTGGGTTCACTTACTTTTTCACACCAAGTTGTTGCACACTAATGCCATTTTTCTACCACCATTTATTTATTTATTTTTTTTAAACTCTCCTCTTTGACACAGAGATCCTGACTTAATCACATTTTAATTCCCTGTTTTAGCTTTTGGATCACGTTCGCACAGCATGTAACAGCCACTCGCAGAAAGTAGCTTGCTGCTAATTGGATGACAAATCACCATGCCTACGTTCTGCTGGTGATATTTCATTTCCAGGCCAATTAAAACACAACTATGGTGTCAGCTACATGTCAACACAGTATGTGCAAGACACAAACTCTTAACTTTCTCCTTTTGTGTGATTTATACGTCCAGATAATTACACACACTTTAAACTGTTATGAACCATGCATATAATCCTGCAGATACAGGTCAAGCGCTTCAGTTAATGTAACATCAGAATGGAAAAAAAAATGCCTCTGTGACTTTGATTGTGGCGTTGTTGGTGTCAGACGGGCTGGTCGAAGACCACATCGAGTTCCCCTTCTAGTTGGGTCAGAATTTGGCATCAGCAGCATGATTACTTGGACTCGACCTGCTTTGGGTCAGCAGTTCAGGCTGGTGGTGTAGGGAACAGTTTCTTAGCACACACTGGGCCACTTAATACCAACATATTACATCATTACAGCAAAAAAAATCCAGGAAGCTGGTTACAAGTTGGCTGTTTTTTGTCATTAGCATCAGCATTTTAGTCAATTTTTTTTTTCCTTTCAAAAATGACCCTTTAATGAGGTCAGTAATTCTTGCAAAACTGAAGAGGAGACTATAAATAAGCTTAATGAGTTATTAGCTGTAACTAAGCTCATTATAAAACTGAAGTTAATTAAATAAACTATGCATGGATGTGCTCTGTGTTGAACAGCAGCGGGGATACTTATTGAATTCTTGTATAGCGATGTAGATCTGATAAACAACGTTGCTTCATTTCCTTACTTTAATCCCTCTTTCATATTTTGTAAGCAAAGACACTGGATCCATCCATCCATTTTCTGTATTGCTTATCCTACGCAGGGTCACGGGGGAGCCTGGAGCCTATCCCAGGGAACTCGGGGCACAATGTGGTGCCAACCCATTGCAGGGCACATTCGCACGCACACTCGCACATACAAACTACAATGGGGGAGGAAACCGAAGTACCCAGAAGAAACCCCCAAAGCACGGGGAGAACATGCAAACTCAGTCCACGGGGTGGAGGCGGGAATCGAACCACCAACCCCGGAGGTGCGAGGCAAACATGCTAACCACTAAGCCACTGTGCTGCTATTAAAGTTACAAGAATACAAAACAGGCTAAAAGTAAACACATACAGTATTATGAGATAAACCACAATAATTTGTGGACAGACATTTAATTCATCTGACTTGATAACCAGAGTTGACTTGTTTGGTTTAAACTTCTTTCGTTGACATGTTGGTCTATTTTTACTTTGGTGAATGGTTTCCTACATTACCCACAATGCAGTTCTACCTGCTGACTGTGGTGACAGTGAGATTTAGCTTTCGCTTCACCTCTACCCAAAGAAAGTGACGCAACATCATTTTAGTCCTTCAGACTTTTAGCTCGTCACCTCCTTATCAGTGTAGTCTGCTCAAACAGATCAGCTTCCAAAGCTTCTACTCGCGTGCTAATACCATCATCAAGGTCATCACATTCATTACGTCGTAGATCGTGAACTAGCTGAGACTGGTTTCTGTTGTGACTCGGAGTATTGTGTCATGTAGCTGCATTGGAATTCTAAGTCCACAGTTTGCTGTCTCTACTACTTCTATGCTGGACTTCCACATACGTGGTGTCTCGCTGCAGCTTTTCAAAAGCTATCCTGCACCTTATTGAACTACTGAAAAAGAAAAAAAAAAGAGAAACACCAAAAGCATCAATTAATCTCTCCCGTTTAATCAATACACTCTTTTACTCTGAAAACAGAAACACAGCAGTGGACTAATATGGAGGTGGAAGGATATTTTAAAAGCACTTAGCACAGTCCTTCAAGTTTGCACAGGAAGTCGTGACACCAGCAGTACTGCCGAGATCAGAACAGTCAATCAAGAGGCTTTCCTGTCTGGAAGGCTCTGACAGCCAACCTGAGTGAATGCCAATCAAATTCAGGGTGAAAACATGAAGCGTAGACGCAGGAATGATGACTAGCCGCCTTCCAGCTATTCCCCAAACTCTCACATGGAAATCTCTTGTGATGAACAGCTTGCTTGCTCTCCAAGGCAACAATGCTAATAAAGGCCACTTCACCCAGGCTGCATGACTGACAAACAAACAAACAAAGAAAAAAAAACTATAACAAATTCTAAACAGCAGATACTCTGTGGAAATGGCAGACGAGGGTGGACTACATTTTTCTGAATGTTTATGTTTTTTTGACTGAATAATTTAAAAAAAAATGAGTCAGAAGCATGTAATCTGCAGTTAAATATGGGGTCTAAAGTGTCCTCATAGCTCATGAATGGGTTTTTAAAATGGAATATTAGCACTTCAAGCAGAGATTTATTATACTGTATTAATTATTGAGCCAACAGATTTCACCGCAGTTTTTTTTTAATCTGTGCTCCGAAAGGTCTAATAACTGTTTCTCTCCGTCATTCTCAGATTATCTAACATACAAAAAAAAAAAAAAAAAAACCCAGCTAAAAAGTTGCCTTCAGAATGACTGCTTTCCATTTTCAAAAAGACTTGTATGAACTTGTCCCTTATACAAATATCTGTATTGTCCCTTATATTCTAGGTGAATTGGTGTGTAAACTCTGGGAAATGCTGTATAGAAAACTACTTTTTGAGAGACAACAAGGAAGAGAGGTTTCAAATTTCCGTGAGCTGATCCTCTCTTGCACTTACAAGAGCATGAAAAATTGGTGAGTAAAATCTTTTACTCAAAATTTATCCTGAATAAAGTCAAGGCTGATGTCACTTGTCCATAGGGATGTGAATCTTCACTGGTCTCACGATTCAGTTCGATTATGATTATCTTGTCAACGATTCAATTCGATTCGATATCACGATGCATCACGATGCGTTGTATCCTCAATTTTCAATATTAAAGCTGATATCGTTTGATCTATTTTTGGCTGAGCTGGGTCCGCCTTGGCACTGGCAGGCGTCAGCATCTCAGGGTGAAAACGGCTAACGTGGTTTCTTAAGTTAATGGTATTCCCTACATATTTTATGTGTGTGTGACAGGCTTTACACACAGCGTGTGTCTTGTCCAGTTTGTGCTTACCAGTTTGCTTATAAAAGCCGAAATATGCCCAGACGTCGGCTTTTAAAATAGTGAGTGCATTTTATATTACTCGCGTTTGTGCTTCACCTCCCTCTGCCATTTTACGCTAGCGCGACAAGCGCGTATGCGACGAATGACGTCAGTAGGCTATGATCGTTTATGGTCTATTACTGCATCGATGCAGAATCATCCACATCCGCATCACGATGCATCGTAGGAACAATTCATTTCTACACCCCTACTTGTCCAGCCACAAAACTTTAAGTGCAAAACTGCAAATGCCAAAAACGACTGCAAATTCAAAAACATCACAGGAAAACCTAAAACACAGATGCAAACAAAAAAATGTATACGGGTAAATCATTACTGAACATCACATGCTCGTTGTTGGTTGCTGTGTGATTATCACAAGGAAAAAAAGACCTGAACTTTTCAAACTGTTATGTGATTCAGAACACAGCAGCATGCCTTCTTATCAACCAGCCCAAAAGAACCCATGTCACACCCCTCTTCATCTCCCTCCACTGGCTTCCTGTAGCCGCCCGCATCAAATTCAAGGCCTAGATGCTCACATACAAGACCTTGTCTGGAACAGCACCTCCATACCTCAACACTCTCCATGAGGTTTATGTTCCCTCATGCAACCTGCGATCAGTTAACGACCGACACCTGGTAGTGCCTACTCAGCGAGGCATGAGGTCCCTATCCAGAACCGTCAAACTGACTGTCCCTCAGTGGCGGAATGAACTCCCAACCTCAATCCAATCTTTAAAAAACAGCTAAAGACCCACCTCTTCTGTGAACACTTAATTAACCCTAACTCCCCCCCCCTTTATATATTTAAAAAATAAAAAAATAAAAAAAAACATGCTGCACTTACACCTCTACCCTGTGCACTTTATTTCTCTAGAACTCAATTAAAAATCTTGTATAGTAGCACTACTAGCACTATTGTTCTCCACTTGATAAATCTCTTTGTTTGTATTTCCTCATTTGTAAGTCGCTTTGGATAAAAGCATCTGCTAAATGAATAAATGTAAATGTAAAATATTGCTAGCCAAGTGAAAACAAATTATCGCGAAGTTAGTTACTCAAACTATTGGAACAGTAAGGCTTTTTTGCTGTAGGCTGAAGACATTTCGGTTTGAGATCAAAAGATGAATATGAGAAGAGACTTTACAATTTCAGCTTTTATTTCCTGGTATTTATATGTAGATGCGTATTTATATGTAGAACACAGAACATATCACATTTTGCATCAGACCACCCAATTTGTAAGTGAGAAAAAATATTGGGACATGTGACTGACAGGTGCTTCTTGCTACCCAGGTGTGTCCAAAAAAAATTTTTTTTTTTAAACAATACATAGCTCTGAACATCTAATCTTGGTTTTAGCCTTCAGTTTCGCCTGTGAAGACAGCATTTGTTGTCAAAAAGGATAAGCCAACATAAAGATCAGAGAGCTGTCTATGGGAGAACAGCAAGCCATTTAGAGAAAAGAGGGAAAAAGCAATCAGGCATTGCACAAACTTTTGGCATAGCCAATACAACAATTTGGAATGTCCTGAAAAAGAAAGAAACCACTGGTGTACTGAGCAACAGACAGCTGATAGGGTCGGCCAAGGAAAACAACAACTGCTGATGACAAACACCGTGAGACCTATGACGAAAAACCCAACAACAACAGTCAGTGACATCGCCAACAACCTCCACACAGGGCAGGGATGAAGGTGTCACAAACCACCGTTCGAAGAAGACTTCATGGGCAGAAATATAGAGGCCATACCACAAGATGCAAACCACTCATCAGCAGTAAGATTCGGAAAGCCAGATTGGAATTTGCAAAGAAATACAAAGATAAGTCACAAAAGTTCTGGAACCAAGAATAACCTCTACCAAAGTGATGGAAAGGCCAAAGTGTGGAGAAAGGAAGGACGTTTTTATGATTCAAAACATACAAGCTTTTCTGTGAAACATGGTGGTGGTAGTGTCATGGCTTGGGCTTGCATGGCTTGGGCTTGCATGGCTTCTTTTGATCTCAAACCCAAATGTCTTTACTGGATATCATAAACAAATGAATTAGCCATTCCCATCCAGTAGTTTCGGAGGGGACTGAATGTTATTAGGTGAAGAATAATTCTTTCTTCTGAATTAGCTGGCTTCCTTTAGATGGGTTTTAATTTATGAAAACTTCAAAAGAATCATTTCTGTAATACTTTCTGTAAATCCAATTTCCACTGTCTTTTACACTGACATGCTTGTTCATGCGATGTTCAATAAGGATGTCCCCTTTTCGTTATGAGTTAATGCGGTCATGTTTTGATTTTGCAATACTTGGCAACCTAGCAAGCAAAAACAAACCTAGCACAGCCTACACTGAAAAAGCTCAATGAATGTAATTAATTCGAGTGCTTACGTTAGTTCCACATAAATGAACTGAGTTACATTAACACAATTTGTTTTCGTACAACCAACATGATTTGATCATGTATTTTCAAAACCCTAAATTAAAATTTAACCCGGGTCGCTGGCATTCTGAGGCAGCAACGTCCCATCAGCGCCAACATCCTTGTGAGATTTTATAACGTAAATGGATCACATTAATACTAAATGGATTGATCACACTTGCTCTACATAATTCGGTCTAATAATTAGAAACTTATATTTAGCATAAGCAATGAAATCACATTTTCATGAGAAACTATATTTTCTCTTAAATCTGATCCAAGCACATATTCCCCCTTTTCCCCCAATGTAGTGTGATAACTCTATAATTTAGCATGTTCTTGCTGTGTTTATTTCTGTTTGAATGCTTTAACAGGCTGGAACTCTCAGACTGAGGGCTATGAATCAAGCACTTGTCAATCAAAAAATGTTATACATCCAGACAGATCTGTGCAGTGTTTTATTGTGTTTCCATCTTGTTCTGTTCCACTTGCTGGACATTTAATAAACACTTAAATCTGGTAGCATACAAACATGTTTAATGCTATACTGTGTTTTATTTACAAAAACTAGCCGTTTTTATATGTGAATGACAAAAGGACACAATAATAATGGAACTACAGCTATATTAAACTGTCTCTACAGAAAAAGAGCCTGTACGTAAGCAGTTTAATATAGCCTCAATTCTAAAAATGATTAAAGGCTACAATAAAATAGTGTAGAGGAAAATGCTCGGACCCTGACAGGCTACAATATGTTTTTGTAAGGTACTCTAGATCATGGCAAGTTGGGCAACTAATAACAATGTCTTACTTACTTATTTCAAAAAGAGACAAGATATTGCGGTATAGGATGGGGGCCAGAAACAAATTATGACACAAGCATTTACATCAACGCGACTGCATGTGTTTGACATTTATTTTGAAATAAATAAATAAATCCTCCTGGCATCAGCAACTTCATGTCATATTTGATTCCCATGAGCACAGTCAAACACCTCAAGCCTGTCCGACGCCACCATTTACAATTTTTACTACCAAAATACACTGATGCAGATGTTTCCTTTCTGTCATGCATGCATATTTCTAACTTTTCTGGTTCAACTGGAACCAGAACGAAAGCGCAAAATATGGTGAACATGTTTGTGTTACAATATACATCATCTGATACAATGTCCCTAGGTAAAGCAGTGAGGATTGTGTGGGACAGAGACACATCTCCATGTAACACCTATTCCACACACACACATACTGCAATGGGACAGGGTGAAAGACTGAGCAACACTAAAGAATAAACAGAAAGCATGACTTCTTACTGCATTATCACCGCTGGATGTGTCTGAAAATGAACAGCAACTCTTCACATCTTTATTTTAGGACTTTCGCTTGTTCACACCTGCTTCCAAAGTTAATTATGACGCAAAAGTTTAACGCATTTTGCAAATGTGTTTTTTTTTTTGGAATCTTGTGGATCTCAGAACGTGGCATAAACCTTACATTTTTCTTTTTCTTGGTGAAGCAGAAATTCATTTGTAAATTCAACAAAATTATTCCATATAAGTGCTGCCATTGGTCGATTGTTTGCCAAGGTTGTGTATTGAACTACCACCATATGCACCATTTGCATAGATGGTACACATGAATTATATCATCAGTAGCCTATACTATTTCGAAGAAAGGTTAAAGACTCCTTTTCATGCAGAAGCAATGAAGAAAATGCAGATAATTCATCAAGCAGCCCACAGTGTGTTGTGACTGGCTGGTTCTTCTGTCTTTCAGATTTAAAATGGAATAGGTTAGGATGGCTTACAGAAGCATTCATAATGTGATGGCATGTGTTGGAAGACAATGTGAAAGATTATAAATGGATTAAAATCTTAAAGGCAGACGAGTAGTACAGTTTAAAATTCTATAAAGACAGTCCGTACAGGATTTCACAAAGTTTTTTTAATGAATGTTGCGGCCAAAAATGCTTGATTTTGCTGCGGCATTTTTCCAAAATTTGTAATGCAACTTTTTGCAGAAAACTACTTGAATTGACAAAATTGCGATTGAAGGAAATTGTTTTGCACGGCCTTTCGCAGTGAAGTTTGTTGGGAAATGAGACCTTTCAGCTGTACTCATGTTCAACGCATGTGAATCGAAGAGGGATTTGGCTGAATCCGCATTGTGATAACATCACATCACGTGTCTTGGCCCAAATCTGTGGTAATTTAGAAAAAAAAAATGCAAGCTCCTCCGAATATTGCAGAGTTTGCTTGATTTTGAGTTAATTTCTGCGATCACAAAATTGCGAAATCCTGGAGGGACTGATAAAGACATTACTAGTACTCTACAAGAATTAAACAATTTTTGGTTCAGCTGATAATCAGATCTAATATTTATAAGCTTGACAACTATAAGAAATTGTGTTTGAACTTATTTGCTTGTCGACTAGAGTATTTTATGTAATGAGTAATCATCTCTGGTGTATGTGCAATGCCCTGCCCATGGAGTTGGTTGGATCGCGAGTTAAGCAAAGCCAAACATTTACATATACATTTACGGCATTTGGCAGACGCCCTTAACCAGAGCGACTTGCAGAAGTGCTTTGAAGTTTCTATCAATAAATACTGTCTATCAAAGCACTACAGAACTACAAAATGTATTTAGAGAAGTTTATTTCCCAACCAATATACTGTTTAAAGCTCAAAGCACTTCAGTGCTTCAGTATTTTAATATACAGTACATTACACACTTTTAATGCAAGTTATGAGTAAAATTTTGTACTCCTGTACATTTTTCAATAGACGAATTCAATTCAACAGATCTAGATCCCTAATGAGCAATCCTAAGGTAACAAACTAATTTTGAAACATTTTGGAATCATATATCTGCTCTTTATATTGGTTAACAGTGTCCCTGATTACTAATCATCAGTATCAGTCCGTCATCGGATCTAAAACTTCTGACATTTGTGATGTACAATACCACCAAGGGGCCAAGGACTCATCCAGACACTCCCAGCAAACTGCTTTAGTTATTCAGGCCATAGTAACTCCAAAACTCAACACACACACACACACGGATTTTTGGCCTTCTGAGACAGCTGGAGTCAGATTCCCAGCAGAGTGTGTAATGGAGGCACTTGTGAGCACACATTGCTGATTTGAGACAGGTCCGGCTGATTAGCAGAGGCTTCTCTGGATCAGCAGCAGTAAAGGATTGTGTGTCACTGCTTGGTGCCAAGCTCACCAAGCCCAGTCAATGTGGTCCAGCCACATGGTGGACGAGGCCATTAAATCTACAGCAAAGAGCCACCAATGACAGCTGCGGAGCAGACCAAACACTGACAAGCACGCAGCCTGGGAATCTCAGACGACCGTTCCGCTTTTAACACGTCCACCCCCCCACCCCCACCCCCGACCTACACACACACAATTGCATGGTTATCACTTTGACGTGACAGGAAATCGCTGATTTATATACACTTAGAGTCAGCATTGGCCAAGACGGAAATACACCCACTGGAGTACATTCTGGGAGTCAGGTCCTGGCCCAAACATCCTCCATAACAGCATCTGTAAGTTTATTTGCTCCTACACACTTCAGTGCAGAGTCTAAGTGGGTCAGCAATACAGCAGCAGGATCTCTCCAGAGGGGACTAATAGACAAAAAAAAAAAAAAGAGAAGGTGTAAGAAAATGTATAGCACTGTAGCACAGCAAGTTCCTCATTACTACCACACTGTTTACACCAGCTATAAAGTGTTATTGGATTTTGTGTTGTGTTCAGCAGTTTGTATGGGAATAGAAAGGGAGTGAAAGAACCACATGGGGCATGAAGAGAAAGATCAATTCACCTTTAATGGTATCACAGTAACCACAGTACCATGAAACCCTTTGGTATTTTGGTAATACAACACCAATTCCAAAAATGTTGGCACGCTGTGTAAAATGTATAAATAAAAACAGAATGCAATGATTTGCAAATCTCACAAAGCCATATTTTATTCACAATAGAACATAGAAACATATCAAATGTTTAAACTGAGGAAATGTACCATTTTAAGAAAACAAATAAGGTCATTTTGAATTTGATGGCCACAACGCATCTCAAAAAAGGTGGGACTGGGGCAACAAAAGGCTGGAAAAGTAAGTGTTACTAAAAAGAAAAAGCTGGAGAAACATTTTGCAACTAATTAGGTTAATTGGCAACAGATCAGTAACATCATTGGGTATAAAAAGATTATCTCAGAGAGGCAGAGTCTCTCAGAAATAAAGACGGGCAGAGGTTCACCAATCTGCGAAAAACTGCGTCTACAAATTGTGGGACAATTTCAGAATAATGTTCCTCAACATAAAATTGCGATACAGTACATAATATCATCAAAAGATTCTGAGAATCTGGAGAAATCTCTGTGCGCAAGGGACAAGGGCGAAAATCAATATTGCATGCCCGTGATCTTCGAGCCCTCAGGTGGCACTGCATTAAAAACAGGCATGGTTCTGTAATGGAAATCACTGCTCAGAAACACCTCCAGAACTCACTGTCTGTGAACACAGTTCGCCGTGCCATCCACAAATGCAGGTTAAAGCTCTATCATGCAAAGAGGAAGCCATATGTGAACATGATCCAGAAATGCTGCCGTCTTCTCTGGGCCAAAGCTCATTTAAAATGGACTGAGGCAAAGTGGAAAACTGTTCTGGGGTCAAACGAATCGAAATTTGAAATTCTTTTTTGGAAACCATGGATGCCGCGTCCTCTGGACTAAAGAGGAGAGGGACCATCCGGCTTGTTATCAGCGCTCAGTTCAAAAGCCTGCATCTCTGATGGTATGGGGGTGCATTATTGCCTATGGAATGGGCAGCTTGCACATTTGGAAAAGCACCATCAATGCTGAAAGGTATATACAGGTTTTAGAGCAACATATGCTTCCATCCAGACGACATCTTTTTCAGGGAAGGCCTTGCATATTTCAGCAAGACAATGCTAAACCACATACTGCATCTATTACAACAACATGGCTTCATAGTAGAAGAGTCTGGGTGCTGAACTGGCCTGCCTGCAGTCCAGACCTTTCACCAACTGAAAACATTTGGTGCATCATGAAACGAAAAATACAACAAAGAAGACCCAGGACTTTTGAACGGCTAGAATCCTGTATCGGACACGAATGGGACAACATTCCTCTCCCAAAACTCCAGCAACTGGTCTCCTCAGTTTCCAGACGTATACAGACTGTTGTTAGAAGAAGAGGGGATGCTACACAGTGGTAAACATGGCCCTGTCTCAACTTTTTTGAGACGTGTTGCTGCAATCAAATTCAAAATTACCTTATTTTTTCCTTAAAACGGTACATTTCCTCAGTTTAAACATTTAATGTTTTCTATGTTCTACTGTGAACAAAATATGGGTTTATGAGATTTGCAAATCATTGCATTCTGTTTTTATTTACATTTTACACAGCGTCCCAACTTTTTATGGAATTGGGGTTGGATTTCCTATCTCCTAAAACTACTGTTTTTTTAACTGGATTTTAATTGATTCCCTTTTTTGTTATCCAATTTTGGGACAATCAGAAAACAGTAAACTTACTTTTAGGTCTGTCATGATTATTAGATTATTAGATATTGATATCACTTTATTAGATTGTGACGGTCACCATTTTCCACAAATAGGAAATCTGTGCTTTACGTACCACCACCATACACTCAGACTCAACAGTACATCATTATTTATTAGACAAGTAAGGAATAAAACACAATGGAGCATGCTGTTATATGAAAATAATAAATGGTGAGATGGTATAATGACACACAGCAGGGTTTCTGTTACCACCTCAGCGTCATTCTTTTCTGATAACAGCCAGTCCCCAAGTGTTTTATTCCTCTTACACCATAGCAATTTTCCATCAATTACGATTTTACACAACTCTGTAGTGTTTATCAATTTTTCACTTACATTGTTGCCACTATAAACTATATTTGTTTATATCCATCATTATATCATGGACATATAGTGACAACCTGTGAATGTATAGACCGTCTATATTTAAAAATGAAAAACAAACAAACAAAAAAAAAAGGCTAGGGCTGTCAAAGTTAACATATTAATAATGAGTTACTGCAATTTCCTTTTAACACCACTAATTTTTTGACGCTATTAACACTTTGATATGACCCTTTGCATCAACCCACTACCAGCAGTTGGTGCATTAACTGTTATTGTTATAACAAACATGCCTGCTGTGGATGATTGATACAAGACAAGTTCTTTTAAATGGCAAGTTCAGTTACAAATCCTCAACAGATGGGACTATTGATAAGACCAAAGTTATTTGAAGATCATTAAAGATCCTTTAGAAGAAGAAGAAGAAGCCTTTATTTGTCACATATACATTGCAGCACGGTGAAATTAATTTTCCGCATATCCCAGTTTGTTAGGAAGCTGGGGACAGAGCGCAGGGGAAGCCATGACGCAGCACCCCTGGAGCAGATATGGTTAAAGGCCTTGCTCAAGGGCCTAAAAGTGGCAGCTTGGAACTGCTGGGGCTTGGACCCTCGACCTTCTGATCAGTGCCCAGAGCCTTAACCGTTGAGCCACCACTGCCCACTAAGTATATCATTTACAAGCTAAGCACACAGCTAGTGCAGCCAGTGTTAACGTTAGCGCTGGCTTCGACAGACCATGCTCGATAGTGCATGAGGAAAATCCATGAACAACACTACAAGCATCAAGCGAACAGCAACTATAGGAAAATGGGACAATCTTTTCATTGCTTTTTGTGTTAATAAATACACACCTTTGCATAAAGCAGGCATATCTTGTCCACCCCATGTTTATCAAACTTGGGGGGGGGGGGGGAACTCCATTTAGGGTCAATTTAGAACAGATTAAAAAAATGTGTGTGATTAATCGCAATTGACTACAGGCAAAAAAATGAATTGACTGACAGCCCTAACTGAGATATATAATTAATTATATATAATTTTGTATGCCGTTACCATGGTTAAAAATAGAAAATAAAAAATAAATAAACAGTCTGTTTGTTTTATCCTCTTACTTTAAAGGGTAGTACGTCAAACCAACCTGATGCCTCTGAACACTCGTGTCACCGAGTGCATTTAAGTAAACATCTCTCAGTCGACCGAAATGGATTAGGGGAAGTGTTAAACAAAGCCTTTCCAATAGCACCTGACTTCAGAAATGACATGGAACAGAGACAGAAGCATGTACTAAAACATCAGCAATCAGTCTCTCTGCCTAAGGACTTAAGAAGGTTTTATGCGAGGCTGGCTGGCAAAAAAAACGTTATTCACTCAGCTCTAAATACGTACTGGGTTTAAGATTTTTCCAATGACTCAGCTGTTGAGCACCAACAAATTGATTGCGCATGTGAAAAGATATGTGGAAAAGACTGGTGCTGCCGTGGTACCACAGGGGAAAAAAAAAAAAAAAAAAACCACACCACTGTTGCCATGGTAGTTCTTTAGACCTAGATTAGACTGTGGGGAACATTGTTTACACCAACTGTTTTATGCACATTTTAAAATTCACTAAACATCTCTTAAATATAGATTCTCTTAAATGTAGTGTGTGTTTCAGTGTCTCCATGACTGTGTGTTTAACAGATACTCCTTTTATTACATTCCTACTCCTTCAGAACATTCATATTATGATTATGAACAGTTGAACATATGAACAATTATGCTGTGATGGCTAGGACTACAATTGGTATGATAGCTTTAGGACTGCAATTGCCACAAACAGTTTTGCACTCAAGTCTCCATCAGTGAACAATGGAGAAGTTCAACAAAACAGACTTCTGGTTACACAATTGCACTATTTGACCATGTAGTATTAGCACATTTATAGAAGGGATTTATTTATTTATAATTAATAAATATTTATATCGCACTATTTGGTGTCACCCAGATGAGGATGGATTCCCTCTTGAGTCTGGTTCCTCTCAAGGTTTCCTCCTCATAGCATCTCAGGGAGTTTTTCCTTGCCACCATCACCTCTGGCTGCTCATTAGGGATAAATTCATACATTTAAAATCTATATCTTGAATTTATATATATCTGTAAAGCTGCTTTGAGACAATGTCTATTGTTAAAAGCGCTATAAAATAAAACTGAATTGAACTGAATGATTCTTTGGGCTGATTTTTTTTTCTTTTTTTTTTCTTTAAGTTCCCTTAAAAATTTGTGAAATGTTTGAACACACAGTAGCTACTGCACGTTCTGTACAGACCCCAAAAACTACCTACCAAAAACAATGACCTACTAGCTAGCTAAAGATCTGACTAGCGCTACCCTTGCCCAGTAGCTAAAATGTGAGGATGTGCTTCAAGAGAGGAAAGAGTAAATACTTCTTCTGAAATGCTTAAATGAAATACATAAATTTCACATATATATATACATATATATATATACATACACACACACACACACACACACACACACACACACACACACACACACTTCCACATTAATCCGGATAAATTTGAAAACGCATACAGGTGCATCTCAAAAAATAAAAAAATTTGAATAATTTAATTCAAGAAGTGGAATTTTTCATATATTCTAGATTCATTACACATAAAGTGATATATGTACAGCCTTTTTTTGTTTTAATTTTGATGATTATAGCTCACAGCTCATGGAAAAAAAATCCAGTATCTCAAAAATATTAGAATAAAGAATGTATAATACAGCAATGTGGACCTGAGGAGACTCTAATCAGCTAATTAACTCAAAACACCTTTTTTTACTCAAAACACCGTTGCCCAGTGGTCCAAAGTCCTCTTTTCAGATGAAAGTAAATTTTGCATTTCATTTGGAAATCAAGGTCCCAGAGTCTGGAGGAAGAGTGGAGAGGCACAGAATCCAAGTTGCTTGAAGTCCAGTGTGAAGTTTCCACAGTCAGTGATGATTTGGGGTGTCATGTCATCTGCTGGTGTTGATCCACTGTGTTTTCTCAAGTCGAGAGTCAATGAAGCCGTCTACCAGGAGATTTTAGAGCACTTCATGCTTCCATCTGCTGACAAGCTTTATGGAGATGCTGATTTCCTTTTCCAGCAGGACTTTTGTCAAGAGGAAGATGAGAGACACCAGACCCATCAATACAGATGAGCTGAAGGCCGCTATCAAAGCAACCTGGGCTTCCATAACACCTCAGTAGTGCCACAGGCTGATTGCCTCCATGCCACTCCGCATTGATGCAGTAATTCGTGCAAAAGGAGCCCCAACCAAGTATCGAGTGCATAAATTAACATACTTTTCAGAAGGTCGACATTTCATTATTAAAAATTCTTTATTCTATTATTTTGAGATACTGGATTTTTGATTTCCATGAGCTGTAAGCCGTAATCATCAAGATTAAAACAGAAAAAGGCTTGAAATATTTCACTTTATGTGTAATGAATCTAGAATATATGAAAGTTCCACTTTTTAAACTGAATTACGGAAAAAAATGAACTTTTCTATGATATTCAATTTTTTTTAGATGCACCTTTATTTTTCTCTTGGTTTCGGCCTTCTGTTCACACGGAGATGTTTTTTTTTTGTCCAGTGAAAACGCTCTACCAAGAGGATAAATTTGAAAACGCAGTTTTCGTGTTGTAGTGTGGACTGAGAAAACGGTGATATTCAAAAACGGTGATATATTTTTTTTTTTAGTCATGTGACGCAATCATGTGACCCATTCAACTCACAACAAACAAGATGATGGACAATGTTGTACTGCAGTTGTTGTGCCTGCTATCCAGTTTGATAGCTGTGTTAAAGATTAATGTTACTTTGTACAACCTTCAGATTGTATTTTTATCTAAACGCCTGACAGAAATGACGCAGACCAAAGCTTCTTACGATTTTACGCATGTGCAGTATAGGGACATAAGCATTTTCAGACGTTTCAGTGTGGACGAGCAATTTTTGGAAAACGTTTGCAAACACCAGTGTAGATGGAGAGTGTGTTAAAACAAAAATGCAGTTTCCAGATCTATCCGGATTAATGTGGTAGCAGCCTAAATTTCAAGAATCTAATCCCAGGCATGTCTATTATCTGTTGTTGAAAACACAAGTTTGTGAGTTTCATTACATAAGAAGTTTAGTGAGTGCTGCTAATGAGTACTCCAATTTGTTACAGAATAAATGTGTAGTCTTATTAATACTCAAATTAATCAAAAATTCAAAGAAATTCGGCATCCCTAACCTTCAAACTAATTACTGCAGCCACCAGTTTAGAATGAATTCATTGATTAGGGATACTGACCATTTATTCCAGACATTCACACTCAGCAGTCTAACTTAATGCTTAATGTCCGTGGTCTTCAGCCTGCCCCATCACCGTCACACTCAAGGTCACATTAGCACAGGATATAAAAATCCTGCTACTTTAATTTTCCCAGCCCAAAACTCAAATAATTTCAGTAACATAACCAAGTATAAATGAAATGTCTTTATTCCATGTGCTGTATGTTTTGCATTTGTCATGTAACTTGCCCCTGCCTTCGGTTTCTGATCTGATGATTCCTGCTTCCGATTTCTATTCAATGACGAGCCACACATCTACCTGTAGAAACCATAGCGTTTACACATTGTCTTTCCTTTGTTCATTAGTCAAAGTTTGCTTAATGCATGTGTCTGATGCTCTGCCTGCTCTTTACCTCGTTGTCCTTTGCCCTGGATTTGGCTTTACTTTTTTAAGTGCTACAGCAAGTCCTGAAAATCCTAGCATCCTTACATTGGGTTTGAGTCCCGTCAGCCAAAAACATGAATCTGAGGCTACAGAGGGCACAGGCTCACGGAAACGGGATAGTTAAAGATCGGGGAAAAAAGCATCACCTGGTCTCTGACCAATCTTCGGTTGTGCCGAGTGTATGAGTAACTGTATGAGTGAGCAGGTGTACAGGTTATTCTGAAAAAAGTGGACAATGAGTACACACACACACACACACACACACACACACACACACACACACACACAGACACTTAAGACCTGCAACAGTTGCTCTGCAGCAGCTGTTGATTAAAATGTGTGTGCTAAGAGAATTTCCCCATTAGCATACAGCCAGCAAACCATATAAAACCACTTTAGCCAGAATATATGGCCTAATTTAGTTGGCACGAGCCTCTTCTTTTAAGTGCAAAGTGCAGAGAGCTGTATAAGGCCGAGGAGCAGCTCTAGAGTTATAGTGTGTTTGCAGCCCACTGGAGGGCATAAATCCGTTAAAGCTGCTCCGGCAGAACAGACGGCCATAAAGAGAGCAGAGCAACATGCTAATGGAAGGAGATTCTATCGAACACTGACGGATTCACCAGAGCAGGAAAGAGAAACCTCTTGCCATGAGAGCTCTTGTATATGAAAAGACAGAGATACAGAAAAAGAAATAGGAAAAGTTTATTTTGATTACTTGTAGTTTGCTAAGCGTGGGTCTAGGCCCTCCCACAAAGTGCTCTTGAGATGGTGCAGGGCTTTCCTGGTCTGATTCGAGGCAACGAGAAGTATCTGGTTGAGTTGAGCAGGGCTGTGGCACCTGCGGGCTGAACAGAGCAATCCCACAATCCTTTGTGGCACGCCGGACCCTTGGCAGTTCCTGTAGACGCTGGTACCAGCGCAGCAGCAGAGGGAGCTGGAGCAGGACATGAGGAGCGTGATTCTGTAGAGAGATCTAAAACAAAATGAAAACACAGCATTAAACAAAGAAGCCAGAGGAGCAAGAGGTGTAGATTGGTGACGTTCAATGTAGTTTGGTGTAGATTGGTGTAGTATGATGTAGTTCGGTGTAGATTGGTGAAGTTCAATGTAGTTTGGTGTAGCTCATTTTAGCTTGATGTAGTTCATTGTAGTTTGGTATAGTTCATTGTAGTTTGAAGTAGTTCAATGTTGTTTGGTGTTGTTGGTTCTGTTTGGTGTGGTTCAATGTAGTTTGGTGAGGTTCTATATGGTTTGGTGTAGTTTGATGTGGACTGGTGTAGTTTAATATTTGGTGTGGTTCAATGTGGATTGGTGTAGTTCATTGTAGTTTCTTGTAGATTGTTGTAGTGATGTGGCTTGATGTAATTTTGTGCAGTGTAGTGTAGTACTTATAAAGTCAAACCTTTATGCATGTTTAACAATGTTTGCTGTTTGAATTCCACCTGAGCGGAGTGTAACGCACACCAGTAGGGAAGTTATTCATCCATAATTTAAAAAAAAAAAAAGAAAAAAAAAAAAAGTGTGGCATTTGAAAACAGATCATCACTATCTGCTCAAATGATCTGATATGACAAAATTGCAATTAGGGGAATATATTATATAATAATTACTAGGATGAGTAGATTTATGTTGGGTGATTAAAAACTGGAAGTGAGATCTTAAAAATTCATACATGGAATTCTTTGGCTTCAAATTCTTAAATATAAAAAATTTAGGAGAACACACATTACTGAAATCACTGGATAAGAGCTTGAGAACTGAAACATATTTTATGGAAGCTGCTATCAGATACAGTAATATATGTATGAGTGAGAATCACAGCAGTGTATAAAGCAGCACCATAGTGAAGGTCTAACAGGAGAAAACACAGAGATGCAGAGATGCGTTAATTAATCCATCAAAGTGTCATCAACAAAGACTGGAGAACTGAGGACTCCTGTAGCCTGCTGCAGCCTTCATCACCCCTCCCTCTGTCTATCCCAACAGATGAAGAGAAAAGAGAGGAAAATCAGGGTGACACTGCTGAGAGAGAGAGAGAGAGAGAGAGAGAGAGAGAGAGAGAGAGAGAGAGTTCACTGAAACTAAGATTGATAGACAGGGGAAATGAAGAGTGAGAGAAAGAGGTAAAGGAGAGAAATTTAGAAACACTAAGCTGGGATGGTGAGAATAAATGAGCAAGCAGAACTTGAAGCCAGTATCGTGTACTGGGATTGCCTCTGCTCCCAACAAGTCAAGTCCTTCATGTTACTATCATTCGTATGTCTAAATTCCCTTAAAATGTATTTCAAATAGGAAGGAAGGCAATAGAAGAAAAACTATTTCAGACCCTGTCTGGGTAAATTCCAAAATCTAATCAGTTCATCTGCAATGATAATTCCATATCAATCCTACAAACATTCAATCAATCTTTCCTGAGACATTAACCAGTTTAATGAGAATCTCAGATGCACAAAAGGAAAGAAAAGAAAGGAAAGGAGAGACAAAGAAAAATGAGCAAAGAAAACTACACAAGAACGAAAGAAAGAAAGAAAGAAAGAAAGAAAGAAAGAAAGAAAGAAAGAGAGTTGAGGAATGAGGAAAGAGATAAAGACAAACAGATTGAGAGCAAGAGAAAGACAGTAAGTGTGAGCAGGAAATGTGGAAATAAACCACTTTTTCAATAAATCAATATAACATCAAAAACATTTCAGATGTTTTCTGACTCCACTTCACTACATCCTGAGGCAAAACACACTGCAGTTCTCCTCACATTTCCACAGAAATGTTGTAGAACAAAAATGCCTTCAAAATAATGAAATTAAATGTTTCTACACTAAAAAAAAATACAGTAAAGAGCAGTAAACAGTAGTAAATGAAACAAAGTCAATATTTGGTGTGACAAAAAAATAAAAATTAAATAGTCTCCGGTACAATTAGTGCAGTTTTATAAGGAAATGAGCTGGTAAGTTTTATTGAGCATCTTGCAGAACCAGCCACAGTTCTTCTGGAGACTTTGACTTTCGCACTCGCTTCTTATTTTTGCAGCGAAACCCAACAGCCTTCACTGTTTCATGTGTTTTTTTGTCGGAAAAGTGTCTCTTGCATAATATGCTGCTTTCTTTAATGACATACAAACATTTTTCTGTAACATTTAATAAAACTTTTGCACAGTACTGTAAATGTGCGCACCCTGCACATGCCCACATGCTCGCTCCCTGTTCTGTGCTAAACCAATGTTGCATGGCCTGCATTTGCATATCTTATGTTGCAATAAGTCTTTCCTGTCATGCATATAACACTAATCAGATTTTGTAATGATTTTCTGCTCCACTGCAGTAACAATTTTCACACAGTGACTCGTCTGCACGCTGAAATGAATTCTCCTGATTACATTAGTAAAGTTATAAATGACTTCAAATGTATAGATCCCAAACCTGTAATTATTTGATCAGATTTGACAGTTATGATTAAAACATGAATATGGACTGGTCATGGGCTTAGACATTTTAATTTCACATTTAAGATGGGTGAAGCATGAATGAATTAAAATATCATGCTGGATACATATACAGTACATAGTTTTATAAATCACATTATACAACAGTTAAAGATATGCAAAGAGACTTTAGTACAAAGAGTTCATAATAAATTTCTCCTTTAATTTTCACCACCAGCTTGTGTGCTTCTGAACGGTCCATTAACACCATGATCTTTCAGACTGGATTAAAGAAAAATTACAAAAGAAAGAATGAGAGAAAGAAAGAAAAGTATGAAAGAAAGAAAGAACAGTATGAAAAAGAAAGAAAGAAAAGTATGAAAGAAAGAACAGTATGAAAGAAAGAAAGAAAGAAAGAAAGAAAGAGATTAAAAGAAATCAAACAAGAAAGAAAGAAAGAGATTAAAAGAAATCAAACAAGAAAGAAAGAAAAAGTACAAAAGAAAGAAAGAAAAGTATGAAAGAAAGAACAGTATGAAAGAAAGAAAGAAAGAAAGTATGAAAGAAAGAAAGAAAGAAAAGAGATTAAAAGAAATCAAGCAAGAAAGAAAAAGTACAAAAGAAAGAGAACAGTATGAAAGAAAGAAAGAAAGCTAAGAGATTAAAAGAAATCAAACAAGAAAGAAAGAAAGAAAAGCTAAAGCTAAATGAGAAAGTTTAATGAGATAATGAATGAAAGGTTAAGTTAGAGTAAAATGAAGACACAGCTCTGCTGCCTGTTCTGCTCCTCTACAGAACCATAAATGTGTCATGAGTATCAATCAGAATTATTGAAGTATTAAAATGAGTTATATATATCATTGCTAATAAAACCCTCAGTGTTTTATTAATGTGCCACTTACAGTCTGATATGAAAACCCTCCTCAGTAGGAACACATTCCTTCACTGAGCAAAGAAACACACTGATGTGATTCTGCAGGAGCTGCTGAGATCTGTGTGTAATTTTCATTTACATTTGTTCAGTGGGAATCCAGACACTTTTATCCCAAGCAGCGTATCTCAGACATGATGTATACAGCTCAGCAGTCGAGGGTTACAGGACTTGCTTCAGTGCTGTCCCACTAAGATAAAAGCTAGTATCTGACAATTTTGTCAAAAGTGAGTTTGGACATATTTGGGTCATATTCTGTCATGTGGATACAAGTGAGAGCTCAGCTGTACTAGTTTGGACAAAATAGAAGGAGGACATGGTCCTGCTGGAGTCCCCACCTGCCCTCAAACACCCTTTTAAGCCACTGCAGGATAAGAGCATACCTAATAATCTGCTCTCTCTCTCTTTCTCTCACACACACTCCCTCTCCATGTGCTCCTGCTGGATGTGATCCTGATGCACTTCTCCTGCTGAGACTCATCTCACCCTCCAGACCTGCCTGATTCACCCTGCTGCTCTACTCCCGCTCTGTTCCTCCTGCTTCTTCGTCTCGAGCTTTCTGCACATGTGACTCATCTCCTACAGCTGTGAATAATCTTACATCGATACCCAAAAGATTGCACTTCCCGAAAACTCACTTTCCTGCTTCAGTGGATGAGGTCGCCTCACTACTGCGGTCATAAACACCTCTGCTGTCCAATGCTCATCTCAGGAAGTGGACGATACATAACAAAAAATATTATAATCACGATAACTGAAGGCATTTCTAAGATGCATACGTATCACGATAAACAGGTTTCCGAACAAAATGCCATCAAAAAGGTAGCAATTTTTGAATGACAGTTTAATGTCTATGAAAATGTGTCAACACTGAAAAGGAAAGGGGGAAAAATTCTGCAAAAATCGTTGCACATTTTACAGTCGTAAAGATTCAAAGCAGTACACATGAGCTGCTTCTAATCAGAGTTAAAAACGATTAAAAAAAGGATTAATAAAAAAAAAACGATTTATCAGAAACGTGTATTGTGAGATCATGCATCACAATATCGATTGGGTCTGTGAAATGCAAAAAAAAAAAATAAAAAAAGAAGAAGAAGAAGAAGAAGAAACATTAGTCTACCTTTCACATCTTTTGCTAGTTTCATGTCTTCTTATGTGGTTTCTGAGTCGTAGTCAGGGTGGAAATTTTGGCAAAACCGGGCAACCCTCCACATGAACTTCCACAAGCCGTTATCTGAGATCCACATTAATATAAAAACCTAAAAACTAGATTTTTGTTTCATCTTGCGGGGTCCCGATGCACACAACTATCCTGAATCTTCCTGGTATGCCTTCTTTAATAATAATAATAATAATAATAATAATAATAATACCTTACCTACTGTTCAGATCTGTATTCATATTCTATAGGTGCATTATCAGTTCAAACTGAATAATATATTTGTATTAGGTTACACCCCTAGTCTACATGTTAAAAGTGCTATAAAAATACAAATTTAATTGAAAATTAATAGAATTTTAAAAGGAAAACAGGGAATTGTGTGTAATTTTTCTCCATGATGTGAACAAGAGCTTACAACGTAAACCACACATACACCACATAGATCCGTAATACATACAAGCATGATAAGAAACCATGTGAGCTTCAGCATGTTTTTCCATTTGATTTCCCTCGCATCAGCGTACATATATTTTTAACGACACATCACGACAGGCATGTAACAAAGCTATATCTCATATTAAAAATTGTTTAGCTTCGTAACCAGTGCAGAAGCCCATATCAAGTCGTGTTTGTTCAAAGATTTGCCTCATTTGGTCATATCTCTCTACTCTCTATACTCCATCTAACGTGATGCACATAGTTGAGTGGCAGGACCACCCCGGCGCAGAGAGCTTGTCTCGCCTGAGCTGACCCAAAAAAAAAAAAAAAAAAAAACGCTCCAAATGCACCTTTAGCATGCTCTGAATCCCAGCTATGCTTTGGCACAGAAATGGATTTCAACACACAGGTAGAAAACTGTTACAAAAGCAGCCACGAGTCCCAGACATCCGTCTATATACATTAGGTCAACCGTCAACTGAGAACGAGCCAATCTAATTTTTTAATCACGATATCAGTTCAGCCTCCATCATCATGATTTTGGGTTGAGAAAATAACAATGTTTATCTGTCATTTTGACTGTAAATGAATTGCACACTTCTTTAAACCTGACCAAATGATACTAGATCTTAAGAGCACAAATGCAACCAAAAGTTTTTCCTACTGAGTACCGAGGGACAAAATTCTGACATGTCCAAATAAGTATTGTACATGTTAAGTATGTAAGAAATAAAACTCTTGGGGATGTGCTGTTATAAGAAAATAATCAGTGACAGGATGGTGTGATGCCACATGATGTGAAGTGGAGTTACTGTTACCAACCTGAAGTAATTTTCTGTCATTTTCTAATTACAGCACATCCCAAAGTCTTTTATTCTGCTTATATACTACAGCAATTTGCCAATGCTAACATTTTTATATATTAAAGAACGATGTACACTTTTTTTATCCATTTAGAGTAACATTTAATGTTGTGGAACACCTACAAAACAAGTTAGTTTTAGTTTAGTGTTAGTGAGGCCTCCTTTTTTCACAGTCTGACACAAACATGCAAACCCCTCCATCCTGTAACTTTAAAGTTACCGCTTTACCTCTGACTATTACAAAGTGCTGACACTGGAGACTCCTTCTAAAAATGCTAAATAAACATCTCCTCACCATACCAACAATTACACGTTTTGGTAATCCGTTTATGTAAAGCATCCTCCATACAAGTCCCTCTGAAAACTGTTGCTATAGAAACTATAATATATAAGAACACGTGCATTAATACAGTATAAACCTGTGATTTGCTTTGCAACCAAAACTACTGTCAGAGCTGCTGTTATGGAAAATTAATAAACACCTTCCGATATTCAGAATGAAGGATTCAAAAAGCACCATCATATAATAGGATACATCACACGACTGATTATCAGCACATCCCTACCAGCAACAAACAGAACATAATAGCAATAACTGAGGTCTGATATTCAGCAGTGTGTTTCCAGAGCAAAATACAGCAACTAACAGACTTGTGAGACCATGCATTTGAACTAGAACTGCAGGTACATCAGCAAACACTGCTAAATAATTTAAAGTGTCAAAGAAAACATTCTTGGAGTCCAAATGAATAATTAATGGATTTTTTTTAACCCAAACTGAAATGAAATCTACACAAATTTGCACGTAGATCAAGTACAGTTGATCAACCAAGACATATTCGGGGTTCAAAGTTTGCTACTTTAGTTGTGTTCTGGAGCTACGAGACTAATGTAGCTAATGAGAAAGCTTACAGCTGACAGTTCAGCTTTGTGTTACATCAGAGGTCATTTTAAAACAATCGAGTACAGACAGATTCATTTCAACTTTAATTAAGTATATCAGAATTCCAGTGGGTCAGAAGTTTATATTATTATAAGTTAAACATCGTCCAGAAATTGATGTTATGACTTTTAGAAGCTTCTGACTGGCCAATTGTCATAATTAGGAGTGCACATATGGCTCTTTTTAGAGTCAGTGCCTTTTTGAACTTAATACCATGGGAAAATCCTAGCAACTCATCAAAGAATATTGTGGACTGTCTGGTTCCTCCTTAGGAGCAATTTACAAACAATTGAACGTACCATGAGGATCTGTACTAACAACTGTTTTCAAATATATCAAAATCTTCGGACCACACGGACACTACAAAGAGGCACAAATAAACTCCCAGGGATTGAGCAAATTTTGGTCCGAAAAGTTCAAAGGCTATCACACAAGGAAAGAGCCCCTACTCTAAGATCGGCATAAAAAAGCCAGACTGAAGTTTGCAGGTGATCACCATGATGAAGACCTAGTCATATGGAGGAGTGTTCTCTGGTCAGATGAACCAAATATTGAACTGTTTGGCCATAATGATCAGCACTATGTATGGAGAAAAACTGGTGCTGCTTTTAATCCAAAGAACACCATCCCAACGGTGAAGCATGAGGGTGGTGGCATCATGTTTGCTGGAAAAGGAATTGGTGAACTTCAGAAAACAGATGGCATCATGAGGAAGGAGGATTGTCTAGAAATACTGAAGCAACACCTTAAGACATCAGCCACAAAGGTAAAACCTTTGCAGGTGGGTCTTCTAGCAGGACAGTGATTCTAAGCATACATCCAAAGCTGTATCAAAATGGCTTCAAAGAACACAAAATGAAAACATTGGAGTGTACATCACAAAGCTCTGATCTGAATCCCAAAAAGAAAAAGGTTTCTGACAAACCTGCCTCAGTTACACCAGTTCTGTCAGGAGAAATGGGTAAAAATTCTGGCAAAGTACTCTGAGAAGCTTGTGGAAGGCTACACCAAGAGTTTCTTTCAAATTAAGCAATTAAAAGGTCACCAAATACTAACAAAGTGTATGGAAACTTTTGACCAACTGAAAATCTGATAGAGGTAATAAAAGCTGAAGTAAGTCTGTCTCTTAGCAATTATTTTGATATTATCTCTTATTGAAATAAAGCAGAAGGTAACATGAAATGTGTGGAGTTGTGAGAAACTGAGTTTGAATGCCTTTTGCCTAGGTTTATATAAACTTTTGGCGTCAACTGAACTTGGACTGTCCTTTTAAGTCTGTGCAAATATTAATGTGATATAAATATTTTTACGCAATTTATATAGATAAAGAAATAATGGGATTCATTTGTGTTATGGTGATTTAGATGGAAAATTAATCATATCATGGCAATAATGTTTAACATTCTTCTCCACATACAGGTGCATCTAAAAAATTTTGAATATTGTGGAAAAGTTAAATTTGTTTCCGTAATTTAATTCAAAAAGTGGAGCTTTCATATATTCTAGATTCATTACACATAAAGTGAAATATTTCAAGCCTTTTTTTGTTTTAATCTTGATGATTACGGCTTACAGCTCATGGAAATGAGATACAGGAGAAATCCAATATCTCAAAAATATTAGAATAAAGAATGTATAATACAGCAATGTGGACCTGAGAAGACTCTAATCAGCTAATTAACTCAAAACACCTTTTTTACTCAAAACACCGTTGCTCAGTGGTCCAAAGTCCTCTTTTCAGATGAAAGTACATTTTGCATTTCATTTGGAAATCAAGGTCCCAGAGTCTGGAGGAAGAGTGGAGAGGCACAGAATCCAAGTTGCTTGAAGTCCAGTGTGAAGTTTCCACAGTCAGTGATGATTTGGGGTGCCATGGCATCTGCTGGTGTTGGTCCACTGTGTTTTCTCAAGTCGAGAGTCAATGCAGCATCTACCAGGAGATTTTAGAGCACTTCATGCTTCCGTTTGCTGGCAAGCTTTATGGAGATGCTGATTTCCTTTTCCAGCAGGACTTGGCACCTGCCCACAGTGCCAAAACTACTAGTAACTGGTTTGCTGAACATGGTATTACTGTGCTTGATTGGCCAGCCAACTCGCCTGATCTGAATTTTGTCAAGAGGAAGATGAGAGACACCAGACCCGACAATACAGACGAGCTGAAGGCCGCTATCAAAGCAACCTGGGCTTCAATAACACCTCAGCAGTGCCACAGGCTGATTGCCTCCATGCCACGCCGCAAGGAGCTCCGACCAAGTGCTGAGTGCATAAATTAACATACTTTTCAGAAGGTCGACATTTCTGTATTATAAATTCTTTATTCTAATATTTTGAGATACTGGATTTTTGATTTCCATGAGCTATAAGCCGTAATCATCAAGATTATAACAAAAAAAAGGCTTGAAATATTTCACTTTATGTGTAATGAATGTAGAATATATGAAAGTCCCACTTTTTGAATTAAGTTACGGAAACAAATGTAACTTTTCCATGATATTCTAATTTTTTAGATGTACCTGTATGTGCTGAGGGGAAAAAAAACTTCAAAATGGCTGCTACTGCTCTTTTTCTCTGTGCAACCTTTATTTTGTCTATTTTTCAGACAAAACATTTCTGTTTGAGATACTAAAGAACTCGACACTGTTTCAAGTGAGTGTTTGATGATTTTTGCATGCACTTTCCATGACCCTAAATTGGTGGCTTCCCTTACTTCTGAGCTACATTAGCATTGTCGCTCCAGTATGAAACTAAACCAGCAAACTTGAGACAACAAAAATATCTTGGCTGATTGAGTCCATATTGGGGTTGGTGTAAATGTAATTATTCGCCAAGCTAATGCTCCACCAGATACCCGGGGAATGAAATAATAAAATGAAATTTAAAAAATAAATGCTTGCTTTCTGAAGTGAAAGGAGCCAGAGGAATTTTCTATTACCAGGTATTGATGGATGCAGGGCAGCAGCACCACATCAGTGAGCGTGAAGTAAAGTCCCTCGGCGAACACGTGCTCCAATTCTGGCAGCTCAGTCGTCTTCACTCTCCTTATGTCAGAGCGCTCTCTGGTGGTGGGAACAAGTGGAGCTCCACCCACAGACAGCTTGGCCAGAGCGGCACTCATCTCCACTCCACACTGGCTCTTGCTCTGAGGATCCTCCTGCTGGTTCTCAGGTGGTTGAGAGTTCTCCTCAGAGTTCTCCTCAGAGATCTTCCCAGAATTCTTCTGCTGTTGAAGCTTGTGACGACGGAGTTTATCATCATTGTGCACCTTGACCGGTTCGGCCAGACGGTGCTCCAACTGGAGAAGAGCAGCAGGAAGATGGAGTCGCTCCTCTGTCGGGTTAAGTAGGTGATTCTCGACAGCTGAAGGAATGTCCAACTCACATAACCTGGTCCAGCGGCTCACCTAACACAGGAACGATGCATAGTCATTTACAGGTCCTTGCACAGGGGGTTCACAAAATAAAGACTAAAATATTAATTCAATAATGAATAAAACACTATTTGGTGTGCTGTTAAAGGAAACTAATCAACAATGCTGGACTCACTGATAAATCTTGATTCAGCTGAAACTTTTTCCAAAAATACTAAATAAACATCTCCAAACTTCACCATACAATTATACGTTCGCATTTGTTAAATAAGTGCATGTTTTTTAATCTGTTTATGGGGAACGTCCACCACAGAAGCCCCTGTGTCCTCTCTGATTTTAGTCTCACCTCAGCGCAGGCCTTTAGGCAGGTGTTCTTGAAGCCCAGCAGTGAGGCCACATCGCTGTGTTGAGGCTCCAGGCGGCAGGTCGTCTGGATGATGTGTCTGAGCACCACAGCCAGTCCGGCTCTGCAGAATCGCCCACTCGGCTCCAGCACAGCCGGCAGACGACACGCCGCCACCAGGGCTGGAGCTTCTTCCCTCTTCACTTCAGACACAGCCAGGCTCTTTGGTAGGGAACCTGCCAAAGCATCTACACTGCCAGGCTGATCTGAGAGCAGGTAGACCTGGAAAGACTTGCACTCAGTGTAGGACAGAAGGAACAGGGTGATGGAGGAGTGTAGAGGAAGGACCACAGCACCATTAATGTTATAGACCTCCAGGAAGAGGCTTGATTCCTCTGGGTTTAGGTTTGAGTGCTTCATTCTGATCTGATGTATCAGGGATTTGTAATGGAGCGCTGAGCAGATATAAAGTTCATCCTAAGAAACAAAAATTAAAGAAATTACCTCAGTTGGTAATGATGCATCCATATAAGCTGATGGGTCTAAAATAGTGTTTTCTATCCTAATGGAAATTGGTCTAACAGTATTTAACGGTTTTAGTGATCTCTAAAGTCCATTCATTCAGTTACAGATATAGATACATGTATTCAGTATGGAATTAACTGAACTGGGGTGACCATGGTGCAGAGGATAGTGTTGCTGCCTACAGCTCATGGGTCCCTGTTCAATCCTGAGCTCATGTTACTGTGTGCGTGGAGTTTTGCATGTTCTCCCTGTGTTCGTCTGGGTTTCCTCTAGATTCTCCGGTTTCCACACACTATCCAAAAATATGGTTATGCTAAAATTGTCCCAAGGTGTGAATGTGTATGTGAATGGTGAGCTACATCCCATACACAATGAATTCTCCCACATCACATCCAGTGTTCCTGGGATAGGCTCTGAATCCACCATGACCCTGACCAGGATAAAGCGCATACTGAAGATGGATGGATGGATGGAGGAATTAATTAAATAATTAATTTAATTATATCTTACTGCAGTATTGCCAGTTTTCCCTACATTACCACAAATGTTATATACATCTTGTTTCCTTTAAGCAGCCTAAAATGCAGGATCAGTAAAAATGACAATAATAGAGTACATTAAATCACAGCTTATATCCATTAAGTCACCATCAAAGTCCAGTAGGACACTTTTGAATCCTGTTAGAAAATCAGCAAACATATCTAAAAATTTATTTGACTTTTTCTGGCTCACTAGTAGGACCATTTACATTGCAATACCAATATTAACCATTACAAAACCACCATGCACCAACTGAATCGTCTAATGGTTACCATTTTATCTCAGCAGGGCATTATAATATGAATGCTAATAACAATCAAATAATAAAAATAAAATGTTTAACGCTGCTTGGAGTGTTAAAAGCCTGATCAATTAGCCAGCTAGCGAGCTAATAGCGTTAGCAGCGTTATCCTTCTTCCCAAACTCCTCGTCTCATATAATTAAAACCAAACAAAAGACAAAATATATTTGTAAACACTCATCAGTTTGCTGATGGAGCAACTTACAGTGTTTAAAAATCCGCTGTCAATGAACTTTGATTCACGTGGGATACTAGTTGGAATTGGGTGTTACGTAAAAAACACACCGACTTGCAACCAAATGCGCTGAAGCGTTCCTACCAACTTCGTGTTCCCTTCATTACTTTTATTTCTGTGATTTTCATCATAGAGAAAACAAATAAAACATCAAGTGTTTAAGTCTCCATCTGTCTAGCTAGGATATTCTTAATTAACAAGTTAAAGAGACAGAGTAATTTAAATATTTTTTCGGGAATATTTGTTTGTTTGTTTATCAGGAACGATACACATTAATGTGCATTAGTATTTATAAGATAAATGTGTCAGGTTTTGCCAAATTGTTTTTTTTTTTTTTTTTCATTTGCTGTCCACAAAGCAGCATTGAAAACATGGTTGTACATAAAACACCAGACAGAAAACTAAAACTTCCTGAGGTCTGTCTCTGTATGGCAGAGTAGACATATGCCATGTTTAGAGGCACAGAAAGAAGCGATAAATTATTATTTTGGTGCTATGTTGAATCTATTCTCATAATTTGATATCACATGCAGTTATGTGGTGCTCAAAGTGAAATGAACATTTCTCAGTTTGTGCACAAATTCTCACACCAGACCCAACGACTCCTCGTACCATCATACCAGACGCCATTCTACTAATCAGTGAAAATGATTGATGCCATCTAGCGGCGACACAAGTGTCATTGCAGCAGCATTTTAAGTTGAACCGCAAATTAAAGGCTTCAGACTCATGTATCATCCATGGGAGCTTTTCAAAAACAATCTATTTAATTTTTCCTAGGGCCTTGCAGCTGTGTTTTTTTTTAAACCTCTGACGAATAAAATAGAACCTTTTAAACAATTTTTTTTTAATTAAATATACCTTACAGTAGGGGTGCTCTACCTTTCATAGAAATAAAATTAACTTTTATTCTCTACTGAGGACAGTAAAAATGTGTTTATTTTATGAACACTGGGTGTTCTTCATACCATCTCTAACTACACTATATGGCCAAGAGTTTGTGGAAACCTGAGTATCACACCCGTACGTGGTTCCTTCCCCAAACTGTTGCCACAAAGTTGGTAGCACACAATTGTATTTGTCTTCCTTCCCTTCACTGGCATGACAATGCCCCTGTGTACAAAGAGAGCTCCATGATGACATGGTTTGCCAAGGACTGCACCCCAGACCTCCTCACCCAACATCAGTGCCTGATCTCACTAAAGCTCTCGTGGATGAATGATCACAAATCCCCACAGCCACACTCCAAAATGTAGTGGAAAGCCTCCACAGAAGATTGGAGGTTATTATAAGAGCAAAAGGGGGTGAAATCTGGAATGGGATGTTCAACAAGAACATATGGTTGTGATGGTGAAGTGTCCACAAACATTTGGCCCTATAGTGTACATCAAAGACTTCATATCTTCTCTAACCATATATAATTCATAGACTGAATAAGGTGGACCACATGGCCCAACATGTCTACAAATATGGTAGGCCTACCGGCATGTATGTAGACTATGTTCGACACTCAGTGATCACCGCCTGACATGAAAGTATAAAATTAATTCCATTTATATCATGAAGTATGTATTTTATTTACACTATATTTAATTGCAGACCCAGACATATAGCACAAAGTGCTTCAAACTCACCAATGAGGGTATTCATTTAAAAGGCAACAAAGCACAGATAATAATAGCAGGATCTATACTTTAATTATGTTTAGCATGGTATTATAATATAGTTTATGTAAGAAATAAAACAACACAGTGCATGCTGTAATAGGGAAACAATCAACAGCAGGGTGGTGTGATACAACCCGGCACGGAACAGCATGTCATAAAGTTTTATTCCTCTTATACCACAGTAATTTCCCAATGATTACAATCTTTTATTTACATTTTTTTTATCTTGGGGGCATGGTGGCTTAGTTGTTAGCATGTTTGGGGTTGGGGGTTCAAATCCTGCCTCCACCCTGTATGCGCAGAGTTTACATGTTCTCTCCGTACTTTAGGGGCTTCCTCCGGGCACTCTGGTTTCCTCCCTCAGTCCAAAGACTGCATTAAAGACTGATTGGCAGTTCAAAATCGTCCATAGTGTGTGAGTGTGTGTGCGATTGTACCCTGTGACGGGTTGGAACCCCATCCAGGGTGTCCCCCGCCTTGTACCCCGAGTTCCCTGGGATAGTCTCCACATTCCCCGCGACCCTGTGTAGAGTAAATGGTATGGAAAATGGATGGATGGCTTTTTTTTTTTTATCCTTTTATAGTTATATCTAGGGTTGTGGAACATCCATGAAACAAGTTAGTTCCTGTTATCATTTACATTATAGCTGCTATAAACAGTCGCTGCCTCACCAGCCTCTCTTCCTTCTCTTTCTTGAAGTTAATATGACAGAATGCACAGCTTGTCGTGTCGAAAAACCCACGGCGAAAAACGAACTGACAAAATAACTGACACGGGAGACTCCTTCCATAAATGTTAAATAAACATCTCCTTAAACAAAAAAGGTCACTGATTCTGATTGTTTTTATTTGTTAAACAACAACACATTTTTCAATCTATTTATTTCTAGTCTCTCTGAATGAGCTGTTATCCTATAGAAAGGATAATATTTGAGTAGAGTGCATTAATGTAAACCTGTATTTTGCCTTACAGCTGGAACTACTGTCACAGCTGCTGTTATGGAAAATTAATCAACACTCTAACCAATCAGAATCGAGAATTCAACACGGCTGTGGTGTAATCTTTTACATTCATTCATTCATTCATTCATTCAGGAAGTCTCCTGGCAGTGACTCCAGATTTTTACTCCTCCAATGAAAAAGCTTTGAGCATCTCTGCCTTACAGTAAAACACATTTCTCCTACAGGAAATGTGAGAGCAGAAGGCTGGAGGCACATTTCATCCTCGTTTGCTCTGAGCTCTCAACAAGGTAAGAAACAACGCTAAGTACAATTCGATATAAACTGCAGTTTGTGCCATTATGTAGGTTACTGTAAGCAAAAAAAAAAAAAAGCATTAGATTATATTATACATATCATAATATATAATAATCTGATATTTGGCCGCGCGCAAAGTGCGCGTGCGGTCAAACAGTGAATAATAATAATAGTACACTAGATAATTAAATAATAAAACCTGAAGAAACCGGAGAAGAAGAAAAAAAAAACAGTGTTAAAATATAGATCAGGGACAGAATTGGCAGTACCTGTTGCTATATAGGATAGTATTAAGTCGTGCTGGACGACATGACAATATTCTCCCGATTTAACAAAACGTCCTACCATAATACACGCATTTATAGATCGTCATAACACAAACATTGCAAGCATCTCGTGCTGTTTTGTCTACTTTATCACTGAACATGCATCCAGCATATAAAAATACATTAAGCGTGTATGTATTGCTGTGCATAAGTGAAGTACGCATGCGCAGAAACTCTGGATCTTGTAGAGAGAAAAGCGTTTTGGGACAAATATTCGTCGAATGCTAGATTATAGACTGATCATTACACAAATTAATCTAATTATCTAACAATTAAATATAATAACAGGTTAATATCTAATAATCAATCACACTAATTAATCCCTTATTTTAATATTTTAATATATATTTTTTTTATTTTTCCTTTCCTAAATGTACAGAAGTAAATTCTGGTTTATGTAAATTCTATTTTTATGTCAGACGAAAAAAGCATTTCACTACATGTCCTACTGGTTGTGTATGTGACCAATAAAATTTGAATTTGAATTAAAAACACGGCAGCCACAGGTTTACTTTACCATTACTTGACTACATTTTTATTCATTTAATTGTTTGATTGTTGATACTTCTTTGTTAAATATATAAATATCCATTAAAAGCATTAAACTTTTAAAGTTTCTTTAGTTTTTTGTTTGTTTGTTTGTTTGTTTGTTTGTTTGTTTTTAATGTGACGCTGATGATTTTATTGTGCATTGCTGTAGAATGGTATTTGTTAGCAACGAAATATAATGCAGCTACAACACTGTAGCATATATTACAAAACATTCTGCAATAAGTTTTTCACAAGTAGTTCATTCATGACATACAGTATTTCTGCTACACTGCAATATGGCCACTGTGTAAAAGAGCTTGTGATATTACTCTAAGGAATTTTTTTGAATTTGTGTTCTTGGTTCCTTGTAGTAAATCTGGAACCTGCTGTTTACTCCAGAAACTGCACCGCTACCCTGTAATAACTCCACACTTATCCACAGAGCAAGAAATTACAGCCACCACCCTTTTCCCAACCCTCAATGAGAGACTGTAATGTAGCAGGGAGTCACACTGAGTTGGCCTTGTACAAAAGCGCTTCCTTTATTGAAATAAACACACAAACATACACACACACTTAAACATTTTATACAAGGCAAACTTTTGCCTCGCACCTCCAGGGTTGGAGGCTCGAATCCCGCCTCCGCCCTGCGTGCATGGAGTTTGCATGTTCTCCCCGTGCTTCAGGGGCTTCCTCCAGGCACTTCGGTTTCCTCCACCAGTCCAAAGATATGCACTGTAGGCTGATCGGCATTAATTGTCCATAGAGTGTGTGATGGGTTGGCACCCTGTCCAGGGTGTCCCCCGCCCTGTGCCCCAAAGTTCCCCGGGATAGGCTCCAGGCTTCCTTGCAACTCTGTATAGGATAAGCAGTACAGAAAATGGATGGATGGATGAAAGCTATGTGCTAAGCACTGTACCAGCTAGATTAGCAGAAAAGATGCATTTCCACCACTTTTTCAGGAGCTTTTTTTTTTTTTTTTTTTTTTTGCTAATTCAGGCACTTTAGGTTAGGACTCTTTTTAGTTCCTGGTCCAGGTTAGGTATATTTCTGTTAACCAGGATCTACTGTACTGGGGTGGAGCTTGCTGTCCTAAATGTTGGCAATTATTCAAAAGTAAAAGTGACTCTGCCATTCACCAAACACTTGTATTGCTAACAAGTAGTTTGTGGCTGTTGCTATGCTGCTGTCCTTCTGCGCAATGTTAAAATTGCATAACCATCACACAGCCTTGTGTCTTATTTTACTTTATGATCCCAAACCATTCGGAAACTGTCGGGTTGTTGTTGAAGAAGTCGGGATCTCTTGTTCTGGGTCTCTTTAGTTCTTCACAAGGCTCTGGAGGTGAACCGTGAATGATTTGTAAGGAATAAAACACATCAGGGCATGCTCTAATAGGACAATAATCCCATTACATGTATATGTAGGATATGTTTTCTGTGAGGAGATGTTTATTTAGCATTTTTGGAAGGAGTCTCCAGTGTCAGCGCGCCATTAACAGTCAGAGGTAAAGCTGTAACCTTTTCCTGTATGGGAAACATTTTCCTGCATGGGAAAATCTTCAGGATAGAAGACTTTGCACTTAACAAACTGCATTTTTTGTAGTATTAATTTCAAGAGAGAGAAAAGTGTGTGGCTGGTAAAAGAAAGACTGTTTATAGCTGCTATAATGTGAGTGATAACAGGAACTAACATGTTGCATGGATATTCCACAGCATTCAAAGTAACTATAAATGGATACAAAGTATGACATATTCTTTAATTAAAAACATTAATAAATTGTCAGCATTTATTGTCACCAAATTGCTGTGTGGACACTTTAATAAAACACTGCATCACACCACCCCATAACTGATTATTTTGTTTTATTTTATTATATAGTTTGTTTTATTCCTTAAAAGCACCAGGAGAATCAAATATCAAGAAAGCTATAAGTTATAACTGAATATTTGCATTCTACCTATGAATCCAGGACAGTATGAATAAATTTGTTCCACATCCTTAATCAAGTTCTGTTCTGGGTTTTCTAATTTACCCCATGGACAAAATACAGGACCCAAATGCCTTAAACATATCATGTAGCTGCTTAACTACTATGTACTCTTTCTACTCTTGTACACTGTGCTTGGCCCCCTTTGGTGTGGCCAGATCTTTTTTTCTAATCCTCTTTTTTGATCCTGTATTTAAAGGCAAAAAAAAGTAGCATGTCATTAGCAGCGTGTGCTAACATCTAGGTCAGGGAAGTAAAATACAGCCCTGGGTTGACGTTTCTGTAAATAGCAGGCAGGGCAGAGCGGTCGCAGGCAGACAACCCATCCATTACCATCTGTGTGCATGTGGAAGACATTCTCCCCTGCCAGTTTTCCACCTCACATTTCCCCATCAGGGCAGCAGGGTGGAGGCTGGGGAAGCATGCCACTCCAAGTTGGAGAGTGAGAGAGACGAATAAGACTGGAGGAGGAAGACACACACACACACACACACACACACACACACAGAGACCTGGGATTGCGTATGACTCCAGGACAGATCTGTGGTATTCAGCATTCAGATGTCATCGTCTTGATGGTACAGTAAAATTTATTTTTTGGCTGAATGTTCAAAATATAGGAAAGCGTGTGTGTGTGTGTGTGTGTGTGTGTGTGTGTGTGTGTGTGTGTGTGTGTGCATAGCATTCTAATCAATAAATCTTGTAAATGTATCCGAGCTCTGTAGGGAATGTGATTATCCATGCAACAAGTCTTTCTCAAAAGGAGAAACATTTAGGGGAAATTATTACCCTCATGCTTTGTATGCTTTCCTCCATCACTCTACCCTCATCCTTCCTTCAGCATATCCACTGTTTTACCAGTGTTTGTCTGCTGCTGGCTATTGAGATGCATTTTGGGAAAGTGATGGGCTCTGATCTCTTAATGGAGCTATTAAGTGACGCTCCAATTCTGATACACTCTCGTGTTTTCAGCCGAGATTATTTACATCTGATATTACATCATTAACTACATCTGATATGGATATCTAGACAGGAAGGGATTGTAGGATAAGTGTGTTTTTAAAAAATGAAAAAATAAATATTTCAAAGGTTATGACAATTGTAGCTGTTATTGGTATAATAACAGACCACAAATGACAGTTAGCCACTTTATGCTCTAATCTTATTAGGCTAGGTTTTATTAGTTTGCTAACACAGCTACATTGATGCTATTTAACAGAAAATTGAAGTTTACTCTTGTATCATGCGTACACTGGATGTGCTTTCTCAGTGTGCCTTTGAATCCAACACAGAACAGGTGCCATATACAGTACGTGCAGTAACTAGCAGTCGGATTGTAAAAAACAAACAACTAATAAAAAAGAAAACAGGGTATGGTGTGTATTGGGGGTATGGTTTCATTTAAACATTTATTTTTAGTTCAAGACAATGCCATTTAATTGATTTAAAAATACTTCAAAACCCATTTCAACGCTAAAATGAATCTTACCCTGACAGGTGTCAAAGATCTTGCTAATCATTTGTTTGCTAGTTAGTCAGCTAGCTAGCTAGCCGGCCTAATTAATGTGACAGAGCATAATTAAATAATCAAACCATTTCTGAGATTATAAACTCTCGCTTTACAGTTTAATTCATTGTGGACATCTTTCAGTGGCTAACTTTGATCATCATACCTGTTTTTAAGTCTTGCACTGTTCTTGTAGTCTTCACTGTGCCTTTGTCTGAAGGATAGTGATAACATACATCTGAAGTAATGTCACATCACAAACTTAATCCAATAGTGATGAATATAGAGAATGAGGCTTTTACAAGGCTAACCTCACCTGGATACTGTAGACTTGCTTATTACATTATAATTTCTGTAAAGCTGATTTGTGACAATGCAAAGTATTCCTTTGCATCCTCCCACAAATCAAACCCTGGCAGTAACCATTACTGTGTGACACAGGGGGTGTGTGGAGTTTAATTTAGCTGGTAAGTGGGAATTGACCAATCCTATTTTTCCTGTTTCCGCTATAATACTGAGACCAGAGCTCTGATTCTAAGCCGATATCTGATACTGATCTGATACTGACATAGTAAGTCTATGTAATGTTCACTTAGACAAAAATCTGTGTTGCATCAATCAACAGCACTCAAGTCAAAGGGATAAAACAGATCAATGGATTAGATTGGAAAAATCGTCAAATCAGATCCAACAATGATCCAGTGTTTCAGGCCAGTATCATCTGTGATATCCCTAGCCTCAGAGAAAAAGGTTTCAGTCAGCACTCTAAAACAATTAAAAGATCTATAAAGACTCCTACAACAGTTTTCTTATTTAGAGAGGTTTTTCCTAGCAGAAGCCATAACTATCCAAAGAACCCTTGAAGCAAGTTTTTTTTTCGAATCGTGTACTTGTAAGATTTGGATGGATACACGGCTGATTTCAAAATAGCTTGACTAAATAAGAGTTTAGAAAGGAACATTGTTAAACTGGGAAACATTGTTAAACTGAGACAGACTAGCTTTGTATTGTGTGTTAAACCGCAAGGATTATAGGGTTCTTCAGATAGTGCTGGTTCGCTCAACAAAGAAACCACTCTGTTGTACATAAAACCTTTAAGGCTTGCCCCACATGGACATGCTAAAGAAGGGTTCTTGGTTTAAGAAACCACTGATATTACACTGATACTTCCTTTTTTTTGTCAAACTGGATCACAGACACTAATTTGGAATTAGTGTTCGCAAATGCTTTACTAATAGCTACCACTGAGTTATATTTATTTTTACAAGCTTCAATCATGTCTATTTGAGGTTTCACCTTTCAAGAGAGTTCCAGAGCATGTGATCAGGTTCAGTATGGGTTTCAGTGAACCAGGCCCTGCGGTTACACTCTTGTATTCTTCAACGTCTGAGTAGAACTGCTCTGATCCGAGATCTCTTTCTGTTCTGGTGAACTTTGGGGACTTGTGGTATTTTCTCTGATACTCTGAGCTATGCCTGTGGCACTGCGGCACAACTTTCCCCACATGTTCCTCAGTTACTTGAAAAGTGCAATAAGGTATGCCAATGGTGAAAGAAAGCCTACATACATCATTATATTTTAGATCTATAATATATGGATTTGCAGAATGTGTTAACCATGGTATATTGGTTAATTTTGTTTAAATTGTATCCAGTAAGAACTTCGTCATTGTTCAGTGAAATTGTTGCAGCTACTCTGAATTATTGTGCCTAGGAGATTAGACATTGGATAGGCTGAAATGTTACTCATGGCACAATTTTTTATATGAGAAGTAAAATCCAATATGCAAATAAAAATAAAATAAAACAATCAAAAACCTGGCAGGATGACAACAGCTATTTAAGTTTCTCTTATTTTTTTCTTTCTTTTTTTTTTTTCATCCAAAGAAAACACAATGAATCCCTTTGATTAATGGATGCAGATTAAACCTAGTAATAGACCACCAAAAGAAAGTCAGTCAGAGTCTCCACTGGCAGTCCGGGCTTAGGGTTAATGTGTCCAAGGTTTCTGCATCCACAAAGCATTTTAAAGCAAAAGCACTCATCTGGGATCAGATTTCCTTCAGATCTTCAGTAGTGTGTGGTAAAATGCAAAACCAATTTGGAATTGAAGTCCCTAGAAAACAATTATATAATTAGTATGTTGAGACTAAGACTTACTAACTACTACTACTACTAAGACTTACTAACTACTACTAACCACAAATCAGCATGTCGGTTCAAGTATTCAGGTGGGAGAGGTATACTATCTTTATATCTTTATATAAAGATTTTTTTTTTTTGCTATTTAGCCTTCAGAATCCTGGTGACCTCAAAGTAATGACCATGTTGAAACAAACCAAATGGACAGCAGAGTGATGTTCTGGTATTGGATTACACACATCTACAAGCAATTCCAATAACTGTCAGGCACGTCTATATGCTGTCCTGTCAGTATGAGAGCCTTGTTTATTTGTGGCTGCAAAAAGCCTGTATTGATTATTAATACCTACTAAAAATGACTAAATGCTTTCTAGAGGCGTATGAGATCAGATTTCCTGCTTATTTCTGTCATTACAGCTGGAGCACCACATCTGAAACCTCGAACCCTGAAGCCTTTCATTTGCAGCAGTAACTTGGGTGGGTCTTAGGGAAGCAGCCAAGCCTGGTGGATCACAGTGTGTGTGTGTGATTAGTGGGTAGCGTGTGGGGGCTCTCATGGCGTCGGCAGACCACCAGTGTGAGCGACACCCCACAGGTGCCCACCTACACATCCACCCGCAATGCCCTGTCCACAGCCCTTCAGCAGAGGAAGTGAAGAACAGTGGCCTACGCAAGGGCTTGAGCAGACACCGAGACTATGTGAAGATCTCTGTACCTGATGGCAAGGGCAAGCCTCCACCCATGGAGTGGTGGAAGACAGTGATTGCGTTCATGTACGCAGCGTTCAACCTGGTGCTGACCACGGTGATGATCACAGTGGTGCACGAGAGAGTCCCAACGAAAGAGAGCAGCCCACCACTGCCGGATAAGTTCTTCGACTATGTGGACCGCGTGAAATGGGCTTTCACGGTGACCGAGGTGAACGGGATGCTGCTGGTGGGGATTTGGTCTATACAATGGCTCTTCCATAGATACCGGTAAGTAAAGGCACTGGAGTTAAAATTCATTTTTAGCATGTTCACAAACTCAGTGTGTAGTGTGATGCAACAGACAATGCTGGGGGGATAGATCAATATTGACCTTAAAGTCCCAGTTGATACGGTATAAAACATGTTTCTATCATACTAAACTTGTTATATTAAACATCCAGCAATCAAGACTCTAATAGAATACTTCTCAAACATCTGTGCTCATCTTTGCTGATTAGAAATGTCTGGGCATGGCCTAATATTCTAATAATGACATTTACTCAACATCCCTTTGTCCAAAACTTACTTGAGCGGGCTACCAAATTATAGAATTATCATAGTTAGCTATGTTCAGTAGCTCAGCTTTTGCTTGCTAGTTTGTTCGGATCTAAAGACACCATTCAAATGGGTACACAGGGGTTTTTTTTTCAGTGGCTTCCATATCCATATTTCAATGGGGCCCCCAAACAGTATAAGATAATGAAATCTTGTCAAATTTGTATAACACCTCTAAATACCTACTTATACCATTCATTCATTCATTCATCTTCAGTAAGTACTTTATCCTGGTCATGGATCTGGATCTGGAGCCAATCCTGGGAACACTGGGCACAAGGCAGGAATACACCCTGGATGGGATGACAGTTCGGCATAAGGCACCATACACACACATAGGTACAATTTAGTAAAGTCAGTCTGTTTACTGCTATGTTTTTTGGAAAGTGGGAGGAAACCAGATAACCCAGAGGAATGAAGACAGGGAGAACATTTGAAATTCCACATAGACAGTAATCCCTGAGCTAAAGTTCAAACCAGGAACCCATTATTAAATTTACTGTAATGTAATTTATTAGTGTACTGTAATTCTTTATTATTTTGTCAAAGTTTCTTTGAAATCTATATTGAGGTCCTGATTTACTAAAGGTTGGCATGTATAAACACATTCAAAATACATGCAAGTTAATTTACTAATGGGATCTACTGGGATTGCAAGTGTTGTTTGATGTTCATAATTGCCTTAATAAATTTGGGGTGTTTCTGCCTAAATGCACAAAATACAGGGTGGTGTCTATTCAGTTAGATTAATTTTGCACCAGCAATGTGATTTACTGCTGCAGTGAAATGTCATTGAGTGAGATGTCACTTCGGGAATGCAAATTTATACGACTGAAGGGCAGGCATTAAATTTGTGGAAACCCCTTTTTCTACCAGTTGAAGACAAAGTAATAAAATCTAGTAAATATATGTAATCCAAATGACTAAATTTACCAAAAGTATTCCTTAGTAAAATAATCAGAAACTAAAATAATCTTTTTTTAAATTATAACTTTATTATTACTGCTGTGAAAGTGGTTTTATGTTAAATATTTGCTGCGTTACTGTGATGCCAAGAACATTTACACAGAATCTTTGAAAAGGGTTAATTCACATTTACTTTATTAACAAAATGCACACTCATTTCTATACTCTTTATTTTTACTCTCATATAGTATTTTGAACAGGCTTTTGACATGCCTCACTACATTTAATTACTGTTATATTTGAGTCTATTTGATATCTGAGCTCACCACAACTGCTGAGAACAAATAGTACTTGAAAACAATCTAATTTAAATGTTGGTTTCTACCCACACTTTGTACATGACATCATTAACACAGTTATTCTTTGTAAATCACCCGCGGGACACTCATTAAATGTGCTCACAATTCATCAGGTTGTGAGTTGCCAGTTTATTAAGTATTAGATAAGTTTATTAGGCATTAGGAGAGTTGTGGTCTCTTTGACAAAAGGTATGTCTGTAGGACTAGCGACATCAACATTGCGATTGGTGCAGGAGAAGCTTACGCAAGCTTTACTCAAGATTAGCACCACCCAGGTTACATTGAAAAGGGAGACATTCTAGCAAAGTACATGCAGATAAATTGAAAAGTAAATTACAATCACCATTTTTGTCTTACTTTATACATGTACAATAAATAGAAAGCAATCCCAGCTTTATGTTTTTTGGAACTTTAACATATAATTGTACATACAGGCTAATTTGATTACCCATGAGTAAGCAATGTAGGAAGTCATATTCTTCAAATGGTCTCTAGGTTCCCTAATTACATTTCTCTGTGCGCTCTGGTTCTATTAGTGCTAAATCATTTTAGGCCAGGTTTCTGCCATTTTCAGATGAAATGAACAAGAGCTTCATGATACACAAGCACATGCAGGCACTACTCTTGGGAGTCTTCATTGTTCATTTTACCAAGTACAGAGTACATAGTTGTCTTGAAATTCAGTGGATGATATAATTATAGTCTGCTGCAAGGTTTATGCCTGTCGCATCACACTCTGTTATTTTACAGACCACATGGCCCGCTCACACTGACTTCATTATTGCATTACGGCTGTGTAATATAGTGCAAATATGTATATAGAAGTGTTCATACTACACACTATGGAGGAAAACTCATTTTCAATGTATCACATACACCATGTTAACACCAGAGCTGATTCATATAAGACTTTGATGTAGATTGCTGAAATCATGCTTTCCTTCAATAAATACAAAATTATATAGTCTATAGGATCATCTGTAGGCTATAGGATCATCAGTAGGCTGCAACATCACAGGAATTCATTCATTCATCTTCAGTAAGTATTTTATCCTGGTCAGGGTTGGGTTGGATCCGGAGCCTATCCCTGGAACACAGTAGGTGAGAATTACAGCCTGGATGGGTAGCCAGTGTTAGCATAGCCAATCCACCTTCTTGCATGACTTTTGGGAGGTGGAAGAAACTGAAAAACCTGGAGGAAACCCACACAGACATGGGGAGAACATACATTATGAAACTCCACACTAAGGATGCATTCAAATATAAATACAATATTTGTATTGAACAGATAAGGTGTTCTATATGAAAACAAATACAGATATGTATAGTAGGCTGACTATTTCAGTTTGTTTGTTTGTTTGCTTTAGAAATCTTGCTGCATGATGCATTTACAGCATCAGTAGTAGCTGCCTGGTCAGGGTGGCAGCAGTTAAAATTAGGCCACTCTTTTGTTTATATTTTGGGAACCAACTTAATTCGTTAGAAAATATTGCAGGCAGGGACAAACATAAATAGGGACAAACATAAATAACTGTGCAAGTTGGGATTAAACAACAGTTCCATGCACATCTATAGTTGAGAGCAGAATTCACAGACCATGCTATCGTTGCAGTTCTCTCTGGGTGGGTTTCAGGTTTTTCCAGAGTTTTCAGAGGCATAGTGGTAGGGTTCATTGAAAGAAGGTTTACAAATAAAAACTCTCTCTGGTTCAGGCCACATCCACCCAAGTGTTATGTAACACAAACGGGGACTGGATGCAAGCGCAGGGGAAAAGTCAGTTTATTAGGAATAAACCAAAAGTATTAGGACAGGGGGAAACATAACTCAAAAGGCACGGTCAAAACAAACGATAATCCTCATGAAAAACAAAGGCTGCGGTTTACCAAAAATACATGGGTGCTCATCCACAGAATATCAAGGCATAAGTTCACAGAGTATCGTGGCATAAATCCATAGTCCAGGAAACGCGGGAAGAGGGAAAACCGCAGACCATTCGTTCATATACTTTCATTTAGTACTCCGCGACGAAGCGGAAACGGGAAGGGGTTTAAATAAGGAGGGTAATCAAAAGCAAACGAGATCAAACACAAAACACCTGAAACTCATAATTAAACAATCACCGGAAAACCTATGAAAGACCGGGGGCGGAGACATGACGTAAAACAAAAACAAAAGCACATGGTAAAGTAAACAAAACGTGAGTTCGTGAATGGGGAGGCGCTGCTCTCAGCAACGCGGCGTGAGGAATGCGGAAATGTTCCAGTCAGCCGCTCGCTTAGCGAGCGACTCGGAGAACAAGGGAGACTCTAACACCAAGCTCAGGATCAAACTGTGGACCCTGGAGCTTTGAGGAGATATTGCTACCTGCTGTACTGCCATATCTTTTTAGACCCTTTTATCAAATATTATAACAAAAATAAAAGCACAGGTGTTTGCACATCCAAAAATGTCCAACATATAACTACCGCTATAATCCACCCTATCAATATGTGTTTTTTTCCCACTTAATGTGATGTTTTATGTTGTTTTCCTGTCATTTGCGCATTTGTGTTGTCAATAAGTAATGTCAAATTACAAATCCTGCATGATTTATTCTATCTGTAAGGAACTAATAAAAAATTTATCACAGAAACAGTTTAATGCATGCCTGTTGGAAAATTAACCACTTCACCTGCGACACAATGTTGCAAAGCCTAACATAAATTTTCAGTTAAAATGAACTTTTATTGAACTTTTATGTGCTGTAACACAATAACACAGTGTGACTGGAACATTATTTACCCAGAGTACAGTGGTGTGAAAATGTATTTGCCCCATCCTGATTTCTTCTGTTTTTGTTTATATATCTTGCTAAATTGTTTCAGAAATTAAAAGAAAAACTGTGATAAAGCAAAGGTAACCTGAGTAAACACAAAATACAGTTTTTTTCAACTTTTTAATATTATTGAAGCAAAAAAAGTTATCCAATACCAACTGGGCCTGTGTGAAAATGTATTTGCCCCCATAGTTACTAATTCCCCAAATCTATGAAACTGCATTCATAATGCGGTTCATCTGGACTAGACACAACGAGGCCTGATTACTGCAAATCCTGTTCAATCAAATCAACACTTAAATAGAACTTTTTCAACAGCATGGCGTTGGTTAAAAAGTCTGACCCAGTAACACACTATGCCAAAGTTGACAGAAATTACAGAATTGATGAGGAAGAAGGTGATTGAAATACATCAGTCTGAGAAGGGTTACAAAGCCATTTCAAAGGCTCTGGGACTCCAAAGAACCACAATGAGAGCCATTATCTCCAAATGGAAAAAACTCAACACAGTAGTGAACCTTCCCAGAAGTGGGCAACCTTCCAAACTTCCTCCAAGAGCACAGCAACTATTCATCCAGGAAGTCACAAAAAAGCCAAGGACAACATCAAAGGACCCACAGGCCTCTTTTGCAACAATCAAATCTTTTGGGAGAATGTTCTGTGGTCTGATGAGTCGAAAGTGGAACTGTTTGGAAGACAGGGGTCCCGTTACATCTGGTGTAAACCAAACACAGAATTCCACAAAAAGAACATCATGCCCACGGTCAAGCATGATGGTGGAAGTGTGATGGTGTGGGGATGCTTTGCTGCTTCAGGGCCTGGGCAACTTGCAATAATTGTGGGAAACATGAATTCTGTTCTCTACCAGAAAACCCTAAAGGAGAATGTCCAGTCTTCAGTCTGTAAGTTGAAACTCAAGCACAACTGGATTATGCAGCAAGACAATGATCCAAAGCATAGGAGTAAATCCTAGTCCTAGAAGTAAGTGAAAGTCTGAGCTCCAGTTATCAGAAGTGATTGGTTGCAGTTATTACTGGTAGCACAACCAGATTTTAAGTTTAAGGGAGCAAATAGTTTCTGATGTTGGTCATAGATGTTGGATAATGCTTCAATTTAAAAAAATAAATAAATAAGTAAAAACTGTATTGTGTGTTTACTCAGGTTTCCTTTTTTTTATGATATATTTTGTCTGAAGATCTAAAACTATTAATATGAGATATACACAAAAACAGAAGAAATCACACCACTGTAGCTGTGTTATACAGCACTCAGATACATCTCTGTGTTATGTCGGAGAAGACCAGTTATTGTCCACATCACTTGTATTAGATTAAATGCCCACTTACAGTTCACATCATCAGATCTGTTGTGCTGTGTTTGCAGGGCCATTTTGGGCAGGAGGTTCTTCTTCCTAATGGGCACTTTATATCTGTATCGCTGCATCACCATGTACATCACCACGCTGCCCGTGCCTGGCATACACATGTCCTGTGCCCCAAAGGTAAACGACCAGTACAAAACTGTCTCTCTTCCTCATATCAGGAATGCACTACAACTCAAGGAATATCATGGACTATCATAAATAAATTCAACACACTGCTGAAGGCTGTAACATCCCCTGACTGACTTTTGTGTTATATACTTCTATCTATCTATCTGTCTGTCTGTCTGTCTCTGTGTCTATCTATCTATCTATCTATCTATCTATCTATCTATCTATCTATCTATCTATCTGTCTGTCTGTCTATCTACCTATTTATCTGTCTGTCTACTTCTTCCCCCAATGCCCCCTTTTTAACTCTCCCTTTCCCTCTCCTATTTCCCCACCTTTTCCTCTCTTCTGCTGTATGTCTAACTATCTTTCTCTTTTCCTCCCTCTCTTTTTCCTCTGTCATCTAAATCTCTTCCAATATATCTTCCCTCTGGCTCACTTTTCTTTGTCTCCCACTGTCTCTCTCTCCTTGCTTTACCTGTCTTTAATCCTCCTTCATTCACTTTTACACTTTCTCCCTATCTCCCACTACTACTCCATGTTTCCATCTTGTCCTCCTCTTCTCTCTCTTCCCCGCTTTCTTTTTTTCTCCCACTTAATCTTTATCTTTCTCTCTGCCTTTTTCTGTTTTCTTCACTCTCTCACCACTTGTGTCATATTCCTTCTATTTACTTCTCTCTCCATCTCTTACCTTCTCTCTTTCTATATCCCTCTTTGTCCTTTTTACCCTCTTTTCCTTCTTTCTTTTCCTTCCCTTTCCTTCTTATCTGGGTCACTTAAAATCCCTTCCCTTTGTCCCTCACTATTCTCTCTCTCTCTCTCTCTCTCTCTCTCTCTCTCTCTCTCTCTCAGCTTTATGGAGACTCGCAGGCGAAACTACAGCGAGTTCTGCAGCTGATCTCTGGAGCTGGCCTGTCCATCACCGGTTCCCACATCATGTGCGGTGACTTCCTGTACAGTGGCCACACAGTCATGCTCACCCTCACCTACCTATTCATCAAGGAGTGTAAGTCTCTAAACTATTAACTTTCTAATAAAGTATTTTCTTCCTTTTGCCAACCTCAGGCATTTTTATGATGATTCAAAATGAAACCAGACCATATTATCACTCAGCTTGGTTAGGGCAGACTAGAAACAAAGCAAGGAAATATTTCCAGGAAGAAGGGAGGAAAAACCTTAGGAGGAACGAGGACTCAGCATGATGAGCTCATTGTCCTCTGGCAGGCTCTAGGAGTTATTTTTGTTAAAGACATGGTACTTACTCATTCTGTTGCCACATGGCTCTGCACCACCTCATTTTGGTATTTCTCTGTGGCTTTGTTTATGGCTGACCTTTTCTGAGAACACCTCTAAGCCATTTTAACAACCATTTACAATGTAGTGGGCACTAGGTGAGAATTATAGTTGCGAAACTATGCATTCACTTGTAAATGCAGTTCACACATAATTATATTAGATTGTTTTCACAGATATTTCATTCATTCATTCATTCATTCATTCATTTAACTTCAGTAACTGCTTATCATAATCAGGATCACTGTGGATCTGGAGGCTATCCCAAGAACACTGGGAGTGAGGTTCTCTGGATGGGGCTATCAAAAGGCACCATGCACAAACACATTCACACCTAGGGCCAATCTTTCCTAGCCAATCCACCAACTAGCAGGTTTTTAGGAGGTGGGAGGAAACCCAGAGGTACATGTTGAGAACATGTACAAAAATTCAACATACTGTAGAGAGTAGCCCAAACTCAGGATCGACCCAGACAGATGGCTAGCTAACATTACCTTCTCACTAACAATACTACTTACTAAGATGTTTCTTATCCATGTTTCAAAGTGATTTTTGACGTCTGATATCTTTGTTCAAAATTGGATTTGACATTTTTTGTCAGTCATGATGAACCCCAAGATAATACTAAACAGGAAGATCTGTTTGCATAAAGCTGCATACATTTCACCAATCCAGCAGATTGCTCTGCTGAAATGAACCAATAGTCTAGGAACCACCCATTTTCCATACCACTTATCCTGCACAGGGTCATGGGGAGCCTGGAGCCTAACCAAGGGAACTTGGGGCACAAGGCAGGGGATGCCCTGGACAGGGTGCCAACCCATCGCAAGGCACAATCCCACACACATTCACACACTACAGACAATTTGGAAATGCCAATCACCCTACAATGCATGTCTTTGAACTGATGGAGGAAACCAGAGTACCTGGAGGAAACCCCCAAAGCACAAGGAGAACATCTCCGCAACAACAACAATCTCCGCACACACAGGGCGGAGACAGGGCAGAGACACCCAAACCCAGAGATGTGAGGCAAAAGTGCTAACAACTAAGCCACCATGCCCCTAGTCTAGGAACCTTCTTTGGAATTCTGTGGAATAGAGGTTGATGTTTAGGACTTAGGAGAGCATATTTAAAGCTCCTCAGACAAAAGAAAAATCAGCACATACACCAATAACATGCCATGTACTGACAATGTCAGTAGTTTGTGCACCTTGGACAAATATAATGTAGCCTAAAAGCAGGTGGTCAGTTTGTTGGTTAGACACTGAAGTTTGCCTTTTGTGGAAAACACAATGCCGCCACTCTCACATTACAGGATAATGACTGTAGGGTGCACAGGGCCAAGTTTGTGTGTGTACAATGAGCCTGGTGGAACACTGCAACATTTTGAGTGGCCTCCAAGATCACCTGACCTCAGAAGGTGAAACACCACACTAGTTAAATTGCACCAAATCGATGAGAGAGTGAGCTACAACAGACATCTCTAGGAATCTATGAACAGAAATACAGCAAGCAAGAGGATCCAAAACAAACCAGACCATATTACCACTCAGGTACAGCTTACTCAGGAATGACTTAGAGATACTGTATGATGCAGGTAAAATACCATGAACTTTAGTTAAAATACCTCCAGTCATCGGAAGAGTCTGAAGACACTGGTGGGGTCTTGACCTAACAGGATTGGCACTGTTATTAAGGCGAGGGGACATGACATATGTGACAAAAGTTTTTCCTGGAAGTAGACCATGAGAATTATTAAACTGTAGGTAACACTCTCAGAAGTAAAGGTACCAAATTGTACTCTTGCTTGTTAGGGTGGTACTATCCAGGGTTCATCTTTTGCACCTTTTACCTGGGAAGGCACATGCAGTGTACCTTTAATTAGCTTTTAAGTACATCAGCAGTCCTTGAGATCTTATTAAGTACCTTAAAATATTTTAAAGGTATGAAGATAGTACGTGGGGGTACAGTTAGCATGTTTGCCTCGCACCACCGGGGTTGGGGGTTCGAATCCCGCCTCTGCCCTGTGTGAGTGGAACTTGCATGTTCTTTCCATGCTTCGGGGGTTTCCTCCGGGTACTCTGGTTTCCTCCCCCAGTCCAAAGACATGCATTGTAGGCTGATTGGCATTTCCAAATTGTCTGTAATGTGTGTGCAGTTGTGCCCTGCGATGGGTTGGCACCCCATCCAGGGTGTCCCCCCACCTTGTGCCCCATGTTCCCTGGGATGGATGGAAGATAGTACTTTATCCTTTAATTCTGAGAATGAAAAGCAACAGGTTTAAGCGTCAGCACCTACTGGAATAAAGATGTAATCCCTCTTTCCTGCAGACTCCCCCCGCTCATTCTGGTGGTATCACCTGCTTTGCTGGCTCCTGGCTGCAGTGGGCGCAGTGTGTATCCTCGTGGCTCACGAGCACTACAGCGTGGACGTAGTGGTGGCATACTTCATCACCTCCCGCCTCTTCTACTGGTACCACACCATGGCCAATTTGCAGGTACGCCAACCAGGTCAAATGAAGGTGGTATCAATCCCTACAAACTCCCGTACACACACATACACTGCTCCACACACATGCACACTTATTCAGAATGGAGAGGCTCTATTGAGAGACATACAGTACATTTGAATCTAATCGTTGATGTTTGTTTGTTCTAATAGAGCTCAAGTGCTCTTTAAAGACACAACACACTATTAGCTAGTATCCAAATGGAAACACGAACACACACCTTTGTGCTCGAGGCTCATTCTGTGTGGTTTCGATGTGAAGAAAGAGTGATGAATTACAGGACATTAAAATGGCACTGAACTCCTACTGAAAGTGTTTACATGACTTGGAGAACACCACTCCCATCCATTAGACAGTACATGGCTTATGAGATACGATTCTCTGATGGCTTCTAAGTGCTCCCTCTGTATGGGATGCCAATACAAATGTTTTAGAGCTAGACAGAAAAGAAACAAGACCAAAAACAGAAATGATTGTCATTGTGATTATGTTACAGGCTGTAAAAAAAGTGAATCGTTTGAAATGAGACATGATTTGAATGGCCTACAATGCACTATACACTATATACAGTACTTTACCATCGTGTAGTCGTGTATGTATTAGTATGTAGTAGCCGAGGAAAAACATCTCAAATCGATGAGTCACAGAAATGACAAATTCATGTCTCATGTCACTGATCCAAAACAACCATAACATTTAAAAAACCCAAATTACACTGACTGAGATACTTTTCTGCTCACCTTGGTTGCAAAGAGTGGTTATTTGATTTACTGTGGGCTTCCTGTCAACTAGAACCAGTCTGGCCATTCTCCATTGACCTCTCGCAGATAAACAGACAGACCAACACATCATTACACACATCATTACAACATCAACTAAAACACATTCATAATGTTTTGGATGTGAGTGTTCGGTTTTACACATGTGAAAAAACATTCACATATGCAAGAAACATCATTGGTTGTGGGTTATGTCTTAAACTAAAACATAACCGCATAGATTTAAATGTGCTTCCATCTTTGAAATTCAAATGAAGATATTATGAAGAAGGATAACATTATATGCAATTTGCAACCATTAAAAAAAACCTCCGAAATTAAATATTAAGCAGTATAGCAAGAGTGAGTCGTCACGTTAGCAGCCAGTAACCTCGTGTCAACTGCACTTCCAACAAATGAAAGAAATACAAAACATGATGAATTATAGATTGTAAAAAATATAGATTTCTCCCTCTCTTCTGTCTTTCTCTTTTCTCTCTTCATCTCCCCATCCATCTGAACCCTTTCCACAAACTCTTTCCCTCTGTTTGGTTTCTTTCTCACACTTTTTTAAACTTCATTTCTCTCTCTGTCTCTCTCTGTCTCTCTCTCTCTCTCTGTCTGTCTCTCTCTCTCTCTCTCTCTCTCTCTCTCTCTCTCTCTCTCTATATATATATATATATATATATATATATATATATATATATATATATATATATATATATATATATATAGAGAGAGAGAGAGAGAGAGAGAGAGAGAGAGAGAGAGAGAGAGAGAGGTTCAGCTGGACTAGACACAACCAGGCCTGATTACTGCAAACCCTGTTCAATCAAATCAACACTTAAATAGAACTTTTTCAACAGCGTGAAGTTGGTTAAAAGGTATTACCCTGTAACACACTATGCCAAAGTTGAAAGAAATTCCAGAAATGATGAGGAAGGTGATTGAAATACATCAGTCTAGGAAGGGTTACAAAGCTATTTCAAAGGCTCTGGGACTCCAAAGAACCACAGTGAGAGCCATTATCTCCAAATGGAAAAACTCGGCACAGTAGTGAACCTTCCCAGAAGTGCACAGCAAGAGCACAGCAATGACACATCCAGGAAGTCACAAATTAGCCAAGAACAACATCAAAGGACCTACAGGCCTCTCTTACATCAATAAAGGTCAATGTTCATGACTCCACTATCAGAAAGACACTGGACAAAAATCCATGGAAGAGTGGTGAGGCAAAAACCACTGCTAGCACAGAAGAACATTAAGGCTCGTCTGAATTTCGCCAAAACACACTCTTCCTCTTCTACTCTCTCTATAACTCTTTATCTTTCTCTCTCCCACTTTCCATCCCTCCATCACTTTCTGTCTCTTCCCTCATCTTGGCTTCCAGCATATTTCACTCTGACGCTTTAGTGGTAAGACCTTAGTTATCATACCACGCACTTGTAGAAATAACAGTTCAACAAGCATTCTTTTTAACTTCAAAAGTTCTAGCTTTCTAATTGGGTTCTTCTCAGAAACTTTTCTGAAGCTCTCCTGATTTAGGGTTCTACACAAAGCCTTTAAGGCACTAGAATTTTTTTTCACTGTAAAATTTCCTGCATATGCTGCTCTTCCTCCAGGCTCTAAAGTGTTCGCCCAACAACTACCTCACCCACACGTGGTGGAACCCCATCTTCAACTTCATGGAGCGTAACGTGCAGACGCAAGTGCCTTGTTCGTTCTGCTGGCCACTGACCTGGCCTCCATCCTGCCTGAAGAACCCGTGTAAAAAGTACTCCATGGTGCAGAGTGTTCGCGAGGAGTGACCGTCAAATCTTCACCTCCACACTGTTAATTTTCTTTACAATTACTATACAATATTGTATTACCTTTATTTATGAACACCTGAAATCTTGCATATCAATAATACCAAAGACTTTGTGAAGGGGTTGTGAGAAATCAATGGCTCAGGTTTAATCATTATTAAAAAGACAAAAAAAACCAAAAAAACATTAAGCCTTTTTTTTTTTTTATTTGGAAACCATGCACAATTCAATAACTTTACCTGTTACTGATTGAAATTTTTCCCCCAAATAAATGAATATGCAACAAGTTATAAGAATAATATTCTGTGCATAATATTTGTTAACAACAAATAGTATTGATTTTTTTTTAAACTCAATGAAGTGGTCACAATTGTGCCTTTTCAAGCATGTATTGTTGAATGTTATTACTTGGTTTTAATTGTTTGTTGAATATTTTTTTTTTAATATGTTTTTTTTTAAACAAAAGATAACATTAAAAGTCGGACAAATCGAAGTGTGCATTGTGTTTATTGATACAAATAAGAACTAACAATAAACCACAATTTCGTAATCAATCTGGAACTGAAGAAATCACACAGTTCATCTATACAAACAAAATTTGTTGCATAATGTTCAAAATATGGATTATTGAAGTTACTAAACTTATGGTAAACACTGAAAACAAAGTTGTTATAACAAAATCAACTGATGAGAAACCAACTCATGCACAGCGACCTTTCGCCGGAAACAGAAACACATCCTGCATGAAGTCCTCTATAAAATAAAGCACATAAGTTGTTTGTACCTTTTGGAATAAATGCCCAAAAGCTGTTGTTAATTAATTCATTACATTAATTAATTAAATTGTGCCCGTTTGTAAGACTTTTTTTTCCAATTAAAATATTAATCAAAATAGCATTTTTGTTTGTTATGGAAACATGTTATTCGGTCTCCTAAAAACTTAAACACATGCACACATAAATAAATAAGATAAATCTTATAGTAATCATTGCTACATTTCATGTCCATAAATGTAATTTTTTAGGTAAGATACTGTTTTTGTTTTGTTTTTGTTTTTTTAATTAATTATTATTATTATTTTTTTTTAATGAATTAAAACTAGGGGCACAGTGGCTTAGAGGTTAGCACATTTGCCTATAGCACCTCTGCGGTTGGGGGTTCAAATCCTGCCTCTGCCCTGTGTGTATTGAGTTTGCATATTCTCCCTGTGCTACAGGGGTTTCCTCTGGGTACTCCAGTTTTCTCCCTTGTGCAGGATAAGAGGTATGGAAAATGGATGGATGTTTAACCCAATCTATGTTTGAAGTGTCCAGACATAAAAATATATATATATATATATTTCCAGCCAATCAGAAGTGACTATTTTCACACCCACAGTATAAGATTATAATACTACTAAAATCCTTTACTTAATGTAGTGTTTTGGTGGTGGTTAATACATTAGATTTCTAGTTGTGAGTTCAAAATCCCAGCACCACCAAGCTGCCACCGCTGGGCCCTTGAGCAAGGCCCTTAACCCTCAACTGCTCAGTTGTATATAAATGTAAGTCGCTTTGGATAAGGGTATTCGCAAAGTGCCATAAATGTAAATGTAAAACTATAAATTATGCAGAGCTGTAATTTTATTTAAAAATTCATTATTAAACTGTATACTCTAGTGTAAAGAAATGCAAGATTGTCGGTACTTTATGAGATAAAACAAGCAAAAAAACAAAACAAAACATACAAACAAAAAAAACAACAACAACCAAGTCTTATCTTAATATAAGTCTAGTGTTAGCTTAACTTGACCCTAACTTAACCCTCTTCAAAATGACGGTGCGGCTGACGCGTCAAATCTATGGTGGCATGTGATTGGACTACGGTTAAATATAGACCCGCCCATGTTCCGTCCTCGTGAACCTAACGCTAACGAATGAAAAGCTGCAGATTGGACCACACCCCCAGCACGCACCTACCAAAACATAAGCGACAATAAAAACACGAGTGACAGAAGCTCGAGAGCAGAGCGGAGCCTGGATTTAAACGCGTTTGTTTGGAAAAGAGACTTGAGTTGAAGGTGTTTAAGTGAGCTTCCGGAGTGTCGGACTGCGTCGCGGTGTTATTTGAAGGTGTTAGGGTTTGTTTATATTAGCTAGCTAACGGTTAACTGTCTTTAGCGTCGTCTAGCCTGATATCAAACAACGGTGAAGTCGTTATAATATGAAGTGTGTACTATTTACAACCGTTTTGCATTATACATTATTGGATGTATTAGCTGGTGTAATAATCCACCTATGGTCTCGCCAGAAGTGATGCTTCACTCCCAGTTGGAGGTTTTTTATTGATTTTTTATTTTATTTTAATGTTTTCATTGATGTTGTGTTTAGTAAAATGTGGCATGAAATCGAATTCCCCTCGGTGCCATTTGTATCTTTCACTCTTTTCATCATTATTGTTTTCTATCTGCTGAGGCAGTATCAACTGAGTAAACAGTTGTTTGTAAACATCCCCCCGGGTCCAAAACCACTTCCGGTTGTAGGGAACTTCGGCAGCTTGTTGGTACCCCCGTTTATTTTGAAGCTGTTCGTGCGGAAAGCTGGAGAGTATGAAAAGAAGAGAGCAAGCCCACTTTCCCCGCAGGTCGGTTTGACGGAGTTGTCGAAGGTTTACGGTAACGTGTACAGCCTGTTTGTCGGCAGTCAGTTGGTGGTGGTGCTGAACGGATACGAGCTGATCAGAGACGCGCTGTCCAACCACGCCGAGGTTTTCTCTGACAGACCCGACATCCCTCTGATCACCATTCTGACCAAACGGAAAGGTGAGAGCAGCTCATACATCATTCATTCTGCTATCAAGAGTGAACCCAGCTTTGCTTACACTCCTCTGACAAACTTGACAGTTCCTCAACCTCAGCTACATCACTCAAGTTTAAAAACTGTTCTTAATTATAGACGTGCACAGGACTGCTTTTTGATCCCGCTTACACATCGTTGTTATTTTTGTTTGTACCTGGCGAGGTATATTTAGTCCCCAAATACACTATATGGCCAAAGGTTTGTGGACTTCTGACCATCACACACGTACACTGATCAGCCATAACATTAAAGCCACTGACAGGTGGAGTGAATAACATTGATTATCTCGTTACAATGGCAACTGTCAAGCAGTGGGATGTATTAGGCAGCAACTGAAAAGTCAGTTCTTGAAGTTGATGTGTTGGAAGCAGGAAAAATGGGCAAGCTTAAGAATCTGAGCGACTTTGACAAGGGCCAAATTGTGATGGCTAGACGACTGGGTCAGAGCATCTCCAAAACAGAAGGTCTTGTGGGGTGTTTCCGGTATGCAGTGGTTAGTACCTACCAAAAGTGGTTCAAAGAAGGACAACCAGTGGGCACCCAAGACTCACTGATGCGCATGGGAGGCGAAGGCTAGCCTGTTTGGTCAAATTTCAGCACAAATTGCTGAAAAAAGTTAATGATGGCTATGATAGAAAAGTGTCAGAACACACAGTGCATTGCAGGTTGCTGCGTATGGGGCTGTGTAGCTGCAGACCGGTCAGAGTGCCCACCGCTGTCCACCTCTGAAATCACCTACAATGGGCACGAGAGCATCAGAACTGGACCATGGAGGAAGAGAAGAAGGAGACCTGGTCTGATGAATCATATTTTCTTTTACTAACCCCATTTCCATAAAAAACAAAAATCTGGGATTTGTCAAGTCTCTTGAAACTTTAATGAACTGACAAAAGTACAAAGAAAAAATATTTAATGTTTTCATTGACCAACTTTAATTGTATTTTGTAAATATAAACAAATTTAGAATTTGAACACACTCAAAAAAAATTGGGACAGAGGCAAAATAAGACTGAAAAGTTTATAGAATATTCAAGTAACACCATTTTGGAGGATCAGGTTAACTGTTAACAGGGGGGGGTATCAGGATTGGGCATAAAAGGAGCATCCACCAAAAGCTCGGTCTTTGCAAGCAAGGATGGGTCATGGCTCACCACTTTGTGCCAAACTTCGTGAGAGAATTGTCAGTCAGTTCAAAAAGAACATTGCTCAATTCAAGATTGCAAACAATTTAGGTCTTTCACCATTTACAGTACATAATATTGTGAAAAGATTCAAGGAATCCGGATAAATCTCATTGCGTAAAGGGCAAGGCCGGAAACCACTGTTGAATGTGCGTGATCTTTGAGCCCTCAGGCGGCATTGCCTGAGAAATCATCATGCTACTGTGATAAATATAACACACAGGCTCGGGAGTACTTTGGAAAACCGTTCTCACTTAACACAGTCCGCCGCTGCCTCCAGAAATGCAACCCGAAACTCTATTACACAAGGAGGAAGCCACACATCAACTCTATGCAGAAACGCCGCTGAGTTCTCTGGGCCCGAGTTCATCTCAGATGGACTGAAAGGCAGTGGAAATGTGTGCTGTGGTCAGATGAGTCCACGTTTCAGCTTGTTTTCGGGAAAAACAGACGTTGAGTTCTCCGTGCCAAAGATGAAAAAGACCAACGAGACTGTTATAAGCGAAAGGTGCAAAAGCCAGCATCTGTGATGGTATGGGGGTGCATCAGTGCCCACGGCATGGGTGACTTGCATATGTGTGAAGGTACCATTGACGTGGAGGCGTATATTGGAATTTTAGAGTGACATATGATGCCATCAGGGCAACGTCTTTTCCCAGGAAGTCCATGGTTATTTCATCAGGACAATGCCAGGCCTCATTCCAGGCACATGCTACAACAGCGTGGCTTCATAGACAGAAAGTGCGTGTGCTTGACTGGCCTGCAAGCAGTCCAGATATGTCTCCTATGGCGCATCATGAAGAGGAGAATCTCTTAAAGTTTCAAGAGACTTGACAAATCACAGATTTTTGTTTTTATTGCATTTTAGAAAAAAATCCCAACTTTTATGGAAATGGGGTTAGTACATCATGTGGAAGGCCAGGTGCGTGTGCGTCACTTACCTGGAGAAGAGATGACACCAGGATGCACTATGGGAAGAAGGCAAGCTGGCGGAGGCAGTATGGGCAATGTTCTGCTGGGAAACCTTCGGTCCTGGCATTCATCTGAATGTTACTTTGACACGTACCTTCCACCTAAACATTGCTGCTGGTGTAGAAGTACTCGTGTGTCTTGCACAGAGCCCTGACCTAAACCCCACCAAACACCTTTGGGTTGAACTGGAACGCCGACAGGACCCCAGGCTGTCAGTGCCTGACCTCACTAACGCTCTTGTGGCTGAGTGAGCACAGCCAGTGCACCTTTCAAATAAAGATATTCATATCTTTATTTGTATCTACTTATAAAATTCCAAATTATGTATTCATATTCAGTTATATTCCTACTTCCAATACTCAATACTGATCCAACACTGAAATACTCATGACCGTGTGCAAGCATATGTTACCAATGTATGTAAAACATCACAGGCATTATTGTGGCTTATGGTAAGACAGGGGTTGTCAGGTTTTAGGTTTTTTCCAGGTTCTCTGCTTTCCTCCCACCTCATTAAATCCTGCTGGTAGGTGGATTGGCTACTCTAAACTCGCCTCACGCCCAGTGTTCCCAGGATTAGCTCTGGATCCAGGATTCCTGACCAGGATAAAGTGCTTACTGAAGATAATGAATGAATGAATGAATGAATGAATGAATGAGAATTCTAAAGTAGCTCCAAATTAAATACATATCCTAGGCTAATGAAAGTGCAATTCTATCAGGATAGAAATGTTTCATCATAGGATAAAGGTGTTCAGGCAGAAGAACTTTGAATGAATCGGTTATGAGTTTTCCCTCTAACGGGACAAGTGAACACAAACCATGCTGCAAAATACATTTTCTCACAGCATAACAAACCCACTTGTTTTTCCTTTAATTTGTCACCTGTCTGTAGGTGATGCAAATGATAGAAAAGTACATCAACATAAACAAATTCGCTTTTGTCTTATCTAAGAATATTATACATAGATAATATTAGATCAGAGTGTACTGAAGCTAAACCTCCAGGAATGTGATGGGCATCTTAGAGCTTCAAGTAGTATAGGTTATAAAACAACATTTCAATGCAATATCTAACGAGTTAACACTTCTAATCCACAGGCATTGTGTTTGCACCTTATGGTCCAATCTGGAGAAAACAACGCAAGTTCTGCCACATGACTCTTCGAAACTTCGGCCTGGGCAAGCTGAGCCTGGAGCCCTGCATCCAAGAGGGATTCACCATGGTTAAGGCTGAGCTGCTGAAGCAAAACCAGGAGGCAGGAGGACAGGGAGTGGACCTGACGCCTTTGATCAGCAACGCTGTGTCCAATGTGATTTCCTCGATCAGCCTGGGCCAGCGCTTCCACCACCAGGACAAAGAGTTCTGCACGCAGCTGAACCTCATGGCCCACGGTTTGGAGATCAGCATGAACAGCGCCGCCATGCTCATCAACATCTTCCCCTGGCTCTACTACGTCCCCTGCGGCGTCTTCAAGCAGCTCCGCCGGGTGGAGAGGGACATCACGGCATTCCTGAAGAAGATTATAGCCAGGCACAGGGCCACGCTGGACCCCGAGAACCCCAGGGATTTCATCGATATGTATCTAGTGGAGATGTTGACTCAGCAAAAAACAGGAGGATCAGAGGAGGACGGATTCTCCGAGGATTACCTGTTCTTCATAATAGGGGACCTGTTTATTGCAGGGACGGATACGACCACTAATAGCATCCTGTGGATGGTCCTGTATATGTGTTTACATCCTGATGTCCAAGGTAAACGCACCTTAAAAACGCAAACCTTCTCTAATATGAATTGAGTTATTAAATATTGTATGATTCCACTTGCATTTGGAATTTATTTCCTACCTTTTCCCCTAGTGTTTTCTTTTATTATATTTGCGTCTGTGAAAAACACTATATTAAGTAACAATGTTTAGTAGTATTATTACCTTATACCATGGGTGTGGAAATACTCGCTTCTGATTGGCTGGAAGCATTTTTTGAGTCTGGACACTTTGAACATAGATTGGGTTAAACATCACAGGTCTAAATAAATACTTTTGATATTGCCTCACAATGTTGTTCTGTTACCAACAAGCCTTATTTGGGTTTAGCTATATTTGTGCAGCACCATCACCTTTCCCATTATAATGCTGAATGAAAAATAAATAAATTTAAAAAAAACCATGCAGAGAGGACTTATTTTAGGCTATAGTGCATGTCCGTGTTTTAATTAAGAGTGAAAAGATCATAGTGAGAATGTCTGCTGCGATGTTACCAAAGCAACAGTTGTATAATGGTAGCTTTTTGAGATGTCACTGGTTAGCTACGGTTAGCCAAATTAATTGACACTGAGTTTGCTATTTTCAGTTAGTACAGTTATGAGTTAGCAAAAAGCCATGGGAGAAGTGAGATAATAGATACAAAAATTATTGTATTTAGTGGAGGAAACACCATTCTGCTCCACGTTGTCACTTATTTTCAGGTATTACAGCACTTCTTTTGGTGTTATCTCACAGTGGTGTAATAATAACTTATTGTTTGTTTGTTTTTTTAAATATATAAACCGTAATAAAGAAATGAACTAAAAATGCATTGATTTACATGGAACGTCCTTCCTTTGATGTCTCAGAGAATGTCCAGCGAGAGATCGATGCAGTAGTGGGACGTGGAAGGCTGCCGTCGCTGACTGATAAGGGCACGCTGCCCTACACCGAGGCCACCATCATGGAGGTGCAGAGAATGGCTGTGGTGGTGCCTCTTGCTATTCCTCACATGGCTTCCAAGACCACAGGTTAGGAAGTAAAACCAAATGGCATGTTTGTCCAGCTGAAGCAAAATCCCAAGTTCTGTAAATCAGTCTTCACATGTAATCCTCGCGTGATCTAAAAAAGCACGCTGTGGTAACAGTGGATGTGTGAAGAAAGAACAGAAACTAACACTTGCTTTACTTAAAATATTTTTCCCCCCTAGAATTCCAAGGGTACACGATTCCTAAGGGCACAGTCATCCTCCCCAACCTCTGGTCGGTCCATAGAGATCCCACTGTGTGGGAGAATCCAGATGACTTCAATCCTTCACGGTTTCTAGATGAACAAGGCCAGCTCCTCAGGAAGGAATATTTTATTCCATTTGGAATAGGTATGGTTTATGGTTTTATTTTATTGGACGATGCCAAATTGGTGGTTGCTGTCAGCCAAAGCCAAGGATGGTCAAGGATGTCAGAAGAGCTATGTGGTTCTTGCCAAATATAAAAAGAGCATTCCCTTTTATTTGTTATCCTCATGTCCTCAGGTCGGAGAGTGTGCATGGGAGAACAGCTGGCGAAGATGGAGCTCTTCCTGATGTTCACCAGCCTGATGCAGGCTTTCACATTCCGCCTCCCCGAGGGACATCAGCCTCTGTCCATGCACGGACGCTTCGGCCTCACGCTGGCTCCCTGTCGCTTCAGTGTGTGTGTAACGCCACGCTAACCTGAAACACAAACATCATCAGAAAATCACGGAGACAGTAACGATATCGATTTCTTTCCTAGCTAAAATGACCTTGATGCTTTTTAGGGCAATGAGTCATTCAAAAGAAGGTGAAGAGCTACAGTAGTGGAGCTACTCATACAAATTCCAGCTGATTGTGATCAAGTGAGACCAGTGTGAAACTGGTTTGAACTTAAATTGTAAAACCAGTGGTTTGTACCAAATCATTTCACTAAATTGTGTCAGATTAGTTCACAGTATCGGTATACTGTTAAATTAAAATTGTACATAGTTTTGGTATTAATTTCTAATTTCACTTTCAGCTTTTGCACTTTACTACTTTGAAAGTGTGTGTCTGACCATTTCAAAACCGTGGTCTTCGTATCATAATACTAAAGCGATTCATTTACATTTAATACTTTTACATTTTGTTTTTCAGCTTTAGCACTTTCTAATGGTCTGTGACCAGAATACTGTATTTTAGTAATTTTACTGAATATAAATGAATTTCTATTAAAAAAAAAGGAAACTATAAAAGGGAACTGACAATCACACGACATACAACATAATGTATCCTTTTGATTTCTTCCACTGAACAATCCATCAAACTCTAAGAAAATTAACTGCAGTTTGATCAGTGTTATCTGATCACCTCTGTAAACTGCTGTAAGATCATTTTGAGGTGCAAGTGGCCTTAACAGCATTCAAAATTAATTTATGGATCTCAGATTTGTATAGAATGCAAGTGAAATTAATATATGTTATAGATGCAGATCAATGCATAAATATTACAATATTTAAACATTTATAAAAGCCTCCTGATATGGCCTATAATCATATAATTTGTTAGACATGAAACAAATGTTATTATGATTTGAATATAAGAATATGCTGCTCATCTCTTAATAAGTCATGTTTAGGAAGGTACGATTTTTAATTATTATACTATATGCATTATGTCTCTTACATATGGGACTTTTTTTCTTCTTTTTTTTAATTAAATAAGGCACTATCTGTATTCTTTAATGTATCATGCCTTGAGACTTAGTTTAAAGTCTAAAGTTTAATTTGACCACTGAAATAAATGGATAAAAAAAAAAAAATCTGTGTATTGAAGTATGTACATATGGAATATCAGCTTCATATAAAGCATTGCAATTTATTACCACTACACAAAATTTTAAAAATCAGATTTACCTGTCATATTCATAGACTTTTATTTGATTAAAGGTGCAATATATGATGATGATGATGATGATGATGATTATTATTTCTCACTAGTGCAAATAACCTGGATACCAGGATAATAAGCAAGCGTGATAAAAAATAATCGTTTAAATAATGATAGATAGATAGATAGATAGATAGATAGATAGATAGATAGATAGAAATGAATTGTTCACAACTCTGTTTAACATTCTAAAATATAAGATTTTATTCAGACATTTCTACACATTATTTTAAATCATTATAGTTGCACAGCCCTGGCATTATATAAGAATAATTTAATTCATTTTATCTGCTATAAATTGGATTTTACATGATACAATACAGTCCCCTCTGGAATGGCAAGGTCAATTCAATTTTTTTTGCTGTAGACTGAAGATATTTGGGTTTGAAATCAAAAGATGAATATGAGAAGAGAGTTTTGAATTTCAGCTTTTATTTCCTGGGATTTATATGTAGACGTGTTAAAGAACATAAACATAGCACATTTTGTATGAGACTACCCAATTTGTAAGTGAGCAAAAATATTGGAACATGTGACTGACAGGTGTTTCTTGTTACCCAGGTGTGTCCTGTTAGATTGATTGTTTAAACAATAAATGGCTCTGAACATCTACTCGTGGTTTTAGCCTTCAGTTTCAACTGTGAAGACTGCATTTGTTGTTAAAAAGGATAAGCCAACATGAAGACCAGAGAGAAAGTCTATGAGAGAAAAGCAAGCCATTCTGAAGCTGAGAAAAAAAGGGAAAATCTATCAGAGGCATTGCGCAAACATTGGGCATAGCCAATACAACAATTTGGAATGTCCTGAAAAAGAAAGAAACCACTGGTGTACTGAGCAACAGACAGCTGATGACAGAAACATTGTGACACCTGTGAAGTAAAACCCAAAAACAGTCAGTGACATCACCAAAAACCTCCACAGGGCAGGGATGAAGATATCCACCGTTCAAAGAAGACTTCGAGAAATATAGAGGCCATATCACAAGATACAAACTGCTCATGAGCAGTAAGAATCAGAAGGCCAGACTAAAATTTGCAAAGAAATACAGAGATGAGCTACAAAAGTTTTGGAACCAAGATTAACGTCTACCAAAGTGATGGAAAGGCAAAAGTGTGGAGAAAGAAAGGATCTGCTCATAATCCAAAACATACAAGCTCATCTGTGAAACATGGTGGAGGTAGTGTCATGGCTTTGGCTTGCATGGCTGCTTCTGGAACAGGCTCACTAATCTTTATTGATTATGTAACTCATGATGGTAGCAACAGAATTAATTCAGAGGTTTACAGGAACATTTTGTCTGCCAATTTACAGAGAAATGCATCCAAATTAATTGGGAGGAACTTCATCATTCAGTGAGACAATGATCCAAAACACACTGCCCACTCAACAAAGAACTTTACTGGGGGGAACAGTGGAAGGTTTTAGACTGGCCAAGTCAATCACCAGACCTTAACCCAACTGAGGAGCATTTCACCTCCTGAAGAAGAGACTGAAGGGAGAAACAAACAACAACTGAAAGAGGCTATGGTAAAAGCCTGGAAAAGCAACACAAAAGAAGAAACCAACAGTTTGGTGATGTCAGTGAGTCACCAGCTTGATGCAGTTTGTTAGGTTCCCTCTCTCTCGCTACGAAGCTAGCGAGTAGCATACTTCCGCATTCCACTGAGCGCTTTCCAGCGCTATTCAAAAAAACCCTCTGGACTGTCATTCGTGAACTCACAGTTTGTTTACTTCTGCCATGTGCTCCAATGTTGTCACATTCACGTCATGTCTCCGCCTCTCGTGTTTCCCCATGTGCTCTTGTTTTTGGTTTGTGTCATGTCTCCGCCTCCTTATTTCTTATTGGTTATGTTCGTCTCATTCATTCTATGTAATTATCGTTTCCAGGTGTCGCTGATTTCATCTTGTTTCTGTTTTAATCAACTCTGCTACTTAAACCCCACTCCGTGTCTGCTTCGGCACGGAGTATTAGTCTAGTCTAGTCTAGTCTAGTCTAGTCTAGTCTAGTCTAGTCTAGTCTTGTCTTATCTTATCTAGTCTTATCTAGTCTTAACCTAGAGATAAGAGTAGCTTTTTTGTCAGTGGTTCCCAAACCACCTCCTTGCCTGTCTTTAGTTTCCTAGCTCATAGTCCGTGATTCCCAAACCACCTCCTTGCCTCGCGTATTTTTCCCTGTGTTTTTTGGATTACTACCTTTTTGGATTACTGCCTCTTCGGCTAAGTAAGACTCTCTTTTTGGGATTATTATTTTGTGTCTTTTTGGATTATTGTTACTCTTTTTGTGGATGGATTATGTTTGATGGTGTTTTGTGTGTCTCTTTACTTTTGAACTTCCTGTTCCCAATAAACTGACGTTTCCCCTGCGCATGCATCCTGACTCCCTCGTCCTACTACACACCATGTGTCGTAACACAGTTATTGCAAGCAAGGGACATGCAACCAAATATTAAGTGTTATTTACTTCAAGAATGATCTGTTCCTATACTTTTGCATGCCTAAATATTGGGTGGTCTGATACAAAAGGTTCTATGATTTATGTTGTTTAATACATGTAGATGTAAATACCAGGAAATAAAAGCTGAAATCCCAAACTCTCGTCTTATATCGATCTTTTGCTCTCAAACCCAAATGTCTTTGGTGTACAGCACAAACAAATGAATCGGCCTTGCTGTTCCAATAGTTTCTTAGGGGACTGTATAGGTTGCATACTACAGTATTAAACATAATTTAAAAAATATAAAATGTAAATTTTGTCATAGTTAGCTTTATTGTTTTGATTTAACAATAACAAGGGGCAGGTGATACAACAAAAATATCATACCACGATACTTTCAGACGTTTCTACAATTCAGGATATGTTTCACTGTATATAGGTTAGCTAAGAAACTGCCAGCTAAACAGTAGTGCTGCATTTAAAAAAAAATAAAGTGCTGCATTTTAAATATAGAACTGTAAAACTGTTTGAGTATACCTTTATTTAATGTCTACAAATAAATAAATGATTTGGCACTGAAAGGGAGGGGGGGGGGGATATTTTAGAGATGATATTTTTTAAATTATCTAATCAGCTGTTCCATTTTATTTAGTTCCATTCAATTTGTAATTATTAAAAGAAAAAGAATTAAAACATGTTATAAAATGATATCATGATATCTCAGGAAGGTGCATTTAGCATGATATCAATAATATCTCCCAACTGTAATAATAACATCCACAGTGTAAATAGTATGAAAGTGGTGTATGGTTAATGCTCGGATATTTATCATTTTGAAATAATTTAAAAATAATTTTGGTCACATCTACAATACTACAATTTCACAAATTCCTATACATTATTTTCTACAGGGCTAGATAGTAATTTCAGTATAATTGGTGGTTATTTTTGGAGTCCTGAATTGCATACTGATGTACTAAACAGCACGCAGGAAGAGAATTCCCTCACAGATTTATAGCACACTAGGCAATAGTGTAGTAGTCACGTGGGTTGGGAATGCGCGTGAAAGCTGATGGAGGAGACGTGACCACGTGACCAGGCTGACTTTCCCCTAGTTTAGAGGCGAGCCGCTGTCACAAAGTCATGGCGTTTTTCACTCACCACATCACCCGAGCTCTGAGCTCTTCTACCGTCCGCAACGCCGCCATTAAACATGTTACTGTTATCGGAGGAGGATTAATGGGCTCGGGAATCGCACAGGTAGGCTAACTAGCGAACAGGCTAACGGCTAAATAGGAAGGAGCCTATGCTAGCTAGCTAACATCTGACTAGCCTTGCAGCAGGTCACCTGTCCTCTAAGTCCATGCAAGTTTCATTTGCAATATAGTTCCAGCTAAATCTCATGACAGCACGTTGCATGCAGGTGAATACTCTCTTCTGCACTGGAATGTCACGATAAAGGGTGACGCATATAGTTTTAAGACTGAATCCTAAATAGCTCCCTGTTGCACATTTAGTGCACTAGATGGGGTGTATAAACCCATGTTATATAATGTGTAGTGATTAAGGAGGCGTTTGGGATCCAGCCATCAAGCTCTTGTGTTAAATATGATTTGGAAAACAAATAATTAAATTAAAATTTCAAGAGTAATCTGTCGATTAACTACTTAGCGTTATTATTATTATTATTATTATTATTATTATTATTATTATTATTATTATTATTATACATTTTGCCTCATATACAAGTTACAGAAGGAAAGTAACTATGACAACAGAAGTACAATCCCTAAACATACATAACTATGTTTATAAAAGGGGGAAATTCAATTTTGTAGCACGTTCCATCACATAACTTTAAATTAAAATGAGTATTTAAATTACTTGCAATGAAGTAACGAAAAGTCTTAACAAAAAGTTAGAGACAAAGAAGACTGACTCAGGTCATTTGACAAACCTGCAGCTAAATATTTTTGTTTTGTTTTCTCAGAATATATTGTGTGTAATCTTAAATTTCTTTTGCTTTATTGGGGACGTACAATGTATAGGGTAGAAGCTATGCATTTTTCCATGTAATATTCGTGACTAGCACATTTCAAAAGATTTTTTGTCTGGGGAAGGTTACTTAGATTTAGACTCAACAGGATTTTTCCTGATTGTATTCATTTATGTGTTCAGGCCATTTTTCAAACCATATTGAATAATTTATTGCTGGTTTAAAACTGTACATTCATTGTACATGTTCGCACGTTTGTCTCGCACCTCCGGGGTTGTGGGTTCAAATCCCGCCTTTGCCCTGTGTGCGCGGAGTTTACATGTTCTCCCTGTGCTTTGGGGGTTTTCTCCGGGTACTCCGGTTTCCTCCCCAAAGACATGCGCTGTAGGCATTTCCAAACTGTCCGTAGTATGTGAATGGGTGTGTGAATGTGTGTGTGATTGTGCCCTGCGATGGTTTGGCACCCTGTCCAGGGTGTCCCCTGCCTTGTGCCCCGAGTTCCCTGGGACAGGCTCTAGGCTCCCCTGCGACCCTGTGTAGGATAAGCAGTATGGAAAATGGATGGATGGATGGATGGACATTGATTAAAGGAATTCATTCTTATCCTGCTTGTTGTTGTCTTCATCCAGGTTGCAGCAGTGACCGGACATTCAGTAGTTCTGGTGGACACGTCCGAGGACATCCTGAAGAAATCCACCAAGAGCATTGAGGGCAGCCTGAAGAGAGTAGTGAAGAAGAAGTTTGCAGACAAACCTGAGGTCAGGTTTCAATCTTGAGTCTTCATGAACAGCTGAAGTCTGCTGTGTGTGGACAAAAATGAAGCATTGAAACCCGGAAGCATTGAACCGTACAGACGAATCTGTGTCTTTTCTCCACAGGCCGGAGAGGAGTTTGTTCAGAAGGTGCTGAAGAACATTTCCATGAGCACAGATGCAGCGTCAGTGGTGCAGAACACTGATTTGGTGGTGGAGGCCATCGTGGAGAACCTCAAAGTGAAACAGAGTCTCTTCTCTGCACTGGATAAAGTGGCACCAGAGTGAGAGATTCAACGCTTTCTTATAATTCATTAAAATCCAGAAACCCTACCCTTCTCTGATCAAAAGTTATGTTGGTATTTTTAAATGAATGTTTCGGATAATGAAACACTGATGCGTGCTTGTGTTCCCATCAGACACACCATCTTTGCCAGCAACACGTCTTCTCTTCCTATTGCGGATATCGCTGTCTCCACAGCTCGCTTAGACCGGTTTGGAGGGCTCCATTTCTTCAACCCCGTCCCTATGATGAAACTTGTGGAGGTATATTCATTTAATTATGCTGTTTATATACATTATATAGATTGACTCGACATTTTTTTGGTAATAACTGATTTTCCGTCTTATCAGACATGTCTACTAGAGGTCGACCGATAGCGGATTTTACCGATAACCGATTAATCAACCGATAGTTTTGAAAATTTATACTGAATGAAAACATAACACTCAAAGTAAAATATTGCTGAACTTTGATTACAAAAATAAACAGTACTGACTATACCATGAAAATGTAATGTACTTTTTAAAATGAAATAAATATTAATAAATGTTAATTATTAATAAATTTTAAAGTAAATAAAATATATACCCCCAAACTAAACCAAAAAGTTTCCATTCCAAATAACAAATACAAACAGACATACAAAATGAATCAAAAAACACTCCAACTAACACAATAAAATTTGTTAGTGATAGTTTTTATTTCACCTCTAGAGGCCGCTCTCGTACTGTATAATGACGGCGGACCCTTTTCAGCCACTCCCGCAACGGATGCAACCGGGAAAAACTATCCGTGTGGATTTTTGCAGATAACCGATCCAGCAATCGCTTATCGGTGCCAATTGATCAGCAAAACTGATCAATCATTCGACCTCTGATGTCTACCTTATACAAACAAGTGTTATTAAAGGTGATCTGGGATTCACTTCAACCGAACCACTTCAACCATAGTTCGCATCAGATCACACTCCACCGCGCATGCTGAGTAACATGATTGGTTCAACTTAAAGAAGAAGAAAGCCTTTCTTTGTAACATATACATTACAGCACAGTGATTTTTTTTTTTTTTGTTTTACTTTGCATACCCCAGCTTGTTACGAAGCTGGGGTCTGAGTGTAGGGTCAGCCATGGTAAGGGCTTTGCTCAAGAGCTGAACAGTGGCAGCTTGGCCATGCTGGGGCTTGAACAGGGGACACATTACTTCCTGTTTCTACTTTAGTGACGCTGGGAAATGGTTATTATGGTTATTGATGTATAAAACCTCACTTTTATAGCACTGGAGCACTGTACTAAGTTCATCATTGTAGTGAGAGCACAGTGGAAAAAGGCATGTCTCATGTCTACCTGTGTAAATCTTTAGTTGTTTACTAGGCATTCCTACATGATGACATGCATTGCATCCTAAAAGCATTTTTCTATGCCACTGCAGTGTTGGTACCACAGGAATATATATATATATATATATATATATATATATATATATATATATATATATATATATATATATATATATATATATATATATATATATATATATATATTTTTTTTTTTCCAATACATCAAGGCATCAATACTATTTTCAGACTAAGTATGGGTACACACACACCTAGTGCCTGCCATTTTGCAAACCTGACTTGAGTCGGTTTCACACGGTGCCATTTCAGTGACCTTTTATGATTATTACTTGTCACACTGTACAGGATGATCTCAGTTAAATATTTGCAGAATTCTATAACAGGCTATGCGATAACGTGCTCTTCATGTCAGATACAGTATGATCATGTTAATTACTACAGGTGCATCTCAAAAAAATTAGAATATCGTGGATTCAAAAAGTAGAACTTTAATATATTTTAGATTCATTACACATAAAGTGAAATGTTTCAAGCCTTTTTTTTGTTTTAATCTTGATGATTACGGCTTACAGCTCATGGAAATGAGATACTGGAAAAATCCAGTATCTCAAAAATATTAGAATAAAGAATTTATAATACAGCCATGTCGACCTGAGGAGACTCTAATCAGATAATGAACTCAAAACACCTTTTTACTCAAAACACCGTTGCTCAGTGGTCCAAAGTCCTCTTTTCAGATGAAAGTAATTGTTGCATTTCATTTGGAAATCAAGGTCCCAGAGTCTGGAGGAAGAGTGGAGAGGCACAGAATCCAAGTTGCTTGAAGTCCAGTGTGAAGTTTCCACAGTCAGTGATGATTTGGGGTGCCATGTCGTCTGCTGGTGTTGATCCACTGTGTTTTCTCAAGTCCAGAGTCAATGCAGCGGTCTACCAGGAGATTTTAGAGCACTTCGTGCTTCCATCTGCTGACAAGCTTTATGGAGATGCTGATTTCCTTTTCCAGCAGGACTTGGCCCCTGCCTACAGTGCCAAAACTACTAGTAACTGGTTTGCTGAACATGGTATTACTGTGCTTGATTGGCCAGCCAACTTGCCTGACCTGAGTTTTGTCAAGAGGAAGATGAGAGACACCAGACCCAACAATACATACAAGCTGAAGGCCGCTATCAAAGCAACCTGGGCTTCCATAACACCTCAGTAGTGCCACAGGCTGATTGCCTCCATGCCATGCCGCATTGATGCAATAATTCGTGCAAAAGGAGCCCCGACCAAGTATTGAGTGCATAAATTAACATACTTTTCAGAAGGTTGACATTCCTGTATTATAAATTCTTTACTCTAATATTGTGAGATACTGGATTTTTGATTTCCATGAGCTGTAAGCTGTAATTCTCCAGATTAAAACAAAAAAAAAGTCTTGAAATATTTCACTTTATGTGTAATGAATCTAGAATATATGAAAGTTCCACTTTTTGAATTAAATTACGGAAACAAATGAACTTTTCCATGATATTCGAATTTTTTGAGATGCACTTGCATGTTCTGCCACACTGAGTGCACAGCGATGCAGCAAATGTTTACTGCATAAAATAGTTTCCCGACCAAAGATTATCCTTTGATTATCCCTGATGTGCAATTGTGCCAAAACAGCTCTGACCCGTCAAGGCATGGACTCCACATGACCTCTGAAGGTGTGCTGTGGTATCTGGCACCAAGACATTAGCAGCAGATACATTAAGCCCTGTAAGTTGCTAGGTGGGGCCTCCATGGATCGGTCTTGTTTGTCCAGCACATCCCACAGATGCTGGATCAGATTGAGATCTGGGGAATTTGGAGGCCACCAAAAGAGGACCAGGCCACCTTCTTCCATTGCTCCATGGTCCAGTTCTGATGCTCACGTGCCCATTGTAGGTGCTTTCAGTGGTGGACTTGGGCATTCTGAGACATTAGGTCTGTGGCTATGCACCCCCATACTGTATGCACCAAGCTGTGATAGAAAGGTGTCAGAAAACAGTGCATCACAGCCAGCATGAACTTTTTCAGCATTTTGTGCTAGAGTAGCTCTTCTGTGGGATCGGACCAGACGGGCTAACCTTCGCTCCTCATGCGAATCAGTGAGCCTTGGGCGCCCATGACCCTGTCACCAATTCACCGGTTGTCCTTCTTTGAACCACTTTTGTAGGTACTAATAACTGCATACCGGGAACACCCCACAAGACCTGCTGTTTTGGAGATGCTCTGACCCAGTCGTCCGGCCATCACAATTTGGCCCTCGTCAAAGTCGCTCAGATCCTTATGCTTGCCCATTTTTCCTGCTTCCAACACGTCAGCTTTGAGAACTGACTGTTTACTTGCTGCGTAATATATCCCATCCCTTGACAGGTGCCATTGTAACGAGATAATCAATGTTATTAACTTTACCTGTCAGTGGTTTTAATGTTACTGCTGATCGGTGTACAACATTGAACTCTTAATTTCAAAGAAATCAGGTTTCTCACAATATGGGCTATATTGATAATTTGCAGGTCTCGCTGATTATCTGGAACATACCATATGTTAGATGTTAAAAGTGAAACTCTGCAGGAGTAGGACACATGTTAAAAAAACTTTACTATTCTGAAATGTCTGTCTGAAAAGATCTAGTTCTTTTGAATATGTTTTCTGCTTTTAGGTCATCCAGGCTCCTGGAACAAGCCAAGAAACATTTAACGCACTCCTTGATTTCAGCAAAGCATTAGGAAAGCATCCAGTGTCGTGCAAAGTAAGTTTGAAAACCACATTAATGATGCAATATACAGCTGATGTGGTTTAATAAGATGCGACATAATTGTGTGATTGTAATTTATTACTGGGGGTGAGAGAGAGAAAAACACAGTTCAGAAGAAAATTCATTCATTTTGAATATATGTTGCATGCTAATACAGAAATTTAGACGGTCAGTTAGACTCGCCATTTTGCTTTTGCTAGACATATTTGCTAGTTTTAAATCAGAGATGCTGTATTGTAAATACTGCTAGCTGTGAGTGAATCCTTTCCACCTTTAATGCAATATTGTTCTTGTGTGAGGACACTCCCGGCTTTATTGTAAACCGGCTGCTTGTGCCTTACCTGATTGAGGCTGTGCGACTACATGAACGAGGTACACTTGCTACCCATACTCCAATTTACACTTACACCTGTGTATATTATTTATGAAATGGTTCATAACTAAATAACTCCTGTTCATTTCTCTGTTTCTTCAGGTCATGGTTCCAAAGAGGACATCGACGTAGCCATGAAGCTCGGAGCCGGTTATCCCATGGGTCCTTTTGAGCTTTTGGACTACGTGGGATTAGACACGTCCAAATTTATCATTGAAGGTAAGCATTCACGCAATAAGGTTGTCGTTTTATTCCTTTGATATAATCGTTTTATTATTTCTTAATTCATTGTTAATGCATTGTTGTAGGTTGGTATCAGATGGAGCCAGAAAACCCACTGTTCTCTCCAAGTCCGCTTCTCAACAAGCTAGTGTCCGAGGGCAAGCTGGGCAAAAAAACCGGAGAGGGTTTCTACAAGTACAAATGAGCAGAACTGGGATGAACCTGGACTTTGAATTCCTGGTCAGAGAGCAAAAACCATGAATGCGTGTAGAAAGTCCAGAGAGCTAACAGAATCGGACTAACGGCTCATTAAACAGCAGTTGTGCAATAGTTTAAAAAAAGAAATGGAACAAACGCTAGTGCCTTGCTGTAATGACATGTTGAGAACAGATTATTATGATTTCTGTACGTTTTTTCAGTCTTGTATATGCTAAAACATACAAGTGCTCTTCTTGCAGAGCTAAAATTAAAATTATTTCTTCAAATGTGCTGTACTGACTGTTTTGAAAATGTAGTCACCTTTTTTTTGTAATTATAGATGGCAGCTTGTGTTTCTTTTATACATTAATGTGCATTACACATCCATTTATATCAGCAAACATGCAGAAACACACCAGCTATGCAATGACACTTGGGAGAAATAAAACACCAGTGAGCTCAGTGAGTGTCCTGCAAGACCAAAGATCCTCTGTAGATGTTGAAGGTGAGCATGCTGTGATTGTGGCCTGTCAGTTCTCTTTGCACATTACATGGTTACCGATGGTTATCTCTGCAATACAAGCAAATTCTTTTCCATGCATGACGGCAATGACCTAAAATGTACCAATCTGGCCTTGATTAAATATTAACCACCTAAAATGCGCCCAAAATAAGCAGTGCTGGGCAGATAATCACAGGGACCTCGGAGTTGGCATGTCTGATGTCTGCAAGATGTTCCATTCTGTTTGGTTTAAAATGGGCTTAGATTTATTGAGGCTCCATGTGATGGTCTGACAAGCATCCAGTAACTTGTCCCGTAGCAGCTCTAACCACTGGGAAATCTTGTGGTTTAGATGGCTTGGACTTAGTTTAAAAGTCCTCAGATTGACAGTGATGTTTACAGCATTTGTCAGACATGTTGTTTTTTAAAAAAAAAAAAATGTATGTGCTTTCTAGTCTCCATCAAAAACATATCCTCATGCTATACACCTGCTCATAGATGGGCTTTCTTCATTTGGACTATTTTCTACTATTTAATATTTCTACTACTATTTCTAATTACTAAGGAAACCATTGTGGAAACTTTTTATCATTTAAAAATTTCGACTATATTTCATATGAAGCTTTGTACACTCTTGGCATCTTCTCAACCAGCTTCATGAGGAGGCTTTTGTTTCTTTGTTCTTCTTCTTTTAAACTTCCCAACTAGGCAGAGCTCCTCACTGCTCCTACATTCTAAATCTTTACTCATTTGACGAAACAATGACAACGACTTTTTAAAAATGTGTTTAGATACAAAAATAAACATATACATAGGCATAAAAAAATACACTATATGGCCAAATGTTTGTTGACACCTCTCCATCATATTCATATGTGCTTGTTGAACATCCCATTCCATATTTAGTCCCCTTTTGCTGTTATAATAACCTCCACTCTTCTGGGAAGGCTTTCCACTAGATTTTGGATTTGTGATCATTCAGCCACAAGAACATTAGTGAGACCAGGCACTGATATTGGTGGAGGAGGTCTGGTGCGCAGTTGGCATTCCAGTTCAGTCCAAAGGTGTTCAGTGGGGTTGAGGTGTTGGCAAGCCATGTCTTCATGGAGCTTGCTTTTGTCAGGCTGGAACAGGTTTTGGGCCTCTTAGTTCCAGTGAAGGGAAATTGTAACGCTACAGCATGCGAAGACATTCTAGACAACTGTGTGCTTCCAGCTTTGAGGAAATCCCTAGTGTTTCCAAACTTTTGATTGGCAATGTATATTTATTCTACCTGCCACAGGATAATGTGAAATGCAGCTGTTCTACCTGACACTGGGTTTTATTTTGTGCAGTTTATTTTCAATGATCAGAAGTAATGTTTAGAGGATTACTGAGCTAACTTCTCCAGTAGATGGCAGCATGACATTGTCTTTAAAGGATGCATCACGTTACTAGTCATATATTTACCCCCAAAACAAGTCCTTAACGCCTCTAGTGTATTAGATATAGGGTAAATGCTTTGGACACTGCTGAGTGTGAGATATCAAAAAAATATCAATAATTTATCAGTTATAACAATAACAATATCATCTCGAAGATCCTGTTTTACACGTGGACATTTCTTGTGTCTCGGATTTGGATTATATCCTGATCAGTTTTTAACCACTCGTATCTCCTTTCAGACAGACTGAAATCCTGTTAATATGCAACTTAATTCATTGCATTCGAACACCGACTTCCAGTTCAAGTGATGAATCATTCACAAAAGAGTCGACTCTTTGAACCAACTCTTTTAAATGGCCGTTAGGAGCCGACTCGCATATCTAAATAGGCCCGAAATCCCTTTGCTGAACGTTCATCAGTATTTATTAAATATCTGTGATTCATTAAAGTTGTTAATCACACACACAGTTCATTAAATGACTCTTCGCAGCATCCGAGTCGTTTAAAAACAGCATAATGCTGCTGAGCCAAAAGATCGCCTTGTCTGAGTTCACACAGCTTCCTTTATTTAGCAGCTACAGCAGACAGGAAAAACTATCACTGACATGATATCTTCGGTGAATATGTTCCCCTCTTGTAGTTGACCAGTGAAAGCATGTCTTATGATAATATAATTCAATTTATTTTGTATGTTTGTTTTATTAATAGCCTTTAAATCTGCTCATTTTGATTAAAAAAAAAGTTAATTAGGCATACAGTGAATTAGTCACATTAGCCTTGTGGCTCCAGGACAAAACTAAAGATTTTAGACATTAGCCCAATACATTTGAGCTTCAAAACAAAACAAAACATTTTGATTGTATTATTTTGTTTCAGTAAACTAAAAATGCCCATCAATTACACGATTGTGGTGCCATTTAGCATTCGAAGTACAGGGGGAGCCTAGAATTAGCAAATGGACAATATGTGGTTAATTGGCATCCATTATAATAACCTGAGGACATTATAGGACATTTAATTTTACTCTCAATCTACCAATCATCATTCAATGTCATACTATCATTGGAAATAAAGAAAAAAAAGAACGAGAACTTAGTTTTCTTCTTCCCATGATCTTCTGGAAATTTGAATGATGCAACTTCCTGTTGAACATGTGATCTTTGGAAATATTTGCAATCATTTCTTACAGTATGTTCAGGCAACAGGGTTGAGTGAATTGAAATAAAATGTGCAGTGTACAAGCACGAAATGTTAAAAGGATTCACACAATAATGCAAAAAATGTGATTTTAAAAAAAAAAAAAGTATTTTAATGATTATATTTCAAGGTAGTTGTAGTGGGCTGAGACAGGCAAAGTGCTGTAGAGGTTTTTAATGTTATGAATGTTATTTTTAATGTTTATTTATGATACACATGCACATATGTTACCTTTACTTCACAATATACACTATATGGCCAAACGTTTGAGGACACCTGACCATCACATTCATATGTGCTTGTTGCACATCCCATTCCAGATTTAGTCCCTCATTGCTGTTATAATAACCTCCACTCTTCTGGGAAGGCTTTCCATTAGATTTTGGAGCGAGGCTGTGGGGATTTGTGATCGTTCAGCTACAAGAGCATTAGTGAGGTCAGGCATTTATGTTGGGTAAGGAGGTCTGGGGTGCGGTTTGCGTTCTAGTTCATCCCAAAGGTGTTCAGTGGGGTTGGGGTCAGGGCTCTGTGCAGGACACTCGAGTTCTTCCAAACTAGTCTTGACAAACCATGTCTTCATGGAACTCACTTTGTGCTTCCAACTTTGTGTCAGCAGTTTGGGGAAACCACGTGTGTGTGTGTGTGTGTGTGATGGTCAGGTGTCCAAATACTTTTGGGCATATAATGTATTTATATTGATATTTATATCACAGGGACACAAATGGCTCCCCAACTTTGTAATCACCCAACTAGCTTAAGCAAATTGGAAGCAACACAAATAACTTGAGTTGTTAAAAGTGAGCACAAAAATGTGCTTGTTGGCAAACTAAATAACCAAAACTCTCTCCAGCTGACAGGACTGTTGATAAAAAAAAACGAACAGTGCAGTTCTGACATGATGTCAGTTTATATTAGTCATTATCCTACATTTGAAGTCTCTCCATCCATCTCCAGTATTTCACTCCAGCTTAAATGAAACGGCTGCATGACAGTCCGGATTACCAAAGTCCTCCTTTTTTAAATGGTTTTTCCATTTATGAAACGCATCCAAATGGCTCTCGTGCCAAGTCTGATCCCATTGTCGGATTTATTTCACTTCCATGAAAGGTCATCTGTCTTGGAAAGTCTGCAGCAATTAAAGCTTATCCATTTAAATAATAATGAATAACAAAAATGGTACAGTTTTAGTCAAAAAATAATCCTAATCATATAAATGTGGCCGGAGGCTAATGCGAAACACTGCACCCGTAGCAGAAATAGATCATTTAATATACAAACACAGAAGTGCCAACATTGCTAACAAGAAAATCCTAGCAGGCAGAAAGAAAGAAAACAGAATTTTACCACAAGATGTGCGCCAAGCAACAGAATGAAAACAGCGAGGCAAAAGTCTGGTGTGAATAATAATAATAATCTCCTTAATAATAAGCGGCTTCTTTTTTTTTTCGGACCAAAGAGAACATTTGTTTTCTTTTACCTCACAAGACCAAGGTTCGTAAATTCACAGGTCAAAGTTCACCTAGATAAAGTCAGTGTCGAGCAAAAGGAACTGCTACTACAAACAAATGTTATATCCTTCACGTCCCACGTCCTTTCCCCTTCAGTGAACTGGTTTTCTCCTGCGTGAATTTTTATTAGTGTTTGGTCTGAATACTGGAGTTTACTGTCTCCCATATCACCATAACAAGGGGTCAAAATCATAAATGCTTTAATAATAAATAATTCTAAAGTAAAATAAACTTTAGATGTTTTCACATCTGCAAATAGGATATCTGCATTATGAATGTTCCTCTGTTTCCCACTGACAGAGCTGGAGACATGGATTCATGACTAGTAACACAAGATGGAGCTACACTACAAATCACTGATTTGGATTAATCCAAGATTGTGGTGCCATTTAGCCCTTGTAAAAATAATAATAATAATAATAATAATAATAAATAAATAAAGTACTTTACTTATCATTTACTTAAAATACTTTTCTTCAAATTATTTTCAAAGTGACCTCGCCACTCAATATCACTATCATTTTAAATTAAGAAACAAGAATGAAAGAGTGCTTTTCTTCTTCCCATGATCTTCAGGAAATTCAGATGATGCAACTTCCTGTTATTTACCTGAAACAATATATGTTGTTGCTAAGGACACTTTGCCAGATTTTAAAATGTCTTTTACCTTTACACACATGGGTATAAATGTATTATCAGTGGGACACAAATAACACCCCAATCATGGAATTACTCAAATACTAGCCTGTTTTAGTCAGCAGTAATGAAATATAAGCCATAGCACTACAACTAAACTTCATTCTACAGGACTGGGTATCTTGACTTCAGTACCATCATGAAGCAAAACAAAATGATTGTTCTCATCAAACATGATTTAAGGTCAGGCTATTATGTAGAGCAAACGTATTTCTAGATTTTCTTTTTGGTCATTGTGTACTTAATACAGTATGACAACTTTGTTCAAAAGCAAAATGAGCTGGTTTTAACCGCCAGTTTAATTTTCTGAAATTTTACAACCAGAATGCACCTTTGCAGTTCCTCATCTCCTTTAAAGACTGCATTCTCCATATTCTCCGAGACCAAAAATATGAATTTTCTACTGGCCAGAGTGGGTTTGCAGGTGTGAGGATCATGAATGTACTGAAGAGAAAGGGTCAGTCAAAGATGCTGATTTATTTTTTTGTCTTTTTTTTTTTTTTTTTTAAAAAGGCATGTAGAAACACAGTTCAAATGTGACCACTTGGAAGCAAAGTGCTAAACCAAGATGACAGTGATTCAAAATGACAATGAATTTAAAAAAAAAAAAAAAAGGGGAAAAAAAAGAAGAAAAAAAAAGTATCCAATAATACTAAAAAATAGAATGTAAAATAAAAATGTTACAGAAATGCTTGCATTTAATAAACAACATGGCAAAAAGACCACACTTATCTAGCAGATAGAGAGTAAACAGAGGAACATCGCAATAAAAGAGACCGGCAAGTGCTGGAGTAAATATATATATCTGCTTCATTTGTCTGTTTAGAACAATAAAATATAGGCCTCTGAGTACCCACTCGAACACGCATGTCCTAACGCTGCCTGCAAAAATACCAAGAAAAGAGACATATCCAGACATTTTTCATTAAAAAGTACACATACTGAGCATTATTTTACATCTGAGCACTGGGAGGTCATTAGTTACAGTTCTCCAATGAAAGAAGGTCATTTCTGCAAGAAAAACAGAACAGCTTTCCTGTCACAAAGCTTATTCTCATATATATATATATATATATATATATATATATATATATATATATATATATATATATATATATATATATATATATATATATATATATATATATATATATATATATACATACATACACCAGTATATATATAAAAAATAAAGATGATAAAACGAAATGACTTAAAATATACACCGAGAGATGAAATGAATAGTTTAAAATACAAAAAAAAAGCATTCAAAATGCAACTTGAACCCATAAAAGTCAACACTTTGTTCCTTTTTTTTTTTTTTTTTAAATTTTGCACCCACTGGTTGAACCATGAAAGTGTCTTGAGAGAATGTTTGCAAATCGAGAATAAATGATCCGTCTCACGTTTGAAGAGAATGCTCCTGAAAACCGGGCCCTGAAATGCTACATCATCGGGTAAAAGTGAGACGGTGCTTGGGATGAACTGTACATACAGAAAACAGGGGTGCCGAATAACTTAAAATAACTTAGGGACAGGTGTGGAAAGCTGTGTGATTGATTTCTTCCCTCTCTGCACGTGTGTGGTGATTTGTGCATTTGGATGAAGACATGATCAGTGCAATAACTTGGACTTTGGGCTAAAACGTAAACCCCAAACGAGCTTTGTGTTTGTTTGTGTGTGTGTGTGTGTGTGTGTGTGTGTGTGTGTGTGTGTGTGTGTGTGTGTGTGTGTGTGTGTACTTGTATCTATGAAGGGCTAAGTGTGTATCTGTGTGTGTATGTATAGTGGCGGGTCCAGGCGGGAAGTGATTGTCTGTGGTTTCAGTTCAGTGTCTCTACAGCAGAGGAGCACACTCGAGAGCTGGAGCCCTCCAAGAGTTCAGCGGGGGGAGTCAAGAGGTCGCAGAAGAGGTCAGAGGTCATCTAACAGGCTTCCATCTCCAAAAGGGCCCCCGCAGCTGCTGGCTTCGCTTTGCATGAGGAGAAAGCAGTTCGTTTTCCTCCTGTTCGACACAAAAAACACATACTGTATGAGTCTGTTGCCAGTGTAGCAGACATAATCTATTAAAAAAAGGTCAGCAAAAAGCAGACTTTCATTTACAGTATACATTACATGCCTCTGATTGTGATAAATCTGTGACTCAAATGAGATTTAACTTAAGCTTATTCACTGCTATGGTTTTCCCATAAGATTAAGCAAACTTTTGCATCTTTAAATCATTTAATTCATATGCACTGCACAGCAACTCTTTAATACTTTAAGACCGACAATGTGAGGCGTGAAGTAAATCGAACGCTCCGCGTTTGATCGATTATGACCTTCAATAAATCAGCAGAGAGACTTCCAGTGATGCCTTGTTTATAGATGATGTTCCCAACAGTGATATACAGGTCAAATCAGAGGACTGCAAAAGTTTTTTTCCCCTAGATTAATTAACTATAGTTTTCAGCCAATTCAATACTGCTTCGGGTATTCATATTTACATATTTATGGACAGGTGGGAAAAAGCATTCAGCGCTCCTATTGATGTCCTCCAACCTTGAAAAGCATCAGAAAAATCATTCGTCACTCTGAAAATCATCCGGAAGTAGAGTGTTAGCCTGATCGGACTCCCATGCGTCGTAAAGAATTCAATGGTACAGGCTCCGTTGCACATATTGACAGGTTTTATGGACTTATTTGAGTAGTGCATCAAATGGAATTCCTGATCAAAGGAAGATAATAGAGAAGCAGTGCTCCCATGAGCCGAGGTAAGAGTTTCAGATACAAGTCCGCTGTTCGAATGTGTCTCATACACACACTTCTTTATTGCTTTACCATGTGTGGAAGATGTGCAGGTTGTTTTCCGAGAGAGAGAGAGAGAGAGAGAGAGAGAGAGAGAGAGGGCGGCAGAGACCAAAGCTTCCTGGTGCTTCTATTTACCTCCTCCGTCCCCTCTTTTCATCCCTGCACCTCAAAGCTCCTGTGCGGCCCATGCCCCCTTCCTGGAGCGCACTTTCCTTCCAGGCCACACATGAAAAGGTCTGGCTGCCCTTCCTGCCTGGGGCAGAGGGAGCGAGGGAGGGAATGAGGGAGGTTGAGACGGCTTCGCACTGCCCACCTCAATACAAGTGCTAGGATTCACGAGCTTTAGCGCTGCAGAATACCCAGTAACAAGTCGCAGGAAATGAAATGCTCCTCTGTTTTCGAGAGCCAGCCACCTCTCACTCTCTCTCTCTCTCTCTTTTCTTGGCGGTGAGGAAAGGCAAGGCAAAGCAAGGCAGGCTTTGAAGTGTGGGAGGTTAAGATAACTGGCACGGCCTTGGGTCCCTCAATCGGCCCGTTCACCTCCTGGGCCAAATCAAAGAGCCTGCAGCTGGAGCCGACACACCTCCCTCTCTGCTCTGCTCTCCCACACTGGCGGTTTGGGTTTCTCTACGAAAAAAAAGACGACTCTGAAAATAAGCTGACCAAAAGAATCCCACATGCAGCGTGCGGGCTTTTTGGAAAGAGAAGATCTGTTGAGGTTACGAGGCCACGGCAGAGAACGGAGTACCTGCTCATAGTCGCTACTTACATACTTGCGCGTGCACACACAAAAAAAAGGCTGAAACGACGAGAGGAAATAAAACAGATCAAAGTGTGTATGACATCACAGTCGGACTCTGGCAGGCAGGCAGGCAAGAGCGGCCTGAATAAAGTACTACGGACTGAGTGTATGAGAGTGTGTGCGTGAGCATAATCTGGGTTGTGTTAAGTCCAGCCAACTGGAAAGCCCCCCCCCCCCCCCCCCCACCTCTTTCCCTCCCTCTTCCTGTCTCTCTCCTTCTCTCCTGACGCTGTGCCAGTGGCCTGGCCTTGCAATGCTCGGCTAGGCGTTTGGTTTGGCAATGCCCTGTAAAGCAGCGAGTCCATAAAATCAAACGGCCGCTACGCATGGGCCAGCGCTCGGGGGAAGCCGCTAAACACTGGGGCCTGGTAATAAAATGGCACCTGGAAGAAAACGAGATTTTGAACAAAGTACTTTGTTCTGTCAGCAGTTCATCTGGCGCAGAGACAGTAACGTTAAAAGGAAAAACCCCAGCACAATTACGCCTTTATAACTCCACTGCAACCACCAAAACCTGAATAGTGTTTGTGTATGTGCGTGCATGTGTGAGGCAGGGGTCTCCCTCTTACACATTTGTAATTGAGGATTTAGTTGAAACAGAGCCCAAAAGGGAAAGAATAAGAAGCATGTAAATGATGGTAGAGCCTGCGTGCACTGGAGTGAGGCAGGAAGACGACTGCTTCCCCAAACCTCAAGCATGTGCTGGTGGGGGAGGATGGAGGTCAGCAGGAATAAGGATGGGTGTGGGGAGGTGCGTGGTATGGAGGATCTGCCCACATCTGAGGTTGTGGTCGCTGGGGGCCTCAGGGCCGCCGTGGCCCTGCGCTGCCAGAACTGAGGGCCAGAGCGGCACTATCAAAGAGCGGCACAATGACTGCTCGCCTCCATCGGCGGCAGGCTTCAAAGAGCCGCTCATGGGGGGAGGAGGGGGAGGGGGGTTCCGCCTGCATTCACAATAGGAGCCAGATTTAGAGAAACTCCATCGCTGGTCTGTGTGCATGTGTGTGTGAGAGAGAGAGAGAAACACAGCAAGAATGAGAGCGAGAGGAAATGGAGAAGACATCACAACACACAGGGATGTCTCGACCCCTCTGATGTGCCGATAGCATACTCGGCGTCTGAAGAAACGTCTCTGGCTTCCACCTCAGTTTATGGTGCAGCTGTTGCTGTTGAGTCATGCACTTACACAGGACCAAATATCAGAGTGGATAATTATTGGACCGGATTTGAGAAATCTGATGCGTTTTATACGCATGTTAATTGCTGGCAATGTTGCTCCTTGCATGCAGTCTTGAAATCATTATGCCAATTTTAAACATGCAGTGTTTATTTTTAAGAGTGTATGTACATGCTACAAAGCTCTTCATTTTGTATTTTTGGAGAAACCCTTAAAGAATCGACATAGAACCCTTCAACCAAGTTGATCCACAGAACCCTTAACCCCCTTTTTTTTTCCCTGAAGGGAGACTTATAACAATTGTTTGTTTATATGGGGGAACTGTTAAAGGTTCCATACAGAACCTGACAAAAGCTAATATGCTAGAAGAGTTGAACTTAAATACACCATTAAACACACATCCCATATCATGATATCGTATCGGAAAAAATATGATTGATTCATCCCTAACAGCAACATGGGCAAGAACTGGAAACGGTACCACTGTCTTCTCACACAGAGTTCCCACTTTTAGTTAGTGGTTGTGGTGAAGACTTGGGTGTAGAAAGCGGCCTCTAAATCAGGACTGCCTGAGCAACTTCCTTCACAGCAGATTTCTCCTTTGCTTGCACATTTCAATCCATCTGGGAAAACATCCCATTCAGGTATACCGGGGCTTGAAAAAAAAAAAAAATGGCACAGTCTGAGCAGGGTGGCCAGAGCACAGACCCTGCAGCATGGAGCACAGGACAGGGCTTGGAAAGAGAAAGAGCTACAGCTGAATTCTGTACAGCTGTGAGAGAGAGAGAGAGAGAGAGAGAGAGAGAGAGAGAGAGAGAGAGAGAGAGAGAGAGAGAGAGAGGTGTATAAGATAGAGAAAGAAAGAGACAGACAGACGAGAGACAGACAGTGGGAGAGAAAGACAGACAGACAGATACAGAGACAGGGAGAGAAAGAGAGAGAGAGACAGAAGGGCGAGTTCACTGCTTCATAGAGTGTGAAAAGAAAAACAAAAGAACAGTGTCTATCATTTTAGTGCATGAGGGATTTTCATTTTCCTCCATTCTCGCTCACTCGCTCCCTCTTTTTCATCAAAGGCTGACAGCTGACTCCTGCCCTCACATCAGAGGGCAGTGAGAGAGAGAGAGAGAGAGAGAGAGAGAGAGAGAGAGAGAGAGAGAGAGAGAGAGAGAGATAGATAGAGAGATAGATAGAGAGAGAGAGAGAGAGAGAGAGAGAGAGAGAGAGAGGTGCTGAAGCTCGCACTGAAACAGCTCTTCTTTTCATTCCTCAGAGCCGGCCCTGTACTCCACAGCACCCCTACCTCTATAACTTTCCCACACTTCCCCCAGACGTGCTCCCACACACACACACACACACACACACACACACACACACACACACAAGCTTTGAAATCCCTCAACAGCCGCGCCCAGATTCAGGGCAAACCTTACCCAGCAGCCTGCCAGCAGCAACAACAAACTCTAGATCTATCCTTTTTCTTGCAGCTCTATAAAGTGCCTCTCTCCATGTACTGATTCTGGTACTGCAACCAAGACCTGGGATCAGATTCTAGGTGGCTACAAAAGGAGTGTACTCGGACGCATTATAAGGACTCATACTAATGCCTTAAGCACAGCCCCAGTAAACCGCTCATTAACACTATTTATATCGCAGCACTGCTGAATTCTCAAATCCCATTGGTCAGTAGGCGCTGATTAATTTTCTATAAACAGCACATCTGGCAAATCACAGGTTTATATTAATGCGCTCGTTTTAATACAGTATTGCTTCTATAGTAACAGCTAATTCACAGGGACGGATGGCGTATGGCGGATCATTATGTCATATTATGTAATGTAATGTCTCGTAAACGGATTAAAAAAATATGTTGGTATTATTAACAAAGAAAAATGTGCAATGGTTGATATGGTGGTGTTTATTTTACATCTATGGAAGGAGTCTCAAGTGTCAGCACTTTTTAAGTCAGTAAGTTTTCCACCATGAGAAAGGGTTCTGCATTTTTGTCTTACTAACTTCAAGGGAGTGGGGGAAAAAAAAAAAAAAAAAAGAGTTTGGTGAGGGAACTACTGTTTATAGCTGCTATAACATAAGTGATAACAGGAACAAACTTGTTTCTTGGACATTCCACTTCATTAAATGCAACTATAAATGGATAAAATTTGGGTGGGTGGGTTGGGGGGTGGTAAGTAAGAGCCTGGAGGCCATGTGTCCCTGCACAGATAATAATCTCAAAGCAAATCAGAGGGTCATTAAAAACAGCACAGCCAAAGACAGGCCGAGGAGGATGGATAATTGAGAACACAGGCAAAACAAAATTATTATTATTATTATTATTATTATTATTATTGTTCTCGACCAGCCTAATATGAGTTTGCACACACATCCATTGTCTGTTCTTTGCAAACTGACCCCCCCCACCCGTCCAAAAAAAAAAAAAAAAAAAAAAAAAAAAATCATTTTTGGGTCATGATGGAAAAATAAATAAAACAGCAACAAAATGCTTTGTATCCTTCTTCAAAGGATTATGCAGAAACACTTGATTTAAAATAGCTCCAAAAATAATAACAGCAATGTTTCTCTAGTACTAAAAGTCATTAACTTCTTGTCTATGTAAAAAGATTTAAAAAAAATTTTTTTTAAAAAATTAAAGTTTACATTAAATGCAACTTGATACATGCTGTTACAAACAGTCATGTTACATTCCTTGGAGAAGAACAGGGAGGCGGAAAACAAAAATAGACAAAAAAATAGACAAATAAGTTCATTTAAAAAATGTTTTCGGGATCCTACGCTAAACTAACCTCAATCCAGCTCTTGAGATCTGCATAAATTGAGGGCTTTCAGGGTAGCAGCAGTATTCTTGGTATTATGCATATTAGTTTAAGGCTGTCACAATGAATCAGTGAGGGTGTCCATCCCCCGTCTGTTCGGCACTGCTAATTATTGGATCAGGGATAGACGGCTTTCTCGCCAGCAGCCCCTGAGCCCGCGAAGAAGAAAAGCCGAGGAGAAAAGCGTTCCGATTTGGGTTCAGAGCGAGCCACAGGGTCGCGAATCGATCGACCATAAAACCTTTGTCTGGTGGCTTTCGTCTCGTTTGCAGGGCAGATTTGTCACATCTGCGAACGTTTCGCTGCAGACAGAGGGAGCGGAATAACAGGATACAGTGGCACTTTATATGAAATAGACAGACAGAAGGCCCTCTTGCTTGATATTGGCAGGGGTTGGTTTTACTCCTATGGACTTCTGCCTAACTGAAAGAGGATCACTGTCTTGTTTCTAGCATTCCACACAGCCAAAAAGTCCAACATACGCAGAAACTGCGGGCAAAACCTCTCTCCATTCATGATGCTCGCCGGATTACACATGTGGGCCATGTGGGTGGATGGGAGGATAGGGAGAGATCTGGGTCTGTTCTTTTAAAACCAGCCTCTTAAACAAACACACACACACACACACACACACACAAACACACACACACACACACACAAACACACACACCCGCAGCAAGGCTTGCTCTAGATCTGTACTCAAGATTTTACATGGAAAAGATAACAGTGAGCACGACTATGGCAACTTCGTGTCTGCGTAAATGAGGATTAAATGTATAACACAGATGTGGATAGTATTGCCCCGATTTTACAGATATCCTCTAACAAAATCAAAATGTCATTTATCCAAAGTGTCATCTATCAGTTCAGTGTAACAGTACAAGTGCCCATAACAGGCACTGAATGTGCAATAGTACGCTTTCCAACAGTGAGGAAGGAAAGATGTAGGACGTGTGGTCATGTAATGGAGCATATATATATATATATATATATATATATATATATATATATATATATATATATATATATATATATATATATATATATATATATATATATATATATATTTTACAGCAGTGAATTACAATTATAATGAATAATCTTCATCTTCACATTTCCTGATCCTACTCCGTCTGTTTAAACTATTTATGCCTTGAGTTGTTTTTTTTATTTTTTATAAAGAATGGACAGAATTGAGCCAGCTCTGGGAGGGCAGATCTAATTTCAGGGCCAGAAAAATGACAAACAGAAGCTTGAGATGAAGAAACTAGCAAGATATATTAGTATTAAAAAGGTATCTTTGAAATTTGATGGTTATTACAGGTCTAGAACCACATTAAAAATGATTAACTGGACCTTTAAACTGAGCAATACCTGTATGTGTTTAAAAAAATAAAAAATAAATAAAATAAAATGAAATGAATGAATAGACACAGTTGACTGGATGATGCACTATATCTACACTATATGGTCAAACGTATGTATACACCTGACCGTCACTCGCGTATATGGGCCTTCCCCTAACTGTTGCCACAAAGTTCGATGCCCACAATTGTCTCAAGCATTGTCGTATGCTGTAGCATTATAATTTCCCTTCACTGGAACTAAAGGGCCCAAACCTGTTCCAGCATAACAATGACCCTGTGTACAAAGCGAGCTCCATGAAAACATTGTTTCCAAAGATCCTTGTGGAAGAACAAAGCCCTGACCTCAACCCCACTGAACACCTTTGGTATGAACTGGACTACACTTCAGTTCTTCTCACATTACTGTTTTTGTGGCTAAATGTACACAAATCCCCACAGCCACGCTCCAAAATCTGGTGGAAGGTCTTCCCAGAAGAGTGGACAACTCCATATTATTACCAATGATTTTGGAATGGGATGTTCAACAAGCACATATGGGCGTGATGGTCATAATACTACAACGTTTGACTTTATAGTGTATACAGTAAGTGTGGTTGGTAGAATACGAGTGTACACAAACACAATAGTGAAGCTTTAGGATTAGTCTGTATTAGGAAACAGTTAATATAGGGACAGGGAAGGGCCTCTTACCATTGCTCAGATGTACGCCGTTTTCATTCTCTGGGCTGTACCTGCAGAAAATGGAAGTCTTTAACAAAAAGGGGGGATGGTTGCTTAACATTGTACCTTCAACGTGTAGTCATAAAAAAAATAATCTGATAAGCACAGAGAGAAGACTTAATACAGATAACTGATTAAACACATTCAGTGCATGTCTTCTCCACTCGCCTATCACACAAATGCTACTATACAGGCCTTTATAATCAGACAAAAACATTTATTTCATATTTTATATTGACAGCTATACAAATACATAGAACAAATAAATATGAATCAAAGTCACTAGTGTTGCTTTGTAGAAGTCAAAAGGACAGGGCAGAGAAAGAGAGTTCAAGCCTGAGGGAGTTGAGTCTTATCAAAGAATGGACAGACTAATCCCAAAGACTGTGAGTCATGTGGAGGAAGTGACAGATGGATGGAGGAATGGAAAGCATGAGTGATGACAGGAAGTGTGCCGCTGCAGTACTAGCACAAACTCTGTACAACCTTTTTAAACCTGCAGTAGTCTAAATGCTACCTAAAAAATTGAGAAGGTTCCCTGAAAATGCACTGAAGTTATAAAACTCGTATAAAGCGTGTGTTTATAATTAAATAGTTGAGAGTAGGGCATGCAGCACTGGCAACATGGTCAGAAACCAGAAGTTGTACAGTACATTCGCTGAAAGAAGGGAGCCAAATGCAGAGGAGTGGAAAAGAAAAATAAAGCAAAGGCGGCGAGTGGAAGATTTTTACCTGAGGCCGATTCCTGGAGCTTCTCCCGCTTCCTTTTCTTCTTCTTTCCCTAGAAAATATCCAGAAAGAGGCTTAGAAATACAGCTCAAACCCTCCTGACCACTCGAGATTTCATGTTCACCAAACACTGAATGTACGTTTCCTCTTCAAACCCTTTATCCCTCTTTACTTTACCTGATCCAATCTTCTAGATCTGTGAAAGTGTTAAAATTCAAAACACATCTCACTAATCCTTGTACAAGACATTAGGACCTAATGATCAATCCAAAAGTTACACATAGGAATAAAATATCTGGTCTGCTCTAATTCCATGAAGATCACTGCTCTCGAGCCAGAAGTCAGGATTGGTTGAGGATTTGTAGCTTACCCTAAATCCCCTAGCAGGGTGACTATAGGTATAGATCGCTCTGTGCCGTCATTTTGCGGTCCAATATGAGGCGTGCTTTGGTTGCCTGCTGTAAAAGTCTGATAATCCACTTATTCAGCAGCTAATCTGTGTATTCTAGCTGTGGCTGACAGTGCCATGAAACTCCGAGCAGTGAACGGGCGTTCATGACAGAGCAGGGACGGGCTCATAGTGCTTAGCGTGGTTAAATACAGCTGTGTGGCCGCTGCTAATGCAACCAGCCGAGTGGAAAGTTCATCCCTCTTTGAAGTGTTTCTTAGCCTTGTGTGTTCCCGTTAGCTTGGTGACTAAAATGTTCACGTCCATCATTTCCTGAATTGTATCACTGCTTGAGTAGAATCTCTCGAGATTGTCTGATTAACGTTAAGGGAAGGAGTCCAATGTATTGCAGTGCGAGAAGCATAAGGCATGTTTTGGGGAAACTTGTATAATTCTATGTACAATAACAGACTCTAAAAGTATTACTAGGTCTACATTGCATTATACTACAACACTGTTGAATTCTTAAAACTAATTGGTCAGAAGGTGTTGGTTCATTTCCTATAGCAGCTCTGACAGTAGTGCCAGAAACAGATGTGCTGATATTTAACAAACAAAAACCTATAGTCATTGATATGGTGAATTTTTCTGTAAGGATTAATTTAATGACTATGGAAAGAGTCTCCGGTGTCAGCACTTTGTGACAGCCAGTTGGTCTCCTACCACAGGAAATGTTTCAGGACAGAAGAGTTGGCAGTTTGGGGTTTCTTAGTAACATGACAATCAGCATCTCTTGAGGGGAAAACAAAATACTGAGGAGACAAAGACTGTTTAGAGCTGCTATAATGTAAGTAATAACAGGAACTTGTAACTTATCTCACAGACGTTCCACAACATTAAATGTAACTAGAAATGGATAAGTAGCACAGCATGTTCTTCGATTCATAAAAACATTCTCACCTGCAGACTGCTTTTGGTATAAGAAGAATAAAACTACACTACAGGATATGCTGTTATTGGAAAATGTATTTATTATAGTAAATATTATCTAGTGCTCTCGATACTACATTATACAGTCCTGCTCTATGCACCTTTTTATTGTATTATTCAGCACTTTACGACTGTATCTGCTGTACCACCTCAACTTTCTATTGCATGTCACACCTGAGATCAGCGACTAAGTATTTTGTTATAGTGTATTGGTATAATCAACAATAAAATTGAATTAAGATTAATGAGATATATAACGCCTCGAATAAGCGGTTCCACCAGAAAGTTTGTCCCTGAAGAGCCCTTAATGATGAGAGGCATGTGATGGTTGTATCCCAAAGTGAGATTTAAAAACAAATCAAAAACAAACAAACAAAAAAAACCCATAAAAAGACATCATTGGTGGCGTGAGCATAAAATGTTAGTCTTTTTACTCAGTGGGCATATAAGCAAAAATATGTAAAATGTTGAATTTTGCTAGATTTCACCACACTTTTTAACATGTCTTTTTAAAGATACAGAAACAGATGACTATTGGGATTATAGATGATTAGACCAAAATCAAAATCACTGTAAAAGTATCAATGTCAACCAAACAAACACTGGCTAGTTACGGGCCTATGTAATCGGACTGGCCTAGTAACGGATGTCTATAGCCGTCTTGGAGTGGTAACACAACATACACTGACAGAAGCTCAAAACACAAACACAGGCCACATTTCCCAGCATGTATGGATACTTACATAATTGTCTCTGGCAGACCAGCCTGGGTATAACTGCATGTGGAGCTGTCGTTCCTTGCGGGCTAATTCATAATACTTTGCTTGCTCTTCCCGAGATAAAGCGTGCCACTGTTGGGTGCAAAGGGAAGATTAGAGAAAGAAAATCAGAGTCAGTCCATTACTTGTGAGCTTTCAAGTTCCCAGCAAAGAGACTCATGCTAGTGTTTTGCCACAAAATCCTTTGCCAAATGATTTGTATTTTGGAGGGGGTTGGGGGGGAGGGGGGTGGCGGCAAGGGGGAAACACGATGAAGAGATTAACTTGCACAGCGAGGGAAAAAGGGGGCGGAAAAAAACTTTGATTTCATATCAAAACACTGGTTCCAATTTAGCGGCGCTTTACTTCAAACTATGTCAGCGGGCAATTACCCCACACAACCGCAGAACGGTGCTTTGCTGTGGCTGGCTGCCTCAAACTGCTCAGGCTTTGGTTAAGGCATTAAACATGCTCAGCGGTTCCTTTTTTTCCCGAAAAGAGGAACACGTCCTGGCAAACCTTAGCACTGCGTGGCCTGTCTGTGCCAACCCCCGCACAAAAAACACTAAATTTCACAAAGTGACAGCTCTTATATCCAAATATCTGTTAAATGAAATGAGACATAGTGCTAGTGATGAACGGCATATGGTGGACTCTAACTTCGATACGTACCCTTCTGCCTAGAATCTGGTTGATGGCGGCGCTCTCCTTCAGCGTGCACTCGGCCACCACGTTAGCACGCATCTCTTTCATGTAAAGCATGAAGGCATTGAGCGGCTTCTTGATGTGAGGCCTCTTGGGCTCCTGCTCCTTTCGCTGCTCGTGCTGAGGCTTCCTGCAAGAATTGATCGCAAAAAGGAGCACTTACAGAAAGTTTGGAATCAATAAAGAAACAATAAAAAAAAAACAAAAAAAAAAAAAACATGGGGTGTCTTGGGGGCGCCGGAGGCGTCATCGGGGCTGCCGCCACTGAGACGGCAGCTAGTGTGAGAATAGCAAGCGATTGCTTTGGTCATCCAAAGCAGAGCTACACGACTCACTAGCAGAACGCCTTTAATCACGTCCAGTTGGGTGCTTTCATGCAGAGAGATTACTTCACCAGTAATGGCAACCAAACCCTGCGCCTCATTCCTTTTGCCAATGGAGGAAAAAAGTTGTCCCTCTCCAAATGCTTTTAACTGAACGCGTCTATCTCAGGCCTGGATCTGCTACCTGGGGCCAAATGGAGCACAGAGTCTTATCTGTTCACTATTGCTTATCCACAGCCAATCGAGGTTAATTAGAGGCTGTGATTCTACAAGCAGGTCTTGATCTGCTGTTAATGGGAGCAGTTGAGCCCTCTCTAGGACAGACTGATAAAAAGGGGTAAGAAATGTGTGCACGAGTTCATTCCATGTAGAATCACAACTCGAACCACAAAAAAAAATCTACGAGCTCACCACAGTACTTCCCTGCACAAGCATAAGAGTAGGTAAAACAGGAACAAGTAGAACAGGACATTTCTTCATACCTTTCTATCATTATCGACATTTTATTTGTTTTAAAATCAACATCATACGTCATATGGTCCTTTTCAAGCACGATACACAAAGGCATTTCCATGATTCACGATATGCATCACGATTTAATGTATACAAAAATAAATGAAACCTGAAATAAAGGGAAATTCTGTTAAATTAATATTTCACAATTTGAAGAGTTATAAAATTTTTATACAAAATATGATGCTTCCAACCAGATTTAGGTTATTGTTTTTTTTTAATCATTTTCATTTCATTTAATTATGTTAAATAGATATCGGGAAAGCTGAAGTGCCTCAGGAAAGTGCATTGTGATACTTATATAGATCGTTATACAGACAATATATTGTCATATTGCTCAGCCTTACACTCTGAGGAAAAAAAGGGCACTAAACTTTACTATTCCTTGTTGCTTTTGTATCTTTTACCTATAAAGCTGCATGTAGTGTACATTTAAAGCTTTACTCTGCAAGGTAATTACGCTCCAATTATGTACCTTAAATCAGTTTTAAAGGTACTCTATCTTTTGTACCATTAATATGTATATTTATCCTGGAAAAGATAAAGTTACCACCCCAGGGTACCCTTTTTTCTGAGAGTCTAACTGTCAGCAACACAGCAGCAAGAAAACTGTTGCCTTTCCTTGAGCAGATGTGAATGAAGAGAATTAAGTACCAAATGACAGTGTGTATTCAGGGTGGACACGTAATGCTCTGTACTCTGTATTCTCCGTTATGCCTTCATCCATAACTACAAAGTGGCAAAACCTCCAAAACAGTGCAACACTGTCAATAGGGTGTGTTTTCAGATATACAGTATGTCTATTTCTTTCTCTGGCTGACTAACAAAGCAAAAAAGGAGCAAAAAGATCCCAATTGGTGCAGCAAAGCATGTATATAGAGAAGCAGTAGGGATTACAGTTAAATACCTAGTTAAATAAATCTGGTCTAGTGCTGTTTTTAAGCAATGAACTAATGGTGGTTTACGTTTAAAACTTGCTGCTGTCGAATCCATCTCTCTTTTTTCTAGTTCAATCTTTAAGCACCTTCCAACTTGGTTTCTGGTCTTAGTTTATTTTCCACTAAAATGGATCAGTCATAGTGACGACAGTAAGAGCAACTACATCAATTCAGCGCCAAACACATCACAGCATGTGGTGTGTTTACACTATTGTTTAGTCCAACATGGAAGAAATGCTTGGATCATCATTTTTTGGTCCAGTTAGCTGTTTTTCCTAATTGTTCCCTGGCTTAATTTTTCAATAACTGAAATGAAATGGCTCTTTTATATGCCACTCTTGAACACCTATTCATTTTATTTAATATGCCTATTGAAAAAAAAAAAAAAAACAACAACAACAAAAAAAACATCCCCGGGATAATATTTAGTTGGATAATGAAGTAAACTGGTAAGCAAAGTTTTCTTAATTCTAGTCATTAAAGGTATTCTGTTTTTCCATTTGCTTGACTGATCAGATTGAGGAGGATAACGATGATGATGATGAGGAGGAGGAGGAGGAGGGATCACTCACATGTGCATCAGGTCTGTCTCGTGTGGAGGCTCATGTTTGACTTGTGGGTTGACGATGGCAGGGTGGGGGATTCCTGTGGCATGAGGTCCAGGAGGTCCTGGAACCATGTGATGTGGGAACCTGAAAACAGAACCGAACCACAAAGGAGAGTGAATGTGTGAGAGACAGAAAGAGGAAAACCAACGGAACTGAACGGAATGAAGATTATGTAGAAAAAGAAATAATATACTTTTGTGACACCAATTTGCAATAAACAATGCAAAAAAAAAAAAAAAAAAAAAAAAAAATCAAGGTTCTCATTTGACTCTCATATTATACAACATATGCAACCCATTACTTCCCATTGATGCCAGTATTGAGCAAATAACATACAACAGCAACCTCTGGTCCTTAACCAATAAGCAATCTAAATCTCTTTTCTTCAGTCCTTTTTGTCATTCTTTTGTGCTGTTTACCAAGTGTGTCATTCTTGGATTGATCTATCCTGCATTCTGTGGCAGTATTTTCGTTATTGATCACAAACACAGATTAAACTTTAAGCACGAATGAAGTTAATTTGACATGCTGTCCATTTAGTTTCCAGTCTTCCACATCGTCTCCAGTTACTTTCCCATTTCATCTGCAGTGGGGACGGTTGACCTCAGCGCCTGCCTGTGGTCTGATCCAGTTTCAGTGTGTTTACACGCAGAGTGCTCGGCCCCCACTCAGGCGAGTTCTTTTCTCCTCCTGTCTCGTATGATTCTCACGCTCGGCTCACAGGAGCCAGGGCGAGCCGAGGAGCAGCTGCATATGGCTTGGACGAGCCAAGGAGGCGCACAGCCAGGATTGAGTCAGGAGAAAGCTCAAGATGGGAACAGCAGTAGACACACACACACACACACACACACACAAGTACCATCTTGATGCCATTTGCTGATTTAGGCTGCCTGATGAGTTGTGTGTGTGCGTGTGCGTGCGCGTGTGTGTGTGCGTGTGTGTGTGTGTGTGTGTGTGTGTGTGTGTGCGAGAGAGTGTACACTCACCAGCCCAGTGGTGGTGTAATCTGTCCAACTCCTCCAGGGGAGAGTGAGTAGAAGTTAGGAATATCTGGACCAGGATGATGCCTAGGCATTCCTGTATACACAGAGAGAAGTTCATGTTAAGTGGTGCATGACAGGACAGGTTAGTACAAAAAGTGTCCACTAACAGTTTGTAACAGTACTACACTTGTCTATTTTCCAGTTTATTTCACCGTTATTTTCAAATTAATCGAGGACGAGATGTAAGTATACAGTTTTAGACACAATGTAATATTGATGGAGTGACGTGAGGAGAATTCAAATGCAATACTTCCTACTGATCTGATTCACAACACATAGGACTGCTCCTCACACACACCGCAAGGTCAAGCGTATGCGTGTAGCTCAAAGTGAAGGAATCGGTCACCGAGTGTCCAAGCAATCACACACAACCATGCCCACACACAGGGGACTTCAAATCAACACAAATCTTTTACATTTTACATTTACATTTGGCAGATTCACTTATCCAGAGCGACGTACATTTATCTCATTTTTATACAACTGAGCAGTTGAGGGTTAAGGGCCTTGCTGGGATTTGAACTCATGACCTTCCGATCAGAAGTCCAATGCTACCACTGAGCTAGAACAGGTCCGGGTTCTTCCAAATCAAGGAAAAGAAAGAAAGTGCTTGAGCTCTAACAGAGCTTTTCCACCTGGTTACAGTGTAGTACAGCGTGTTATGGTAACAAATCTATGATCATGCAATTTTGTCATCATTTCCATTGCTAAATGGCCCAAACTGTAACTGTGTATCCGTGCTGAATTTGGTTCCCCTTCTTGCCAGGAAATAAAGTGCACCAAACTGGGGCATAAGGGTGGAGGTGTAGTAGTGCAGGCCACTGATTAATCAAATGCAGTCATCAGTGAATTATCACAAGTCAATGACTCATTAAAAAAAAAAAAAAAATAAAAAAAAAAAAAAAAACACATACACAAGCTGTGTTGCAAACTAAATGATACTATACTAAACTGAATGTGAAATTTGTTACTTCACTTCCTGCTTACTATTTAGAATGATAGGATGCTTGTTTGGGATGTTAACCAATCAGAGTGCTGGGGTACTTTAAGGAAGCTTTATTAATATACTGTAGCAGACTGGGCAGAGTTATCAAGTTGAGTGTTGAAAGACTGTTACTGAACTTGTATTCTCAATTATGATTAAGTCAAATGAACTTGTACGGCAAACGCTCCACATAATCCCAGTCTGATGATAATTGTATTAAAAAACGTGTTATTTAACAAAGCAAAACTGTTGATATGGTGACGTTTTCTATAAGGAGACGTTTATTTAACATTTATGGGAAAAGGTCTCCAGTGTCAGCGCTTTGTAACAGTCAGTATGTTTTCCACCATGGGAAAGTCTTCAGGTCAGAGATCATCATGAATCCGTGACTCATTAAAACAACAAAACAAAAAAAAAAAAAAAAAAAATACCACAACGGCTGTAAGACCAAATACTACTGCACTAAATAATATGATGAATTAGTGTACCACAATTTGCTTCTTCATAAGGAGGCTTACTATTTAGTATAGCAGGGTGCAGTCTGGGATTTCGCCCAGCCTAGCTCGCTTTAAACACTCTTCAGTCGGACCATGTGGCAATCTTTAATAGTGTCTGATAACATCCTAGTCAAGAACAATGAAAAACCTGTAAAGTTCTGTTTGTTTGGCTGCTTTAAGGATTTTTCACTAAAAGGTAAACCCATTCCATTCCATTGTTGATAGATACCATTGTTAATGTTTAAATGTTAACAACAGCGTTGCGTTCTCCATAATCTCCAGAGAGCTCCTACATTCAAGGTTACCTTTACATGATGGGAAACAAACAGCGGTACTTGATCAGGGTACGAACAGTTCTGGATTCTCAGTAATATCTGTATATTTCCATTGGAAAAGCACAATGAATGGCCCACTGATGCGGGGAATCAGGCAAAAAGGGTGTGCAGAGGTATGTTTTCATATGGTGTGGGACTCCATTGAGGATATGTATAGCTCACTAGACCGCCACGACATCACCACATCCACATCCTATCTCTCACCCTCCTTCCTTCTATCTTTTTCCTCCCTCATATTGAGTTGCTGCAGAGACGAGCGTCTGCCGGAAGGAGCACATATGGAGTTGAGCTTGTGTGCAGTTGTCTGCCAGACCCCCTGCCACCCCCACAGACTTGGTTCTTCCAGCTGCTCTAAACTGTGAGCTGAAGGAGGACAAGGTGGAACTCTACTAACTGCTGTTTCCAGGATGAGGTTTAATCAATTATTTTAAGGTGCGAGTGTTTGTAAGTGTGAGTGTGTATACCTTTGGAGTCCTGTGGGTGGTGCGCGGAGTGGGGGCCAGGGGCAAAGTGCTCATCGCTATAGGTGATCAGAGGCGTGAGGGGGTGAACTGCGTGGGACGGCTGCACCACAGGAACCTTATTTGACTGCAGGACAGACACACAGGAGGGGACACATTAGCATTCAACACGTTACAAAACATCACAACATTAAAGTAATGATCACAATGGATCATCACATCACTCTTTTCTTGCAAGGGTGGAATAAAGCATTAAGAAAACATGAGCAAAGTAAATTCTGGCATAAGCTCCACGTCACCACATATTTCCAGGGAAATCAATTTATTTATTTATTTATTTTTTATTTGCTCATTTTAGAGGGTCAAAACTCACTAACTTCATGCAGTTAAATTAAAGAAGTCAATTCCTTTTTTTTTTTTTGCTTTTCCTTTTTCCCCATTTAAAGAAAATTACATCCATGATTGTTGTGATCACCACTTAGCTCTTATCTGCAGTATGCCCCAGTTAAAAGACTGAAAAGTGATGACCTCACATGCTATACTTTATCACCAACATTCTCTCAATCACACCAAATATTCCACTGCAATACTTGGGAGGGAGGAAAAGAGGAGGGAGGAGGGAGAGCTGGAGGAAGGGAGCGCCACAGGGCAGAGGCAGAGCAGAGGTCTCGGGGCTGGAGATCAAAGGGAATCATTAGCCGGTGAATAAGGGAGTTCATTACAGAGCTCCGGCCGTCTGCGGTGGAACTAAGCAGGGTTAATCACGTCAGCAGCGGCCTCAACACACACACGCACGCACACACACACACACACAGAATTGCAGGCTGACTCACAAAGCCAAAGTCTTGACACTAAACAGCACACACTCATATACACCCACACATACACACAGCAACCTCAACATCGTCAGGATGTATATGTTACCATAATGATTATCCGTTTCATGTAACCCAAATGAACCACTTATGACCAAATTTCATTGTCAGCTTTGGAGGAATGACAGGAAAAAAATAAAAATAAGTCCCAGGCATTCACATGGTCAGTAAAGACCAATAGGGTGTTTATTTCCCAGGTCCTGAGGCTGATGTTACCATCTAGTAAATTAGACTCCTAACCGGCCCATGCAGGCCAGGCGAGCCTGAAACGGACATGTGGTCCTGGAGGTAGGGCTGGGTTCAAATGTGTAGTTTGTTCTAATTTGTGAGCAGAGCTTGACATTCTCGACCCGCTAATTGGCAAGAGAGGCCAAGAGGGAGGTGGAAGGTACCATTATTGCTTCATGAGACACTCTGGTTTCAAGCCGTAGGGCGTGGGAGTTTGTGTGTGGGAGTCTCTCGTGGCTGGCACCACATTGCCCCAAGGAGCACCGTGTCCTTGTCCCAGCATGGCAAAATAATAGAGAAGAAATGATAAACGAAGGCTAATAGGATGTCAGTTAGCAGCAAGAACTTAATATCTGTGCTCAATTGGTTTCTATCATTGTTAATTCCAAACCACTGATTGTATAAAACTTTAGGTTTACAGAAAGTGTGCTTGATACATGAGCAAACCATAAGAACTAGAGTCTGTGGTTGTGTACATGCCATGTTAAACCACTTTATGACTAAGGTTAAAGGTCAGGACTAATCCAGATGGAGTAGTAGTTAAACTGATGCTATCCTAGCACTGGAAGCCTAACCAAGACCTAACCTCTACTAACAACATGCGCCCCGAGGCCTGTAGACTGAGGCAGGTCCGAACTTGAGACCTAAATGATAGCATGCATGCTTCTTCCTTTATTTTACGCCTTTCAGCTCCTATTGGCTTTTCCTGTGGGAAGGAGATAAGAAGCGGGCGGATTTTTCTTTAAGCCCCCGTCCCTGTCTCACAGTGGGGTGAAAAAGAAAAGAAAGACGAGTAGTAGAGAAGAGAATGGCGAAGTGCTGAGAGGGGGGCTGTCATCAAAATGCTCATGAAAATGAGCCGTTCTCTCAGTGAGACACACACACAGTGCTTCTTATCCAGCTAGTATAAGGCTGTTGACTTGCAACAAATCAGAAGAGTGGAGAGCTCTTGCGTTTCGTTCGATGGCATATTGGATTTTTGTACTCGCCCAGTCACAGCTGTCAAAGTCTATTTTAGTCAACTTCTTAATAAACTCCCAGCACCGTGCATCACTACTGTGACACGCACAGCCCGAGGAACCAGAAAGTCACAATATTTATGTTGTCTGAAATAACAGCCCTTGCGCAGTAGCTTCAATCAAATAAATCTTGCAAAATATAGTCCTTCTAGGTAGCACGCAGTCTAATTTGCAAAGCCACAGTCTTTAATAAAGCGAAGGGTTTGACACGTTCATCGAGGACTGTGCAAAAACACTTTTACTGATGCAGCCCAGGATGTGGTGACCACAGGAACTGAACTCGCCATGGCAGCTCGTCATGGCGGCCCGGCCCCTGATCTCATGGACGCTACATTTACACAGACTGGGTGGGAAGGTATAGGGTGTAGGGCAGCCATGCTAGGAGTCCCTGTCGCCATTGCATTCTTTATTGTGAGGAAAAATAATAGGCTTAAGCCTGTCTTTTCATATTTGGGGAGAGGCGGCACGGACTGGAAAGAAGCAATTCCATTTGGAGTTTTATAACCAGGCTTGGCTTCACAAGAACCTCAGATGTGGTTTTAAGAGAAATTTCATTGTGCGGAACTTGAGCTGGCCGAAGTCCTACAGAAAATCGGGGAGAGAGAGAGAGAGAGAGAGAGAGAGAGAGAGAGAGAGAGAGAGAGAGAGAGAGAGAGAGAGAGAGAGAGAGAGAGAGTAAAAATCCTGCTTCAGTGCTAAAAGGTGTCTGTAGGATAGTCTAGTCAACACCCCCCCCCCCCCCCACCACCACCACCCCAAACACTACATTTTGTACTTAACTCAATTAACCAAATTCTGCGACATGCAGGAAAAAAGAGGAAGCAGGACTTTTATGATAATCATTTCCCAATTCTGTAATTTATATGCAATGAGGACTCGTGATGCTCACGGCTACAGTCGAGCATGAGAGAAACGGTTCACTCAGTCAGGGAAATGAAAATGTTGAAGACTGATTCTCAGCCTAATAAAACTATGTGAAAGCCACCAAAGCCTGGCTTCATACCTGCACTCAGTTCTCCTGAATTCCACCTACATAAACATGAAGCTTAAGCAGCACAACACTGGACTAACTCACTGTTTTCACTGGAATTGTGCAAAAATCTAAATTTCAGTGGTAATAGACACCTAGAACGCTAGATAACTAATTTGTGGATTTGTAGATGTGCCTCAAGCAATGTTAAGAAAAGTGATGGTGCAAAAGCTGTGGCATTAGCATTAAATAATTAGCAGGTCGTCCATTTTACATTTTAGAGAACAAAGAATCCACGACCAGTTCTTTTGTTTTCTGTTCATTAATTTCTGAGGATTGTGAATCTCCTGGGTCACAGTTCATCTCAATGAACTCTGAGAAGCAACTGTCGTTTGAAGTGAATTTTTATTCGCATCCTGCACCCTTTCATATCTGAGGATGAATTTTAGCTCAGTCTGATCAGTGCTTTAGACAGATAAGACAGAAACTCGGAAAGATTAAAAAAAAAATAGAAGCCGCAAAGAGAATGAAAAAGAATGATAAACAATTGAGAATAAATGTCTAAATTACAAGAGTTTCGTTTGACAAGCAATAACACAAAGAACAGCAGTCTTTACATTTAGATTTTCTTTTTGATAGAATCTTCGTATGATTTGATGATCTAGCTATAGATTTCAGTCTGTTTAGCCACTTAAACAAAGGATGTTAAAAGGCCAAAGGCAGAACACACCCAGCACTGCCTACACAGCGGTGCCAGGCCAGGTGTTCCCGCTCAGATCAGCAGGAATGCATGACCTTTCCACAACAAAAGGTGAACACACACCATTCTACTGCCCTGGTACCTTCAAAGCATCCCAACATGCCACAGAGCACCAATGTACTTGTTTGGGATATAACAATAAAATTAGATTCTTAAATAAATAACCAATTAGCATTTGAGAAAACAAGCAAAGCCTACCGTCCTCACTGGAGTGTTGAAAATGGAATGTGTTATTGGCAGGACAGCCTTTTGGCCAAAGGCCTTAGTGTAACCAAACCCAATTAATGGAGAAGAAAGGAAGACTTGCGGCACATGCCACGCGCCTTGGGTAATGAGACAGAGAAAATGCGAGTGAGTTAAGACAGAGGGAGACAGACAGAGTGAGTAAGAAAGGCTGAGGGGAGGGAAAAAAAAAATAAAAAATACAGTAAGAGGAAAAATAAACGTTAGAAAGCCTGGCCTGGAGGGTAAAAAAAAATATTCACATCAATTAAGGGCTTCTCAGTCTTTCTTTGCTCCAAGCAGTTAATCTTTTCCTCCATCCACTCAACAGACAAGTTAAACAGACTGTCCTCAGATGACCAGAAAGCTTAGCATGCCATCCATATGATGCCTCTTTAAAAAGCACCATTTTTGTTTCATTTCTCATTGCTGATCAAAGCTGCTCATAATGAAACCTAAAAAAAAAGCTATATATTGTCACAAAACTGACGCGTTAAACATTAAAGCCTTGTATAGTGATTACAGCATCTATCATACTGAACTTGTGTTTCTGCCTCAGTTACTGAGTCACTCGGCTGCTGGAAGTGACTTCAGATTCCAGTTGGAAGCCAAACATCACCGACTGTGTCCAAAATGTCATATACTGTATGCAGTACCAGTAAAAACTGTACACTCTTGGTTTTAAGGTTTTTCAATTGTCCCTCTGGGGCTCTTTTAAAGGTTTTATGAAAAAAACCTACAACAGCACATTTCCCTGTCTGACAGGGTTCTGAGTAGGGCCATTTTAGGAGGCCAAGACACCATAATTATCAAATGAACTCTTAAACGCCCATTGAAGAACCCGTCTTGTAAGAAGTGCCAAGCCAGTTAAGCTGAATTTTAAATGTCTTGACAAGGTCTAGGTATTAACTAGAAAATGTTTACCACCAAATTGCAAAGTTAATACATACACTCTCAGAAAAGGGGCTCTTTAGGGGTTCATTGGATAATCAAGGGTCCTCAGTACAGGGACCTAACAAAAGAGTTGCAGGAGCGGGTGGTTTTTATTTTCATGCGGGAATTTCATGTCCTTTCTAAGGACAAAGAATCATTCATTAACATGAGAGCATATAGGGGGTTCTTGTGGTGCTGTGCTTTCATTCATTCACCTTCAGTGCTTTAGAACAGAAACAAAAAGTTCATCAGAAAACACTGAAGGTGCAAACGAAATATTAACTGTGTGAATTAAGTGGATTGGGCAAAGTTTTAAGCATTCCCTCACAGAAAAGTGTACTCTCCATTCTGTTCAAATGCAGTCCTATGCAATATAGGAGGCCTAAACTACACAATGGTGTGACTACTTGTCAGTATTTTTGGTCATTTACTGTTTAAACTTGGTGGTTGATGTAAAATATAATGCAGTGATATTACAAAGAAATGCTGTAAGGCAACCAAAAGCTGGCTTTAGACACTTTGTGACGGGAGAGCAATGCAGGAGGGTACAGGCACAGCTATCATAAAGAGATCATTTCATGTATTAAGTTACAGACAGCTGAGAATCAAAGAGCTGATTGGGGGGGGGGGGGGGGATGAAACTATATTACATAATTTTGCAACTAAAAGTCACAACAACAGACCAACAAGCTATGTATTCATTGCAATTAGTTGATGGTTAGCATTAGCTTTTTTCACATAGTAGGCACTAAAGGATATAACTTAGTTGGTTTGGGAACATCTGGGGATCCCCTCAGGAGGAGCTACCACCAGGATAAACACAAAGAAAATGAAGAAATGAATGAATGAATGATTGAACAGCAAAAATACCTCTATGCCAATGATCTAGCTGTAGCTATGGTCATCTTTGCTATAATTACATAAAAACAGCCCTTCTGCATATTTGGAAATTTGGTCCGAGTATTACATCATCCAGACGTCTTTAGTAAACTGGAAATATGCACGATAAATACTGCTGTTGAAGGAGTTTAGTGGGTCATTTCAAAACACAGCCCATCTGTGCTCCGTCATGAACCCAACACAGGACCAGGTCACATGACCGGCGTAGGCTCTACTCACTGACAGACACTAACAATAAATCAGAAATGCCCTCAGACATGTTTTAGTGGCGTGCTGCCAAAATCAAAGCAAAACACAGCTACTGTTTCTGCTCTTGCCAAAAAGTCACTGCTAAATTAACTGAAATTACTTCGACATTATCGGATCGGATCGTTGTGCATGTTTCAGTGTGAACCAAAATACTTTGCAGGGATGAACTTTAAGGCTTTAAGATCAGTCTTTTGTGTGTCGAGACTAATATTCAACTTCAGATGTTCTTTATTCCACCTCATTGTGTTTTTCCTCGTCTCTGGCTCAGTCAGGATTTTTGTAAAGCTATTTAACTGAACTGAATATGGTTGGATGTACATTTATGACTCGATGTAAATATAGACCAAGCTATCACATTTAGATGATATTGCTACAAACACACAAATCTGTCACATCATGTTTAAAGCTGGGCCTGTATTACATTGTTGCATTACCATGATCATGATAAAAACATCCACTGAAAGCTCATCAGGAACATCTGTGATTGGTCAGCATGCTTTGCATCTTGAAGACTTCTGTGATATCAGTACTGAAAAACCAATACTGCAACAATGACTAACAAACAAATACAGCATATATTGTGCAGAGAGCTTGTAACCTGACCAAAGGTATCAGTTCAAATGTTTTTTTTTTTTTATGTAACTGGCATGCAAACACGGTGTTCTCTAAAGCTAATTATGCTACATCGCAAAGTGATGCTGGTTTTTAATCTATTTAAAACTCTGCTTAGTCATGGGGCTGTTTGGTTGTTGTGGTCTTCCAGTGGCTGAATAGAGGCCTTGTGGACTTTATTTATTGGTGTATGAAGGTTGGGCGAGCGTCTGATTGGTCGTGTGGGGTTTTGAGCGGGTTTGGCAAGTTCTTGGCCCCCCTGCAGCCTGAGGCTCATTAGCACAGCAGGGCCTGGTCACATCAAAGCACTGCCGAAAGGTCAAACATTCCACTGGAGCAACCCAGTCAGCAGGCCCGGCTGCTCCTACCGACTAAACACACGCACACACACACATGCGTGCACACGCACACACACACACACACACACACACACACAATTAATTAATAAAAACCCGGCATGGTTGAACCAACCCCTCACAAAAAGCCACACAAGCAGATCTGAGAAACTAGAGTGATCATCTTTACTGAATTCCGCAGCCTCCGTGACCTCGATGAGGCACAAATGAATGAATGAGTGGTTACTCCCTCTTCTTAGCCGGTGCCAGCTTTCTATCCAAGCTATTTATAGCCATCATTCTCGGCAGATGTAACACATTGCATTTCATCCATTTAGCTGGGGTTTAGTGCTAAACATGCTTTCAAACCAGCTTTGCGTGTGTGTGTGTGTGTGTGTGTGTGTGTACGAATAAAAGAAATCTCTGGGATAATAATTGTTTCCTAGTAGATTTGTTTCTCTAGTTAGCTGCTTCCTACCATCCAGTAATATGAAAATGTAAGAAGAATGAATAAGTGAAAGGTAAAAGGGTGAGAGACACCGAGTGGATGGAGTGGAGGGGGGGTGGGGGTGCTAAACACCTTTTGGCAGACACTCTGGTGATGGCACAGAGGAAGAGGGAGGGACGTGCCTGCTGTGTGTTGATAGTGCTGCATTCTCGTTCACACAGGTACTCAGCAGTCTGCATGTGAATGCCTGTCAGTCTGGATTTGAGGAAACCGGCAGTGAGGGGAGAATGGAGCCTGCAGATGGCTTTATACCCCTACCAGTATGCTGGCCTTTCTCCTTCTCTCATGCTCGATCCTCTCATTCTCCGTCTCTCTGAGCAGCAGGGCTGGTTTCAGGTTAATGTTTGACGTGTGGTGGCGACACTGTGGTATGTGCATCTATGTGCACAGTAAAGACCGGGGAGATGCAAACATCTCTGTTGTAGGATAGTGACCTAGTTTTTATAAACCATGGCACCACTGGCTTACTGATCAGGTTTTCAGTCTCAAATCCTGGGACATTGTCATACCTTAACCTGTCACATTCAAGGACGTTAATCTATTGAGGTCACGATTGAATATTTCGAAGCCACAAATTATGTCTCATGGCCATCACTGAATATGCTGTGGAATCTCAGACTTTATACATGGACTTCAATTAATCATCCTGCGACAATTAATTTGATTTGTATAGCACATGTAACAATTAATATTGTCCCAAAGCAACCTTACAGAAATCAGATTGTAGATTTAGATCCTCAATGAGCAAACCAGAGATGACAATGGAAAGGGAAAAACTCCCAGAGAATACATGAATAGGAAACCAGGACTCAAAATGTAACGCATCCTCTTCACACCAGATAGTGAGATTATAGATCACAGATCATTACTCTTCTACAAGTCAAACAGTACAGTGTGTTGAATAGATGTTCAGTATGACAAGATTGTGAATAAGAGTCCTGGGATGAGAACAGGATAGTTTTTATGATTACAGTAGCAGTTCTTATGTACAAATGGACAGTATCCGGGTCAATTTATCCACTAAAGAGGCAGTGAGAGTGAAAAAGTCTACTCACTTTGAAAATTTGTTTATAGTGATTTTGGCTAATGGCATATCCATGTAGCAACACCAGTGACTCCTTTAAGTGTTTATGCGACATTTCAGTATTGTAAAGTACAGTATGATCAATCAATCTCCATGCTTACAGTTTCTACAAATGGTTTAATTCAGTCATGTCCTGGTCTCACAGTTACCACAGGTTAATTACTTCCTGGCCACAAAATTAGTCTGTGGGCTGCCTCTAGGGATGGGCGATATGGACTTAAAACTATATCAGGATATTTTCTGGTATTTATTGTGTTAACGATATCAGTGATATAAATATAGGACCATTCACCACTGGTTTTGGCTACAAGTGATCGCTGCATGCAGTCTTGAGAGCCTCAGAAACACAAACATTGAACTAAAAGTAAAACTTACCCATCATCAGATAGGCTCCTAAAATATACCAACTACATAAAAGAATAAAAAAACCCAGTAAAAATCCAAACGCCAGGCTCCTCGTTTAGCGATAAACTCCTCCTCAGCTTCAAGACTGCATGCAGCGATCACTTGTTTTTGCTCTGCACATGAGCTGCGAATGGGTCTCAGACCATCGAACACAGAAATATGTCATCAACTAGGCTTTATCATTATCGCGGGAAGACTAATTCTTATTGTGGGGAGAATTCCTACCGGTATATCGCATCCTTACCGGTATATCGCATCCTTACCGGTATATCGCATCCCTAGTTGCCTCAATATATTAATTCATGGTTACACCTTATTAAAAAAAATAATAATAATAACCACCATGTCACCGCAACAGGTTTGTAATTTTACAAGAATTTATCATAAAAGTCCTATTAGACAGGATATGACATAAATTAAATAAACACTTCAGCTGGTTTAGCACCTGAGTCTTCTTTATTTATGTCAAGTACCCAGAGTCAGCTGGTGATTGGCTCATTCATGACACATCCTGTAAACATTCATTTAACTGGCTCAGATTATCAACAGCTCCTTCATATATAAATTGCTCCAATTTTCCAGACATTTTTATTATTATTCACCCTTGGCTTTACTCATTTTGTCCTGCTGTTTTAAATCAATTGCCTCAAAAAGGTGTCAACATGTCATAGGATAAAGTCATCCTCTCCAGTAATGTATTGTTTCTGCTCACACACACTTCCTGATCATTTCCCAAGCACTAAAGTGTCCATCTTGACAGGTTTTAGACTTGTATTCACACTTAACCCCTTCCTGATTTATTGCCATTAAGTTCCGACATAAAAGTGCATGTGTGAAAGGGGCCAGTGTGAGACAGGATAATGAACAAAGTAAAGCACCAAGGGCAAACAAGATCCTGCATTCACATGCATGCAATGCTACTCAGTTCATCAAAAGACATTATGAAGCTTTGCAACAAGGCCTCTTGTTTATTAAAAAAGGAAAGGCATTGAAAGGCTCCATCCATTTGAACTTGTGGCCCTGAGCCACCTGAGTAAAGACCTCCCCCTTTCAGTCTCCACCCACGATCAGCCCCCGCACAGACCTGCAACCACAAAGCCTTTATGTCCAGGTGTGTAATGTGTACTTGGTACAAAAAAAAAAAAAAATCTCACAGACTTACTTAATGACAACGCATCCTTCATCAAATGGCTATTCTGTCATTGTTGAGCACAACAAGGACAAAAAAGCAAAAAGGACATTGTCCTAAAAACTGTCACTCCCCCCTGCTCCCTTCTCTGGGGGCGGCTTTAGTAGGTAGGACAATGTTGCACTACTAACAGGCCGCATTGTAGAGGATTAGCTAGTTAGCCCCAACACAACTGCTTTTCAGGCTGGGATTATCCAGTGAAAACACACACACACACACACACACACACACACACACACACACACACTTACACTTTAAACAAATGCCTTTTCCCCACCCTTGTATGACGACGGAGCACTTCAACAAGCTCTGGAGAGTCGACGAGCACCTCCCCCAGTCGATACTTTTGATGAAGCGTCTCGGCGACTTGACGGAGGCCAAAGCAAATGAAACACGGCCATGTGTGGAACAAGGCCAATCACAACGACTGAAGGATGTGCGCAAGGCCTTTTGTTTTCATTTGCCAGTATGCGATTTTAAAAGGAGATAAAGTAAGAGGGCTGGTTGGTGATGGAAAAAACACTTGCAGGCCAAGCAATAAGAGTCATACAATTTCCCATTCACAAAAGAAAAAGTTATGTTTGTACGCACTGTAGAGAACAAAAAGCAAAGCAGGTGGTAAAGATGTAAAAAAAGGTAAAATTGTTTTCTGTCCAACAGATGAGCAAATTGTAAGTATTATTATTATTATTATTATTATTATTATTATTATTATTATGATGAAGAAGAAGGAGTTAACAAGTAGCTGATTGGGCACTACCACCAGTTTCACCAGCTTTTACTAACCATTTCATTTTTCCATGTTTTCAAATTTTTTGCATATAACCACTTGTAGTTTAATGTAATGCAACCTTTTGTAAGAGACTTCCGTCAATAAGCAGTGAGTGTTTTTGTTTTATTTATTGGACTTTAACACAACCACAATAATAAAACACAATGCTCTCACCTTGCACCACTTGTATTGCAGTTTTGTCTCAATTTCTCAGGTCAGATGGACGCAGTGTGTTTGTTAAAGCTTAAAAAGCCGCTCACCTCTCTAACATGAACATGAAATGCATCACATGGATGAGAATTATAAGCCAGAAATATCTGCAATATAAATCTGCCTCAAAAAAAACAAATTTCAACTTCTGTTTAAGTATTTACATTTCAGAAAGTCTGCTTTCACCATTATCGTCCACACTGCTCTAAAATAAAATCAACCGACAATTTCTTCACTACATCTACATTTTGACTGAAAAGCAGAAATTCCACTAACAGCCACTATAATGAGGGATCAAGGAGCCAAGCGGCACAAAAGCACCCTGATTAGACACGCGCGTGCACACACACACACGCACGCGCGCGCGCTCTCTTGCTGAAAACTTTTAAGCATTTCATCATCCTGCATCCAAGGACCGACGAAGATAAACAAAGAAACGCTAACTCCCAGACTCAGACATCAGCAGAGAGAGGAGATGCGAAACAACCGTGGAGTAACAAGAAGCAGAAGAACAAAAGCAAAGTAACTGAGAAAGAGACAAAGTGAGACAACAAAAAGGAAAAAAGTATCAAGTGAAAAAGAAAAATAATAACAAATGACAGAAACAGAGATAGTACAAGAGAGAGAGAGAGAGAGAGAGAGAGAGAGAGAGAGAGAGAGAGAGAGAGAGAGACATTCTGTGTCTATGAACATACCTCCATTAGCTAAAAGCAGAGTAGAGGTGAGCGATATGACAGAAAATATATCATGATACCTGAAGACATTTGTGATACACAATACATAGGCTAGATAAACAAAACAGTAGTGTTGCATTTAATTACAAATCTGCAAAAAACACACAGCTTATTTAATGTCTACAAAAAATAAATATCAACATTTTAACAGTTTAAATTTTAACATCAAATCAGCGGCTTCCAAACAGAGTCTGATTAAAAAGCTGTAACTTGAAAATTGTATTGTGATCATTTAGGACAATATTGAAATGTATATTATTTCATCGTATTGCCCCGCTCCAATAGTCCATCTCAAGCTCATCTGTCTCATATTGTAAAAACACTAAGCCCCTCAGAAGGGCACTTGAGCGCTCAGTGAACCTGTGCCCAAGCACTCGAGAGCTTATTGGCCAGGCCCGATTTAAGGGAAGCTCGATAAAGCTAGAACACTGATTCAGAAGATGAAAGATACCATCAAAAAAGTGTCTACATCCATTTGCTTGATGAACCTTAACAACAACTCGAATACATGAAGTGGCACTGACTGATTATTATCAAAAGTGTATATAGCAATAGACTGAGGTGGTTGGAAAGGAGACAGGGAAATGATATTGATGCATCTTTATGGGTCATGTTTGGGCTTTAAACGTCCAGCCATTAAAAACATTCTACCCAATTTGTTGTATGTGGAGTTTGTTATATGACGATTCAATATCGATACTGTGATCAATTAAGTCAAAATTCGCTTATCGCGTTATTGTGCTAATATTTCAAATCACCTTCCTCAAAATGAGTCAGAATGTGGGATAAATAACTCACCAAAAATTCTTTTTCCTGGTAAAGTATTGGCTTCTGTTCACACTCCTCCTCCAAATGATTTCCTGGGAATTGTGCTCCGGTCTCGTTCTGGCTGAATGCTGCGTCAAACCTAACAGGATTTTCACTTTTGTTCACGTTCACCCTTAATCAGGTGTGTGAAAGTGTATTTCATTCATGTGTCTTTATCGAAACCTCAAGCCATTCAGATATGCTTTTGGTCTACACATTGGGGTAAGTTAGGGGTCAGTTTGTGTGGGATGCCAGGGCAGTATGTGGATAATATCTTGGATGTGCCTCAGGAGCTCCACAGCTATTGCAACATCAGCAGAGATAAATACGGGGAGATCTGCATGTGTAATTGGGCCATTGTGCCCCCGTTTTCTGCTCTGCTGGACAACAGCGGGGGAGCCTGCCTCTGTTCTGAACCTCTCCCAGCATTAGTGAGTGAGTGAGTGTGTAGCGAGTGTCGGCCTCAGTGATGCGAGAGACATGAGTGCTCAGGTAACCAGGACACTAATCAGAAGCCACGTGTAATTGCTGTGATGGAACGAGGGAAAAGAAAAAAGAAAAAAAAAAAAAAAAAAAAAAAAAAAAAAAAAAGACGGGCTTGCTCTCTCTCTCATTTTCTCTTCCTCCTTCATCTTCATCCTCCTTCCAACACACACAACTCTCCTCCCTCTCCCCCTTTTCTAATTCCCCCCCCCTCCACCCCTTCTCTCTCTCTCTCTTTCGCTCACAAACAGCAGCCAAGACTCTCCATCTAGTCGGAGGCAGGAGGCTTTGAAGAGATCAAAGGCAAGGCCGCGAGCAGTGCTGCACTCTGGGAATACAGTGAGCCTCTCTGCTCCTCAGCCCCATTTTCCAGAGTCATGTCGGATTGCAGCTGGATTGCATTCCGCCGGTTTTCTTAATGCTCTTGGTTTTGACTTTGACATCAGTGACCCCCCCCTCTACTTCTTCAAAACAAGAGTGAGACAGTAAGGGGGGTGGGGGGGTGGGGGGGGGGTGATATAAAAGACAAAAAAAAATGAAAGAAAGGCAAAAGCAAAAAAAAAGAAAAAGAAAACCCGTGCGGAATAAAGAGAATGCGAGAAGCATGCGCTAGTGTGTGAGAGGGAGGGAGAGAGATCGACAGAGTGATTTTTATTTTCACAACTCCATAATTGGGCAGTTCAAAGGGATCGGGGGGGGGGGGGAAGGGGAGCATTTGTTTTCAATTCTGTGGCCAATATGAAAGGAGCGACAAACTTTTATGAGTTTCCCAAAAATTAAAGACAGGCCCTTTTCACATTCAAAGAACAGGCAGTTTTTTTTCCCCCCTCTCTTTTTTTCATGATGGAGACCACACAAAAATGAACTGATAGCAAACCGCAAGAGAGAGGAAAAGAGGGAGAGAAAAGAAGGGGGAAAAAAAGACTTGAATGTGCTGGTAGAGTCAGAAAAAAGTGAGAGTAAGAAAGGGGGGGGGGGGGGGGGGGGGAGGCAGCTGTATCCATACATCCATTAAAGCGGCAGGCTAATAAAGCCTGGTGGCAGCCGTCCCTTTGTACTGCAATTCAGCCGAGGCCAGAATCGAACTCTTCCAGCGCAGAGCATGAATACTTCAGTGCTGTCGGCTCCTCGGAGCATGCGAGCCTCTTTAACTCTCACACACCCACAGAGACGAGCAAAAAAATAATGAGCTTCTAAAAAAGAGAGAAGTTAAAAAAGAAAGTACTGCAACTTTGGGCTGCAGCCGCCATTGATCATCTGTGCCACTGAGGGGACGTGGGGCTGCATATTCCAGCGTCTGAAGTTCAGAGGAGAACTGGGATTTAAAACGCATATACACACACACACACACACACACACACACACACACCTCCCACCGAGTCCCATATCTGTCAACGTACAAGTCCGCAGCTCAAGCATCTCCTTTATCACTGCTGCATCCGACATCACGCATGTCAAGCATTCTTGTTTCTGTCATCCTACAATATACAAAATCACCAAAAACAAGCAGAATCTGTCCCAATTTACCGATCACCGCCCAGAACATGGGATTAACGTCAAAGTGGATGTCGCTTTGCACTAGACAAAATGTTCAGCATGAACAGAACAGAATTTTCGGTCATCTGAGGAATCAGCAATCGGAGCGAAACAGACAAAAGAAGACACAGCGCAGACACTTGAGCCTGTCTGACAAATGAGTGGAAACAGCACGGGGCTGAGCAGACGCCTCGCCAGGCGTTTACCCGAGGTCACACGTAGCCACCAAGTCACAACAAGGAGTCGTGCGAATGCAAGCAGCATGCAGAACAAAACACCGAGCTTTATGACTTTCAGTCTCAAATTCAAGTCCTGAGGAGTGAAAAATCTGGAGACCTCGGAGGTGAGGGGAGAGAGAGAGGGAGAGAGAGAGAGAGGTAAACAGTAGTTAGTCTGCTAGCATGCTAGTTACTGCTAGTCCATGTTGACTCCAATGACTTCATTCCTTTTTTTTTTTTTTGCTAACAAGCACACAGAATTTGAACCAATTTCCTTACCATAGAAAAGCTTAGGCACAGCAAAGCGTTTTTGCGGAGCACCTTAAGCCAAATGAACGCACAAAAGACATTTCGTTTCATAAAATCTCAAACATGTTATTTGGTGAAATGAATAGACTTTTGACTGTAAGTACAACATGAATTGCCAGGTTTCTTTCACAAATATGGTAAGGATAATGGGCAAAAACAACATGAAAAAATTTAATAACAAAATTTCCTTCGAATAATTTCAACAAAGCTGAAAATTGTGATGCCACAGTAGAAGATATCTTGGATGCAAAATTAATGCTAGATGAAAACAAAACAACATAATTGCAGTCTAATGTTGTTAGGACCAAGCATCTACCAATCCCACCTTTCCATTTCCATTTTCAATTCAATACCAATACCAGAGCTCTGATTATCAGCTAATACCGACAGCCTCATACGCCATGCGGATAGATCTGAAAATATATATCGCATCCGATACCGCTCCAGGTTTGCAGGCTGGTATCACATCACTACATCGCTGATTAGGAAATTTCAGATGCAGTTAAATGCAGCAGCTTTGCTGCTAGATCCAGAGAATGTTTTCTTGTTAACATTGCCAGACTAACCATGTACAAATTACAACTCTGACACTCAGGTGAATGGCTTTAACAGGACCATTTGAAACTGCTTCAATAAAAGAGAGAGAGAGAGAGAGAGAGAGAGAGAGAGAGAGAGAGAGAGAGAGAGAGAGAGAAACCAACAACATACTTTACTTTCTCACCCCTATTCTCTCTCTTTCTCAAAAATAAAAAGCCCTCAGCCACATGGATTCAATAGAGCAGTGTTTAGTGCTGGATGGAGACGGAGTATCGATGGCTTTGTTTATAAAGCCTGAATGTGCATCAGCACTTCAAAGGCCTGTGGGCTGCCACACACACACACACTGTGAGGTCTGTGTGTTCAGACCTGCACTGCAGATGACATGGCCGTCTCTGTGACCCTCCTCACTGACTCGCTGCATGTGTGGAGGCTTTATTGCTACTGTAAAGTAAGACAGAATTGAAATGAGCACCTCTGTGCTATAAAATGCTTCAGTATGTTTACGGTCTACGTGCACGACATGTATGAATATGATTTGTACCACAGCGCTGCTGAATTCTGAAAGCGGCTCTGACGGTAGTGGCGGCTGTAATTCAAATCACAAGTTTATATCAATGCACTCGACCTAATACATTATCATTTCTATACTAACAACTCATTCACATGGACTTGTATGGTGGATGCTCCACATAATCCAAGGCATAATCTAATAATACATTTTTTAAATAAAAAAAAAAAACATACAACAATGTTTGTATGCTGTCTGTTTCACATTTATAGAAGACGTCTCCGTTGTCAGTGCTTTGTAACAAGCTTTCCTCCATGAGAAAGTCTTTACATTTATTCATTTAGCAGATGTTTTTACATAAAGCGACTTACAAATGAGGGGAAAAAAGTTCTTCAGGACAGAACTACAGGCTTTCCAGTTTCTTTGAAAGATGACGAGCTGTTTTATTTCTGGCTTATTAACTTTAACAGAGCAACAAATGAGAGGCTGGTGAGGGAACGACTGTGTATGTCTGTTATAACGCATATGATAACAGGAACCAATTTGTCTTGTGCAGGTTCTACAACATTTAATACAAGGTTAATTTACATTTAAAATAAACGGTTCAAAAGCATGACGTGTCATTCAATAGCAGATTAAAACTCCGAGAAACTGCTGTTATATTAGAGAAATAAAATACTATTGAACATGCTGTTATTGGAAAATAATCAAATTCAGAGTAGTAACGTTATGAACAGCAAGTTCTAAAGTGTTTTATTTCTTACATCAAATTAACTAACATAATATGTTTGTTTTTTTTTTATGGCAGATCATCTGCTAGGGTACAGAAGGTAAAGTCAGGCCATGTAAAATAGTTAGTTTTAAGTGAAGAGATTATACACAATAAGTGGCTGATGTTAAAGAGAATTAGATCAGTTAGACAACCATGCCATCTACTGAAGCACTAAGACAAATCAGCTGCACAATACACGAGATACCAACAAAGCAGTGATAAACAGGGTTGCCCACTCCATCTAAATGAATTCTGTACTGTTAACCTGGCACTCCAGTAATGGTGCAAGGGGTGTTTTTTTCCTATTTACAGTAGTAAGTCTGTCATTCATGCATTTAATTCCCAACAACCCTAAATGACTGATTTTTTAAAATAATTCCACAAGGCCACAGCCAACTCCTTGAGTCTCAAGGCCAGTCCTTGAGGGTTGGCAACCCTAACGAAAAGGCATTAGCGAGACCAACCCATACTCAGGAAGCATGGCTTGCTGGGAAATGTGGTTTGCTGACATTGACACCGCAGAGCCTGTGAAGAAAGGAAGCACGGTTAACGGCAGTGTTAAATCTCGTTAGGTAAGCCAGGGTTAGGGGAGGCTGTCATTCCACGGCACGTCCACCCTGAGGAAGAAATCCGTCATGTCCCACATCAAAGGACAGAGTGTGTGAGCGTGTGTGATCTATCGCCAACTTCCAGTCCTAATCAGGGAGGGAGAGGTGGGTGAGAGGGACGAGCTTGACCTCTGAACTACCACCGACGTCCTACACAATCTTAAATTCAAACAGCAAATTAGCAATTACAATGAAAGCTTAAAGTATTTATCCACCAAGCTTGGGTTGGTAGGAAATAGGTACAGAAAACCAAACCCTCAAAAGACCAACCACAGTGTGTTATTTTGGATGATGTGCCAATTCATATCCAGGTACATTTTACTACCAAAGTCTTCTACGGTGTAATCCTGGATTAATAATTCACCCACATTCCCTTTTGTATTGCTGGTCAAATTTCCAATTTCTGTCAGCTCCTATTTACAGCCACAGGTTTCAAAACAACAAGGTTTCCAAAATGTTGCTAATCTTAACATAACGCTGTCACTATTAAAGCCAAGACACAATTTTTGGCAGCGGTCCCATAGTAAGGTGTTAGCTAATTTATGGATTACAGACCAGACTTGTAAGTTCTATGAACAGGCCCTCCAAGGCATGAAAATGATGAAATGAAGCACCAGATTGCTACCCCATGCCTTTGTATTCTTCCGACGCCGCCTTTCGGCGAATGGTTTATGAAGAAACGTGAACCATTGCACATGCAGTCACTTTAAATAACCCAAAACGGAACAGTAAAACCTCACGCGACCTCCTGCTGATCGCTCCCAAACATGCCACGAAAGGAACAGGAACTCAGCACGCTGCCAAACAAAACCCAATCTCTCACCACTCTTCTCTCTCTCATACTCTCTTTTCCTCTTTCTCATCCTTTCCTTTCTGGAGAGCCCCATTAATGAGGACAATGAACAGTAATTAAGTGACAAACGGCTAAAGAAACGCTCAAGGTTATATCTTAAATTCTGATATACAGCTTTGGAAAAATTCTCAGATCTCATTTCCAGAATTCAGGATATCAGAGAAGCTCTACGTCAGAGCAACATGCGCAGACTCCATGGGTCAGAGTCACTGGTAAGCTAATAGCAGCACGGGTCAGCGAAGCCAGCCTGAGGGAGCGTTTAAATCCCACTACTGCTTTCTTCCTCACTAAAACTCACAGCCTCGTACCTTCCCACAGTCAGGTAGCAGCGGAGCAAATCTGCTGAGCGGCGGAAAAGTCGCCGACCCTTGACTGGGTGTGTGTCAGGCACTGGAATGTCAGGGCCAATGGAAATCTATCCAAACTTCAGGGAATGAAAGTAGAGAGGAGGAGGGGGGGTTGACTAGCGCCTTTGATCTTGGAGAAAACTGATCCCAGGTTTGAGATACTGTGTCGACGTATTTGAGCTGAAGGAGAATGTGGGAGAAGGAGGAAAACGTACACGGTCGTTTGTGTTGCTCAGCTTCTGGGATGGAGAGATGTGTGTCTGACATGTTGGCTAATTGTTTGGAAAGATTTTTACAGCGGTATTGCACACGGACGTTACTGAACTGGATATACTGGCGGGCGAGACTATGAAATAAACAGAAAATTAGACATCCCATATACAACACTAATCATGTGACACCAGACACAGACAATAGTGTGTACTCCATGCTTCCTACATCACATTTATGTAAAAAACAAACAAACAAATCACCTTGCGACGTACAGGTGCCCTCTCAAGCAAAACTACGTTTCATCACAGCCGAACTCCTACTCTGACTTTACCCCTCAACACCCACCAGCATCCGTGCATTCGCTCGGTATCAGTGCACACAGGCTGGAGCTGTGTGAACAATGCCAGAGATGAGCTTGTACGTTAGCCTGCGGCGGGTGCCTGTCCCCGGCACGGGGCCACTGCCAGACTGTTCTCCATACAAAAACATCCAAACAGGATTAGAGTGGACAGCTGCTTGCATGTCCTGCATCTTTTTTGCAGGCATTGAAGATTTGCAATGAGACCGAGCAGACGGAAAGCGAGCAGCACCAACAGAAGAAAGAGTGTGTATAGATTATGTACAGCATCAAGCTATACTAACTTTTCACATATGTAAACAGGATACATTAATTGTGTACCGATTTTAAGACAACACCACAAACATTAGGGAATACTATGCAGCATGCTAAACGCCAGAGTGGTATGATGAGTACTTCTGTTATAAACATCACCACATCATGCCAGGTCCTCAGTCACAACATGAGGCAAACTGTCCAATTCATCAAACTCAGCATTCCATATCAATTATCAATTAAAAACACCATACTCAAAAATTAGAAATTCAGGGACACTAGCAGCAATTAGTTTTGATTTGTCCTACAGCAAAATAGCAAGACTAGGCAAAACCCACCGTTCTGGGCATGGGAGGCGAGAGCGAGCCGTTGTTCATGTAGGGTTCGTTGTTCATGTTGGTCATCATGATGTAACTTGGGTAACCAGAGTAGGCATGCCCTTTACTGTACAGATCTTGGAGCTTTCCTGGAAATAGGACAGGGTGGTTATTTTGCTTATTCAAATATGTGGCCTTCAGAAAGGAAAGAAAAATTCAGTACACAGCCTGCTTTCAATGCATATTAAACTGGAATAAATGGATCTCTAATAAACATCAAAATCTACAATAAGAGATGAGATAAAAGGGGAAACCTTTCAGGATTCTCGACATTCATAACATGACAATGAGTCATGTTCTTTGCTGACATGTAATACATTTTTTTTTTAATGTATATTTTTATTACTCAACCTAAAAGAATTAACGTTTTCAGCAAGCAAAAAGGAATAAAAGATAGATAGGAAAAACATTCACTACTCAGGAAACTATTATAAATTTGATATACTGCAAGATGAATCAATTCAAGATTCAACAACTTTGTCATATATAGAATAAAATTATTAGCATGTCTCATGAATGCTGCATCAGAAAATGAAAGATAAATAACAACAAATAAAATAGCGACGTCATATCACTGCCTGCGATAATGTTGCAACATAGAAGTAAATTTACAATGAAATCTAAAACATGATTCTCTTTCAGTTACTCAATTTATTGTTCTTTCAATGTTCTGAAATGCACATAAAACTCTATAAGATGTTTTTCCCTTCATCTGCTCCAGAGCACAGCGCTGTTTTTTAGAAGGACAATAGATGCCCTCTGTGCCAATTAGCTACAATTAACACACAGCATCTCACACACACAGACATACATGCAAAGCATCAAAACACAGACGACCCCCGACTGTTTACGGAGGTCGTCAAAGTGCTCATGTATTTGTGTCGGTGTGAAAGAGAGACAGAAAGTGTTTGGAACAGGGGGCCTGCTTCCAAAGGAAGAACAGACAGAAAGACAGCCTCCTGTGTGAGGAAGGTGGGGGTGTGAGCGAGACCAGTTCAGGGGTGGTGGTGTGTATGTGCTCGGTTTGGGGAGGGGGGGGGGGGTCTGCTACTATTCACAACGACCCGAGAACAAAAAGGGCTACAAGCCCCACCATTGTGAAGTCCGACACTTGGGCGTTAAATTGACGAGCAATCAGTGGAGATCAAATGAACTCCGCAGCAACACATCCCTGATGGTAGTGCTGGAGTGTGTGTGGGGGCCAGAGTGTCAGTGGGAGTCCTCTAGACCACCACACTGGCACGTGCCGAGTGCCGTCAGCATTAAATCTGCTGCTCGTCTTATTGAACGGCTTGTCAAAAGCAAAGCGGAGTTAAAAGATATCATAAAAAAAGAAATAAATAAACCCCATTGTTTCACACGGGGGTTGGCAAATATGTTAAAGATTGATGGACAGAAATTTTTCAGTGCGTTGTAATATTGTGAATATGTAAATTTACGTGAAAAAGTTTTTCACTGCACAAAACTGAAGCAGATAAGCAATCCTAGACACCATATTTAATGTACTTACAATATAAATATAAAATTGTTTAAAACAGAATTACTGTTTAATACAAGGAACCTTTTCTGCTTTTGCATAACACAATTTTTCTGACCATACAAGTTGTGTGTCATGCAAAAAAGTGGTTTTAATAAAGGCCAGGCATCACTTACCATCATCCGGATGCTCTCTGTGTTTTTCGTGATAGGAGTCTGGGGTTATTTGGGACTGTCTAGCTGCCTGTTAGAAGAAGAAGAAAAAAAAAGAAATAAAGAGAGAAAATAAATTATATTCACGCTGCACATGTTACCATTAAAAAAAAGCATGAAAAGTGATAGAGAAAGAGGGAAAGAAAAAGCTTTTCGTCTCCTGTAGGTTTTACCAATTGTTCTTTTCAAGAGGATTCCTCGAGTAGACAACTATGATGAATATTTCATATACAGTAATTATCTTTTGTCAATAAACAATCCAAATCTGTCTTTTATATTTGTTGTGAGAAGACAAACCTGGGAAAATAAAAGAAATCTACACACACACACATTTTCTGCATCCATGGAAGCAGAGATAGAGAAGGGGGAATGGAGCTTAGAGTCAAAGATCTGCAATGAATTTCTAATTAACATTTAGCCCAGTGTTTGATTCTTCCTCATGATACTTCCTAACCCTGAATATTGCGCATGTCAGGAGGGAAGCTTTTCATTAACATCACCTAATAAAGCACATCCTGAAAACATGGCACGCTCCATCCACATTGCGTTAAATGGGTTATAGTCTATAGTCCATAATAAAACAGAGTCTCAGAGATCTGGAATTGCACAAATAATTCTCTAGACATTTAAAAAATATATATATTAACAATTATTATTAGTAATATTTGTTTAGAAATATCTCATTTTCTCCAGAAAGAAAGGGCAGAAGGACTGAGGCAGGATGCAACAAAAGCCAGACCATTTGAATCCACGCATCCTTGCTAAAGCTGCAAGAAAATGTTACTATGCAAAAAAATAAAATAAATAAATTTTTTAAAAAAGCAAGCAGGTAGTAAGAAAATGTCCATTCTTGGGGTAAAATAGTTCCATTTTAAAATGGTTAATGGGAGGCTAAGAAGAGAAAAAAAAAAAACATAATGAATGAAATAATAATAATAATAATAATAAAAAATGGGATGGAGAACAAAATATTTTCAGAAATGTTTTATAAGTGTGTCAAAAATTAAATTAAAAGGTTTAAAATATAAAATCAATCTTCAATATAAAAGTAATCAATTTACACTACAGAAACATTATAATTATTATTATTATTATAATTATTATAATTATTATTATTATTATTATTATTATTATACTACAAACTAGCATTTTATTTCGCATTTTTATGCAGTACCTACAATTTTATTTACCCAAATCTCTATCAGCAAATGGATGCACTATTATTTATTTATTAATTCGTTTATTTATTTATTGCGTTTATAGAAAATACAACGCGTAGAAAAATATGCGGTTTTGTTGTTATGATATGATTTAACCCAATTAGACATCTAAGCAGGATGTGTTCACATTCTGAATGAACTGAAACTCAGTAGCAAATTGACACCAGGTGTAAAAAAAAAAAAAAACCAACAAAACTAAAAGAAAAAACAGATGGTGTTTTTTGAAAGCAAGACAGAAAATATTATGATAAAGTATAATATTTCTAAACAAATGTTTCTCCGATAAGGAGATTTGTTTCTAAATTGTATACAGCTGATGACAGAATGAATGAATAAATACAGAATTCTGCTCTTTAATGGTTTATAAAAATCACTCCAACTAAGAAAGCAATAAATCCGAGAGGAGGAAATTTAGACACGTATTTTTTTTACATGAGTAATTAGAGATTTGAGGAGTCGGTTCATAAATCTGAGGACTCACGTCGTGGCTGTTGCTGTTCGGACTCGTTTCACTCTCGTTGACCAGAGAAGATTTGAGCTCGGCCAGGTCTCCCTCCTCCTCGGAGTTGGTGATCTCGGCGAAGCTCTGCTCTTTCTGCGGGTCTCCCTCGTCCTTGAACGGGATCATCTCATCGGTGGCGCAGAGCTCCGGGTCTCCGCCGCCTCCTCCACCCGCCAGCTGCGGCATGTTTCACACCTCTCCCGAGAACTTTCTGGAGTAGGAGCTCAAATCCTTTTCACGGCAAATGAACAAATTTGAACCTCTCTCTCTCTCTCTCTACAAAACACCTGAACGCCGAGTCTCTTTTACAAGCAACACTGTTTGTACAAGAACTAGGCTAAACTGACAACGTGAAATCCCCCAAAACAAACCTGTTGTGTTCGGGTGTAAACAAGAATTTCTTTCTGAATGAGCCCAAGGAAAACTTGTTCACTTTCCCCCGTGACGAAGCGACTCCGTAGTTCTTGTATTTCCTTTTCTGAAACTGTCCTCTTGAGAGAAAATAAAAATAAGTCTTAAAAGTTTGTTTGGTACAGCTAGCCAACCGAAAGCAGACGCTCACCGTCCCCACTCCAGTCAAACAACCACGAGAGCTTGTTCTTGGTGTTTTTTCACTACACGTTAAACTTTCAGAAACATCCACGAAGCCTTTACAGCTCAGCTTTTATTTATAATGGGTTTTTTTCCCCGGTAAACAACTACAAAAAAACAAAAAAAAAACAAAAACAAAAATCGCCCACAAACTCGGTGCTGTTGTGGAAGCGCCGCACGCGCGCAGACAGCAGCACAGTTCCAAAGTGGTACAGCAGCTATGCGCCGCGCGATATGCAGCTCTGTGGAGCGCGTGCGTGCATGTGTGTGTGTGTGCGTGCGTGCGTGCGTGCGTGTTTGTAACGTAGCAACGGCTCTCCTCCCCTTCTCCCCCCTTTTAGCTCCCGCATTGACTGTGAAGATAGAGATGAAAGAGACGCCGCCGCTCTGATTGACACTCCCGTAAGAAGGAAGGAGGAAGATGGGAGGAGGGAGGGAAGGAAGGAGGGAGAGTTTATACATCTCTCAACGGCAAATGGACAGACAGGGGGAAAAGGGGGAAACGGGGGGAAGGGGAAGATGGGGGGGGGGGTTAAAGCTTATAACCTGTACACAAATGTGCACTTTTGGCTGTTTGTGATTTTTACCAAAAATATCCAAGGATACATCTCAAATCATATAGTAACCTATTATTTTGTACATAGAATACTATTAACCCTTTCCTGCATTAGATAGATAGATAGATACAACTTTATTGCCATTGCACAGTACAGGTACTCAGCAATGAAATGCAGTTTAGCATCTACTGGAAGTGCAAATATTAGCAGTGAATATGTGCAGTAATTCAGTAGATAACAGTATGAAGAGTAAATTACACTATGTTATGATGGAAAAACTCTAATAGGTTATATATATATATATATATATATATATATATATATATATATATATATATATATATATATATATATATATATATATATATATATATATATAGTACTGTGCAAAAGTTTTAGGCACATGCAAAGAAATGCTGTAGACCAAAGATGCCTTCAAACTAACGAAATTAAATGTTTCTACAAAAGAACAATACCATAAAGAGCAGTACACAGTAGTCTCCAGTACAATTAGTGCAGTTTTATAAGGAAATGAGCTGGTAAGTTTTATTGAGCATCTTGCAGAACCAGCCGCAGTTCTTCTGGAGACTTTGACTTTCGCACTCGCTTCTTATTTTTTGCGGCAAAACCCAGCAGCCTTCATTGTTTTTTTTTGTCTGAAAAGTGTCTCTTGCATAATATGCTGCTTTCCTTAATGACATACAAACATTTTTCTGTAACATTTAATTTTGTGCTAGAAAACTAATGTTTGGGAATCTAAAATGTTTTTTGTACTGACTTGATAATGTAGAAGTCATAAAATAAAAAATCTGTAACAGAGTTTGTACAAAAAAAAAATAGGGTATCTAAACCTTTTGCACAGTACTGTTATTAAGTATTAAGTTATTAAGTAAAACTATTAAGTTTTTCTAGAGTTTTTCTATCTATCATATATATAATATAATAAATACCACGAGGAACAAAAGATATAACTTTATATTTGAAATGTGAACAATAGAAAATAAGCCACGTTTATAAACAAAAATTGTTAGCATTCAAGTCCAAAATGTATAATGTTGATGATGTTGATAATGATAAAAAAATATCATCTTTGAACAATGTTCTTGATGTACAGCGTTTACCCACTCAGAACTGTTGCATGATGAATCTGATTTCTTTGGTTAAAAAAAAAAAAAAAAAAAAAAAAAAAAAAAAAAAAAAAAAAAATATTGTATGTATATACATAAATATACACTTAATTTTGGACTTTGTGTTGAAAGATTGTAAAGATGTACCAGGGACATGCTGCATTGACAAACATTCTAGAGAGAAAATCAGAGAAATGATTTATGCTAAATTGCAGTGATGATTTCAAACGATTTGGAGGTGATTTACCTTTTATATTGTTCTAAAAAAACAAAACAAAACAGCCTTGACTGTCCATAAATGTGGACACTGTGCACAAAATGGTTAATTAAAAGTGCATAAGACCTGTATAGAGTCTCTGCGTTCTCTATACAAACTATATGTAAACTACTGCATTGCATTGTGGGATGTTAGACATTCAAAGCTCTGATTTCTGGAGTAAAACTCTCTACCTAGTGCACTATATTGGCTAGTGAATAATGGAGATCCTCATCCATAAACCCCAGGCTTCCAGATGATACAGTACGATTCTGATTCACAAGGCAACAATTCGATATTTGATGATGACACCGAATCTGGTACGATCCTGCTATGGTACATTTTGATTCGATTTAATAGCACCAATATTTGTTCACAATCTTTTGTAGTCATACTGTAAATCTGTGAATGATGGTGATGAAAGGACTATTTAAAAGTATTAGAAGTGTGGGCAAATTACCCTGTTGTCCAATTAAATTATTTACACATCAGTTTGTTTGTCCTTTTGAAATAAAAATAAATGTATAATCATTGTCTTTTAAATCAACGCATTGATGTGAATCATTGGATCATTACACACATAACCTGTATAACAATGTGCATGATCCTCAACTCTCTTTCTGGAAATGTACTACATACATACAAAGTTTAGATCCATTCCAAATCTAACCATAAGACTGAAATAGCAGCCTATTCCCTACAAACTGAAAGATCCTTAAGGACTCAGACATCTCATACATTCTTAAGAAAATAAGGTGCTAAACTGGATCTTTCCTTGTCTCTTTGGCAGTACCATTATCTGTTGTACTTTTAATATGCATCTTTCAACTGGAAATCTGGATATAGTGTCCATTTTAGATACTTTACCTAATGCACTACATAGTGAATAATATGTGGTTATAGACCTAACCTAAACAGAGCTCATTAAGGGCTCTGTGGATCCTAATTAGCTGTTAAATTAACATAGCTACATTTATTTATTTTTTTTAGCTTTTAATTTAGAGGTTTCTTGGTTTGGAGCATCTGTCAAGTGGATACTGAAATAAAAAGTCTGCTGGTTCAGTGTGGTGATTTCTCTGCTCACACACAAACCTGGTGTGCTTAGGTGCACCGAGTATACTTCTGAACTCCACCACACCTATGCTGCTTTCTCTACTACAGATGGGAAGAGGGCAATGTTGGAGGACAACCTAGAGATGCAGCCCATTACTGAAAAATAGCTTTAATCATTATAGTCTAGTCACATCTTTTACTTGCAAAGATACATGACCTGCACCTTTTAAAGTGGTCCTTAAGGTGCAATTATGTACTTTTTAATCATTTTTAGGTACACAGCATTCACTGTACCATGTAAAAATTATGTAATACAGGTACAAAAGATGCACTCTAGATGGTACCACTGTAGTGACAAGGATAGGTACAGTTTAGTACTCTTTCCACCCTGAAAGTACATGGGCTACTGATCCACAAAGTGGTGGGAATTAAATACCAGTCCGACATTTTGAGTAACAGCACTTTGGTTGTATTAAAGAAAGGGAAATGTTCAGTATAGTGGAACAAAAGCTTGGAAACTCTGGGAATGTGGCATGGTTTTATTGGTTTAAAAAAAAACAAAAAACTATATTGGGCAATGCCATATGATATTATTTAATAAAATTAATAAAATACAAATTTTACCTTATTTCATTATTAGATATCTACTTGCTGAACCCTTTATTTAATAAATCCAGTCAAACAGAATTTTTTTTTACATGTAAATTTGAGCTTTATTTATATTTACTTATTTGCATTGTGATAACCATGTGAAGGAGATGATAGTAGATAGAGAGAAAATACTAATTTAAAGTAAATGCAAGAAATAGCCTAATCTTTCAGCGCAGTAAAGCGTTGGAGAAGATTAGGAAAGGCTGGCTCCAGTTGTTCAATTAGTCACACTGTGTAAAGATCTGCTTCCATAGGTGGAGCTGAAGGGCGTACATAATTAGCAGAAAATAACTCACTCTGGGTTAATGGAGGCTTTTGTCTGCCTGAGCAAATATACTGTGTCCTTAATGAACTATATGAGGAGACCTTTAAACATTTGGTCATATTTAACTTCATCTTTCCTATTTTAGTTTAGTGTTTTGAATTTTAAGGACTGTTTGGGTGATATTTAGATTTAGAAAATAACCAAATGAGCCTAAACTAGTTTGAGTCAAATAAAGAGTCATGTGGGTAAACAGTCATTTTGGTATGACTGAAAGCAATACTGCCCACATAGATTATTAAAATACTTTATTTTTTAACAAATATCAATCACTCGAAAACCCTAAACCAGAGCGAGAACAGCTTTATGAAGCGTTCTTTCTTAAATCCAGCACATTTATTATGCAACTCCTAGCCTAATTATATAATTTGAAACAGTGATGCAGGAAATCATCCAAAGGAAATGTAGGTTAAGTAATTTATTTAAAAAAAATATTTGCCACACATTTACAAGAAACTCCTAGCGACTGAAACAAAAGCAAATACACTCACTCTCTCCCTCTAACTCGGAAACGTACCGAGAAGCCAAATAAATGAAAACAAGCAGGGGAAATAAGAAGGAAAACACAGCGAGAAAAAGCAGCGGCGCCTCGGACACATCGCGTGAGAGTGTGGCTGGGCCCTGTGAGGCGGGTTCTTATAAAGCGCGTAGGAGGGGTTAATGGGCGGGGCCACTGCTTCCTTTGATCTTCTGGCGGCGGCTTCTTTCATCCCCCGCGTTCCACCCCTCCCTCGCTATTCCTCGCGCTCGCGCTCTTCCTTTGTATGACTAAATTTGGTAATGAGCATGGATGCGCGCCAGCACTTCCACGTGCGCGCTCATCCCAGCTGAGAGAGCGAGAGAAAGAGAGAGAGAGCGGGGGAGAGGGTTCTCTTCCGGGTAAGGGGGGGGGAGAAGATCAAAGGCTTTGGATTTGGATCCGAGTGTGGATTCAAAAGAGCCGCGACTGGCCGCATTCCAGGGAAAAAACCCAGACACACACACACACACACAGTCTGGAAAACAATCAAGAATTTTATTTAAATGTGGATTAAGTAGGCACTGTACTAAATATTATAAAGTAATATAAAAACCTGAATATGAATAATAAACGCTGGAAATGTGTTTATATTCCTTCTTCATTTATGGGAAATGTTAATTATAAAATAGCAACACATTTATTCAGACAATTCTGCTCTTGCTCTGGGCCAACGACAGAGCATAAATGTGCATAACTGATTCTCAAGCAGAAATTATGTTTAATCCGTAGAGTATTAATGGCTTGTTTTGTGTTCCTTAGCTGACATCATTTTCTTTCTCAAAAAATATTTAAAAGCACAGAACAAAATGAGCGGTTTTTACATAACCTGACTCACATGTAGAGAAAAGTGTATGCATATGTAATGTCTCCATGCAAATCTATTTCTAAAATAAAATGTGAAAACTGTATACTTAAATATAATCAGCTGTATACAATTAACCACGTATGAACATATCCCTTATTCAAATATAACCATTAATTATAGACATTCATCTTGCACAGATATGGTGTGAGGTTGTCCTCGTGTCCAGCTGCCCTCACCTGAATTCTTCCAGTCCATACACCCGAATCAATCTTCTAATACAATAATAAGGAATTTAGGAAAGAGAGATTTAAAAAAAAAAAAAAAAAAAAAAAAGGCAGCATTTGCATTTCTTGCCTTAATGAGTTTGCAGGAGTGACCCCTCTGGATGAAACATGAAAAGGAAGCCTTCCTGCTGTGCTTTGACCTGAATTCAGCTGTCTCTCACATTCAGCTACTGCATATTGAATGTTATATAACCTTGGTGTTGCAGGAATATATCTGTAACACAGCATAATTTATCAGAGTAGATTTTAAACATGGACCTGAGGAGGAATGCAGGGCCAAACCGACCTCAGCCATCCTAATCGTCCTCACGATTAGCTTGACTTCAGCACAGGTGGTTTACTCAGCTTTCTGCAATTAAAACTCAGTGTTGTGTGATGTCTGTGTCATTACGAACACCGTCCACTGTGTCTAGTTTTTGATCTTGTTTCACACGTCTTAGTCTATCTGCACATCATGTACTCATGTGTACACACACCCCTGTATTGTCTTGTGTGTTGCACTGCGATTCTGAGGACTTTATATTTTATCCATCTACATGTACATATATACTTGATATAAAGACTAAAGCCTTGTTCCAGCACCAGTTCTCAAAATTCTTGCATCCAGTTGTAAAATAAATTCCACGTTCCCCCTCAGTCCATATTTATTCATGGAAAAAAAAAATCCAAGTACTCAAACATTAAGCTTATTAGTCACACGTATACAATAATATTTGCATATTTGTTGGAGCCATAGAGCTTTTAATTCCTGAACCTTCCACCTCCAAAACACATTAGGTCCAAGTTGACATTATTTATAGGCCTACTGAGGGTTGGATTAAACCCATTCAATTCAAATGACCAGTCAAATAAACTAATATCTGTAAGAACTAAATGATAAGTGTAATAGTTTTCATAATTGTTGGTTCCTACCACTGCAACAACAACAACAACAAAACAAACAAACTACACAGACCCCAGTATGAGAGTGTAACACTGTAACACTGTACACTGTAAAGTTTTAAATAATCATATTAATGTAAATATAGTATTCTTTGGCTTTTGGCTTTAAAGTAACTGATACTGATAAATCATTTAAAATATGATCAGGAACAGATCATAAATCTGAGATTTGAAAAGGTCAGTTTTGAATTCATGTTGTGTTTCAGTTGTGTTGTGAGAACAAAATACTTAATCACAGGGCACCAAGGGTTTTGTGGTTAAAGGAATTGTTTGGTGAAAAACTAAAAAGTATTTTAAAACGTTCCCCCTCATGGCAAAGGTATTCCTCTCATTCTTACAGTGATGTTAAGATGTTTTTCTTCTTTAGAAAACCAGTTTCAGCATCACTCCACTGGCTGCCTGTTGCCTTTCAAATAGGCTATGAAATGTTATTACTAGGTTTGAAACCTCTTAATGGTATAGCACCTTCATAGATCTATTACTATGTCCAGGACTTCGCAAAGGTACTTTAATACAACAGGATGAGGACACAGAACTGGTGTACACAATCAGCTAAAACACCAATCTCAGAACAGGGGCGGAGACAGGACTAAAACAGAAACAAAAGCATATGGCAATGTAAACAAACTACATGACGTGAAAGCAAAACAAAATAAAATGAAAGCAGTTCTTGTTGCACTTTGAGCTGCATATTAAATTTGTCAAAGGTGCTACATAAAAGTAAAGTTTGTAAGTTAGCATTTATTAATATTATTATAATTCAAATTAAATAAATAAACACCAGACACCATACAGTACATGTCTTAGGTGCAATGTCTGCACTGAAGATTTTGGGTGACATAGACTTGTTAACATTCTTTGCCTCAAAGCTCCGGTAGGAATCTAAACAAGCAAACATTGTAAACCAAATAAAGATCTAGTAATCAATTACATTTAATTTTTCACCAAAACATTCCCTTAAGATTAAGGTGATTGGATGATTATAAGTTCAAACCTTAGAATAGCCATGCTGGGCCCTTAAGCAAAACCAATACCCTTAACGCATGTATCATGTCTCAGTTGAAGGTCACACTGAAAATAGGTCTGCCAAATAAGTAAATGTAAAGACAGTATAAAGGCTAAACTCATTTTGATCAAATCAATGTAATATAAGAGCACATAATAATGAATGAGATCCACCCCGTTAAAATCAAAGCAGGCTTCTGACACCTGGCCATAGAATTATGAGCATCATTAAAGACCCTGTGATTTTTAGCAGCATTAAAGACACCATTTCTTGAGATTTGCATTTGCGTTAAACGGTGGTGAAATCTCTCTCCGCATCCTCTTGTCTAGAGGATAGAGCTGGCACGAGGGGAAACAGATCTTCCACCTGCTGCTGCAGTCCCTCACACCTCCCCTGGATCCAAAAATTACAGCCCTGCCACCGCTGCATAAACGGCAGGAAACAAACAGCACATTAAGATGAAAAGAGCGTGCAATTAAAGTTTGAGTGGGGGAAAAAAGAAGAGCCGTTTATCATCATCATCATGATAAAATAAAAATAAAAAAAACAGTGAAGGGGAGTCAGACGAGAGGGGAGGTCCATGCTGAGTGATGGTTTATGCTGGTGTAGGATTGGTGGAAACCCAGGTGAGGTTGAGTGGAGAGTAAAGTGTCTTGGGGGGACAGTTTAGTATGGCGCACAGCCCCACGCCTGCCCTGTGATCTGCTGAATTTACTGCAGTGCCGGCAGCACAAGCAGACACGCTATTATTAAAATCAAATCAGACACTGGGTGGTGGGGGCAGGGGGTTGCAGGGGAAATTCGGTATCGACGTTTGGAGGCAAGTTGATTTGTGATCACAGTGCGAGCAGTAAAATCCCTCCAGAGTTCAAGGAACACCTACAGTGTTTATATCAAGCCGTCTGGTTGCAAATGTACACTAGGATACCAACACCACTTGTGTTAATTCAACACTGCAAGATGTAACTCCGGAGGTTAAGAGTTGACAAACATATTATTGTTATTCTCTCTGTATTATTTTTCCTTTAAATCTTTTTGTCTCCCATGTATTCATTCATTTATTCATTCAGTGTTCCTTATGAGGACCAGCAAAATGTCCACACAAAGTCAAAATTGTGAGATATTTCTATCCTTGTGGGGATATTTGGTCCTCCCACCACCCAAACACAAGGTTCAAGAGACAGTGAATGCATGTTGTGATATATACATCAATCAGCCATAACATTAAAACCACCTGCCTAATATTGTGTGATCCCCCTTGTGCCACCAAAACAGCTCTGACCTGTCGAGGCATGGACTCCACAAGAGCTCTGAAGGTGTGCTGTGGTATCTATCACTAAGACATTAGCAGCAGATCCTTTAAGTCCTGTAAATTGCAAGGTGGGGCCTCCATGGATTGGACTTGTTTGTCCAGCACATCCCACAGATCCTCGATTGGATTGAGATCTGGGGAATTTACAGGCCAAGTCAACACTTTGAACTCTTTGTCATGTTCCTCAAACCATTCCAATACCAATCCAATACCGTTGCCATGAAGGGGTGTACTTGGTCTGCAGCAATGTTTATGTGGGTGGTACGTGCCAAAGTACATCCATGTGAATGCCAGCACCCAAGGTTTCCCAGCAGAACATTGCCCAGAGCATCACACTGCCTCTGTCGGCTTGTCTTCTTTCTGTAGTGCATCCTGGTGCCATCTCTTCCCCAGGTAAACGGTGTTCACACACCCGGCCATCTACATGATGTAAAAGAAAATGTGATCCATCAGACCAGGCAGCCTTCTTCCTTTGCTCCATAGTCCAGTTCTGATGCTCATGTGCCCATTGTAGGTGCTTTGGGTGGTGGACAGGGGTCAGCATGGGCACTCTGACTGGTTTGCTGCTATAGAACCCCATACACAGCAAGCTGTGATGCACTGTGTGTTCTGACACCTTTCTATCATACCCAGCATTAACTTTTAAGAATCGGACCAGACAGGCTAGCCTTTGCTCCCCATGCACATTATTGACCCTTGGGCACCCATGACCCTGTCGCTGGTTGTCCTTCATTGGACCACTTGTTCAACTTATCAACTTTTCCAGATGAAAGATACATATTAAAGGTATAAAAGATATGTGTACAACTCCGGCGACAAGGAAATATGGCAAAGGATGCAGAATTACAGACAGTTAAATGAATAGGTAATAATGTATGTTCATTTCATTAGTTAGACATCATGATGCTGTACGTAATATATACAGATATAGTCATGTGTTTCGAATAAATTTTTATATGAGAACCATGAAACAGAGCGACAAGAGCCATGTAAAGTCCCTTCCCTATTATTCAATGAATACACAGTCAGAGATAAAATATGTAATAGGAGAATTTACTGTATGTCCAGTTGGATATGATGCAATTTTAGGCAATATAATATGTGGACATACTGTATGCATATTAAACTCACTAATGTTTGAGGTATTGATGTCCTCACACACACACACACACACACACACACACACACACACACACACACACACACACACACACACACACACACACACACATGTCTTTTTGATTATCTCCATTAGGACAGTGGGAATCTTCAGATCTGTCTCTCCATGGCTGCTGTATGAGAAAACTGGGCTCTGTTAGAAACATCTGGTGAGAGCTAAAGAATCAAGGCCAGTACAATTAAAGTGTGATGAAATATTCATAGCAAACTGAGTTCATTAGTGAATAAACAATGTGAGCATGATGAAAACTGGGTATCTCCCCTGGTAACAGAATTTTGTAGTAATGGTATAATTTTTCACATGCAGCATTTTTAGGACCTTTCCTGAAAAGTGGGTTACCAATGTGTGTAAATATTCCGTATATACTCTTATAGAAGTTAAATATAGGAAGCTTAAAAAGTTTTTTATGTTTAACTTTTTTGCTGAACTGTAAGTTGAAAGATGGGCAGTGGTAGCTCAGTGGTAGCAATGTTGGACTACTGCTTAGAAAGTTGTGAGTTCAAATCCCAGCACTGCCAAGGTGCCACTGCTGGGCCCTTGAACAAGGCCCTTAACCCTCACCTGCTTAGTTGTATAAATTAGATAAATGTAAATTGCTCTGTATAAGGGCATCTACTGTTTTTTCAAAACACTAAAGAATATTTTTGTGAGATTAAATTCTACTCTTTTCATCAATTATGTTCCACGTTTTCCATTTAACAAATATTAAAATTCTAATTCGAATTGTTTGCACTTGAAAATGTTTTTTATCTAAAAAAAAAAAAAAAAAAAGAAAAAAAAAAAAGTAAAACACCTTTACAAAACAGGAATGGAATATTCCTGTTTTGTGTAATATTTATTTATTTATAAAATGAACATGACATATTTTTTTTCAACCTGCCAATTTAGAACCTTCACAAAGATTTCAGAGCCTGCGATAAAGACTGTAACATTGATTTCTACACGTTAATGTTTCTCAAAATAGTAAAAAAAGATATCCTCACTGCAACAAAATGTTATCTCAGCAAGTGAAAATATCTTGAATATAGTCAAATTTATCTAGTATTTCTTACTATAAGATTACAATAAACTAAATATAAGATCATTAAACAAATTTCTAGTCATTATTACTCATTTCAAGCTTGTAGTTTTCTTGTTCTATTGGCAGATCATTTTTCTAGAAATAAATGCTTAAAATGAGCTTGAAATGAGAACAAATGACTTGAAATAGGTTTCATAAGCTTATATTTGGTTTATTGTGATCTTCTAATAAGACATACTAGATACATGTGACTATATTCAAGGTATTTCCACTTGCTAAGATGTCATTTTTTGCAGTGCTCCTCCTAATTCCAAGTTCCACAGAACTACAAGCTACAAAGTTGGAAAAAAACATGGCCGCCTCCATGTTTGTCTTTTGTTAGCAAAAATCTACCCAGCTATCCTTGATGAGTGATATAGCATATTTTCCTCTTCAAAATATCAAACTGTACAGTCAGTGTTACAGATTTAAGTGAGCATGTCGTTTGTTGAATGATCTAAAACAAAAAAACACAATGTAGATACACAATATAACCCATTTAAAAGTAAAGAAATGCAAAAAAAAAAATTACTGTTGATGGTGTGAGCAGCCATGTTGATTTCACGTTTTTCATGATTTCATGCATGTTGAATGAAGAGCATGAGAAAATGATGGGGTACAATGATGTTCTAGGATTTAAGATTTAAGAGCACTTGCGCTTCAGTGCCTCCTGACACATCTCTGTCATTATCTCATGTTAAATACATACTTTCAAGTTTCATATTTTCAAAACAACATGACACATAAAACCTGATCTACACACAAAAATCTAAAATGTAATAGTTCATTTTCCTTCTGTATACAGTCTGTGCATTTACTACAGAAATTAAATTCTGGCACCAAACAGTAGCACATGCTAATATTCAGACACTTGAGTGTGAGTGTGTAGCCTGCGGCTACTGTGTGTGTAGGGTGTGTGTATCTGTATGAGTGTGGGTGTGTGTGTGTGTGTATATGTGTGTGAAAGAGAGAGGAAATGCTCTTGTTGCTCAGTGCATTGGACTCGTCCTTTCATCCCGCCATCATATTGGAGAATGCATTGGGTTTGCATCAAGGCCTGCTGGGAAGGTGCCAAAGGTCACGCTCGACCTGCTGAGGGGTCACACGGCCCTGTCCAGCCTGTAATCAAGCACACACAAGCGCACAGACACACACACACACACACACACACACACACACACACACACACACACTGAAAGATCAAACAAGCTTTGTTCCCTGCGCTATCAGTGATTTAGTGTCTGTATCTCATCACTGCCAGTATGCAGGGTAAACAGTAAATAGACAGGATACAATGTGTGTGTGTGTGTGTGTGTGTGTGTGTGTGTGTGTGTGTGTGTGTGTGTGTGTGTGTGTGTGTGTATCTCTATTTGTGAGAAGGAACTGAGGACATCCTAATGTATCCTAATGTTGCATCCTAAGTATCATAAAACAATATCACAGTGTTGCATACACCTTTAAATTATCCATGAAAATGATCATTAAACCATAAATGGTTGGGAAAGATTCAAACTGTTTTGTGCATATTTTGCATATTTTCAAGCATATGCAGTGATATTACCCCTGACATACAGTGGGGGGAAAAAGTATTTGATCCCCTGCTGATTTTGTACGTTTGCCCACTGACAAAGAAATGATCAGTCTATAATTTTAATGGTAGGTGTATTTTAACAGTGAGAGACAGAATAACAACAAAAAAATCCAGAAAAACGCATTTCAGAAAAGTTATAAATTGATTTGCATTTTAATGAGGGAAATAATTATTTGATCCCCTATCAATCAGCAAGATTTCTGGCTCCCAGGTGTCTTTTACACAGGTAATGAGCTGAGATTAGGAGCACTCTCCTAAAGGGAGTGCTCCTAATCTCTGTTTGTTACCTGTAAAAAGACACCTGTCCACAGAAACAATCAATCAATCAGATTCCAAACTCTCCACCATGGCCAAGACCAAAGAGCTGTCCAAGGATGTCAGGGACAAGATTGTAGACCTACACAAGGCTGGAATGGGCTACAAGACCATCGCCAAGCAGCTTGGTGAGAAGGTGACAACAGTTGGTGCGATTATTCGCAAATGGAAGAAACTGTCAGTCTCCCTCGGTCTGGGGCTCCATGCAAGATCTCACCTCGTGGAGTTTCAATGATCATGAGAACGGTGGGGAATCAGCCCAGAACTACACGGGAGGATCTTGTTAATGATCTCAAGGCAGCTGGCAACATAGTCACCAAGAAAACAATTGGTAACACACTACGCCGTGAAGGACTGAAATCCTGCAGCGCCCGCAAGGTCCCCCTGCTCAAGAAAGCACATGTACAGGCCTGTCTGAAGTTTGCCTGAATGATTCAGAGGAGAACTGGGTGAAAGTGTTGTGGTCAGATGTGGTCAGATCTCTTTGGCATCGACTCAACTCGCCGTGTTTGGAAGAGGAGGAATGCTGCCTATGACCCCAAGTCATAACACCATCCCCACCGTCAAACATGGAGGTGGGAACATTATGCTTTGGGGGTGTTTTTCTGCTAAGGGGACAGGACAACTGCACCGCATCAAAGGGATGATGGACGGGGCCGTGTACCGTCAAATCTTGGGTGAGAACCTCCTTCCCGCATCCAGGGCATTGAAAATGACCTTAATGACTTGGAGAGGATCTGCAAAGAGGAGTGGGACAAAATCCCTCCTGAGATGTGTGCAAACCTGGTGGCCAACTATAAGACACGTCTAACCTCTGTGATTGCCAACATGGGTTGTGCCACCAAGTACTAAGTCGAAGGGGTCAAATACTTATTTCCCTCATTAAAATGCAAATCAATTTATAACTTTTTTGAAATATGTTTTTCTGGATTTTTTTGTTGTTATTCTGTCTCTCACTGTTAAAATACACCTACCATTAAAATTATAGACTGACCATTTCTTTGTCAGTGGGCAAACGTACAAAATCAGCAGGGGATCAAATACTTTTTCCCCCCACTGTACATTGGGGAAATGAACACTTTTTTTTTTCAACAAATTGTCTTCCAAAATATTTCATACTTAGTTTCTATTATATATATTTTTTCAGATAATATTTAAGAATGCCTTTGACAAAAGAAGAACGTATTGAAATCATTCTCATGGCTGGATCAGGAAGCTATTGCAAGGTTGTGATGGACTTTAACAGGAAACATGACAAGCACATCACACACAACACTGTTGCCAAACTTATTAACAAATTCAAAAATACTAGAAGTGTTGCGGACCAAGCGAGAAGTGGACGTCCATGAACAAAGTACAAAAGACTTGGTGCTGGCAAACATAGTCCCCTATGTATGGAGACTTTTGGGACACCCTGTATAATGGACACATTTAGCTAGATAACTTTGTTCAGCTAACAAATGAGCTTATGGTATCTGGTTGGGCAGCACCTCGGCTTTCAGTGTCATGACGTCCTCGATTAGAATCATTAGGTCTTCAACATGCCCAAAAACAAAAAAAGTTGTAAGCATTAAGATACTTGTATGCCTTCAGTTTCTTTCTAGTATAAACGCTCAGAGTTTCTAGTAGATGTGTATAGATGTCTTTTACTCCCTGTCTTTTGATAACATTGTAGCTAATGTCAGTATTTTTCCTAAATAAACTTCTTGATAGATTGTCAGATTATAACCAAGTAGCATCGGATTGCTAGGCTATTCGGTTCTTTTTGCGACCAGGTTGTGTGCGTTTCTCTGAGACACTAAAGGGGTCTTCTTACCTAACACTGAATTACAAACTGAGCTAATATAAAACACTGAACTGAATCAGAAGTATTGAAAAAGTCTCCTTTAGGAGGACATTTAGGAAAATGTAACCTTTAGGGGAATTTTAAGAAATTTGACCCCTACACTAATCTATATAATTGGAATCAGCCATCCAAGAGGAGTTAACTTGGGGGTCCTCAACCTTTTTTTTATGTTTGTGACCCCAAACATAAAGGCCCAAAGTTTTTCTGACCCAACCCCAGCTAGATAGATGGGGACACTCTGGAAAGGGTGTCAACCCATCACAGGGCACAATCACACACCCATTCACACACTATGGGCAATTTGGAAATGCTAATCACCCTACAATGCATGTCTTTGGACTGGGGGAGGAAACTGGAGTACCTGGAGGAAATTCATTTCTTTGCTATTATATTGTTTTTTTAACCCTCTCCTACACATACATTAAATTGTACTCCTGCACATGAAGGTCGAGACATTACACGCAACTATACCACAGTACTGTTTAATTCTAAAACCTGATTGGTCAGAAAATGTTGATTCATTTTCTATAACAGCTGATAATAAAGTCAATGGGGTTTGTATTGGACGTATAAAATGGGCTTAAGAGGCATTCCAAATTGAATATAAAAATATATAATATAAATATAAATATATTTAATATATTATATAAATATAATATAAATATAAATTTTGGCACACCTCCAGGATCAAGGGTTCGATTCCCGCTGCGGCCCTGTGTGTGTGGAGTTTGCATGTTCCCCCCGTACTTCGGGGGTTTCCTCCGGTACTCAGGTACTCCGGTTTCCTACCCCAGTCCAAAGACATGCATTGTAGGCTGATTGGCGTGTCCAAAGTGTCTGTAGTGTATGAACAGGTGTGTGAATCTGTGAGTGATTGTGCCCTGTGATGGTTTGGCACCCCATATGGGTATCCCCCGCCTTGTGCCCCATGCTCCCAGGTTCCCCGTGACCCAGTAAGGATAAGCAGTACAGAAAATGGATGGATGGATGAATTTCTGAAGAAGCTTATAGAGCATAATAATGGTTGGTAAAAATCCCCTGTAACCCCCAGCAGCATTTTAGGTGACCACAAGGTTGAGAACCAATGAGTTAGCTATTTAATAATCATTTTTCAGGTGCATTGGCACTTCAAAGTAATGATTTTTAAGTCTGTTTGTGTGCCATGTCAGGTTCAGCAATATTTACACATGTCTGTCATCAGCCTGTGTGTCTGCATGTGCCATTAACCGGTGTAGGAGTAAAACAACCAAACCTCCCCCCCCCCCCCCCTTGTTTAAATAAATGACTAAGTGCTTGCAGAATAGCTCCCAAGCACTGAAGTGTGCAGCTGAAGGGCTCTGATTGATTTCTCTCATTCGAAGCGGATTCTAACCAAATCCCATGAGCAGCTCCTTGAGTCAGGCCTTTCCCGAACACACTACACCATGGATTAGTTACAGGCCCACTCACTTGAGCACTCTGTGGAGTTGAAAGGCTTCATTCAAACTCGAATATGTCAATAAAAACACTTTGGAAATTCCCTACTGGCAAGTGACATTACTAAACAAAAACCATTAAATCTGAAGATCCAAAGCAGGGAAACACGACTCATTAGCGATAATAAATGTGTCCTGTTCGATGTGTTTACCATCGTGGCTTACCGGCCTGTCTGTTCCTTTTCATCTCCGGTGCTAACAGTATGTAAGTCACGTCTGCTTTTCAACTTTTCTGCTAGATCCATGGAAAATCCTGACTTAGCTCAGGATTGAGAACACAACATGTATGTGAGACACTTTAGAGACAAGAAGAAAAGAACAGGAGCGATGGTCATTTGTATCGCAGCATTTGTATCCTACTGATATTAAATTTATAAATATGTACAGTTGAGGTCATAAGTTTACGTACACCTTGCATAATCTGCTAAATGTTAATAATTTAACAAAAAAAAGAGGGATCATAAAAATTACATTTAGTTTTCTATTTAGTACTGCCCTGAATAAGCTATTTCACATAACAAATGTTTACATATAGTCCACAAGACACAATAATAACTGAATTTATACAAATGAACCAGTTCAAAAGTTTACATACGCTTGATTCTTAATACTGTTGTTACCTGGTTGATCAACCTACCTATCCAGTTACCTGGATGTTTTTATGTTTTGTGATAGTTGTTCATGAATCCCTTGTTTGTTCTGAGCAGTTAAACTGCTCACTGTTCTTCAGAAAAATCCTCCAGGTCCGGAACATTCTTAGCTTTTCCAGCATCTTCTGCATATTTGACCCCTTTCCAACAGTGACTATATGGTGTTGAGATCCAATTTCTCACAATGTGGGACTGAGGGACTCATACACAACTATTACAAAACATTCACTGATGCTCAAGAAGGCAACACACTAGAAGTTTACCATTTTTTCCCAACTTAATAATCTCTTATAATTAAGATTATTTATAATCATACTATTCGGTGTCACCCAGATGAGGATGGGTTCCCTTTTGAGTCTGGTTCCTCTGAAGGTTTCTTCCTCATAGCGTCTGAGGGAGTTTTTCCTTGCCACCGTCGTCTCTGGCTTGCTCATTCGGGATAAATTCATACATTTAAAATCTATATCCTGAATTTATATATTTCTGTAAAGCTGCTTTGGGACAATGTCCATTGTTAAAAGCGCTATACAAATAAAACTGAATTGAATTGAATTGAATTTTGTGTATTTGCTAATTCTATGCTATAAAACTTAACCCTGTTACTTTTAGCCTTGTGCCTCAGGGAATTTTTTTTTTAGCCATTGTCATCAAAGTAACCTTGTAAACCACCTAAGGTGGTTTAAAACATTTTTTCAATTGTTAAATGTAGGTTTTCTTAGATTAAATGCTGAAAAATGCTAAGTTACAAGAGCTAAATGGAACCATGATTATGGTTATTATCTAATAATTATTTAAAGCAAAAGAATGCAAGTTTCATAATTATTCTTTTAAACCAAAGGTACACTATCCATCAATGAAGACATGTTTGTTATCAAAAGGTGGCCATTTTAGATTGATACTTAGATTGATACGACGCTAATGTTGCTAACAAGTAAGAGCAGCTGATGGCTATTAATTTAGCAACTTGCAAACTTTATGTCTAAATCATCACAAACTCACCTCAAACCACAGCATCTCAAACAGACTTCTTGATGTGGTTTCTAACATTGTATGACACAATATGAGCTATAAAAATGAAGAAAAGTTGTAGCAGCCAGAATCACGTCCTTCATCAGCACAAATGGCAGACTTGCGTGTGTATATATTTGCAGTTTGTTTAATATTTGTTTATATATTTTTATTAAAATGTTTCTCTCAAAAAATTTTTTTGTTTGCATTATTGTAAGCTGCTAGTTATTAACTTGGCTTACTTGTTAGCTAGTATATTAGCCTCCTAAAACAAAAGGCAAAAAACAAATGTTGGACATGAAACATGTATTGGCTTATTGACTACAATTGGGGTATGTGTAGAAAAATTATGTATGTATGAAAAAATATTTTCGGTCACATGATCACTTTAATGTTCACAACCTATGAATGCGTGTATGTATTCATGTATGTATGTATTTATTTATCAAATGCATTTTAAATGCTAAACTGTTACATTTTATATGGCTTACTCTTATATTATTAAGTGTTTGATTTCCACTTCTTGACATTTGCTTTGAATAAATCATAGGAATGCAGACTAGAAAGTAGAGAGAGTATCATTTTATCATAATCACAAGATTAAGTACATTACATTCCACTCTTATCAAAACCTTGTCCAGTACAACTAATCCCAGTGTACAATTTAGTTTCTTGTTGTTCTGACAGAACATTTGTCATGCTTGGTTTACTGTTACACACCATGCTATTCATACCTTTGCTTGAAAACACATGGTTTCATATCGAACCAAAAGGTTACTTGAAAGGCAAATTTGTGGCTACATGGTGTACGAGAGAAGTGGAGCAGGCCCTGCTTTAAATGTTTACAGCGATGAGCACTTGATTCTCACTTATGTGTTCTCGTCAGCCCTGGAGCTAGCTTTTCACAGTGCTTTTTTATGATTAAAGAGGGTTAATCTCAAATCTCCAACGTGACCCAATATGAGAAAGACGATAATGTTCTATACTAAAACCCACTGAGCACGGTTCTGTAAATATTTGCTACCATGCATGTTATGAAGCCTGTCAACTTGGGGTTTGGTGGGTAAACACTAAAGGAAAAAACATGCCCCTACAGTTTGTTTACAGCATTTACATGCTTGGGTGGGCTCGCTCTGATGTCCTTTTTTACATCCCAGGGGCCCTTGGTCTCATCACTTGGCCTTCCTCCATCTTCTATCTCCTCCTCATCACTCTGCCTCGTTCTTCCCAAGCCTGCTCCTCCTCCTTAATGCCTCCAGACGCCATGTCCGTGCTTTGATTCCTCCTGTGCTCTGGTAAACACACCATACCCAATGGGCTTTCTCCATTTCTTCATCTGAAGGCTGTTTAGCCGACGCTGGGACTTTGATATGTCTGAAGAGAGCCAATTCAGCTGTCGACAGAGTTGCATTGATGTACACACACCAAGAGAGTTAGAGATTGAGACTGAGACACAATCAATCAAAAGTTCTGTCATTTACATCATATAAGCATATAGATATTTCCTCTCTGTTCAGGATGACACTTTCAAAGTGCTGCACTTCTTTGGAGCTTGACATGACACCTGGTTTTAATCTCAAATTGGTGATCCAGAACTCCCCCACATGCACCAATAAAACACATTATAGCTTTTCCAGACGTAGATCATGGCTACTCCTGGACTAAAAAAAAAAATATGGATGATCTCCCACGGACTGCGTAACAGTCCAAGCACAGACCAAATCTGTGTGAACGCACAGCTCTGCTAGCATCATAAAACTCTCCCATTACGTTACCAATAAAGAGGCAAAGCGTGCCCGTGTGGTTTAAGAGCCGTCTGCGCAATCGCTCTGGACTTGTCACGACTTAAGCAGTTTAAGCTAATCAAAACCAACAATGGCAGAGGAGTTCCCGATCAAACGCAAGGAGGAGAGGACATCATTAAAGAAGGGATATTTATTGGATCTGATCCTGCACTCTCTGTGGCTATGGTGTGTGATGTGGCCTCCCAGGGGTACGGTAACCTCCATGGGGAAAAGAATCTCTCCTCGACTAGCCACATTTTCCATGGGATGAAAGGCAAAAAGAGAACACACTCTGTGGTTACCATTAAGGACCAGAGGAGATCTAGAGATCCCGTTCCAAAGACGTCACAGTGTGTGTGTGTTTCCAGTTTTGTTCATTGTGGCATCGAATGAAACATCTTTGTTTTTGTTGTTGACATTTTATCCTGTCAGCACGTGGGACATGAAAACTGGAATCAATAAAGACTATTAAGCAAAGTTCAGTGCAGTTTACTGATGATGGAATACGACAAACTCATCACACAACACAAACAGAAATGGAGACAGTTGTTTTTTCTTTTCAGCACCAAATGGAAGTTGCATTGCTGTGTAAATCCTCAGAGCCCGGTGTTCCTTACAGGCCCTGTCCTCATTGAGTCCCTAAAACATCATCCCTAACCCATGAATTCACCAGAGGAGATACGAAACAGCGCAATACGACACTCCAATCCACTCTGGATCATTTCTGTTAATACCAGTAGTTCCTGAGGGCAGCGCTGAGAGGCAGTGGATAGGATCCCAGGGGTAGACAAAATTAATCCCCAACACTGACACATACACACCCATACTCCCTACACACACACACTGCTTTAGGAGCCTAGCGTCTGTTGAGATAAACCATAACTTACTTCAGCCCTTGCTTCTCGCTCAAAGGTTTGTGTGAAGCGAGAAGCAAAAACATTGACTTTATGGAGTTTATACTGATTACATTTGCCTGGTTCGCAGCAGATCAAGGGACATTTTCAAAGAGGGTGATATCAAGGCAGAAACTTTTAATTTTTTTGGGAAATCCAATTATTATCAAACATTTTTCTTATTATGTATTAATTTATTATTAATAATTTGATTTGTGAGTAGTAATCTCCATGAAAAAGTTTTTTTCATTAAATTTTATCAAAGATGAAATTATGGAAAATATTCCTTGTTTGATTAAACATCATGTTATTTAAAGCAAATCTGTGTATGTAGATCTTGTGTCGAAATAGCTTTTAAAACTGTAAAAAATCAAATGACTGAACCTGATCTCATGAAAACATTATATGAAATAGAACAGGTCAGGTAGAAGTGCGTGGAGTTTGGTTGCCTTCATGCAGTGAAGACATGGAAACCCTAACCCTAATGTTTTTCTTTGTCATTTTCTTATTTTGAGTTAAGTAATCTAAATTTGTATGAGCTTATGAACATGTGATCAATGATAATGTGTTCTGTTTGATCATGTTGGTACTCAGAAATTGTAAAGAACCTGTCCAGGAATAAGAAAAGTGTATCTATAGCACACAACAATTTCTTTGGTTTGGAAGGACATGAGGATATTAATCATATGATTGGCTGGTTTGGATGTCAATGGTTATGTCAGCGTGATTTTTTTTATTAGTGGAAACACAAACCACCATTACCAAAATACTTATTATTGTGTTCTTATAGTTATTAGCATGAACTGAATGGGTTTAATCCAAACCTTAATGAGTAAAAAACAAATAGGCCTATAAATAATATCAACTTGGACCTAATGTGTTTTGTCAATGGAAAGTTCAGGACTTATAAGCTCTAGCCAATAAATCACCAGAATGCACATTTGAATAATGAGTCTATTATTTGAACAGTTCATCAAATAAATCATTCTGAGGGATTCATGGAATTGTTTTCTTACTTGTTAATGTTTAAGATCTCCATCACCACTGGTCAGGTCAGCGGCAACACTACATGTTAAATCAGATGCCGTTTCTCTGGCAGTGTCAAGAGTGAGAGCGTCTCAAATCACATTATGGAGATCTGGATTTAATCTGAATATTTCATGGCTCTTTTTCTTTGTCCTCTCACGTCATTGGCGTGTTCTTGAAGAAGGAGTGTGTGAGTGTGTGGCTGATGGCAGAGGGCTCCATTGTACCATGTTAATGATGTCCCTTTGTGATAGACAAGGATGCGGGCCGAAGACGGCAGCGGCTGAGGGTTTTAACGTGACTGGCAGCTGCAGTAATCCGTCCTTTGTGCCCTCCGAGGGGCCCGGCCAGACGAGCCAGATGGAACCAGAGAGAGAGTGAGAGACTAAAAGCCACAGTAAAGTGCTGGATCGGAGTCTCAATAAGCTCAGTCAAGGTTACGGTTTGGTTTCTCGATCTGCTTATAGCACTGCTTCGGTACCACAGTGTGTCGTTTGTGTGGTCACGAGGGAAGCCTTTTGATTGGAGAATGACTCTTCTGTGGGACGAGAGCAGAGATCGTCTGAAAAACGACATTATACCGCAGACTTTCTGACAGACTGTATTTATTTACTCTGGAACCCCTCAGAATAATATACAGCTCTGCTAAGTTGTTTTCTCTGTGCAGTTTGGTGAATGTGTGTTTGCTTGGATCGCTCAGCTCAGCTGTATCTTGAAGCTCTTTTCTCTATTAGGACATGAAAGCCGATGGTGAATCCTGATGCGATGACAGTGCTGCATTCTGTTGGTAGATGAGGCACCCTGGTGCCAGATGATGAGTTTAATTACAGCACCATATTTGGCATTGCCATGGTTTGTGCGAGGCAAACAGTCGAAGACTATCCGCTCAAATTTGCTGTTCATATTTGGATAATTACTTTTAAAGTCTTAAACCATAGCATGATCTCCAGAAAATAAAGCATAAATGACAGCCCTTTGATTCTGAACGAACATGCCCCCCCCCACCCCCTTCACTACGGACTTCAAATGGAACATAAAGCAAAGGGATTTTGAGAGTGAAACAAACTCCATTGATCTTCTTGCTTTCTTCTTAATTTTTAGTAAACCAGTTGGCTTAACACCAAAAAGATTTTTTTAAACCTTCAAAATGGTCATTAATTCCAGCCTGGATAGCCAAAATCCGGTGCTGATCGCTACTTAATATGGCTGAAACCAACTGAAGCCATTGAAACTTCATCCAGAGAAATAGCTAATGACCACAAACCTTTAGCATGAATACACAAACTACCAAACAAATGCCCAAAAGTATTCATTTAGTTTATTATAAATACAGCAAAGCTGGAAACTACTATAATCCTCCGTGCTTGCGTTTTTCAAGCACATCAATCTGTGGTGCATCGCAGACATATTTAATTTCTATAAGCTTTACTGTGGTTCAATACTGCATCAATCATAGCATCTGTGTATCTGGCTGGATATAAAAGTCACGTTGGCTATGATGGAAGCAGTAGAACAGGCTAATCGTAATGGTGGGGTTAGCTCTCACTCTTTTGCCTCCTGGATAAATTGGTTGGACAAAAGAGTGGCTGAAAGATGTTTTGCTTGAGTGTACAAATCCTGGTTTGAACCCAAGAGGCAACACAATCTCCGAGATGACTGACGCCTCATGCTTTGTGAGCCACTGTGCAAGTGTGTGTGTCTGCTTTTTGTACACATAATGAAAAGCAGTGAGCGAGTGGACCGTATGCATCGCTCTGAGTGGCTGGCTGCCGCTCTTCTAATTTAAGAGGGGATTAAGCCAGAGCAAGAACAGTACACCCATCCTCTCTAATTGGAGATGGGTAATAGCCAGACTCTCTGACCAAATTGAGTTTTTTCATCTTGCGCGGTTTAGGGTTGTGATGTAAAGATTGCAGTATATCTATCTAATCACCACAGAACATTTTGCTTATTTGTGCTTCTAGTGTTTTCCCATAGTCATTGATATGTGTGCACTCTGTATAAACGACCATTATAAAGGTTCACTGCGAAGTGATCAGCTCCTTTTATATAACCCAGATATTCAGCACAAAATAACCAACATTAATGAACCACAAGTCATGATGTACTTCTTAAATGAGGAATAAAGATGGACTGAGCAGTGATATAATGCAGTGTACATGCACTATTCTTCAGACATGTATCTAAGATCTTTACTACAGTCAACCACTCTTAGTATACATAGGTATACATAGTTATACCACAGCACTGATGAATTCTCGATATGGTCAGAAGGTTTTGATTAATTTTCTATTACAGCAACTCTTACAAACGTGCTGCTGTAATACAAAACACAGGTTTATATCAATGTGCTTGTTCTAATACCTTAACATTTCTGTAATAAAAAAATGACAGACTAACTAACAATGAACCGTTTTTTTTTTTTTAAGAGTGTGGTGATTTAAAATGTGGTGAAAAACCTATAATCATTTACAGTGAGGGAAAAAAATATTTGATCCCCTGCTGATTTCTGTACGTTTGCCCCCTGACAAAGAAATGATCAGTCTATAATTTTAATGGTAGGTGTATTTTAACAGTGAGAGACAGAATAACAACAAAAAAAATCCAGAAAAACACATTTCAAAAAAGTTATAAATTGATTTGCATTTTAATGAAGGAAATAATTATTTGATCCCCTATCAATCAGCAAGATTTCTGGCTCCCAGGTGTCTTTTACACAGGTAACAAGCTGAGATTAGGAGCACTCTCTTAAAGGGAATGCTCCTAATCGGAGCTTGTTACCTGTATAAAAGACACCTGTCCACAGAAGCAATCAATCAGATTCCAAACTCTCCACCATGGCCAAGACCAAAGAGCTGTCCAAGGATGTCAGGGACAAGATTGTAGACGTACACAAGGCTGGAATGGGCTACAAGACCATCGCCAAGCAGCTTGGCGAGAAGGTGACAACAGTTGGTGCGATTATTTGCAAATGGAAGAAACACAAAATAACTGTCAGTCTCCCTTGGTCTGGGTCTCCATGCAAGATCTCACCTCGTGGAGTTTCAATGATCATGAGAACGGTGAGGAATTAGCCAAGAACCACATGCTAGGATCTTGAAAGACTGAAATCCTGCAGCGCCCACAAGGTCCCCCTGCTCAAGAAAGCACATGTACAGGCCCGTCTGAAGTTTGCCTGAATGATTCAGAGGAGAACTGGGTGAAAGTGTTGTGGTCAGATGAGACCAAAATCAAGCTCTTTGGCATCAACTCAACTCGCCGTGTTTGGAGGAGGAGGAATGCTGCCTATGACCCCAAGAACACCATTCCCACCGTCAAACATGGAGGTGGGAACATTATGCTTTGGGGATGTTTTTCTGCTAAGGGGACAGGACAACTGCACCGCATCAAAGGGACGATGGACTGGGCCATGTACAATCAAATCTTGGGTGAGAACCTCCTTCCCTCAGCCAGGGCATTGAAAATGGGTAGTGGATGGGTATTCCAGCATAACAATGACCCAAAACGCACAGCCAAGGCAACAAAGGAGTGGCTCAAGAAGAAGCACATTAAGATCCTGGAGTGGCCTAGCCAGTCTCCAGACCTTAATCCCATATAAAATCTGTGGAGAGTGCTGAAGGTTCGAGTTGCCAAACATCAGCCTCGAGACCTTAATGACTTGGAGAGGATCTGTAAAGAGGAGTGGGACAAAATCCTTCCTGAGATGTGTGCAAACCTGGTGGCCAACTACAAGAAACATCTGATCTCTGTGATTGCCAACAAGGGTTTTGCCACCAAGTACTAAGTCGAAGGGGTGAAATACTTATTTCCCTCATTAAAATGCAAATCAATTTATAACTTTTTTGAAATGCGTTTTTCTGGATTTTTTTCTTGTTATTCTGTCTCTCACTGTTAAAATACACCTACCATTAAAATTATAGACTGATCATTTCTTTGTCAGTGGGCAAACGTACAAAATCAGCAGGGGATCAAATACTTTTTTCCCTCACTGTATATGGTGAAGGTTTCTATAATGAGATGTTTATTTAACATTTATGGAAGGAGTCTCCAGTGCTAGCGCTTTGTAACAATCTACAAGACAGAGGAGTTCATGTTTTCTGGTTCTTTGGTGAGATGAAAAGTTAACTGGAAAAGTTAACTGTTAACGTATCATCAAGTAGACATTAGTAAGGGAATGCCTGTTTATAGCTGCTATAACTTAAGTGATTTGAGATTACATGCTTTGTGCTAATTCCACAACATTACACAAAACTTTAAATTGATCAAAAGTATGATGTGTCATTCATTAATAAATAAATAAGAATGTAATCACTGAACAATTGCTGTGGTATAAGAACAATAAAACACATCTGGGTAATAACAGTAAGTCCATTTTTGCAACATCACACCACTCTGTCATTGAGTATATTCCTATAACAGCACACCCCAGTGTTTTATCCCTTACTTAACTGGACAGCTATTTATCTTGTATAGTGTCGAAATCAGTGTTTGATTCGGAAGTTACCCGATTATTTAAATGGTCATGTACTGTAAATGGCATAGTAGTGTCATATTGGAAGCTGTCACTGTGTCTAAAGACATCTAAGAAAGACACTAATAAAGATTTCAGCTCAGTAATCGGATTAATCAGCACATATATGGCACTTAATCTGACATCTTCAATTTTTAAATGTCTGTGCATGTGTGCAAACAAGAGCGGATAGAGGAGAGCTGATTCAGAAGCAAACCTAACCCTAGACTTACATTTGAACACTAAACCCTCAAATGGTGACAAAACAACACTGTCAAGCAAACTTGTAAATAAATAGGTCCATCTTCTTTGGTGGTTTTATTCAGTGCAAACTGATGTGTACATAATGTATTTAGAAAGAAATATAATTCTTGAGTGACCCCTGTAGACCTGAACTTTTCACATTATCAGGTTATTTAAGTGTATGTAAGAATGTAGTGCATGAATGATTGCCAAAATATGATTTATTTTGTTGTTATCAGATTATTTACTATGTGTGAACAAACTCGGTGTAAAAAAACTAAACACTAAATAATAAATAAGAAAAAAATGATGTACGAGTTCAAAGGGGTCCAAGCACCATAGATTTGATTTGGCTTTACAGATGAAGTCAATGGCTTTTATGAAAAATGCCTGTACAACTCAGAATATAAATATTTACAAAGTCATCTATTCCACTGGTGTTGACAGAAGTAACACTGCAATCCTGGAAATAATGAATTTTCATCAGCAGGTCATTCTAGAAAGATACCACAAGTTTATATACAGTACTGTGCAAAAGTTTTAGTCACCCTATTATTTTAGGACAAACTTTGTTATAGATTTTTTATTTTATGACTTCAACATTATCAAGTCAGTACAAAAAACATTTTAGATTCCCAAACGTTAGTTTTCTAGCACAAAATTAAATGTTACAGAAAAATGTTTGTATGTCATTAAAAAAAGCAGCATATTACGTAAGAGACACTTTTCAGACAAAAAACACAATGAAGGCTGCTGGGTTTTGCTGCAAAAATAAGAAGCAAGTGCAAAAGTCGAAGTCTCCAGAAGAACTGTGGCTGGTTCTGCAAGATGCTCAATAAAACTTACCAGCTCATTTCCTTATAAAACTGCACTAATTGTACAGGAGACTACTATTTTTATTTTTTATTTTTTTTGTCACACCAAATATCGACTTTGTTTCATTTACTACTGTTTACTGCTCTTTACACTATTTTTTTTAAATGTAGAAACATTTAATTTCATTATTTTGAAGGGATCTTTGCTCTACAGCATTTCTTTGCATGTGCCTAAAACTTTTGCACAGTACTATATATTTTTGGGGGGCACAGGCTCACCCAGGTTTGATGTGTTGTGCATGCTGAGATACCACAGTTGTAAAGAGTGGTTAAATGAGTTATTATATCCATCCTGGCAGCTCAAGCCAATCTGGCCATTTTCCTCTGACCACTCTTATCAACAAGGTGCTTCCATGTTTTTTGTTTTTTGCACCATTCTGTGTAAACTCTAGAGACTGTTGTGTGTGAAAATCCCAAGAGATCAGCAGTTTCTGAAATACTCAAACTAGCCCATCTGGTACCAACATCCATGCCACGGTTAAAGTCACAGAGATAAAACTTTTCCCCCATTCTGTTTGTTGTGAACATTAACTGAAGCTCTTGACCTGCATCTGCATGATTTTATGCATTGTGCTGCTGCCACATTATTGGATGATTGGATAACTGCATAAATGCAGGTGTACATGTGTTCCTAATAAAGTGACTGGTGAGTGTAACCCAGCATAGTTTTAATTCCCAGATGCTGAGGAAAATGCATATCTTCCTAGGCATTTGGTCTTTACATCTATACATTAATCGATCTATCTATAAATCTATCTATCTATCTGACTATCTATCTATCTGTCTGTCTGTCTGTCTGTCTAGACAGATAGATAGATAGATAGATAGATAGATAGATAGATAAATCAATAGATAGATAAATTAATTTATAGATGTAAAGACCAAATGTCTGGGAAGATATGCATTTTCCTCAGCATCTGGGAATTAAACCTATGATGCTGGAATCGGAAACCTGTTGCCCAACAGGAAATGCCAAGAAACAGTGAGTTTCTGAGTTTCTTGGCTTAAGTGGACAAAAAATAATAAAAACACATTCTTGCAAGGTCGACTATTCCAGTTGGAGGTCAACACATTTTTAATACTGCAAGAAGAAAGACTATATTTTGGGAAGATATACATTTCATCAGCATGAACCCATGATACTGGGATTACAATAAAAAAAACAGCAACAATCAAGCAGTGAATCAAACATAAGTGGACCAAATATGGTGACATAGTTAATGTTACTTCTGTAATTTCTTCCACATAGCTGGCTTGGCCTTGGCTTACCGTGATGCTCGTTGCTACGTCTAGTCTGCAAAAAGTCAAAGCAAGTCCAAATAGTTTACGCTTTTTGGACCATAAACCCCTCAAATATGTCTAACTGAATAGAGCGGGATCATGTAGAAACACCCTATTTTTGTGTAGAAGTTCTTTTTGACACAGCGAGGCAGCATAACTCAAATTAATGGCTGAGTTTTTGTTTTTTTTTGAAAACTTTGTTCCTGGGCTGCAAAACTTCTGTAAGTTTATGTGAACTTCACAACATCCATGATGATGAGAGCTCAGCGCTGGCCTTTTAAGAGCTCTCAAAGGGCCAAACACTTCAAACTTCCCTCAGAAGCCCCGCGATCAGACCCGCACTAGCCCGAGCCCGAGAGAGCACACACACAGAGAAAGGCAGAAAGAAGAAGAGAGATTGAGAGAACCGGGACCAAGAGAGCCAGATGACTGCAAAGACTCTCTCACCAAGAAACTATAAATTAAAAAAATGGTAAAAAACATGGGTTTTTAAATAAGTGTCTGATCAGATGAGATAAGACCAGGGCCGCCCACCCTCCTTTTTTCTTTCATTCTCCCCTTTCCGCGGCTTACTGAAAGAAGGCGTTTCTTTTTCCGTCTGATTGAATGTAGGACTAAAAGAGGACCAGCGTGAGTGTGCCCACTAGCTTTTAGTCAGTAGCCTAATGAGATCCTGAGGGATGGGCCACTGTCAATCATCCAGCGTTCCCTTTTTTTCCCCCTCTTCTCCAACCAACGCTACCATGTCATCCTGTACCACAGAACCAAGGGGCATGAAATAATTAGAGATCACCAAGTTACCACTACTTTGTGCTTCATACTTTATTTATTGTTATTATTTTTTAACATAGACAGAGAGAGCTGTGCAGAGTTCATTTGCTTTATGGAGAGGCATCTATGGCTTTTCCCCTTTCTTTATTTTTTTGCGTACAACTCCAGAAAATCTTTTGGCTTCCATTTCACAAGGAGTTTTCCCTGCAATGCTATGAGTCTGTTTTTTTATGCAGCAGATTTAATGCACATGAAAAAGGGTTCAAGATGTGGCATAACATCAGCGCAAGCCTATGATGAAAGCCAGAGCTGCCACTATGATGCCACTGGAAGAGCACTCGTCTTCTGGAGAGGTAGGGGAAGAAGAAGCGGGATAAAAAGTACAAGAGAGTGAAAGAGGGACAAAAAGGTTTCAGAAATTTGACTAAAATCATAGTCATTTTTAAAATGACAATCATTTTAATAATAAAGTATAAAGTATGGTTGTTATTATTATTATTAGTATTCCATCCATCCATCCATCCATCCATTTTCTATACCGCTTATCCTTACTGGGTCGCGGGGGACCTGGAGCCTATCCCAGGGAGCATCGGGCACAGGCGGGACGAGGTTATTTTATTCACACACACACTCTCTCTCACACACACACACACACACACACACACACACACACACACACACACACACACACACACTAAAATATTAATAAAGAAATTAAGTAACAAATAAAACAAGGCTTGCTGGTATAAGAAAATAAGCAATGAAGTTCATTATTTTCCATTATTGCTTTATTCCTTTATTCCTCTTATTATTATTTTTTAAATAATTAAAAAACTGCATGTCATACATATGATCTGTTTATCATTACATTAAATATCCATTAAACAAGTTAGATCCCATTATCATTTACTTTATAGCAGCTAGAAACAGTTGTTCCTTCACCAGCCTCTCTTCTTTTCTCTCCTGTGAAATTAATAAGGTGAAAATATGCAGATTTCACTGAAAAAATCCCTCCATCCTGAAGACTATCCTGTGCTGGAAAATATACAGCTTTACCTCTGACTGTTACAAGCTGCTGAAACTGGTGACCACTTAGAAAATTCAAGATAAACATCTCCACAAAGAAAACTAACATGCTAACATATTAGGATGAGCGCATTAACATAAATCTTACAGCTGGAACTACTGTCCCAGATCAACAACTTCTGACGAATCAGAATCAAGCATTTACCAATATATTAGAGTATTAGCTGGTGAAAGAGAGAGAAGGGACACCTGAAGTATCTAACAAATGAATATTTACTGTAGCTGTGTAGCAATTTTGTTACAATCAAACTGTGAAATATAATGCCCAATATCAGAAAGGAGAAACCAACTGATTCTTGTTAAAACAAAGCAAGCCAGGGATTTATGGGCATCTGCATGTGAATGGCACCATGTGAACATGGCAGCTCGAGAGATGCACTGGCAGGGGCCTGCTGTAATTGGTAATGAACAATGTCAGAAAGAGGCTGCCGAGAAATGGAACGCTTCAGGAGAAGAAAAGAGCATGTATACCTCTTGAGGTAAGCTTTTGCGATACGCAGGAGCTCGCACGTGTTACACACTTGGCAGGCGAAGGCAGGCTCCACGCTCATTAAGGGAACCAAACGGCCCTCGGTTTCTCTTCACGCAAATGAAAGGCAGCCATTGCGAGAGGAAAATCCATTTAAATGAGCCAAAACAGCATTCGGCCCCCTCCCATGGCCACAAATTGCAAACAGAAAAAAAACACACACAAAAAACAAACCTCGATTGAACCCAGACCTGAAAAGTGCACAGATCAATAAAAAAACACCATTATCTAATATTAACATATGACCAACCCATATCTCATGGGTGAGAAAAAAATCTATGCAGCCGCAGCAGTCAGTGCATGAAAGTCATCTACAAGAGTAAAGCTTCTGTACCAAGCTTCCACAGGGAGGAATCCTCACAGCTCTGGGTTCATTACCCATGCTGCCTTGCCACAATGCAGATGCCGTTTTTCTCATTCTGTGCCAGTCGTTGGACGTCTCACATGCAGAGGATGCAAAGCAGTGCCAGGAGGGCATGGTGTGCCAGGCTGAGGAGGGAAGAGTCAGGTCGACCCTCACTGGGTCACCTGGCAAGCGGATCAAATGTAAGGTGCAGTGCTGGTGGTGCTGGTGGTGGTGGGGGGTTGATTCTGTAAGACCAATGTGATGCTCTAATCTGCTTCCCCAGAGACTGGGGTGATGTCGAGAGAGAAAATGAGAGAGAGAAAGAGGGATGGAATCAGGCACTGACGGACAAGGAAAATGAGACTGAAGAAAAGCATAACAACTGCTTCTTTTACTTCTTACTGCTCTATTGTTTTTTTGGACTCAATAGGAAGGTGTCATGGTGGAATTGTGGCACAAATCAGGGCTGTCTCAGAGCTCTACCATTTATATCAGCCATTTAACAAAGGTTAATCTTCATAATGTCCTCATTCACAACTCCATACACTTTAAATTCCATTGAAATACTAATGACCTCTTCTGAGTGACCCATTTTGATTTATGAATTTGAATTTGATTGTGGACTACCAGAAATCCTTGAAGAGCCACAAACACACCCCATCCATATTAATGAGACTGAAGTAGAGCGGGTCTCTAGCTTCAAGTTTCTGGGTGTCTACATCTCTGCTGAACTTTCCTGGAACTTCAACACCTCTCTTCCTCTAAAAGGTGCAACAGCGCCTATACTGGGGCAGTAGTGGCTCAACGGTTAAAGCTCTGGGTTACTCATCAGAAGGCCGAGGGCTCAAGCTCCAACACTGCCAAGCTGCCACTGTTGGGCCCTTGAGCAAGGCCCTTAACCGTCTTCGCTCCAGGGGCACCGTTTCATGACTGACCCTGTGCTCTGACACCAGCTTCATAACAAGCTGGGATATGTGAAAAAAGAATTTCACTGTGCTGTAATGTATATGTGACAAATGAAGGCTTCTTCTTCTTCTTCTTTTTGAGAAGACTGAAGAAAGCTCACCTTGCTCCTCAGATCATGGTGAACTTCTATCGCTGTACCACTGAAAGCATCCTTACAAACTGCATCAGAGTATGGTACAACAACTGCACAGAGTGTGACCAGAAGGTACTACAATGGGTAGTGAAAACTTCCCAACACATCAATGGAACAGTGATGTCAAACACTGTCAAACAAAAAGGCTCATGAACAGATTTTTCCCTTCAACTGTACTAATACTGACCTCAGCTTCCAAGCATTTACTGCCAGCCTCCACATAATAACTAAACATTAGCATTAAACGCCATACTATACTGTATTGTACATTATTGCTATTATCTACAATTATTTGCAAGTACTTACACTTTACTGAAATTATCGGGCATTGCTACAATTATTTGTATCAGACTGTTATTTGCACATTATTGCTATTTGCACATCTGCATTTACTGTAATCTACTGTATCATATTGCATGCATCATGCTGTTGCATACTATTGCACCATAATTCTTATTTATTTCATTTAACGTAATTTCCATTTGCATTACTGGTATGCATCATACTGTTTAACTATGCCTGTAAACTGTTAACACCTTTCTGTAACCCGTCAGAACCTCCATTCTGTCCCCTCTTCATCTGTAGCTTCTTGCACCCTTTCATCTCTCCCTGACCCTGATTCCTTTTCTTCTCTACCCTTAGACTCAGCCACTGGCACTTTCCTATCCTCACTCTCCTCAACCATGGATCATCTTTGTCCTCTGTTTACCAAATCTAGGAAGACTTCTTGCCCTGCTCCTTGGCTGTCGGACGTGTTGCGCAGCTGTAGAAGAGAACTGAGATCAGCAGAGAGAAGGTGGAAGAAAACGCATCTTGACTCAGATCTTGCGTCTTACCGCACGCTCTTGTCTCAGTTCTCATTGGATGTGACTTCTGCCAAGACGGCCTTCTACAAGGAAAAGCTTGAAGCTTCTGCCAAAGATCCTCGCAAGCTCCACAACATCTTCTCATCACTTCTCAACCCTCCAGCTTCACCCTTGCTGTCTGCAGATGACTTTGCCTCCTTCTATGATGAGAAGATTAAGGAAATCTGCAAGACCTTCACCTCTACTCAGACTAATTCTATTCTCACACAGGTCTCTCCTCCTTCTCTGTCACATTTCTCTGTCTCTCCTCCTCTGTCACATTTTTCTACCCTAGCAACACAGGAGATTCAAGAAGTCATCCTGTCCTGCAACCCTACCACCTGCCCACTGGATCCAATTCCCTCCACATTGCTCCAGACCATCCTGCCAGACTTTCTGCCCTTCATCTCTACAATCATCAATGGTTCCCTGTCATCTGGCCAAGTTCCGGCTTCCTTCAAGAAAGCACGGGTTACTCCCATCCTGAAGAAGCCTACACTGGATCCCTCTGACATCAGCAACTACAGACCGGTATCACTTCTCTCTTTCCTTTCTAAAATACTTGAACGCTCCGTATATAATCAACTGTCTCTTTATCTCTCACAGAACCACCTTCAAGATCCATACCAGTCTGGCTTTAAAGCAGCACACTCCACAGAGACTGCCCTCTTGGCCATCACTGAAAAACTTCATGCTACCAGATCAGCCAAACTGTCCTCTGTCCTCATCCTGCTTGACCTGTCTGCTGCATTTGACACAGTCAACCACAAGATTCTCCTGACTACCCTCAAGAGTCTTGGAATTTGCGAAGCAGCATGGCAATGGTTTGTTTCATACTTGGAAGGTCTTTCGTATCAGGTATCATGGGGGGGATCAACATCTGCACCTCGCAGACTCTCTACTGGTGTCCCACAAGGCTCAGTACTTGGTCCTCTCCTCTTTTCCCTCTATACCCACTCTCTTGGCAAAATCATCTCCTCACATGGGTTCTCTTACCATTGCTATGCTGATGATACTCAACTTATCTTTTCCTTCCCTCCTTCAGACACCACTGCTTCTGCCCGGATCACAGCATGTCTGACGGACATTTAATCGTGGATGGCAGCTCATCAGCTGAAACTCAACCCCAGCAAAACTGAACTGCTCTTCATCCAAGGAGATTCGTCCCCATGCCAGGATCTCATGATCTCCTTGGACAACTCCATGATCTCTCCTTCAACTACTGCTCATAACCTCGGGGTTATCGTGGACAATCAACTGTCCTTTTCATCACATATTACTAATCTAACACGGTCCTGTCGGTTTATCCTTTACAACATTAGAAGGATTCGTCCATTTCTAAAAACACAGGCCACTCAGTTGCTTGTGCAGTCTCTTGTCACTTCCAGACTAGACTACTGCAACTCGCTCCTGGCAGATCTACCTTTGAGTGCCACCTGTCCTCTATAGATGATCCAGAATGCAGCTGCATGACTTGTTTTCAACCTCCCTAAGTTCTCTCACACCACCCCGTTGCTGCGCTCCCTTCACTGGCTTCCAGTAGCTGCACGCATCAGATTCAAAACACTGATGCTTGCCTACAAAGCCAAACGTGGAACAGCACCCTCTTATCTTAGAGCTCTCATCACCCCACACACCGCACCACACTCCCTCAGGTCAACAAGCACTGCTCGACTGGTCCCACCCTCTCTCAGGATGCAAGGTAGATCTGCTCATGACTTTTCTCTGTTCTGGCACCAAGGTGGTGGAGTGAACTTCCCATCAATGTCAGAACAGCTGAGTCGCTGGCTATCTTCAAGAAACGCCTAAAGACATACCTCTTTCTTAAATACTTACCCCTTGATAATCAGTGTTTTCTTCTTCTTCTTCTTCCTACAAAAAAAAAAGGAAAAAAAAAACCCACCTCCTAACAGTTGCTCTCTTTTCAACAGGTTTGTGTTCAGTGCACTTCACTGTGGTCGTACGAACCAGAAATGAAGTATTCATTGATGGAGAATTTAAAGCACTCTTGTACGTCACTCTGGATAAGGGCGTCTGCTAAATGCTATAAATGTTAATGTAAATGTAAATGTTAACTTATTGCACCATAACCTTATTTACTTCATTTAACTTACTTGCTATTTGAACCTAACCTAACCTAATTTGCTCACCTTTCTAAATGTGCAATCATGGGGCAGCATGTTCGTTGCCCCATTTAGCTCCATATAGTTACTATTTCACCTAGTGGTCAAAAATCAGAAGTGCAACAAGCACAAATAGAGGTCCAGTGGGACAGGAATCATGCTGTCACATGCTCAGGAGAGGAGAAAAAAAAGTCTCCCTATTTCAATCCCCAAATTTTTGGAGCTAAATTCAGGTACTTTTGTGTAGTTTTTGAAATGTACAGCTTATTTCCTCTCCTGACTAATTACCTATACATCTACAGTGCTTGCATGAATTTGTTTACTTAAATTAATTTTCATACAACTTTTCAGTGTCATAGTTTATAAAATTAAAAATATGATTAAAAACCTGTTTTCTTTTTAATGTCTTGGAGATCTGGTTTGATGATCATAGCTGTATCTTTCACCCAGAAGGGAACCCTTAGGGCCTCAAAGCTCAAGCCTTCAGTGCTTCAGAGAAAGTTTAAGGAAGTCTGAAAACTAAAACTTACATGTCTTTGGTTTTTAGATCCTAAAATGATCATTCTTGATGTTTTTAATCTCATTAAATAGTGCAGTAATTGCAGTTCACTGTGTTCACTGTTCAGTTTTTGTTGAGAATAAAAGGTTTGAAAAGTGAAACGGAAAAATAATCCAGTGATGATGATTATGTACAGGCAGTAGGAGCTTGACTAAAGGCCATACAGGTTCAATTAACCACCAACATAACTAAGAAATAACAGCAAAATCCACTTCACGGATTCCCAATGGATAGGAACATTTGTGGCAAAAAGAGCTTTCTGGAGGTCAAGACACATCACCGTGAGCCCAAGTGCAACCAACCATTTAGCTGGCCTTAACTGGCTTGATTCATGAAAGTAGCTAGACATGTTAGCATGTTCTGCCCCTTTCACCTGTTCCTCCTGCTCTGTCATATCTCTCTCTCTCTCTCTCTCTCTCTCTCTCTCTCTCTCTCTCTCTCTCTCTCTCTCTCTTATACCACAGAGAGTAATCCATATTGCTTGCTGCTTGGCTGTCTTTGATGAAGGGTGGATTAGCTCAGCGTGTCTGCTAGGCCATGACACATGCATACACACAAATGTACAACACACATACACATACCTCTATCCTCTAATGAGCTTGGTGTCACTGGAGTACATGGACTGGCACCACTGGTCTCAGCATGGGTCTCATTTTCCTCAGCTCCTACTGAGCTGTTAAAGGCAGCAACACACTTCAAACTTCAACAAATTCACCTTCCTGCTGGGTACAATCATTACTCAAGGTGTTACAGGTTCTGAAAACATTTCCCTGATGTCTTAAACTGCAACGATGATGGTACAAGCGTCCAACTAATAATCACTTTACCATCCAAATAAAAGTGGAGACCAACTGGGGTGTGTGTTTTCACAGCCAGTAGGCCCTCAGGTCTTCTCCACCTCAGCAATATTAAGCATGCCCTTAGGGCACTAGACTGAGCAGACATCATACATCGACAGACGCTGAGGTAACAGCTGGATAGAGTCCAGTGAGCAGGCCAATCCCAGCCTGGTGCCAACCCTGGGGGCAGGGTGAGCTGTGGGCATCCATTCCCCTCTGTGTGGACGGGTGAGGAAAGCCCATCATCCTGCTTCTCAGAGCTTTGTTGGAGCTGGAGCAACTCCAGAGAGCCAAAGGCCTGCCTGCCTTTCAACGTGTGTCGGCTAGTATAAACGAGAAAGGGATAAGAGATGGGAAGAGATATAGAGGGTAAAAAAAAGAAGATGAGAGTATAGGATAAAGGGAAAGTCAGAGAGGGGGAGGAAGGACAGAGGGAAAACTTAAAAAGTAGAAATGGAAAAGAAAAAAATGTGGATGGAAGCCAGAAAGTGCGATGATTGATGAGGCCTGTTGTGTATATGGGGAAAGTCCCCAGTGTTTTGTGGGGGGTCTAAGGTGTGGCCCTAGTTCCATCAAGGTTATGGATTAGCACCGACCTGTACCAACAACACAGATAGCATAGAGGCTGAAAAAAAATCCTGAAACAATATGAGTATTTACTTAAGACCAACTAGGGACCCTCCTAAATTCACAGCTTCTTTAAAGGAACCCTAAGAGGAATTTCCAGAAAAATCCCACAGGGCTGTAAATATGAAGGTGGTCTCTTGAGGTCACCAGAACCCCAACCATTTCAGTGCAACAATTGCAGTGCTATTTACTGTAGGACTGGAGAACATAAAGTAAAATTGACCCCTACACTCCTGACAGTCCAAACCATTGTCAAAGCACTAGTGCCAAGCAAGGCCAAATGAGGATCACCTCTCATCTCCTCATGTCTTAAATAAAAAGTTGCACTTAAGTAAAACCCACAATGACTACAGCCACACATACAGGCACATGCACGTCCATTAAAGAAAATATCCATAAGTGGTTATAATATGTCTTCATAATCAGAAAGAAAGCTGACGGATTACAATAACACTCAAAAGTATTATTTTATGTACTTACCTAGAAGATCGGTATGTAGATAATGCTTTTAAGCGGACTCATAAATGAAAGATTCATTACATTTAAATATTAATCCTTTCTAATTGATATTAAAAATCCATGTTACATAAACAATAGTGCCAGATAACCTTGCTACACGATATGACCAAAAGTTTATGGACACCTTACCTTCAGACCCATATGTGGACCTTCTCCAAACTGTTGTCACAAATGGTTGCCAAAGACATTGTATATGATGTCTCTTTAAGCTGTAGCATTACAATTTCAAAGCATGACAGTGCCCCTGTGCACAAAGCGAGCCCCATGAAGACATGGTTTGCCAAGTTAGGATTGGAAAAACTTGAGTGTCCTGTACAGATCCATGACCTCAATCCCACTGAACACCTTGGGGATGAACTGGAATGTCAAGGCCTCCTCACTCAACATCAGTACCTGATCTCAGTAATGCTCTTCCAGCTGAAGGAGCACAAATCCTCGCAGACACATTCCAAAATCTAGTGGAAAGCCTTCCCAGAAGAGAGGTTATTATAACAGCAAAAGGGGACTAAATCTGGAATGGGATGTTCATACTGGTCAGGTGTTGTGTTGACAAACTTTTGGCCATATAGTGTACATTTTTTTTAACAATACATTTTGAATAGGATCCAAAATCGGTTAAATTATCTTACTTAATAAAACACAAACATAACATTACTCTGTTAAAATGATTCTATATACAGAATATTCAACAATATAAATAGTTTTCTGAGTAAAGTAAATTAAATAGATTTGAATCCGGTGAGTAGATTTATGTTTACGTTTTTGTATTTTATGCTAGATAGGATCGTCTCTCATGATTTACGAGTGACTTTTTCTCTCACGCTACATTCTCCCTTTTATGTTTACATTCAGGACTGCTGTAAAATAAAAACTCAAGATCCAATAACACTTTTGGCCTTCAGCTTAACCTGAGTTAGCCTTCTAACACTTCTTACTCTACATACTAGCTAGCTAGTTAGCCACTCACTTTTCCATTTCAATTACATCAACAATCAAAGGCTGGAAAGTGAATAAATTGACTAAATCCAATTAATTAGCATTCATTTCTTACCTGTGTTTTGGGTCCCTTTCTCCTCTTCTGCTTTCGTTCTTTCTTATTTATTTTATTTTTTTGCAATTTTCCGCCTCAGATAGATATGAACAATTCACGATCACCGTTTCTTTGTGAACTTCTCCTGTTAGTTACATTAGTTATCTAATTTAGTTGTGAAAATTGCAGTTTCTATTTTGTCTATTCTTTGTCGACAAAAACCTTTTCACAAACTGATAGTAAAATGTGTTTATTTCCATTTCTGTTTTAAAAATAATGGGGCCCCCGGTGGTCTGGAGGTCCTAAGCGACACCTTGTACCACTTACAGCAAGAAATGCCCCATACCTTTCCTCCATATTTTATTTGTATGGCAAATACAGTATTCATTTATTCATAATATATTTTTGAGGACACACTAGTATTGTCCAAAATAGTAAACACTACACCATAAATCTCAAAACAGCACACCACTTGTGGTGTAGCAGTATGAGTACCTAAAATGGAGTATTATTTTGACATATGATTTAGTGAGGTTTGGGACAAAAATAGTCTAGATACCATTTTTCTGGCACTGTGAATCTGATTATAACATAATAATGGTCTCAACCATTTACAGATGAGATCTGAAACCGTCCATCATTAGAGTGCCATGAGAGTGACATGAGAGTGTTGTTTGCTTGCTTTGCTCACTTCTAGCCAATCAGAGAACTCTCTCTCCCTGTCCTCCTCTGATTCTGAGTCAACCTTCTAAATCAGCTGAACAGGTACTGACAAGGGTGAATGAGTGAAAATAACACAGGGTATGTTGCAATAAGGGAAAGCAGAAACTGGTGAAATTTTTTTGCTTCATCATGCAAATTGGTTTCACTGGTTGTTGTCCTTTTTCAGTGGCAAACCCTCCTGGCTACCATTCGGCGTTTTTTGTTGGTTTTTTTACACACACACAAACACAATTTGAGACAGTTAATGGATGGGGTCACAGCATCATAACGAGTGTCAGGCTCTGAGGAAAGTTTTAATTGGGAGGAAAACAGTGTTGTCAATCTTTTTGAGTGATTCTGACAAGCCAAAGTGTTTATAAATGCACAGAAGAATTAAGACACTCCAAGCTCATCAGGAGGAAGATAATGATCACCAAGCACATGTAAAACCATATAAATTGTGACTTCTAGGCAAAAAAGAAGTGTGCCAATTTGTGGTAGTGTACGGTGGATAATTTATTGTATACCACATACAACAACAATAACAACAAAAAAGACCTAAAACGAAAAAGAGTACATTTCACTTCATTACAGAATTTATATATACAGTAGATTTACCAAAGAAGCTCTCACCTTGCCATATTGTGTCACAAACTCTGAAAGAAATGGAAAAAGATGCTATTCTCATCCCACGTTCTCCTGTCAGCCCGACACATACCCGTTTCACTTTTATATTTTACTTTTCATTTATATTTTTATCCTTTATCTGGGGATGAATATAGCAATGTTCTTTAAAACATGTCAGTGCGAGCTTTTGAAGTTAGTCTTCATCTGTGCGTGTGTGACACTGCAGGAGTTACAGAGAGATCAAACTGCTGTACTCGGGAGTGTACATGAAAAAGGCGACAGAAAAGTCACATGAACTTCACATGCGAACAACACTTCATGTGTTTTATTTCACAGTCATATCACATGTAGTGCAAAGCATGTTTTTTTATTCACATGATTTTTTACAGTGATTTTTTTTTATTATTGTTATTTATGTTAGATTTTATTTTCACAGTTCAAATATTAGTTCAAATATTACTATGTAGTACATGTTAGTACATGTTTTCACATTAGTTTATTGTCACTGTGTAGTTTCATTTTTCAGGTGTTTTCCTCACATCATTCATTTATTCATTTATTCATTCATTCATTTATTTATTTATTTATTTATTAATTAATTATTATTATTTTTATTTTTTTTACATCAACACTCCTGGGCAAAAAATATTCATCTTTTAATGGTCTCAACAAATCATTGGTCAGGAAATTAGCAAGAATTAAACAAATAGATGCTTAACTTAGTATGGGATAGCTTTTCGCTTTGATTACTTTAAATGTTTAAGCCTTGTGGGTAAACATATGGACGGCTTTTTATTTTTATTTTATTTTATTTTTAATTTATTTTGATTTTGAACACCTAGTTTGAATTTTACATCAAACATTTTAATCATTATCATGATTATACCTTTGCATACAAAAAGACAGTATAAGTGAATTTCCCTGTTTCTAGCTTTTCCCAAACAGTTCACTGCAGTAAAAGTAAACTAGCAAATGGTGGCACAGGAGGTCTCAGGAGTGCATTTGTTTTTTTCTTACTAATTTTCTGACCAATGATTTGTTGTTAAACTATTAAAAGCTTAATATCTTGCCATGTTGGGCTTGGCCCTTTTTTTGCCCAGGAATGTAGTTCATGTCATTTTATTTTCATATGCTTTCTCTCACAAATAATTACATTTTACAGATGTTCACATCAGTTCACATGTAATGTCAGGACATGTTTTCACTCAAATACAGACAAGAAAAATGTATATGATTTTTCCCTAAGGTGTTTAGGTGTACAGATGGCTTTTTGCCATAAAATTAAAAAGCCTTAAAGGTTGAAGAGTCCTGTGTATGTAATTTGAGTGGTTTTTTTTTTTTTTTTTTTTTTTTTTTGTAGGAATCTTACTGTATTCTGTAACGCTGTTGTTTTGCTTCTATATTTCTCAGACACACAAAAATGCATGCATTTAGTTGAGAGACACAAAATTGCCACCCCCCCCCCCCCACACACACACACACACAGACACACATCCTCATCTTGTTCAGTGCCTAAAAACATCCTAGTAATTACTACTGCAGTGTGCTTTTAGTTAAAGTGGTGGTTGATGGAAAATTACAAGTTGCAAACATGTATTTGGGAGAAAATGTTTCATGTGGTGAGCAGCAACGTGTGAGAGTACGTTTTCACTGGTGCACGGCTCTGTGTGTGATATTACCACTGAAACTGAGCTGTTATAATGTGTGTGTGTGTGTGTGTGTGTGTGTGTGTGTGTGTGTGTGTGTGTGTGTGTGTGTGTGTGTGAGTATACTGTAAGCGAGTGAGAGAGAAATTAAGCTACCTTGAGTTCTGCACAGTAAATGATGCCAGTACTGCCTTAAGGTGTGGAATTCCCCTTTCAGAGATCTCACACAGCTCTACACTCATGCGTGCACACATAGCTAACACATACACACTCTCTCTCTCTCTCTCTCTCTCTCTCTCTCTCTCTCTCTCTCTCTCTCTCTCTCTCTCTCTCTCAGTTAACTCTTACTGCCTACACCTGTGAGCAGAGAGATTACTTTTGCCAGTCTGATGTATTCATTACTCCACTGACTAATAAAACCAATAAATCCAATGTGGTATAAATTGGAAATGAAAAAAAAAAACACCCCTGCAATTTCCTCCAAAACAATCAATGTTTTCATTATGATCTAAACAGGGACTGGTATAACGTATTTAAACATAAACAATAGTCAGCACTGGGAAAATTAATTCTTTTTTAAAAAATATAAATCACTCCACATAACATACAAAAATACTCCAAATTGAACTTTCTTCATAATCATAATTGGGTAATTTTCTTAACAATTCCATGATGATACTGAAAACCTTTGCGGGCCGCTTTCAGAGACGCGGCATCGCCGGCTGCCTTTTGTGTACCACGAGGCACTGATGTGCTTTCAGTTTCCATGCCAACAGACTTTCATCTTTCATCTTTCTTACCAGCTCATCCTACGCTTCAGATGAATTAGGTTTGTTACAAATTCTTTTGAAGTGCAGAGGCAACCCCCCAACCCCACTTCAGCCTGAGCAAAAAAAAGAAAAAAAAGAAAAAAGAAAAAGAAACACAAAAACACAAGAGTGGTCGTATGTAAGCCAGTAATCTACGGCGGTTTCAACCTACTCGGGCCAGCCAATGGTATTATGGACAGGAAATCTCCACTTCATTTCAATTTGGATGTTCTTCAGCCACTCCCCGGCTCTTGCGTTCGCCCAGACGGCACGCGCTGAAGTGTGCCCCGCTATTCAGCTCCATTATGGGACCCAGGCTCTGTCAAGATGCATTGTGGCCATGTAATGATCTCCAATTACGTTGATGCAGAAGCCGTAGGGAGATGGGGTTGGAGAGGAATACGTGATTGGGGGGGGGCTTGGGTCTCCAGAGCAAAATGTGATCTTTGGAAGAACTTCGAAGTCCATACAGATGTCTCTCGGTGCACAGAATTGCACCTTAGGGCTGAGAGAAGTCATTTTCCGAAGGCCAGCGTGCATCAGCTCGTCAGGGATTTGCAGCCACTGCCTTTGAAGCATCTCACTGAAAACTCTGCTTTCAACCCTTTCTTCCAGCTTTAATTTTAATTTCTGCTCTGTTCAGATCTTTTCTGCTGAGTGGAGGCTATTTCACAAATTGAGACATGAGCAAAGGGCATTGCTTATGTTGAAGAATGATGCTTGTTGACACTGCAGTTGCTTTTATTGAATTGGTTTCAAAGCAATACAGGTGTGTTAGACTAAAATTCAACTTAAATCAGATCTTACTTCAAAACACATTCCATTCTCCCCATATGGAATACTAACATATTTTCACGTGATCACGTTTTTGTAGATTATGTGAGTAACAGGGCAGAGATGCGGGTACATCTAAAACCGTGCTATGCCCTCAAATTGCACATAATCTCAAATAAACATGTTACATTGTAAGAATAATATGTGATAAATAAAATCACAGGTCCTACAAGTGAAAAATTAGCATGTGAAAATAAAAGAATCATGACATAAAACAAATGAATCTGAAAGAAATGTGAAAAAAAATTACATGTGAAAATGAAGGAATAATGTGAAAAAGTCACGTGAAAATTAATGTATCAAAAAATCATGTGAAAAGGAATGAATGTTGTGGAAAATGTCAATGGTTAAAATAAAAGAATCAAAAGAAAAATTGATTGTGAAAAAATTACACGCAAAAAGGAAAAAAAATCTTTAAAAAAATCAAATCATACATGAAAAAATAAAAATGTGAAAATGTCTAAAACATACTGTAACGTGATTATGTATGATTTATGTAAAAATCACATGAAAATGAACGAACCATGTAAAATTCACGTGAAAACAAAAGAATCGTGTACAAATCATGTGAAAATAGAAGAATTTTGTACAAATCACATAAGAAAAAGAAAGAATCGTAAAAATCATGAAAATGAATGAATTGTGTAAAAATCGTATGAGAATGAATGAATCGTCAAAATACAAAATGCAAGAATGAATGAATCGTGTTAATAAATAATATACGGAAAAATAAAAATGTGAAAATGTCTAAAAACGTGCGATAACGTGATTATCCACATGTGAAGTTCATATGACTTTTCATTTGGACAATCTCTGGTTGTATTTTTTCCCTTTCCCCTCATGAAAGTTTTATCATTTCATAAAGCAGATTCCAGACTCTGTCTCTCTGTGTGTGTGTGTGTTTGTGAGTCCCTCAGAGAGAAGCCGTATCTTTCGCTGGTGACATCAAGGTGTCTCACACCTCTTGGTGCCCTTTTGAAGATCACTCAGCTGCAGAAGGCAAAGAAATCAACAATGCGGTAAAAGAAAACGCTAGCGAAGAGTCGGAATCTAAGTGAAGCGTCAAGGTCTTCGGGGTGGAGGGAAAATAGAAGAGGGGAGCGACTGACTTTGAAGGCAGGAAACAATGAAAAGGATGTTGGAGAAAATGGGCGGAATAAAAGGAAGCTTTCAATCTGCCTCTGAAGTTCAGCTGAGAGAGAGAGAGAGAGAGAGAGAGAGAGAGAGAGAGAGAGAGAGATTACACAAGCACAATAAGGCAAAGCAACCAAATAAAAAAGATGATGGTGTTCAAACTGCATCATGTGGCAGACAAAAAGTGCTTCTAATGCACTTTGACTTTGAAGTTTCAACTTCCTGAAAATGTCACACTTTCTACACACCCCCTCCCAACCTGTTAAATGCATTTTGTTCAATTTCACTAAATATTGTCTTTCCCTCCTATTAATCAGTGGTGTGGAACACTGAGCATGTCTAATTATAGAGAGGTCTCCTCTGCCACGCTCTCAGTGTGTGGAGAGAATAAAGCGCCCTGCTCTCTAAACACTTTTTAATTAGCATTTTAAAGAGTGACAGCATATGGGCACGACAATCTCCTATTATCATAAGAAAAGAACACGTAGCTCGTTGCGTGGAGGGAAATAACAAGTGTAAATATGGCAGACAAATGTGCCGAAATGTGCTTCATCTCATTCAATTATCGGAGACGTAAAACATCTGTCTGTGTCTTCCAACTCTTGTTCATTGTTTTCAGTAACACTTTCTATTCAGCACATAATAATAAAAGATTATAAATGTGCTTATAATTCAATGTAAGTAATAATAATAAGTTGTAGTAAGTTGTATAATAATAATAATAATAATAATAATAATAATAATAATAATAATAATAATAATAATAATGATGACGTGAGTTATTATAAAGCAAGTGTAATACTCACAAATATAAAAAATATTATAAACATTTAAAATTTCAACATTGATTACATGTAATGTGAATATGTGAAATAAATAATATGATTTTTACATCAAGTCAAGTCAAGTCAAGTGGCTTTTATTGTCATTTCAACCATATACAGCTGGCACAGTACACAGTGAAACGAAACAACGTTCCTCCAGGACCATGGTGCTACATAAAACAACACACTAACCAGATGAGATGACACAGAACTAAAAAAAAGTGCACGTGCAAACGTGTGCAAACAATAGTACTGTACAAAAGGCAGTACTGTAACTACTAAAACAGGACAATAGGCACAGGAAGTGACAGTGTAGCGCCGACCAGTACACAGTTCTAGTGTGGAAGTGTCCGTTATAACAGGTAGTGCAAAAGAATAACGATATAATTAAAAAATGCTGTGAATATAAACAATATACTATGACATAGTATTCATCAGATTAGCTTATACCATATATGGGCATGGCAGTTATTGCGGTGGCAGCCAGGTAAAGAGGATAGTGGTGACAAGAAATTGAACATAATATTTTTATAAGTACATTAGCAGCAAAAACACAGGTAGTCAGTGCAGAACTGTGCAAAAATTGCAAAGGGAGTTGGATGGTGTTCAGTTCAGTATGAGTGTGTGTGTGTGTGTGTGTGTGTGTGTGTATATGTCAGTCCAGTCTCTGAGTATTGAGGAGTCTGATGGCTTGGGGGAAGAAGCTGTTACACAGTCTGGCCGTGAGGGCCCGAATGCTTCGGTACCTTTTTCCAGATGGCAGGAGGGTGAAGAGTGTGTTTGAGGGGTGTGTGGGATCGTCCACAATGCTGATGGCTTTGTGGAGGCAGCGTGTGGTGTAAATGTCTATGATGGAGGGAAGAGTGACCCCAATAATCTTCTCAGCGATCCGACATGGTGCAATTTCCGAACCAGGCAGTGATGCAGCTGCTCAGGATGCTCTCAATGGTTCCTCTGTAGAACGTGGTAAGGATAAAGCGTGGGAGATGGGCTTTTTTCAGCCTTCTCAGAAAGTAGAAGCGCTGCTGGGCTTTCTTGGTTATGGAGCTGGTGTTGAGGGACCAGGTGAGGTTCTCTGTCAGGTGAACATCAAGGAATTTGGTGCTCTTGACGGTCTCCACGGAGGAGCCGTCGATGTTCAGTGGAGAGTGGTCGCTCCGTGCTGTCCTGAAGTCAACAACCATCTCTTTTGTTTTGTCCACGTTCAGAGACAGGTTGTTGGCTCTGCACCAGTCCGTTAGCCGCTGCACCTCCTCTCTGTACGCTGACTCATTGTTCTTGCTGATGAGACCCACCACAGTCGTGTCATAGGCGAAATTGACGATGTGATTCGAGCTGTGCATTGCTGCACAGTCGTGAGTCAGCAGAGTGAACAGCAGTGGACTGAGCACACAGCCCTGGTGGGCCCCCATACTCAGTGTGGTGGTGCTGGAGATGCTGTTCCCGATCCGAACTGACTGAGGTCTCCCAGTCAGGAAGTCCAGGATCCAGTTGCAGAGGGAGGTGTTCAAGACCAGCAGGTTCAGCTTTCCAATCAGGTGCTGAGGAATGATTGTGTTGAATACTGAACTGAAGTCTATGAACAGCATTCGAACGTAGGTGTCCTTTTTGTCCAGGTGGCTCACCCAATTGGCCAGATGTACGGTGGTGGCGATGGCATCATTGAACGGTTGGGACGATGATGTTGGGATTAATGATGTTTTAACATGATTCATTTATTTTCACGATTTTTAAGCGATTCATTTATTTTTTAAATTAATTTTTAATTAATTTTCACGTTATTTATTTACAAATGATTCGTTTACATTGACAAATTATTCGTTCATTTTCACATCTGATTTTTCTCACTTGATTTGTTTAATTTATGTGAACCTTAACCGTTTTATGTGGATCCGGCACCTTTGCAGCTGGATCAAAACAAATAGTTTTAGTTTTTAATTCACCGAAAGTAATATAGAACAACAAAAAAAGCAATAAAAATGCTAATCTTGTATTACCAGTGCTCAAATATGACTAATAGCCAATGAATATCCTCTTTCACGTAATGTAATCATTTCAAGTTCAAAGGTCACCTGAATTCGTTGTCACGAAGTGAAGCCTACACTCACACAGCATGCATTGTAGACTGTGTCATGGCGAAAAGAAAGCAGTTATTATTAGCATTTTTTAAGAACACAAACAAAATACTAAAAAGGCAAGAGTCCAAGAGAGCGAGTGGCAGCAGGAGGTCACTGATGAAGCAGTTTGGTGACCGTTCCCACAACTAGCAGTGATAACACTAGCCTGATTGTGGAAAGTTTCTAGAAGTGCTCACGAGGCTAAACGTTATCAACCTGCGTATGGCTTTGAAAGTGAGATTGACTGCTGGGAATTAAATAGAGTTAACAGCCCACGTACAGTCATTAAGGCTTTTAGGGAGTACAGAGACTCAAATAAACAAAAAGTTCCAGAAGGACTGAGGCAGTTGTTGGCTACGACTGTTGTTGGAGCTCGAACAGAGTTTGTACAAAATCAATCTTATTTGTTGCTCACAGCGTAAAAGGAACAAAGTAGGAGGACACTGACATTACAGCTTTGTGGAATATTTTGTCTTAGGTAAGAAGATTTTTTTCTTGATTATGTTGTGCAGATAATGTTTATTGTAAGTACCTTTACTGTATGAAATGTAGCTTTGTTTTCGAAATGCTTTGGGCAAATGTGTTTTGTAGCTAACTGAGGTGACGGCACATAAACTGATAGAATATGCAATCCATAAATGTTTCCCTTTGTACTGAGAATACACACTGCTATTAAGTTCGTTATGCTATTACGTCGCTGTACCAGTGTGATCAATTACATAGGCCTACCTATCAGCATTGAATAGCATTGGCTACGTGAGATACTGGAAGCACTTTTACGTGTCTGTAAGTTCGAGGACCGTGACCTTTCGCGTGCCTCGCATCACCACCCTCTTATTGTTCCAGGACCTGCAGATTTACAAATTAAGCACTGTATATATATATATATATATATATATATATATATATATATATATATATATATATATATATATATATATATAGTACAAATGATCAATTTATTTTCACGTTTTTCACTCATTTTCACTTTTTTGTACATTTTTTTAACATTCATTTATCTTCTTCTGATTTTATACACATGGCATTTCTTTTCACGTGATATTTTTTGCACTCGATTCATTTTCACTTCACTTTTATGCACAGGTCATTATTAGTTATAAAGGTTGTGCTGTACAGCACATGGCATTATAATCAAGAGTGATACACCAAGATTGTAATTAATTACTTTAATAGAGCTCTATGAGGCACGATTAGACTTGATAAATGCCTTCAAGTATTCATTATCAATGTATAAGAATTATAATGATTTATGTATATGGGATGCACAGAAAGTCTTTAGTTTTGGAGGAAGTTTGAAATAATTGCCAGTAAAGTAATTAAAGAAACTGATGTTGAAGGGGATAATTAATTTCTTACACTTATTTATAGTCACACTGTCAGTGCTGTCTTTCTAATGCATTCAGCTGGCCATATGAATTCAGCAGTGACTGATTTATTTAGGTTAATCTCTCTTTGGCTCTTCAAAATTATCAGCAGTGCAGAATGAACTCTGATTCAGAGCAGCAGTGGGAGTCCTGGAGTGTGTGAAGCCATAATGAAGTACATGTGAAAAGCTCCAGCGGGTTACTGTCCCGGATAACATGGGGCTAATTGAAGATCGGTCATGGCTCTCGAATGTTTGACTGAAATATGAAGGGCACACAGAGAGAGGCTCACACTGAAGCCAGAAACAGCAGTCAAGATCAGATTAAACCCATTCAACTCGCATGATGAGCTCAACTGCTGTGTGTCTCATGTATGTGCATACTTTTTGTCTAACTCTCAACATAGAAATTTCTTCTAATGCCATTTTTTACTGATTATCAGAACTGGTGCAGGATCAAGAAAAAAAATAACTTTTTAATAACCTACCTGCGCTTCCACTGGTTGGAGAGCTCAACCATATGTTATCCGATCCGGAAGATCCAGAGCCTGTCTCGGGAAAACTGTGTGCGGAGCAAGAATACACCCTGGATGACATTCCAATCCATCACAGAGTACCATGCACACACGCATGCACACACTTAGAAGAAGCCTTTATTTGTCACATATACATTACAGAACAGTGAAATTGTTTTCTTTGCATATCCCAGCTTGTTATAGAGAGGGCCTTGCTCAAGGGTCACCACTGCCCTACTTATTGACGTCTAGAGGCAACTTAGCCAATTCACCTAGCAGGATGTTTTTGGGAGGTGGGAGGAAACCGGAGAACCCGGAGGAAACCCACGCAGACACTGGGAGAACATCTAATTTGGGACCCTGGAGCTGTGAGACAGCAAAGCTATAATCTCAGAACATATTTTACTATACATGCAAAATCAAATCCTTCAGTGTTTACTCGGGGTGCAACCCAATACCACTATTTGTATCTGTATCTGTATTCGGAGTTAAACTCAAAGTGGGTGTGGCTTAATCCAGTTAGTTAAATATGAACTCTTCCACTTTGCCCCCAGAAACACTGGAAGGAACAGTTTTTAATCCTACTTTCAAGCTTATTATTTTTGTTTGTACCTGCCGGTGATATAAGGAATTAAGCTGCTTCTATTTCCCAAAATATAAACTAGTATCCTAATTTAACCCTTTTTAACAGTACACTGACGTTCCATTCCACTGGCAGAATGGAAATCGACTTTTCAATCAGTATAAACAAATTAAATATTTTATCGCCACAAGACTCTTACAAGGTTAGTCAGGACACTGTTGGGTTTCTGTGTGTAGAGTATCATGACTCCATGTTTAGCTGACTGACAACTAAAGCGTTTTTGATTGTAAAACACTGTATACAACTGACACAATAAAATTATAACAATTAAACCTAGTAAAAACTAGATAGAAAAAGAAATACTTACTGTATGAAAAACTGCAAATTCATAAAGTCTTGAGTGTCTATTTTCACATGAGCCATTAAGATGTGAAGTGTGACTTTTTGTTGTTGTTGTTGTTGTTGTCTGTGGGAATCCCTTTCCCATCTGTATCTGTATCTGTATTTGTAGCCATTTAGAATGTATTATTTGTTCGATCTGAAAAAGGTGTTTGCTTTGTGGTTATCCCCAGCATCAACACATACACCACCATAGAACTTGTCATAGATAATGGTTATGCCAAAGATGTGAGTGTTACGACACCGGGGATATGAAGGAAGCAGGATGCACTTGCAGGGTCAAAGTCCAGGAAATCATGAAAAGAAGCAGTAATCCACAAGACAGGGAAAATCACTCGAAACTAGGAAGTGGTCTGGGAACCACGAATGTGGAACTATGGACATCGGAGAAAAGGACTACGGATTAAAGAGCTCGAAACATTTCTAAACTAAACTAACATCAAACTACGCTAATACTCCACACTGAAGCGGAAGCAAACAGGGCTTTTTAAACACAAGGAAATCATACACGAAATCAAAGACACCTGGCAATCATGATTACATCAAATGAACAAGAACCAATGAGAACTAAGGAGGCGGGGACAGAGACATGATGTGAACACAATAACAAAAGCACATGGCCAAGGTAAACAAAACGAGAGTCCCTTTGAATGGGGCTGGAATGCGCTCCGTGGAATGCGGAAGTAGGCTACGCTTCATTTGTAGCGTAGCGAGAGCGGAAAACCTAACAGTGAGATATTTTTTTTTTTTACTTATTGCTTTTAGGCTCCATGTTCTGAAAGTGTACAGGAGCCACTTGAAATGTTTTATTAGCATTAAATTCTGAACATTAGCAGTGTAGTTCCAATTTAGAGCTATAATTGTAAATGTATTTTTCTCCTCAGACAACTGTTTAAAGGTTGCAATATTATATTAAAAAATCTGTAATATTGAGGAACATCTGTTCACATGGTTGGTAACTTTTTTAATGGTGGTCAATGGAAGATGTGTTGTCATGGTAGTGATATCACCAGTTTTTGGTTCCAAACCAGCACTATTTTGGTGCTGGAACAAAATAAAATTGTACTTTATGGTGGAAAAGCATAGACAGTTTCGAGATTAAGCACCTTTCCTCACTCGTGCATTCTGGACATTGATTCAGCCACTGATATCTCATTCAGTACCCATGTCATCAAAGGGAAAAGTAGGTAAAAATCAATCAGGCATTGAAAGATCTTCCGGCTTCGTCTTTCTTTCCATAACCCAACTGACTCATTAACTTCAAAGCCACTGATAGGGGTTTTAATTAAGAGCAATGCAACACAGACACACTGATAAGGCTCTCTGCCATCTCTTACTCTTTCCCTCCTACATTAGACATGCACTATAGCTTAATCTTAGACAAGCAGAAATGATTACTAATCACCAGCAGCCTATATGGCATCGTGGGTCAATAGTGAGAGCTTTGTGTGTATTTTGTATATTTGGATCCCTATTAGTTCCCACAATAGTGAGAGGCACTCTGCCTGCAGTCCAGACTAACACAAGCCAATCAGTCCTGTATAATTTTTCTTTTGTACAAACCCACAGCACTTCACATGTCAGTATTTTCCCCGGTTCCAGCACACCTGATTTGGCTTATTAGGGTCTTGCTAATTAGCCGACGAGCTGAATCATTAGAGCAAACACGGAACTTTGCAGCTTTGTGAGAATGAGGCCTAGTTCACACTAACATGGGTAAATTAGAAAATGCATCTTTTCTTATCCATCCACCTTAAAGCAACATATTTGACCACCTTTTCGAATCTGCTCTCCAAGTAGATATATTTGAAAATGCCATTTTCACACTGTAGGATGGATAAACGAAAATGTAGCTTTTTGAAAATGCTGATGTATAATTGTCATGTGATCTCCACAATTCCATAATCGTGGAACCCATTGCGACACTGTTTTCTGTATCTGTGTTTAATTTCACAGTTTGAGGGTGGTATGGTGGCACAGCAGGAAGTGTTACAGCCCCACAGCTCAGGAGGTTCGATCTGAAGTTCGGGTTCTATGCGGAGTTTCGCATGTTTTCTCCGTGTGGGTTTCCTTTGTTTTCTTCAGTTTCCAGTTTCAGGCGGATTAGATTTAAATTGCCCCTAGGGGTGAATGATGTCCCATCCATGGTGTATTCACACCTAACTGCAAGTGTTGCCTGGATAGACTCAGAATCCACCACAACCCTGACCAGGATAAAGCAATTACTGAAGATGAATGAATGAATTTCATGACTGCTTTATATAGTATACAAGTGAAGTTTTAGTGTACAATAAAGCATCTTTTATGTTTATGGTGGAAATGATGTTAAGGTCATCGGTCAGATATGGAGTGGACAGGAAACTTTTAGAAAACAGAAGACTGCAATGAGAACCAAACATGTTCACGAATCTTTTTTTTAGTACGTGTGAGCTGCTAATATGAGCTGTGAGGCACAAAGTGAACCAAAAGACAGAGCTGTAGTACTTCAGAAATATGGTGTTTTGGATAGACAAACAAAAAGCTAAAATAAGCGCTGGATGCGATACACAAAATTTGTTACGCTACTTATTTATAGAATTATCTAATTATTAATTTAGCACAGGTATGGTCTTGGGTTATTTCTATTTGTCTGATACACAAACTAGGCAATGGTTTATGGAAGTTATTCTGTCTTTGTAATTCTGGCCAATAAAATGAAAGTGTTTTTCAGACCTACATGCCCCTCAGCCAATGTTTTTTTGTTCGTTTGTTTTTACTTTTTTGGCTTGTTTAATTATGTACAGTGTGAAACAAAACCAAACCAAAAGTATAAATTTTGCTTTGATTTCGACTTGGCAAATAAACTCATAGGTGTGAAAAGTAAAGCTCACTATAGAAGTGCCTTCTAAGGATCCCCATAGACATGGAGCAGCACTGGCAGTGTGGGACGATGGCACGGTGGTGTTGCGGTGTTGTGCTCCCCAGGGTGGATCTGCTTCCCTGCCTGTTTGTAGAGGTGAGCTGGGATCCGCCCACCGCTGGGATCAATGGCAGGCCAGATTAATTGCAGGCTATGCTGGAGTGGCGCGCCGGGAGCACACAGCGCTTACAGGCAACCACACACACATACGCACACATATTCAGTAGACAACATCCATCAGCATGCAGGATCCCAGATGAACATCTCTACCCCCCGGAGGCGTAGCTCTTTTGTCTCCAGGTAGCCGAGACCTGGCGAGCGGCCCACTGCCTGCCTCTTTCATGTGGGCGAGGGGAATTATCTCCCTTTATGTGTGGATGTGTGTGATTCATTCAGACTTAGCTTCCATATCTGTGCACTGGAACAGAGCCAGCCACCTGTGAGCTTTGTGTGTGCCGGTGTGTGTGTGTGTGTGTGTGTGTGTGTGTGTGTGTGTGTGTGTGTGTGTGTGTGTGTCAGGGCCCAGTGTACCGGCTCCTGAAACGGCTCTAAAGCGGAGCACACAGAGAGCCTGCAGGGTTAAAGAGATGAACGAGAAGAGAAAGCAAGGGAATAACAACCTGGTTCACTTTAATTAGTGTGTCTGTGTGTGTGTTTCTCCTTTTATTTTGTATTTGCACAATTAAGAATATGGAATGTACATGCCTGTAGTGCACTGGCCTTTACTCTAAGGTGACGTTAATGACCGGTATTTCCCTGTTCTTCAAAGAGAGCTCGCATAAAGAGTCTAATGTGAAAGGTATCAGTGGAGATCCCCATGATGGAGCAAGGCTCAGTAAACATTTCATTTCTCTTTCATTTTGCTTATTTACAATCTATACCATTGCACTTTTAATTTCATAACATTTTTCAACTAAGATTAAAAAATAGCGTATTAGATAAAGTAGTAGTATTCAATCTGTCCTTGATGGAATGTGGTATAAATAAGTTTGTTACATTACATCACATTATGTGCCTTAAGCCTCCGTGTTTTTAGCCCCAATTTCCCTGTTGCTGACTAATTTAGGAGCTCGGCGTCTATCCTCACCCAGCTTGGCATCTACTCTCTGCTGAATCTCTGCTATTTTCAAAGAGGTTTGATAGGCATGCCGATGAACTGTGTATTGTGAGAAGAACAACGAGCCAATGAGAGTCTGAGAGGAAATAAAATTAATTTACTCTCACGTGCAGCAGATCCCTAAATCCAGTTGTCCACTGTATTTATGTGGCAGAGTGCAGGAAAAATGCTTATATATGAAATCATTAGGCATGACATGTGGTTGTTATGAACAGCAAAAATAAAAATGAACACATGATTCTCAGTGACACATAGTATAAAAATAGCTATATTCTTTTGTAGATACAAGTATATATACTGTAAGTAGATACATAACTCCATAAAGCAATGATGACTTATGGACTTACTTAAGATGTTAAAAATAATGTTATAATTATAGAATAATTAAGAATACAACACACTCAAACAGTGAAGTCGTAAAAGTAATTGAGTTTTTTCTGTCTTTCATGTAAAGACAAAGCAATGCACGTATATCTGTTTTATCATCTCACAGGGCTTGACGAAAGCATCCACCACTGCTTTATAAAATATTTATGCAATGCTTATCAATATGTTACAGTGTTATATATGTCATATATGATATAAATAGATTAATACTTTAATTTCCATTCGCACAAGTATACACACACTACATGTACATAGGAATTGTTGTGCAAGTCTTTGTGCCAGAAAGATAAAAGTACTATAAAATCAATCATAACTGAAATAGGTACTGTTCAAATAAAGTGTTACAGAATGTTTCACAAGCCTGTAGATTTATTGCATGAAAACCAAAAAAAATTGAGGCAGGAATTTGATCTCGACCGAGGTGGTTAACCCAACAGGCAAAGGAACAAAGTTAATTCAAGCACTTTTTTCATGTAGTACATAACAATGGTGTAAACATGCCGCAAGCTGTGATTACGTTGTTACATGCTGAATACAGATGTAGCCGATGTGGTCCCTATGCCAGGTTCTGTTGTCACATTGGTGGAAAAGTTCCCGTTAGGGTTGAATCTTGTTTTTTTTTGTTTTTTTTTTGTTGTTTTTTTTTTTAAATTGCAGTAGTGATCTCATAAGAAATTCAACACCAATTCAAATAAATGTGGCTGGATTTAATTTAATTTAAAAGTAAAACTGAAGTAAAATCTACAAATGCTAACCCGAACCTCCAAACGTAACCTTGACCTTGACCTGTAACTTTTATGCCCATGTTGACTGCAAGACTTCAAGAAGGCTTTTATTTATTCAATAAACATCTTCAATAACCACTTAATCCTGGTCAGGGTTCTGGTGAATCTGGAATCTGTACTGGAAGCTCTGGAACTAGGTGGGAATACACACCTGTGCATTGCAGGGCACCATGTCCACACATTCACACACTCATTCACACTTAGGGGCAATTTAGTGTAGCCAGTCCACCTACTGGCATGTTTTTTGGAGGTTGGAAGAAACCATTGAACCCAGAGGAAACGCATGCAGACACAGACGGAACACTACTCATTGCACCATCATTCATTTTTTTGAAGATTTCATCCACATATTCACGAACAAGTGCCAAACAACGGCTCAACAATTTTGGGAAAACAATTCTAAGCAAATTAGATATGGCACAGTAAAGTAGTATATCCAAATGCTTGGCTTGAATGATTCCTTCTATGATGTGTGGTCTGACGTGTCTTCAGTTCCTCATTCCCAACTTTAGTCCCTACCTGTAATTATTTTGCGCTTACTGTTTAACATGCAAAAATGGAAGAACAACTTACAGTCATGGTTTCATCTTATAAATACCCATTAAATATGTATAGAGACATTGTGAAGAAAAATAAAGCCTAGAAGGAAGTGGGCGTCAGCTTACTTTGCTGATCTGCGTGTCATGTGTAAATCACACAACCAATTTTCACACTGATTAGTGCACTGTTTAATTTGTGTTTAACTAGTTAGCTTTAGAAGTTCTCTTCCGTTTCTCGTCAGAACAACAACAACAAAATATACGGGACAGTCCACGCCCATGAGCAGCAACAGTATCAGCCAAAGAATAGAAACAGCAATGAATGTCAATATCTGTAATCAATAAAACGATGAAACAGTGCACTCAGATATCATCCAAGAGCAGATGTCTATATCAGACGTGCTCCTAAGTGGTCTTGGAACAAAGGACTGCAAACAATTCTGGTGCTCATCACTTTCCTGAAAAGTTTCAGCTTATCAGTGAGATCTACACCTGTGGCCCCCAGCCTGCCTCGACCCCTGTGTGTTTTTGTGTGGCCTGTTCAGAATAGCGACAAGTGGCCCCTATTTCAGCACCGGTGAGCTTCTCAGGGCTGTTTATTTGGGAATTGGGCCTTGTGCAGCTTCAATGGTCCCTCATTTTCTATTCTCTCACTACAAACTTATTGCAGAAACACACATGCTTTCTGAAGCTCTCTCCTAAGCCTCTGTAAGACTGTGTTTGGATTATGTGTAGTGAACATACCCCAAACATTATCTTGTGTTTTAAAGTCTAAGTGGTTAGAGCATGTGCAGGTGCATTCTGCTCTCTATATCCTCCTTTTTACAGTAATAAAAAATACTCAAGAATCCATCTTTGTTGCATAAAGCTAAATTTGTTAGCAATCATATAACTAGATTGATGTAATGGCGCATAATGAAATCTTGCGAGTGATTGGCCTCGATGAAATTTGCCATCATTTTGTAACATCAAAGAGAAATGCTTTATTGATTGCTGCCTAGTCACTATCCTGCTCGGAGATAGAAATCTCATGGCTTTGATGTGAGAGTGTCTGGGTCTTACATCAGAGCCTGGGTCAACAACCCTGAAAGGCGAGCCTATTAAGAAAACGTAACAAACACATCGCACTTTTAGAGCAGAAAGAGAAAGGACGAATCTCTATATCAAATAAACATCGCTTCATTGCTGATTATAAAAGAGCAGCAATGCAATTAAGATGCTATGCGCTTGCTAGATTAGCTTTGTACACAAATAGGCCGTCTTTGTTCGACAAACACAATGTAAACACTGAGCCATCTGAGTGTGTGCGTGTGCATGTGTGTGTGATCTACCAAAAAGGTCTGAGCGAGCCGGCACATCAAAGCACAAATGAAGCCCGGTCTTCCTGTTGGATAAGGCCGGTAAACTACTCGACGCTATTAAAGCCGCAGTCTACCTTCATGTGCGTTATCTTCACGGCTGTTAAGCATCGCTCTCTTCCACTTCTCTGAGTCATAGCCGAACAGCTTTTAAAACTGGGAGGAAAAATCACTACTTTCAAACCTCTGCAGGTTTATTTCGTACATGCCAAAGGCTTTTTCACTACTCCACAACTAAATTTAGAAATGACAGTAATGAAAGTACAGTAATAATAGGTTGAGAGTCATGGATGAGGCTTTATTGTGAATATATTCTCTCTAATGTTGTTTAATGCTTTAAACATAGTTTTGCAATCTTTAAAATAGAGCCAAAATGTGTAAAAGGTCCACAATTTGCACAAAGAAAGTCACAGTTATTGTCAAAATTCTGCAACCATTTATTCAAAAGACATTTTATATCTCTTCATATTGAATCAAATATTGCTGGAAAGGTTTTTTCCCCCTAAAACATGATGTAATGTAGTAAATAGATAGATAGATAGATAGATAGATAGATAGATAGATAGATAGATAGATAGATAGATAGACGGACGGACGGACGGACGGACGGACGGACGGACGGATGGACTTAAAATTGTTTCCTGGGATTCTACTGTACTGATTTTAGTTAATCTACTATGTTCCAGGGACCAAGGAAAAAGGTTTGACTTTAAGTGACATTTTAAGTGACACATGCATTCATGTGAATAGTGTTGTTTTAAACGATATCAGGATATTTATAGAAACTGTTATGTGAAAGTATGAACATCAGGTGTGTTATTATTAGTATATTAGTTGAATTACCATTTTTGAAAAAAAAAAAACCTTTATTTATTTACTTCTAACTTTTTTTTACACTACCAGTCAAAGTGTGGATAAACCTGAAGGTCTTCATTTAAAAAAAAACAAAAAACAACTGTTTTAGATTAATAATGAAGGGGGGCACGGTGGCTTAGAGGTTAGCACGTTTGCCTCACACCTCCGGGGTTGGGGGTTCGAGTTTGCATGTTCTCCCCGTGCTTTGGGGGTTTCCTCCAGGTACTCCGGTTTCCTCCCCCAGTGCAAAGACTTGCACAGTAGGCAGATTGGCATTTCCAAATTGTCCGTCGTGTGAATGGGTGTGTGAATGTGTCTGTGATTGTGCCCTGCGATGGATTGACACCCCGTTCAGGGTGTCCCCCGCCTTGTGCCCCAAGTCCCCTGGGATAGGCTCCAGGCTTCCTGCAACCCTGTGTAGGGATGGATGGATGGATTAATAGTGAAGGCATTAGAACATCATATGAAATAACACATATGGAATTATGCAGTGATCAAGAAACATATTAAACAAATCAGAACTATTTTATATTTATATCTTTGTCATTCTTAACAATATTCCTGATGAAGCTTTTCATTCTCTTGGCACTGACTCAACCAGATTCATGATATGAGGAACTTCACCCAGGAGGCTTTTCCTAAACTTCCAAACAGGCCGAGGTGCTCGCTGCTTCTCCTGGGTTATACTACATGAAAACAACTCGCTTGGGGTAACAATTTAATTTTAAGTAAAAAACTACTAATTAGAATGTGTTTTGATTCATATGTATCCTATTTATCTTCTATTATCTACTATTTATTTGTCCAGTTTCACCCTCTATCAAGATGTCTTTAAGTCTGTTAAAAGTATATTAAAATAATGTCAACATTTCTTGACTGGTAATGTGAATTGAATAAGAATATACAGTACTCAGGAAAATGCTCAACCAAACACTCAACACTCTTTTCTGGATTTTAGTATATACAGATTTTTACATATGTAAGCACCATCCAAAAGGTATTAGTCATATTTAAATGATAGTTTACATTCAGTGATTGAAGCAGAAGTGAGGAGCCGACAAACTCTGAGAGACACTGGGGTTTTCCCAGCTCACTTTGTGTCTGAACACGACTTCCCAAGTCTTTGAATGTTGTATTAATATACGGCTGAGGGCGTAATTCAGCACAGGCCACAGATCCTGTCTGCTTTCCACACAGATGGGAAGTTTTATTTTACTGCACTGCTAGTTAAATGTTAGTCACCCATATGAAATATGGCTTTGATAGGGATGGAGAATTGATTTACGGCCTGACTTTTATCATCACTGCCTCATAACCCCTTCACCCTGAAGCACAACCACTTTAGGAGAGAGGAAACCACCTGCTTTGATTTATTGTCAGCACAGACACAGGCCAGAAGCCCAGTTTGATCCTCCTGAACAAGCCGCCAACCTAGCTTTAGCCACCTCGTGATCTGTAAATGTTAAACTGGTCAAACTAAGATAACTGAGTTGCTAAACTGTGTGGGGGAGATTTCAGGTGTTGGAGGGGGATGAAAAAGCTTGTGATGATGGTGAAGGGATTTGTTCAGCAGATGCCGAACTTACACGAGCCAGATTATAATTCAAGCATGTAGTTGAGGAGTTAAGAGTGAACCAACAGTGGCTCTGTGGCAGTCCTGAGATTTGAAACCTCGCAATATAACAGCCCTTTTTAACAGCCCAAAGTCAATAAAGACCAATTAGGTAAGAACACACTAAATTTGACTGAAATCATTTCATTGCAGTCTTTAAGCTCTATCTCTGCATACTCACTAAAGCACGGGACTGCACAGAACTCTGGGACGTCTGACGCCAGTGGTGAAACACTTCACAGACACCATGAAGTTTCGAATTAAAGCTAGAGCATATGGAGGCCTACAGCAATCTAAATACAGTAGGTCAATTTTACTATCAGGAATGCAATCAACAGCGAGAAAACGCTACAGGACCGAAAAACAACAAACAAGTCATTTTATAGCCTATATCACATGCTTTTAATGAGTGTACAGTGGGGGAAAAAATGTTTATCAATTCTTGGGAGTTATCTGGATTTACGCAAGAAGTTCAGATCACACACCCTAATAGACTTGTTTTTATTTATTTATTTATTTAATTATATCAAACCTATTAGAAGTATACAGTACATCAATGCCATAATTCTGTATTATAATTTTCCTTAAAAATGTATTAAAACATTCACATATGGCAAAATGATAATTAAATATCATAATCTGTAAATCATATATATATTTTTTTAAACAAATGGATTTAACTTATTATGATTTTGGTTTATTATTATAAAATCCCCAGTGATCAGACACATACAGATTTAGTAAAATATTAAAACACTATTCATATACTGAATATAACAATTTTATTAATAACAATTAGAGTCAAAATTATACAAAGTATTAAGAAAAATACCTAGCTTTCAGATGACCTAGTGTGTGAAATTATGTTGCTGTTCCTCCTCCAAAAAGCAGTTTGCCTCTGTGTTTGTGTGTGTGTGTGTGTGTGTGTGTGTGTGTGTGTGTGTGTGTGTGTGTGTGTGTGTGTGTGTTTCATGACTCCTGTTTAGTTTTCTGTCATTGAGTGAGACCTTGACTCAACATAAAATTAAGTGCTCTTTTAAAGACTGTTGTCTTTGAAGCCCCACTCTATCACCCTTCCTCCATTATGCTTTTTACGTGGGATGAGAATTAGCAGCGGTATTTTGTGTAGTAATCTTCGTAAACACCATAAACAAGAGTAAGATGCACCTGCGCATCTTAAGCTGTCACTCTTGGGTTCTATGTACGATGTCTGTTCTAAACAAAGCATTAACTGGGCTGAATTTCGATTATTCGAAGCTAACTGGTTTATGTGGACTTATTGAGGCCCGAGCTTTCAAACACTGTGAAATCACTTTTGACTGACATTTGCAAACCAAATTAATCCAAATGTGTCCTTTGTATACTCACTTTATATCCAATATAATATTTTATGTTTATGTTTATTTTTATTATTATTATTCTGAACACTCTTTCTTGCACACTCTACTTTTTGGATTGCTGCTGTCATCTGTGATTTTCCCACTTGGATTAATAAAGTGATCAATCCATCATTGTTTTGTTTTTTTGTTTTTTTTTTGTTTGTTTTTACATTTTGTAGCCAGTGCGATATTATGTCTTTCAATAGTTACTCATAATTCTAAAATAAGAAAAAAAAAACCTACAGTATATAGAAAATTAAATATTTAAATAATAAAAAATATTATTTATTAATAAAATAATAATAGATTTTCTAAGAAATACTGTATCATTATTAAATTATAAATGCAAAATTATTATGCTAGTGATTGTACCTAACAATGCATGAACCATAGCCAAAAAGAAAATTCACCTGTATTCAGTGCTCAGCTCTCCTGGCTTTTTGGCTGACCCACAACAGAACGTAAGATGTTTACACATGGGACCTCATTGTTTCTCAGATAATGCTATTTATTATTCTGTCCAGGGAAGAAAAATTAGAAAACAGATTCCAGAGCACTGATGGTGCTTTATCAGGTTGAGATTGAAAAAGAAAAAGGAAAGGGAAGTGACCTATTACGTGACCTATTACGTGATGTTTGGACTTCCAGGATCAGTCACCACACCTCAGCACAGTGTGTGTGATGTAAATGCCACACGTGTGTGATGTAAACGCCCAGGATAAAGAGAGAGAGAGAGACAGGATGCTCCTCTGAACGGTTGAACCTGAGTTTCTGAGGTGTTCACTGGCCCTACAGACCTTTAAATTTAGAAACTAGTAGATGAAAGCTCTCCAGCCACGGTTCAAGTCCTGCACAGGAACATGCAGAGGGTCATTGGCAAGGCCATCACAGCATACGTGTGTACTTAGACACGTCAAACACAGCACACCCCAGAGGAGATCTGGCCTCCGTGCTCTGGTGCTGCAGACTCTTCACTACTATTTAATTTCTTTATTTTCTTATGTGATCCATTTGAGTAAACAGTATAGGGTAGATAGACAATAGATCTGTATCCGTGTCTCTAAATATTCATATCTGTATTTGTATTTGTATTTAAACTCTAAGTGGGCACGACCTTTTGTTTGTTTGCTTTTTTAAAGGAAAACTAATGAAAAAGAGATAGAATTGCGAGCACTGTCATCATCAGTGTGAGCTGCATCACTTGAGAGATGTGTGCGGGACTATTTCTTAACATCCTGATAACTATTATTATTATGTTTTTTTTTTGTTTTTTTTTGTTAGTACCTGCTCACAATATTTTCTAACCAATGGTTTTATTTACCATTCTTTATTGTAATTATTGTTTATGCTAGTGAATGTGGGGGCACGGGGGCTCAGTAGTTAGCACATTTGCCTTGCACTCAAGGGTTGGGGGTTTGATTCCCACCTCTGCCCTGTGTGCATGGAGTGTGCATGTTCTCCCAGTGCTTCGGGGGTTTCCTCCGGTTTCCTCCCCCAGTCCAAAGACATGCAATGTAGGCTGATTGCCATTTCCAGATTGTTCGTAGAGTGTGAGTGTGCAGGCGATTGTGTCCTGTGATGGGTTGGCACCCCGTCACGGGTGTCCCCTGCCTTGTGCCCTGAGTCTCCTGGGATAGGCTCCCCCGCGACCCTGTGTAAGATAAGCGGTACAGAAAATGGATAGATGGATGTTAATGAATGTGCTCTTTCTTTGTCTTTTTTCCCGTGATGCACACCTCTGGTCTAAAATAAATCTCTAAAAAGTTAATAGTGTGGGCTCCTATTTGTACCGTCCTATTTGCATACATTCTGTATTTGTATCTGTTCAATCTGAATAATATATTAATTAATTTGTCAATGTAATGCTTAAGGAAATAAGCACTTTTTACTACACATGTTCCTATAGCAACTCATTGTATTTTAATGCATTACTTGTAACCATGTGTCCATTAATCTTTTTTTTTTTTTTGTAATATTTCTGTATTCATTGCTGACATGACAACTGAAACTTCTCTCTTTCTGTTTAAGGATTAATGAAGAATCAGGAAGTACACTACCTAGAAGCACAGAATTTAAGAAATTCCTCCTAATATTGAGAATAAATCCAAATCCACTTGAACCCCCTTTCCACAAAAAAACGCATCAAAGCTGCAATTCGAGCTTGAATTCCAACACAGACCTCTTAGGGGGAGAGATGAGCACGTCATCTAGTCAACACAGGCATGTACAGACCTGCAACACACAGACACATCTGGTGTTAATGGTTTACATACGTTCTGTGTGTAGGTGAGGAACAGGCTCCTGTTAGAGCCCTGTAGCAATCTCGTAAAACTTTTATGTTCCATTTGAGTAAAAATTAACCCGTTTTGCTAAAAGTGGAGAAGTAGTGAAAGTGAAAATTTTGATTATGGAAATTATGCGATCTGCTAAATTTCAGTAATAATGACAAAAAGTGAGTTACAGACATTATTAGTGAGTTACAGAGAGCTACAAGGTGAAATAACTGTTAAAATGGAATGACCTTTGTAAGTTTTAAACAAAAGGAGATTTTAGTTGCTATAACATTCCTTCCATCTCTTAATAAAACTCCACCTGCGCACACACACCTGCCATCAGAAAATCACTGGAAGGGATTTAGGTCCATACATTTTTATATAAAATTCATTCATTCATTCATTCATTCATTCATTTATCTGCAGTAACCACTTTATCCTGGTCAGGGTTATGGAATATATGGAGTAGTTTATTATTATTAGATTATGTGGAGTGTCTGTCATACAAGTTATAATATGGAAATAATTAAATATTAGAATATAAACCTATTGTTCATGTTACAGCCGGAACTACTGTCTGAGCCGTGTGGTTACACAAACTTAATGCACATCTCCTGACCAATCAGATTCGAGAATTCAACCGCACTGTGGTATCAAGTACATTACTGTACAGTCTCTTATAGTTAATATTTTCTGAAAACATTGCAGCCATTATTTTACTGTAAAGTTTACAGTAGTCAGTGGGCTGTATTCCAAGTTGGTAACTTAAAGTTCAAAGTTATGTCAATATTTACATTGGGAAAGTTACATGTGTTCAGAGTCATTTTATGCAAGTGTTTAAGTTGATTTCTGGATGGTCTTATCAGATGGACCAGGTGTTCCAATAGTGTCTACACCACTTTAAACACAACACACAGCCTTTAAACACAAACCCTTGCCTTAAAGCCTGAAAAATAAAAGAGGAATAGAAAATGCGGACCGAAGAATTTGCTGTCAAATGTAATACAATGAAACAAGATGAATTGCAAGAGCCAATTTAAAAATAAACAAGTAAAAAGAAGGATTAATATGGGAATATACTGAGACGAGAAGATGACAAGCATTCATAAAATGCTCCTAATTGTAATCATGACATTATGCACAACTTTTTAAGGAAGCACATACAGTATATGATACTGAGTAATGCTATAAGGGCTGATATTGGCCTGAAATGCTGGCTTGGTGTTGATTTAAAATGGCTTTCAATTCAGTCCACTGATGAATTTTATACCTTGAACACTTGTAATGTTGATTGACTCAGCACAGATTGTGCACAGGACACAAGCTGTCTTAAAGCCGCCATCATGTCTGTGATGTTTCACACAACTTGGCAAAAGAAGCTTGCAAAGTCTTGGCTCGGTTACAGTGAGGATGTCAGTATTTTTGCTACAGACAGTTTTAATAGAAGCATTGTATGGAAAACAGAAATCCCCGACGAGCATACCTGCATGCATCTCTGTATATTTTTGGATATACAGTAGATTTAAAAAGGTGGTCTCTCTCAATGAATAGTGATCAGAGCAGAAAGGTGACCAATGATGTTAACTGAGATGATCTCCATTTGTGCATCCCTGCTCCTCTCAACTATTCTAGAAGTCAAAGGCAAACAGCAAGACTTTGTAATCCAACGCTATATCTGCAAATGTGTGAATCACTGAGTCTGGGCGATGCCTAAACATCTCCCGAACCTGTACAGCAGGCAGGGTGTCAGTACCTGTCAGAGCTCATATATCATAGTCTGCAACCAGCCAGAAGACCCTCCAGGCCTTTCACTGCTGGAAAGCTGGGTCCCTGGGTCATTCCTTCTCTGAGTCATCTGGCTCCATTTCCCTTCACATCGATCCAAACCCAAGATTTTCTCATTTTCTTAAATCCAAACCTTTGTGTGTGTGTGTGTGTGTGTGTGTGTGTGTGTGTGTGTGTGTGTGTGTGTGTGTGTGTGTGTGTGTGTGTGTTTTGTTAAATGGTTTCAGATCAGCAGACAAGGCTGTTTTCTAGTAACACCTCAAAATAACAAGCTTCCGACTCCCTAGGGCACAGCCACGGCAATCAGGAGATAATTATGACATTTTGGTGGTTTATAGCCTACACACACACACACACACACACACACACACACACACACACACACACACACACACACACACACACACGAGTTCTTGACACACCTACTTTTCAAGGTACAGTCCCAAGCCACAGAACTCCCAAGATGAGCCTGGGGTGTGTTCCCTATCCTGTATGGAAAGCTTTTGAAAGCTCATTTCTGCAGTATGGTAACACAACAACATCATGTGAGGTAACCACAACCGGTACGACTTAACCCATTGCCAGATAGATGGTAAAAAATGCAGAGCCGTAGGGAGTCTAAATCAGCCAGATGAGTCACGGTGGAAAAATTCCTGTCTTTGACACACTTTTCAATAGTTGCAACTCTTTTATTTAAAAAGAATTACCTGGTGTTGGGTCACAATGAAAAAAAAAAAAACCCACCTGAGTCATTTAGTAACATGTGACAGACATAAGATGGCTCTTATTACTGTTTTCACATTGGAGTGCTCTTCTAGGATAAGATCCATTTTTGTTTTGTTGGGACTGGAGGACTAAAAACTAATCTATCAATAGCTTGACAATGAAACTATTCAGGTTAAGGAGTGCTTTATATCACAAGGAATGGTGTGGGGCAAGCTATTATACACATACACATACACATACACACTCAAACACAGCTGCATTTTTGATTTCTATTAAAAAAAAAAAAAAAAAGTTTGTCCAGTCTGTAATGCCCAAATGTTTCCTCTGAATTCCAAGTATGAAAAGTTGCAAAGTTGTATACTTTTAATTTGACCTAAATGTGAGAAACAAGTTGTTACCGTTAGTGGCTTAGTGGTTAGTATGTATGCCTCGCACCTCTGAGGTTGGGGGTTAGGGTTAGGAATCCTGCCTCTGCTCTGTGTCCAGGATGTCCCCCGCCTTGTGCCCTGAGTCCCCTGGGATAGACTCCAGGCTCCCCTGCGACCCTGTGTAGGATAAGGGGTACAGAAAATGGATGGATAGATGGAAGTTGTTACTCTTTCATTAAAAAGAAAACACTTTAAAACGCTAAACATACATTGTTTAGTATGCATACTGTTGTCTGTCCTTTTGTACTATGATTGAACAATGTGTGCTTAATTTTATGTGTCTTAGTGGTTAGCATGTTTGCCTCGCACCTCCAGGGTTGGGGGTTCGATTCCTGCCTCTGTCTGGTGTGCGCGGAGTTTGCATGTTCTCCCCGTTCTGGGTTTCCTCTGGGTACTCCGGTTTCCTCCCCCAGTAAAAGGACATGAGTTGTAGGCTGATTGGCATTTCCAAATTGTCCATAGTCTGTGAATAGGTATGTGAATGTGTGTGCGATGTGCACTGCGATGGGTTGGAACCCCGTCCAGGGTGTTTCCCGCCTAGTGCCTCAAGTCATCTGGTATAGGCTCCAGGCTCCCTGTGACCCTGTGTAGGACAAGTGGTACAGAAACTGGATGGATGTTAGAATAATAGACATTAGAATATAAACTATTATAAAGAAACCTAAGATCTACAGTAGGCAGGATTAAATCACAGTCCTATCAACACTCAAACTCTGAATGGGATTAAAGTCTGCTTTACTGTGATTCACATACGCCACTGAATCATGCTAAATGGCTTCTATGAGTCCTCTCCCAATGTCCCAGTATGAATCAGAGCAGGAGAAGGAGTTGGGGGGTTGGAGGGGAGCTCAGACTTTCACTGTGGGCAAGGACAGAAGTCTGGCTTAGCCAATGCAAAGCCTGTTTTGCTTGGAAGACATCTCTAGTACATTAAAATAATTAGAAACAAATTGTCCAAGCATGTTCCTCCATCAGCCATAGCCAAAACTGTCAGAGGGACCGGCGCAGAAAGGAAAGTAGGGAAGGAAAGGAATCCTGTTCTGAGGCGCCCGCGACCACAGCAGAGATAGCACCGACTCCTGGCACGAGAACGTAATATGAATAAATCACGTTATAATCCCTGTCACCACAAGAAGAGGGAGAGAGAGCAGAGAAAGAGCGGGGAAAGCAAGAAATCAAGCCAAGCATATGGCTCTGGGAAAGAAAGAAAGAACGACAGAAGGAGGGTGAGTGGAGAGAGAGAGAGCGAGAGAGAGAGAGCGAGAGAGAGAGAGAGAGAGAGAGAGAGAGTGCAGTCATACAGTTGGGAACAATAGGCGTCTTTCATATGAGCTCAGAAAGCGCTGAGTAGAAGAAGATCTTGGGGTGACATTTCAAAGGCTGGGTGACAGCGTGGGCTGCTGTGTGCCATCCGAGGCCTGGAGAGCTGAGAAAGCAAAGCGGTGGCAGGAAAGCACCAGTGAGGATCAGGGAGGTTTCTCCTGTGTGTGTGTGTGTGTGTGTGTGTGTGTGTGTGTGTGTGTGTGTGTGTGTGTGTGTGTGTGTGTGTGTGTGTGTGTGTGTGTGTCAAGCTCTGTGGGTGGGGCATGAGGGAGAGGGGCCTCCAGCCCAGACATGAAAAGGCATTCTTTCATCATTGCTAATCTGCAAAACATAAACATTAGAGCATCTCTGTCTGTCTGTCTGTCTTTCTCTCTTTCTGTCTCTTTCTCTCCCCCTCTCTATCTGTCTCTCTGTCACATTCTCTTTTGCTATCTTTGTCTCTCTTTCTCCTTCCCTCTTACTGTTTCTTTCTCTATCTCTTTCTCTCTGTCCCTCTCTATCACTTTCTCTGTATCTCTCTCTCTCTCTCTCTCTCTCTCTCTCTCTCTCTCTCTCTCTCTCTCTCTCTCTCTCTCTCTCTGTGGTCTGTGGTTTGGGATGTGGGCCCTCATGTTTTTGGTGCGTGAGGAGCTCCGTCTGTTTGTTTATGTTTGTGAGAGTCGTATGAAGGCATATCAATTGACAAATCGATGTTCCTGGCATCTTGATGCAAGTTTTGAGGGAAGCAATAATTGCTTGCCCGCCTCTTTGTCATGGGACATAGCACACGAGCAATGTGCATGCGTGTGCATGTGTGTGTGTGTGTGTGTGTGTGTGTGTGTGTGTGTGTGTGTGTGTGTGTGTGTGTGTGTGTGTGTGTGTGACCATGTGAATGCATGAAAACATGAGTCAGTCCCTGTATGTAATCAGGGTATTTGTGTGTGTCAAGCAATGCTCTGTGTTTTGTGTTTTGTGTTTTGTGTGTGTGTGTGTGTGTGTGTGTGTGTGTGTGTGTGTGTGTGTGTGTGTGTGTGTGTGTGTGTGTGAGAGAGAGAGACAGTCCTTGGTATATCCACAAACTGACTCGGTATAAGTGCTTTTTTTTACACACTAATCACGCAAGTCATCACAGTAATTGAGTTTAGGCAGCTAAATGTGGCAGAAGCGCATTAGCGGCTCCGACACGGCTCTGTGATTTGATATTGCTGCTAATCGGCTGTCGAGATTCCAAAAAACGTGTCACTCGTTGCTGGACTGGAGAGCCAGTCATTGGAAACTTGATCTGCTGAGAGAAAAAAGCAGAAGGAACCTGAGACAAGAGCTCTTGGGGCAAAAATACCCAGATTCAAGAGAAGAACAACCTGTACGTCTGTACAGAAATTTAAACCCAGGCTTTATACACTCTCTGATTTTTCTCTTCTGCTTTCTCCCTTAAGGCTTAACTACATCAGCGTTCCAGGGGTACCGAAAACCACAGTTCCAAGTGGAGCCCAACTCGTTAACCTCACAACTAGACTGAGGGATTATTTATTGGATTATGATGTGTTCAAATAGCCTAAACAAAGAAAAGTCATATCTTCTTATTCATTTCTTTATTTATTTATTTGTAAATTGTGAATAGTTATGTTTGTATTTTGGCTTTGAGAACCACACATCATCTAAAAAAGGAAATACAGTCTAGAGTGACTGGAAACATCACTGCTCACAGTGATGTTTTCATGGTATTCATTAAGTTTGGTGACATGCTGGCTAGCTTCCTCTTGCAAGTTTGCTTTAAAACAGGATTAGGACTTATTTTAATGCAGTGTTAATGCAGTAATATTAAAGACATGGCCATGAATTAATATATTGACCTGAGCTCACAAGTTAATACGTCATACATAATGTGTGATCTCCAATTAATTTTTTGGCAAAGATGGCCAAAAAAAGGTGATGCAGGCTAATGGTATATCCATGTTGCAATACCAGTGACTCCAGTATGTCCTCTTTTGTGTGTGTGTGTTATTCCAAAACTAAAGTAAAATTATATCTCTATGTGCAGGTTCCTGTGGTCACAATAAAAATGCAATAATTGCCACAAATTAAGTACTGTGTAGCCATGAAGTAATAAACTTCACTCATAGCCTCAATATATTAAATCAAGGCCAGATCGTAGTTCCAAAAATAATCACCATTCGTCACCTTAGCAGCTCTGTAGTTTATGAACAGTATATGTGAGTTTATTCCCAAAGTTTGTATAATTTCTTTCAGGTCTGTACCTCCAGGAGGGAATTCTATATAAATAAGTTGGCAAATATAAATAAGTTATTTATGCTGTTCTTCTCAGTGGGTTTATGTTATTTAAATCACATTTGGTTATTAGCCTGCAATTAAATTGATTTTGTTTGTCATGTTTAGTTGGTCTGAATGACATTGAAGATCGTTAAAGATGCAGTGAATGATTTTACAGAATTGTTTTAGTTTCAGAAAAAACTGAAACACACTATGAAATATGTGAATTGTATGAAATATGTGAATAAATTATGTTAATGTTTTGTCTAACAACCTCTTTGGTGGAATTTTTGTTATTCCCTTTTATTACTATTGATCAGTGATTGGTCATTGGGGAACAGTGTAGATCAGTGATTGGTCATTGGGGAACAGTTTGTGATCAGTGATTGGTCATTGGGGAACAGTGGTGATCAGTAATTGGTCATTGGGAAACAGTGGTGATTGTCCATTGGGGAACAGTGTTTATCACTGATTGGTCATTGGGGAACAGTGGTGATCAGTGATTGGTCATTGGGGAACAGTGGTGATCAGTGATTGGTCATTGGGGAACAGTTTGTGATCAGTGATTGGTCATTGGGGAACAGTGGTGATAAGTGATTGGTCATTGGGAAACAGTGGTGATTGTCCATTGGGGAACAGTGGTGATCCGTGATTGGTCACTGGGGAACAGTGGTGATCAGAGATTGGTCATTGGGGAATAGTGGTAATCAGTGATTGGTCATTGGGAACAATGGAGACTTGGCCGTAAGCACAACACAGTCAGGCATTACACACTGATGGTGAGTGGAGTGAACCTGCTCTCTCAATTCATATATCAGTAGCTTTGATGTGAGCTGGAGAGCCATATCGAGTTCAAGACTGTCACTAGCGTGTGCTCAAAAAGTCACTAGATTTGAAGCTAGGATCTGTTTTGAATAAAAGTCGCTAAAAGGGTCTAAAAAGTTGTCAAATCTAGTTGGCAACACTGAGCATACCATTTATCTAGGAAAAGCTAATTAAGAAGTTGACCATATCCACTACTAATCTGTGAACATACCAAACAGCCCTAAACTCAATTAGGATGCAAGATATTAGACTCTGTGTCCATGGTATACTTCCTTACCAGCACAGACTGAACCTGGTCATGATTCGTGACTTTGAGTACAAATGTGTATTGTAACCCCAGCTTCACTCTCCATCATTAATGTAAGCTAAGCAGATGGAGAGCAAGAGTGTGAACGAGGGAGAAAGAAGGAGAGCCTGCACACAGGGCCAAGCTGTTTAGCAGATAAGGCCACTGCATTAATGTGACCGTATTGGAGTAATCCAGTTTTCGAGCCTCTCAGCTCTCACACTGCTGCTGCATTCAACTGTGTATCTGTGACAGATTAGACCAGATCCCACTGGATTACCTCCAACACACCAAACCCCCTGACGTTGACCATGAGTCGTGATGTACCCCCTCTTATAGCCTCTCCCATTCTCTCTCTCTCTCTCTCTCTCTCTCTCTCTCTCTCTCTCTCTCTCTCTCTCTCTGAGAGGAAGTGAGAGAGAGAGAGAGAGAGTGAGAGAGAGAGAGAGAGAGAGTACAGTTGTTTTTTTCTGTTATTGTTAATATTCTTCTTAGTATTATTGTGACCACTGCTATTAATATCTTATTACTAAAGTATTACTATGGCGATTGTTGAGATTAGTAGTGTTAGTATTGGCACTTTTCTGTTCCTGAATGTTTTGTACGGAATGAGTGGAAGAATATAAAGAAAGAAAAGAGTAATGGAATAGACTAAAATCGAGTAAAAATGATGGCAAATGGTGGGTAGAAAAATATAAAGTGTATAAAATAGAAATGGAGAGAAGGAAAAGAAAATGAAAGGAAAATAGGGTGTAGAAGAATAGGAGTGACAGAAAGAGAAAATGGACAAAAGAGAGAGACAGAGAGAAATTGAGGGGAAGAGACAGAGAAAGATGAAATAAGAGAGTGAGACAGAGAGAGAAAGGTTATGAGAGGGATTGAGAGAAAAAAAAGTGAAAAGAAATGAGAAATGGAATATGAGAGAAAGGGGAAAAGTTTGAAATAGCAGGCAAAGCCAGTGTAAATAACTGTATTAGTTCTTCTTTTTTCTTTTTCAAATAACATTATTATTATTATTATTATTATTATTATTATTATTATTATTATTATTATTATTATTATTATTATTATCAATATTTTTATACTATTTAAATGCTTTAGTGATGGCGGTGAACTACAGTTTAGTTTATCTGAATCAAGTTATCAGAATCTGAGCAAATAAAGAGTGAGACAGAGATAGCAAGAGAGCGATGTAATAATCCTAGTGAGAGATGGAGATAAAGGCAGATAGAGAGACAGAGGTAGAGAGAGATAGACAGAGAGATAAAGACATCTAAAAATGGAGTGAGGGAAACAGAGGTAGAGAAAGAAAGAGAGACAATTAGAAAAAGACAAAGACAGATAGAGATAGATTGAGAAAAAAAGATAGAAAGTGAGATAAGATTGAGAGGTAGAGAGAGACAAAAAGGGAGAGCGATAGAGACAGCAAGAGATAGACGGTGATAGAGGTGATTAGAGATAAAAGTTAGAGATAGGTGGATAGATAGATGCGAGAGAGAGAGAGAGAGAGAGAGAGAGAGAGAGAGAGAGAGAGAGAGAGAGAGAGCTAATCCCCTGTTTTGTGTGGGATGAATATGATCGTCACTCCGCTCTGTTCCTGTCTGCTGTGTCAGAGTCTCAGGCTGTAGAAGGGTTTGCTGAGTGTTGTGCTGGTGAGCATTAGTGTGCACAGGCATTAGCGCTGTCCATTCACACACACACACACACACACACACACACACACACACACACACACACACACACTCACACACACACGCTTCCAAACACACTGATCCTCTCACATGTCCGAACGCTGACTACACACTTTAGCTCTATTGTGAACAGGTTTAATCTGGGCCACACACAAGAGCTCAGTACTCCTTTAGCTACTAATCCCACTGCAGTACCGAGACCTGGTCCTGCTTAAGATGTCATTCTTTCTGATTCTCAGAGCCTGGACGCTGTTTAGGGCTTACCGCTGCTCTTAAAGCTGCGCGTATGTGCTCTTATTTCTTGGTGCATAAGTCCAGAGAGATTCTTTAACTGCGGAGATGTTATTGCAGACAGTAATAGAAGCACGCTATACTCTTTGAACTTCACAGATGAATGGCCCTTAGAGAGAAATGAAGCAGACTTGAAATACAAATTGGAAAAGCAGGAGGCCTTTGTTCTCCGCGGCATCGCCATTAACAGTGACCTCTAGTGGGCAACCATCTGTATAACAGATAAATTGTGGTAGTTAATTGCTCAGTGGTCTTTTCTTGACATTGGTATTTCTTACATTCTCAAGATTACACTCCCCAGATGTGTTCACAGCAACACATAGTTATTTCTTGTGTCTTGTGGACAACTCATTTTGTGTTAATTCTAGCAGCATAGTCGATGAGCAAATGTGTCTTTAAGTAAAATGCACAACACCCATCTAACTGTGAGGGAAAGTTAAGAGCAGTTAACAATGTGATTGGGCGATGATTTAACACAGCATGCTGGCCAGATGTGTAGTTTTCTACATATTTAATACAATATGACACAAAATGATTTGAATAAGGAATAAAACATGATGCTGTTTTAGGAAAATAATTAACAACAGGGTGGTGCGAAACAGGGTTACTGTTACCACCTCGAAGTTAATTACTTTCCTATAACGGCACATCCTGAAGTGTGTTATTCCTCTTATACCGCAGTATGTTTTCACTTATTAATGTATGGCGCTTCATACTTTTTATCTATTTATAGTTTATAGGTATTTAATCCTGTCGAATATACAGCCAACAAGTCCGTTCCTGTTACATTATAACAGCTATGAACAGTTGTTTCCTCACCAGCCTGTCTTTTTCTCTCTTTCCTGAAGATCCGAGATGTCAGAGAAAACCGGAAAGTGCAAAATCATGTCTGGAAGTCTTTCTTGTGTCGGAAACCGTAAAGTTACAGCTTTACCTCTGAGTGTCACAAAAGCACTGACACTAGAGACTCCTTCTATCATTGTTAAATAAACATCACTTTACAGAAATCCTCATTATATCAACATTTTTTTAAAAAAGCTGTTCCTGTAGCGCATTAATAGAAAACTGTGTTAGGGCTGCTGTTATAGAAAATGAACGAACACCTTCTGACCAATCAGAATTGAGAATTCAACAGCACTGTAGTATGAACTGTCATAATGTAAGAAGTGTGTTGTTAACTAACACATCATTTTTGGAAGTTTACCTTTCTTAGTTTTTACTAATAGTTTTACATAAAATTCCACAAAAAAAAAAAAAAAACGTCCACAAATACACTTTCTGTTGCACTGTGTGTTGTAGTGTGCTGGATTCTCTGCTTACACTGAACGTAGAAAGTGATTAGGGTCTGTTTTTCTTCCCATTACTTAATTAACATTACATCTTATGTAAACTGAAATATATCTCCACCCTCAGTATCCTTCACACCCTTCTGTTCTGTATATTACTTAGCAATACACGTCCCACTGACCCAGTCAATCTCTTTAAATTGTAAATCAATGCAACTGCAAAATCTGTTTGAAACTACACAGTGTATCTTATCTCTATCACAATTGTCAATAATGTAAAAATATTTACGAAAGCAGATCTGCAAAAGCTCTTCCCGTGCTTGGATCACCAGTGTGACTATAGATAAAACGTTGTGGAAATGTAACCTTTAATAATAATGTGACTCAAGTCACCTTTTTTTGCTTCATATTTAGACAAATCAGACATTTTTAGTATTGTCTGAACTTCAGTAAACTTCGGTTAGAACTCCAGAAAGCCAGGTCTTTTTTTTAACTACAGAATTCCAACCAAAAAAGCTAATCTACCCAAGCAAACCAGATTCCCTCTAGAATGAACTCTATCATAATGATGTTCTCTCTAGAAAGCCTGTGAATAATTTAAAAAACAATCGATTGGACTAAATCTGGTCCCAGTTTAAGCACCTCTGCTTACAGAAAGTGTGCAGCGAGCCGTGAGTGCTGGCATGCGGTCTGGATTTGGTGTAAGTGCGTTTGAATGTCCTGGAGCAGACACAAAGACGGGACGAGGCAGGGTCCACGGACGCCACAACACCAGCGCGGCCTCATTGTTTTCTGCTCTTTTCATCTCCCCTCGTTCTCTCCAAATATTTGGAGGAACGCTCGGAATAACATGGAGGTACTGAGAAAGTCGACCTTGTATATTGTTGAAAGGAACTCTGGCAGCGCAACTTTCCTTCAAAGTCCTTTTTTTTGCCTTATTATGTTTTGAGGTTTCTTTTTTCATGCGTCGTGTGTTTTGGGATGCGGAACAATATGGAGGATATCTTATTGTTCCAGGACTCAGGTTGGAGATAGGGGGTGGCAGGCTCATTTATTTTTCATGTCTTCTTGAGAACCAAACACATGGAGGAGAAGTGAAGGTCACGTAACAGCAACAAATAATTACGTTCTATGACTCATAGTGTAGCACAAAGCAAACCTAAGGCAAGGTTCAAACCAAATCATTAAATGCCTACATGTCCTAAATCAGGGGTCATCACATGGCGGACCCGGGAAATCTGTTCAAGCATTTCAGACTTGAACAGAGTTTTTTTTTTTTTTTTTTTTAAATGCTGTAACCAATCAGCGTATGCAAAAATAAAGAAATAAATTAAAAAAAACTGCCCATAGTGCAGTGATTCTAGTTAAAAAAGTACCAGCTCAGCCTCTGTAGCATATCCTCCATTTTTTTTATTATCCAATCACATACATTTATGTCAGTTTTTTAGCTGAAAGCATGTCATCAGACCAGAGCCTAGCTACAGGGATAGAGATATTGCTAAGAAAGGAGAGAATTTTCACTTAAAAAAATGAAATAGATTTTCATTTTATTTACCCTCTCTGGTATGAAAGCAATCGAACAACATGGCTTGTTTAAAAAAAAAAAAAAAGAGTCAACCATGAAATTTTTTGGACAGAGAAGTATGCGTTTATTGTCTCTACATCACATTCAAAATAGATATCTCTGTATTATCTGTGGTGCTAGGTAAAAGTGGTGATATAAATTGAAACGAAACATAAGCACTTCGAATGGTCTTATTTATAGCCAAAAACTAATCATTAATATTTATTTAACAGCACCTGAACAAATAACATGACAAACAAAAGAGTAAAATAAAAAGGTAAACCGTGCATGAAGGTCGAGAGCACTGTTTATAATGTGATCAATAAGAGCCATGGTGTAGTTTGCAAGCAGGCCGCAGAGCACTTTTTTTTTCTTGCCAAGCGTTTGATGAGGCATTCTATAGGATGTTGGATTGATTAGGCCCTGAGGCAATCCCATGGTGCAGCTCTGTCACTGTGCCTGTATGACTGACAGCTCTAATGATGTGTGCAATCACCAGGCAAAGAAACAGCAGAGCTGCCAGAAGTTCAATCAGTCTAAACAAAGTCCAAAGTGTCATCTGTTCCTCTGCAGAGACCTGAGGTAAGTGGGAGTCTCTCAGGGACGACAAGACCATTCGATGCCTTTAGGCTTCTCTCTTTCAACCTTCTGCCTTAGAAAACAGAGGGTTTGATTGACAGCTCAGGCTGATCTCTGTCAGAAACAGAGAGATGGGTTAAAATCAAGCACTTTGCCCTAACTATTATTTAAGAGTGATTCAAATTATTCTGGATATCTTACCTACACTTACCAGCATTCTTCAACTCCCATGTCTGGGGCATTTTGTTTTTCATGTATCCTATGTATCCATTTTTATAAGTCCCATTCTCTCTCCTTTTCTCTTGCTCTCTGTGTTGGATGACGGGGGGATGAAACCTATAAAGGCTCATCATCACTTTGTTCTATTATTCACCAGCTCGGTCTTCAGAACTCGCTCAGGCTTCACTCTACTAACAGTAGGGGAGAGAGAGAGAGACAGAGAGAAAGAGAGAGAGAGAGAGAGAGAGAGAGAGAGAGAGGGATCAGTTTGTAGACAGACAACCACTGAAATAAAAATCATAACAACAACGCTCACAAAATAACCATGTTCACAAAGCAAACACATCCACAATGAATGAAATGGTGTTTTGCACCTCTCACACTAGATTTGGCTTGACATGGACAAAGATTAGAAATGCATGAATGGTTGGATTTCATCTTCCTCAACAGCATTTCATACTGTAAGCAAAGCTTTATATAGGGTAGTACATACTCTCTAACACACAGCACAACTTAATTAATACACATCAGTCTTTTCAGTCTTTTCAGACAAAAACACAATGAAGGCTGCTGGGTTTTGCTGCAAAAGTAAGAAGCAAGTGTGAAAGTCGAAGTCTCCAGAAGAACTGTGGCTGGTTCTGCAAGATGCTCAATAAAACTTACCAGCTCATTTCCTTATAAAAGTGCACAAATTGTACCGGAGACTACTATTTTTATTTTTATTTTTATTTTTTTGCCACACCAAATATTGCATTTGTTTAATTTACTAATGTTTACTGCTCTTTACTGTATTTTTTTTTTTAAATGTAGAAACATTTAATTTCATTATTTTGAAGGCATCTTTGCTCTACAGCATTTCTTTGCATGTGCCTAAAACCTTTGCACAGTACTGTATATTGTTAAAATTGCAATACAAATTCAAAATGGAATCATGGATATGGTGAATGATATGGTTTTCTGTAATGAGATGTTTTATTTAACATTTATGGAAGGAGTCTCCAGTGTCAGTGCTTTGTAACAGTCAGAGATAAAGTTGTAGCTTTAAATTGTCAAACAAGGGCAGGGCTTCAACACAGTGGACTTTTTCCACTATTTTTCATCTTATTAACTTCAAGAGAGAGAAAAAAAAGAGGTCGGTGAGGAAAAAATGTAATCATTGACAAATTGCTGTTGTATAAGAGGAATAAAATACTCCAAGAAGTGCTGATATTGGAAAATGAACAACATTGGGATAGTAGCAGTAACTCCAGTAACAGTGACAAGACACAAATGTTAATTATTTTAATAAAACAGCAAGTGCTCACGTTTTATTCTTTATTTAATCCACATTTAGTAACTAATTTTTATTCACTAGTTGCTACAATGTAGTTACACTGTAATAATGAGCATAGTATTACCACTGCGTCAAAGAACTGTTCAGTAGTTATAGCTTTACTTTGTTTACTGATCCATTGATACAATTACTTTTTTCTTTCTTTTTTTCTTTACACCACTCATTGGTACCAAATTTGTACGTTAAAAGCGAACGTTTGCTTTTACTTTGTTTTGTTTTTTTCCTCCCCACAGGCATTTAGCAGCACTTTGGTGATAAGGACCAGATGAGAGTTTAGCACAAACAATACTGGATGCTTTGATGTGCTCTTAGATTAAGTTAAATCTACAGTGATGCCTACAGAAATCCTTTCATACATATAGAAGCAAAAGTACACACTCTCTCTCTCTCTCTGACACACACACACACACACACACACACACACACACACACACACACACACACACACACACACACACACACACACACACACACACACACACAGTGCTGGGGCTCTCCCTGAGGTGCGCAAAACAGGAATCATGAAAGGACATGTTTGTGTAGCACTGTGGCACCTCGAGATTTGTACAGAGCTTGTAGACAGCTTCTGATGAACCGTTCTCCAAAGACTAGTGAGGAAGTGTTGGGTTTCAGAAGTATATCACGGAACTTGTGTAACTGGACTTCAGCAGAGACCAAACTTTAAGCTTTTACTCCTTTGAATTGCTCATGTTTAAAACCAATGTATGAAGTAGGCAAAGCTCTTGAGAGCAATGTCGATGTTATCCAATCAACCAAAAACCAAAGAGGTTTAATCTGAAGTTTCTACAGGAAGTAACTGAAGTTTTTGAACTGATTTGCAAACTAGGTGCAAAGTGACCTAATATGAGCCTGGTTTTTCCACAGATTTAAGAATGTTCATGTACACTGATCAGCCATAACATTAAAACCAGTGATAGGTGAAGTTGATTGATTATACCGTTACAATGGCACCTGTCAAGGGGTGGGATATATTAAGCAGCAAGTGAACAGTCAGTTCTCTAAGTTGATGTGTTGGAAGTGGGGGAAAATGGGCAAGAGTAAGGATCTGAGTGACTTTGACAAGGGCCAAATTGTGATGGCTAGACGACTGGATCAGAGCATCTCTAAAACAGAAGGTCTTGTGGGGTGTTCCCAGTATGCAGTGGTTAGTACCTACCAAAAGTGGTCCAAGGAAGGACAACCAGTGAACTGGTGACAGGGTCATAGCCGTCCAAGGCTCACTGATGCACATGGGCAGTGAAAGCTAGCCTATCTGGTCCGATCCCACAGAAGAGCTACTATAGCACAAACTGCTGAAAAAGATCATGCTGGCTGTGATAGAAAGGTGTCAGAACACATAGTGCATCGCAGCTTGCTGTGTATGGGGCTGCGTAGCCGCAGACCGGTCAGAGTGCCCATGCTGACCCCTGTCCACTGCCAAAAGCACCTACAATGAGCATGTGAGCATCAGAACTGGACCAGCAATCAATGGAACAAGGTGGACTGGTCTGATGAATCACGTTTTCTTTTACATCATGTGGACGGCCGGGTGTGTCAGGGTTGCTAACCTGGAGAAGAGATGGTACCAGGATGCACTATGGAAAGAAGGCAAGCTGGCAGATCAGTGTGATGCTCTGGGCAATGTTCTGCTGGGAAACCTTGGGTTCTGGCATTCATTTGGATATTACTTTGACCCGTACCACGTAAACACTGTTGCAGACCAAGTACACTCCTTCATGGCATTCCTTAATGGCAGTGGCCTCTTTCAACAGGATAATGTGCCCTGCCATACTGCAGAAATTGTTCAGGAATGGTTTGAGGAACATGACAAAGACTTCAAGGTGTTGACTTGGCCTCCAAATTCCCCAGATCTCAATCCAATCGAGCATCTGTGGGATGTGCTGGACAAACCAGTCTGATCCATTGAGGCCCCACCTCACAACTTACAGGACTTAAATGATCTGCTGTGAACGTCTTGGTGTCAGATACCACAGCACACCTTCAGAGGTCTTGTGGAGTCCATGCCTTGATGGCTCAGAGCTATAAACCATATACATACTGCGTATATATGGTTTATAGCTCTGACCCAAAGGATAGCAAAGGAGCATCGCAGACATTTTGACAGCCAGCATCTGATTACACACTGCACTGATTAGGTTTATGTCCATTTAGCTACAGCGTGTAGATTTCCAACAACTTGATCAAAGCATGACGTTCACTGTGTGAGGAAATCACACTTAGCTCGCAAAGTTTTGGACTTTACACAGACTGAGAGTTTTTATCACTGTGTTTGTTAAATAGTTCTTTACCCAGATGATACAGGATGATAGCCGAAACAGGATAATAAAGTATATAAAAACATTTCCATTTCATTTTGGTGAATTACATTTACAGTTTCTTAGCGCAGAGTCAAAGAAAGTTATAGTTTGCCAGAATTCTGGTACAGAAACATCAGATGGGATCTCAGACCACACCATATACAAACTATTCAATGAAAACAAAAGAAGTATCTATTCTATTCTATTCTATTCTATTCTATTCTACTCTATTACATATTCTACTGTATTAGTAATTCCATTTTCTACTCTGCACAATTCTATTGTACTCTATTCTATTTTAATATACACTTTTCTAATCTATTCTATTCTACTGTATTTTACTCTACCATATTCTACTCTACCATATTCTACTATATTCTATTCTATTCTTTATAAATTTGTAAGCAAGATAGCAAACACACACATGATTCTATTTTAGTCTAGCTGTTTCTATTTTAATATATTGCCATCTATTCCACTCTATTTTAATACATTCTATTCTACTGTATTCTGTTCTATTCTATTCTTAATAAATGTGTAAGCTGTTGAGTAAACAATCGCACTATTCTATTTTACTCTATTTGTTTCTATTATACTATATTCTGCTGCATTCTATTCTACTCTATTCTATTTTACTATATTATGCTGTATTATAGTCTATTCTAATCTGTTCAATTCTATTCCACTCTATTTTAATATATTCTCTTATCACAGGACATAAATAACCATCAGATCTTTTTGTGCTAGAAATGAGTTGCAGACATGAACTTGTGCCTGAAGTAACATCATACATCATAAGGATCAGTAAAAACAGTAAGAAACATTAACACAAGTACATACATTTACTTATGTATTTCTGTGTGTCCTGTCCTATGGTAAATTCTTCACAAATGTAAACAGGTCCTGATTAAAACTGCACACACACACAGTGTTTTGTACAGAACAACATGGAACCTGGGTGAAGTGATTGGATTCAAATGACTATATATATATATATATATATATATATATATATATATATATATATATATATATATATATATATATATATATATATACTAACTGTTAACCATTTGTATAGTTTGCAGTATTATTGTAGTAGTCTTTTCTCTTACATTTATTATAGTACTCAGAAATGAACAAACAAACAGAAGGATATGATGTGGGCTGTTACAGAAAACAGGACAATTAGGCGGAGAAAAAAATATGATGAACAGGATGTTACTGACCCCTTCTGGAATACAGAGGATATTAAAAAGCAAGTTCAGGGAAAATCTGTATACTGTCTCAGAGGGATTAAAGTGGTTACATGTCACCAGCATTGTTTTGTGGTCCTGATGGAGAAGGAAAGCATTAAAATTATTATTATTATTATTATTTTACAGTATTGCTTAAATGTTGCAAAGTTGCAAAGTATTAAAGTGTAAGAGCTGTAGCTTTGGGTTATATATGGGCTGGTTTGAGCATTTCAGAAACTGCTGATCTCAACAACAACAACAACAATAATAATAACAACAACAACAAAAGACATTCAGTGAGAGGCAGTTCTGTAGTCGGAAACACCTTGTTGATGAGAGAGGTCAAAGGAGAATGTTGGAGGTTAGTCTGAGCTGACAGGAAGTCTATAGTAACTCAAATAAGCACTCTTTACAACTGTGGAGAGCAGAAAAGCATCTTAGAATGCACAACACATCAAACCTTGAGGTAGATGGGCTCCAACAGCAGAAAACCACATCAGGTTCCACTCCTGTCAGACAAGAACTAAAGCTACAGTGGGAACAGGCTCAGTGATCTTAACAGTTGAAGATTGGAAAAAGACCAGATGATGTTTTTCTAATGTTCACCTATGCATTGTGATGCTGTCATGTGATTGGCTGATTGGATAATTGCATAAATGAGCAGGGGTACAGGTGTTCCTATTAAATCAACCAGTGAGTATATTGTACATTCATAGAATTCAATATCAGAACCAACCAGCTCTGTGTTTCACATTGAGGTCATGAAAAGGCCACATTTTTGAGAGAACCGACCTCTTTGAGGTTCCATCTTGTGCCATTCTTCAACTGTCCCTAAAACCAGAGTGCAGGGTTTTTTTTCCTCCCAATTAGGACCTCTAGAACTATAAACAGTTATATGGATGCTTTTCACAGTTCTAAATATCCAAAGGCATTCTACTTGGATCTCTCTGTCTCTCTTGTTTTTTTGTATGCATAAATTGTGATAAATACACCTCCTTTATGTATTTTCACTGTAATTTCTCTTTTTTAATGAGAGAACACAATCATTTCCTGTGTTTGAATGATCAATTTGGACAATTTATAGTCAATTTATATCCAATGAAAGATGGATTTCATAAATATAATGCCAAGGAAAAGCTGTTTTTGATATTCTTTGTTGGTTCTTGTCCACTTTAATCCATGTTAAAACAGACATTATTTCCTGTAAAAGTTAATTTTAAAATTATCTTGCTAACAGTCTTTACTCCTCCTGCATCTTTCCCTGTTGCCTCTGCTCACTATAGGACATTATGGAGAAAAGAAATACTAAACTGAGACAGTTACTGATTTCAAAAGGACAAAACAAGAAGAAAAGAAATGAAGAAGTAAAGAGAAACCAGTTCCGGCTTTGCACACTCAAACTACGTCCAAGTTCATTTTCCCATGCTCAATTAAACAGTGTCTGTCCACACATTCACTCCCTGGCTGTGAATTATTTAGGGATGAATTATTAATAAATAATAACTGGGGGCCCGAGGGAGCAGAGGCCTGGTCAATTAGGAGAGAAGAGTGTGAGGAGGAGCAGCAGGGGGTCTGAACATTAACACACACTGTTCATTAACACTCAGCCATCAGACACAATTACTGCCTCAACACACTTCAAAACTGCAGCCTGTCACTACATCCCTATATTCTACACTCACCCCCTCTCTCTCTATCTCTCTCTCTCTTCTCTCACCCTCTGCCCCCTCACTTTGTCACTCTTCTTTCTTTCTTTCTTTTAATTCTACACCCTCTCCCTCCCTCCATCTCCCTTTTCTGCAGTTCCCTCTCTCAATCTTTTTCTCAGTCACCTCTCTCTCTCTCTCTCTCTCTCTCTCTCTCTCACTGCATGTATCTGATTTTCTTTGTTTATCTGTTTGCTCTCTCTCTCTTTCTCTCTCTCTATTTCTCTTGTTCTTGTTTTTTCTCTCCAATTCCCCCTCTATCTTTCCTCCCTCCCTTCTATTCCCCCCTTCGACTTGCTTTGTCTTTAGCTTTGTCTAAAGAGACTATACTGTTCCTCACCTCACCCAATCCCTCTTCCTCTATCTCACTTTATCCCCCTTTCCCTGATGGTTTCTTTCTTTCTTTCTTTCTTTCTTAGTTTCCCCCTGTTTTTTCTTTTTTCTCTGGCCCCTTCCACTCGTTCTCCCTCTCAGTCTTTCCCTTGATCTTCATCTCTTACTCTTTCTCTGTCTCTGTCTCTCTCTCTCTCTCTCTCGCTCTCTCTCCTCCTGTTCTTGCCATGTCTCATTCTCTTACACACGTTGAGATAATTAAAAAGAATTTGACACATAAATCACTGCGCTGCTCTCAAAAGACCTTTGATGCCCATAATCAATCTGACATAATTACATGTTTCTTAACTAAATCAATGCTGTGTGTGTGTGTGTGTGTGTGTGTGTGTGTGTGTGTGTGTGTGTGTGTGTGTGTGTGTGTGTTAAATAGGAGGTGCCGTATGCTAGCTGCTTTGAAGTGTTGTGCTGGTGATATCATCATTATTATGATTAATGTGGTAAATTACTTACTCTTTGTCACAGTGTTTCATTTTGCACTGTTTATAACACTAATGTAGACCACATTAAAGCTCAAAGGCTGTGGTTCATCACTCCTTGCAGAATTAGCAATCATGATAAAAACTGCATCTAGCTAGCCTTAGCCGTTAGGTGTCCACGTGTCACGCTTGCTTCAGTGGATAATCTCACCTGAAGACTGTAGATTTGTACCCCAGAGCTGCTGCTGCTCATCCCAGGACTCTTATTCACAATCTGCTCATATTACTCAGTATCCGGTTTCACACAGAAGAGGATGGGTTCTGTTTGAGTTTGGTTCCTCTCAAAGTTTCTTTCTTATGTCTTCTCAGGAATTTTTTTTTCTTAACACTGTCACCTCTGGCTCACTCAGTAGGGATGTAAATGGATGTAAACGTTGATATGCGCACAAATCTTACGCTCATTTTCTGCAAGCACTATGTCCCTAGAAATATGCACAAAATACACACCTCCATAGCTTTTGACTGACAACAATAATAATAATCATCATCATCAAAAACCATATTGTGATCACTTGATTTTTAAATCCCACCGTATTTTTTAGCACTGCTGATTTTTGCACTTTTTGTACTTCCATTGCTGTTAAAATGCCACTGTCAATTATTATGCCATCTGACACACCCACACAGCTCTGTGTGGAGAACTGGAGCTTTTGTAGAGTTTAACTATAATTAAATTGCAGTTAAGCATATGTATCATGCTTGATAAAAGACACATCTTTAATATCTTTAGTAGAGTTCGTTTAGAGTGTCTTAAAGGAAAACTTCACTTCTGTTTGAGCAGAGTTTACAGATGAGGAGGTGAGAGTTGGACAGACTGAAGGACTAAAGCTCTGCTCCATCACTCTCTTTAATTCAATTCAATTCAATTCAATTTTATTTGTATAGCGCTTTTAACAATGGACAATGTCACATAGCAGCTTTACAGAAATAAATACATTCAGGATATAAATTTTAAATGTATGAATTTATCCCAAATGAGCAAGCCAGAGGCAGCGGTGGCAAGGAAAAACTCCCTGAGACGCTATGAAGAAGGCTGTGAAAATTTATCTTTATTGTTTAACCTTTTGATCTTTTGTTAAAAAATTCACAAAAATACTCTGCTCTCATGGATATCAAACAATTTCAAACACAACACAGGTTTATCAATATATATATATATATATATATATATATCTTTGTTAAAGATAGGTGTGCAACAATTATTGGCACCCCTATAAATTCACATGAGAAAAATATATATGAAGTATATTCCCACTGATGTTTTTTATTTATTTTTTTTTTTTTTTTTTTTTTTAGTACACCTGGGTGACTAGGAACAGGAAATTGTTCAACCATGACTTCCTGTTTCACAGGGGTATACATATGAAGTGACACATAGGCCAAATTCCCTTAGTCATTCATAACAATGGGTAAGACCAAGGAATATAGCTGTGATGTGCGGCAAAAGGTTGTTGAGCTTCACAAAATGGGAAGTGGCTATAAGAAAACAGCACAAGCATTGAAAATGCCCATTTCCATCATCAGGGCAATAATTAAGAAGTTTCAGTCAACTGGATATGTTACGAATCAACCTGGAAGAGGACATATGTCTATATTGTTTCAACGCACTGTGAAGAGGATGGTTCGAGTGGCCAAAAAATCTCCAAGGATCACAGCTGGAGAATTGCAAAAGTTAATTGCGTCTGGGGGTCAGAAAGTCTCCAAAACTACAATCCGAAGTCAACTACATCACCACAAGTTGTTTGGAAGAGTTTCAAGAAAAAAGCCTCTACTCTCATCCAAAAACAAATTCAGTCGTCTTCAGTTTGCCAGACACTACTGGAACTTCAAATGGGATTGGGTTCTATGGTCAGATGAAACCATAGAACCTCTACCAAAGTGATGGAAAGGACAAAGTGTGGAGAAAGAAAGGATATGCTCTTCGGTCAAGCAGAGTGGAGGTATTGTCATGGCTTGGGCTTGCATGGCTGCTTCTGGAACAGGCTCACTAATCTTTATTGATGATGTAACTCATGATGGTAGCAGCAGAATGTATTCAGAAGTTTACAGAAACATTCTATCTGCCAATTTACAGACAAATGCAATCAGTCTAATTAGGAGGAACTTCATCATGCAGCAAGACAATGACCCAAAACACACAACAAAGGACTTCATCAGGGGGGAAAAGTGGAAGATTTTAGACTGCCCAAGTCAATCACCAGACCTTAACCCAATTGGGCATACATTTCAACTCCTGAAGAGGAGACTGAAGGGAGAAAGCCCCGAAAACAAACAGCAACTGAAAGAGGCTGCGGTAGAAGCATAGAAAAGCAACAGAAAAGAAGAATGCAACAGTTTGGTGATGTCAGTGGGCCGCCGGTTTCATGCGGTTACTGCAAGCAAGGGATATGCAACCAATTATTAAGTGTTATTTACTTTCATTTACTTTAAGACTATCTGTTCTTATACATTTGCTCACCTAAAACTTGGGTGGTCTGCCACCAAAGGTGTCATGTTGTAAGTTGTTTAACACCTCTTGACATAAACATCAGGAAATAAAAGATGAAATTCTGATCTATCGTCTCATATTCATCTTTTAAACTCAAAACCAAATGTCTTCAGTCAAAAACAATAGAATTGTCCTTGCCATTCCAATACTTCTGGAGGGGACTGTACATTATGACTGTAAATTTAGATCTATAATGAACAATCCAATCAACGGTAGCAAGAGAAATGCCCTGAGATGACATGAGGAAGAGATATTGAGAGGAACCAGAGGTAATACTCACACTGAAACATGCTTCTACAATATTTCTTGATCTTACTTTGGTCTATGGTTGCATCAGAGAAGTCAGACCTCTTAAGAAAGACTGGTATTCAAAGTGAGAATTACAAGCTGTTCGCTCATACTTATACTTATACTTATATATATATATATTTGCTCCATTTACAAACATAAACTCCATTTCCCAGAATCTTGAGCTGAACAACAAACTACAAACCCAGTAACGACATGTCACTACCTCGTTCTAGTTTCCTTAATCATATAATCATCACCATTTGTTCCCAATCAGCACACTCTCTATAAATAACCCAGACTTTGATTGACTCTGCAAAGTCTTGCTCATAGCATTCCACTAGTTACTGAGCCTTTTGTTTGCGTAGATGCTTTTCCTGTATTGACCCTGTCTGCTCATCATCCAATTTCACTCTTCTTCAGTCAAATGGAAAAGGCATTGTAATAAGATCTAGAGATTTAGGCCAAGACTGAGATTTTAATCTGTTTATTAAAACTGTGAAACTGATCTTGGTTTAGATATTGAGGGTTAGGTATGGACTCCAACTCTAGAAGAGTGTAAATGAATTTTCTACAGTGAATAGCCTCTGTGCTGTATAGTATAATCCCCACGAGTGGTCTAGAGTGCTCCAGGCAAAATGAGTTTGGAACAAAAGCAACAGCTATATCACCCAGAATGGAAATGCTGCTCAAGCAATCCAACTATATGGACATGCTGGAGCCCTGACACTCAATACATCAAACCAACCAAGCACACCATGACTTTGTTTTAATGCATCTCTCCAGATGATGCCTCTCAGAAACACACCCCCATTTTTGCTGAGTTAAGGCAAAGCCTTATTCTTTCAAAGCAGATATTCACTCAGCTAGTTGCAAACAGTTAACAGTCTAGCTGGTTTTATTCTCCCAGGAGTTGCTATTGGTGTATTCTTAAAAGTCTAATACCAAGTTTGAAATATTCTGGATCACTGGATAGATTTGTGTCGCATGATTTCTGATAAGAGCCTACAGTATACTGCAGAAAAGTCGAGCTGTGTAGTGGAAAACAGGCCACAGAAATAAAGTTGGGCAATTTTTAAATGATGAAACCACTAAGCTAAAATCCAGGATTTAATAAGACATGAATAATAATTTTATTTTTTTTTATATATATATATATAATTTTATAATTTCATTTAATTTAATAAGACTGAATTAGGGAATCAGAAAAATAACAATATTCATCTGCTAAAAAGCTTTTCATTAGCAAGCTCTCTAGACAGATGTTTGCCTATTGGATTTTTGAGAGAACAGAAATCATACTTCAGGCTTCACTGAGCCTTTACTTAACTGTTTCATCAGTGAACCAAAGCAAACTCTTAAGTTACAGAGTGTGTGATACTCTAAGGAGGAAATAAAGGGCATGGTGCTTTATTTAGCTAAAATGTTATTTTAAGTACACTCAGTGCTCTTTTTATGCTGTGCACTGGAGTTATTCAAATCTGATTTTGTGCAAAATCTTATCTGTAAGGCATGTAAGAGGTTTCTCAGATAACACATCACTACTGCCATTTGGCCTCTGGCATCTCGTAGCTGCCGCATTACATTTAAAACACTGATGCTTGTTCGTGCTCAGTCTGCGCTAGCATAAGGGATCCTTTTCCAAACAGACAACAATGCACTTCTGTAAGTGGATAAAAGCATCTGCCAAATGCTGTATATGCAAATGCAAATCAGACCTGAAATACTGCAGGGTCAGGTTTCTGTTGTTCCAGCTTAGAGAAAACATCATACTACATTACAGTGCAGGACTCATGGCAATGTTTACTGCAGAATATGAAAACTGATGTATGTACAGGTCAAGTGGCATATCGTAGTATGTTTTACGCATATTTATACACAGTAGTATAGTTTTCAAGAACTCTCTCATATTATTCTGTTGACTCCACAGAAAAGAAAATGAAAACACTTTTCTAGTATTTTCTAACAATGTAGATAATCAGACTGGCTGAATTATTGTGCTCTGTTAAAAAAGAAAAAACAAAAAGAAAAAAAAGGCAAATCTAGAGATTATCAGTTACTCCAGGATTTTGTGATTTTGTGATCGCAGAAACGAACCCAAAATCAAGCAAATTCCACACCATTCGGAGGAACTTGCAATTTTCCCAAATTACTGCAGACTTTCCGCAGATTTAGGCCAAGACACATCATGGGACATCATCACAACATGCATTCAGCCTCTTCGATTCATGTGCGTCAAACATGAGTACAGCTAAAAGGTCTAATTTACCGACAAACATCCCTGTAATAGACCGTGCTAAACAATTTCATGCAAGTGCAATTTCGCCGATTCAAGTAGTTTTCTGCAAGAAAAAAACAAACAAGAAAAAAAGCACAAAAACTCAGCAAATTGCATCACACATTATGAAAAAAAGCCGCAGCAAAATCAAGCATTTTTGGCAGCGACAATCACAAAAAACTTTGCAAAGTCCTGTACGAACTGGATTATATATATATATATATATATATATATATATATATATATATATATATATATATATATATATATATATATATATATATAAATCCAGTAACCACACACTATTAGTAATATTAATTTACAGTAATTTATTTTGCACAGCTTTATTATATTGTATCTTTTCGTCTTTTACACTGTAACTTTTCTATATGTGCACTACATGTCTGCTGATCACACCATTGTGACTTTTCTATAGTGTTCTTCAAGTGATCACTATTTTTATTCTACTGTATACTTGTATATGGCTAGAATGACAATAAAGCTCTCTTCCCTACATCTCTTTACATTTTTATGAAACAAAGTTTCATAAAAATCGAGAGACTTAAAATTCCAGCTTGAAGAACCACCCTCCAACCAACAACTCCTTAGTTCACCACCAGAGGTCACCAAATTTGTTGTTTGGCTACCTCTGTGGGTGTGTTCTATTCAATTCCAATGTTTTTTTGTCCTGTTGTCACTTCTGAGTACAAACTCCATCTGCATCATAGGTCACTAGACGCAGTGGGGATGACACACACACAGAAAGGCATTCCACATTATTTATTTGCCAGGCGAAGCTATATAGAAGTGTGTATTTTAAGTCAAATGAGTGATTCTTTTATTTTCCTGGGGCTTAATTTGAACTTTTAACTCACTGAAACATTACAACCAGTGCTATTACTTTAATAAATGTTCATTCTAATCCCATGCAGAAAGTGTCACTAAGCGTGCACACTTGCACACACTAACCATGCATATTTAAAAATAATCTGACGGTCCAATACAGATATTTGTCTGATATATTGACTTGTAGTGCATGTGTACCTGCATAAATGTCTGGGCTCCAATGATGGAATAATAAATGTGAAATAAATGAATGTCTCATGGGTATTGTAAACTGAAAAGCATGACATGCACATTAATTAAATATTATTATTGTAATATATGTGATGCTGCACCAAATGAATTCCTTGTACACCCTGTACTTGGCAAATTAAAAAAAAAAACATTCTGATTTAAATGTTTCTCAACACACAGAAGTAAAGTGTACCTTTTGTTTCAGACTAGCAGACTAACCTTTTTTTTTTTTTTAAACAGCCTTAAGCAGTTCAGAAACCACGGCTGGGTGTTATGTATTAAGTTATGTATTAAGAAAAACTTATCAGTTGCCTTTGCAGTTTTTCATCATTCTAGAAATGAGATTTAAAAATCCCCACTGTTTTCTCCAGTCTCTCAGTTATAGCCTCTCAGTAAACCTCCCACCTCTACCCGACCTCTAAAACTCTACATTTGTGAGGCTTGATCTCTCACTAGTGTTGTTTCAGATAGTGTTTGTGTCAGATAGATGAGCACAAAGATGTGTTTTGACAGTATGGGAATGAAACAAGCCCCGCTTCCTGGATGAGCTGACACCACAATCCACAACTCATGTCTAATGCCAAACCCCAAGGTTTTTTTTTTGTTTGTTTGTTTGTTTGTTTTTACAGATAAAACATAAATCAGTTCAAACACTTCATGTTTAAAATGTATGGAACCTTTTATAAGTTGTTTAAATTTACTAGTCTGTTATCAGAAACATGGTCTAAACCAGTGGTCACCAACCCTCTTCCTTGAGATCTACCTTCTTGCAGGTTTCATCTCCAACCAAAATCTCACACACCTGTTTTAGTTGATCAAGAACATCTTAAGGCAATGATTAGATGGTCAGGTGGGCATTATTAAGGTTAGAGCTAAAGTCTTCAGGAAGGTAGATCTCCAAGAACAGGGTTGGTGACCACTTGTCACCAACCAGTGGTCACCAACCAGTGGTCACCAACCAGTGGTCACCAACCAGTGGTCACCAACCAGTGGTCACCAACCAGTGGGCCTTAGAGAGACTGAATGTGTCTTCCAAATCAAATTGCTAATCTTGGCTGTCTTTAAGTCACAGTGATGGATAACAGTCAAGGCATTTCTGTTCTTTGCTGTTTTTAGTTGACCATCTCCCAGAAGTGTTCATGAAATAAAGGAGCTTAACAGAAATGCTTTTGATGAACAGCATTATTTAAGGAAGACAAAGAGGTAATACTGATATTCATGTGGTGATTGCTTTTATGGAAAGAAAAAGATTTATAGCTGCATTTGATTCTCTGTTGGCTGACTATGCACCGATGCACTAAATATCATAATCAGATTTTTTACACAGGCTTAAAGATAAATGTCAACAAACATTTGTAATGAAAAATGAAGACTAGTCTAGAGCTGCCAGATGCCTTAAAATTTTATTAATGAGGTTTCTGTGCTTTACTGCTACAGACAGAGTGAATAATAATACTAAAGCTACACTATGAGGTTGTATCACACAAAAGCAAAGAATAAGCTGAGGCAGTATCACACTTTTGTGTCAGATTTGTTTTTACTTATTTATCCACAGTTCTGTTTTTCTGTTACTCAATTATACATTTCTTAGGCTTCCAGGAATCAACATTAAAATCTGCTATTTTTAATCCATCTTCATACAGGAATAATTCACAGTGAGGCTAAAACGCAATTGTCTATATACTTATACTGTTATAAGGTAAAACATAATGTCATCTTAGGACCTACATATTGCACTTTATACCTATATTTGAGAAACAACATGACCCAGATAATGTTTTGTATTTTATATTTCTTCTTTTCCTTTCGGCTGTTCCCTTCAGGGGTCGCCACAGCGAATCATCTGCCTCCATCTAGCACTATCCCCTGCATCCTCTTCTCTCAGACCGACTACCTTCATGTCCTCCTTCACTACATCCATAAACCTCCTCTTTGGTCTTCCTCTCGGCCTCCTGCCTGGCAGCTCTAACCTCAGCATCCTTTTACCGATATATTCACTCTCCCTCCTCTGAACATGTCCAAACCATCTCAACCTGGCCTCTCTAACTTTGTCTCCAAAACATCTCACATGTGCTGTCCCTCTGATGTACTCACTCCTGATCCTATCCATCCTAGTCACTCCCAAAGAGAACCTCAACATCTTCAGCTCTGCTACCTCTAACTCTTCCTCCTGTCTTTTCCTCACTGCAACTGTCTCCAAACCATACAACATCGCTGGTCTCACTACTGTCCTGTACACCTTTCCTTTCATTCTTGCTGGTACTCTTTTATCACACAACAGACCTGACACCTTTCTCCACCCATTCCCACCTGCCTGCACACGCTTCTTCACCTCTTTTCCACACTCCCCGTTGCTCTGGACTGTTGACCCTAAGTACTTAAAATCCTGCACCTTCTTTATCTCTTCTCCCTGTAACCTCACTGTTCCACTTGGATCCCTCTCATTCACACACATGTATTCTGTCTTGCTGCGACTAACCTTCATTCCTCTTCTCTCCAGAGCAAACCTCCACCTCTCTAGAGTTTCCTCCACCTGCTCCCTGCTCTCACTACAGATCACAATGTCATCCGCAAACATCATAGTCCATGGAGATTCCTGTCTGACCTCATCTGTCAGCCTGTCCATCACCACCGCAAACAAGAAGGGGCTCAGAGCCGATCCTTGATGCAGTCCCACCTTCACCGTGAACTCCTAATAAATAAAAAAGATACATAATTTAGAAATGTATCTAAAAAAAAAAAGCCATAAAGCATGTATTTAGAGCACTTTTTAGGGGAGTTTAGCAAAAAGGTTTAGGAACCATGTTTCAATATCCTTATCTAAGGAGACTAGAAGTAGAATACTTCTAACAGCCTTAATGTTGTGAAACATCCACAAACGAGTTAAGAAACAAGTCGTTCCTTCACAAGCCTCACTTTTTTCTCTTGTCTTGAAGTTAATTGACAAAAAAAAAAAAAAAAATCATTTTACTCTGAAGACAGAAAATAAAAAGTCCTCTGTCATGGAGATTTTCCTGCTGCAGAAAATGAACTGATTGTTAATTCAAGTGCTGACACTTAAGACTCCTTCCATAAATGGTAAATAAACATCTCTTACAGAAATCTTCCCTGTATCAATTACACTTTTTTTGGTTAAATAACATCACTTTTTTAATGCCTTAGATAATAGTGAATTTGTTGCTACTGTAGAAATGATAACCTATTAGAATTAGCGCATTAATATAAACCTGTGACGTCAATTACAGTCTGGTGTACAGTATTTTCAGTACTACTGTCACGGAAACTTACTAAACACCTTCTGAACAATCACAATCAAGAACTGAACAGAATTAAATAGTGCTGTGGTACAAATATAATCTATATTAAACTGCTGGAGTGTATTAATGGATTTTTTTAAAAAGCATATAATAAACAGTCAAAAGCTTAGTTAAAGTCTTTTTCCAGGGTGTTGTTTTATGTGTAATTACTTTTATGTACCAGGGGGCCATGAATAAAACATGAACGTATCAAGTGATTTTAGTTTAGGCTTGTGTTCAGCAGTAAACTGCTCTCCGTACACACAATCCATCATAAAACATTAAAAATATCTACTGTATAATTACAGTGAAAATATGCATTATTTGAAGCAAATGTAGATCATTCTCACATAAACTGTGTTTTAATGTATTTTGTCTGTAGCTTCCCCAAGCCACAATGTAGAATTACATGTTATTTATGCATTATGTGTGTTAAGCAATAAAAACAGGCTGCATGAAATGCCTCCTGCCTCCAGGATACATCTGTGATTGACTGATAGCAAGCCAAACACATCGGGAATCTTTTCACCGGACCTAAAATATTCATGAAACACTGCGGTTTAACACACACAGGCCCAGTGCCCAGCTCATGGCAGTTTGTATAAGACTCCCACGTTGTTCATAAAGAGTGATTCACTGTTTTTCTTACATAGTAAAAAGTCACTGATCACACAGTGGAGCTTTTCGTCCATCTCAGAGTGGCAGAGGAAAATTAATCAACAAGCCGAGAACACATAGAGGCAATCAGTCACAGTCTAATTAACCTTAAAGATTAAAAGGTTTGGTGAAAAGTCTCATTTACACAGATTTTCAATTGCCACAATAGCAGCCGATCTGCCGAGGCTTTGATTCTAAATTTGCACTTGAAGCAACATTGCTAACAAGTAAAAGGACTCATTTGCAGTTTGGCATCATTCCACACGGGACAAAAGGAATGATTGTTTGATTTCATTACACAGTCGCATTTCGTCTTCATCTCCTTAGTAAGTGCCTTATTTGTGATGCAGGAACACAACCTTAATGGGCCTGCAATCCATTCCAGTCCATAAAATGAAGTGCATGTAGGACATTGTACATGGTGAAGACACTCCCATTTCTGTGATTTGCACAGAGATCACTTTTCCTGTGCAAATTTATCATAATTACTACAGACATCAACATAACTTAAATCTTCTCTCGTCCCTGAGGCAGGTCTTGCTTTACAGTAGTAGCATGTTAGCAGAAAACATGGTTCGTAGGTGCATGTTTGGCCGAGTCTTTCTGCACACTTTCCCCTTATCCAACCATCCCTTTGTTCAAAAAATGGTTCAAGTGCATTCGTTTTGAAGAGGGTTTCAGTTTTGGACTAGGTTGCAGTTCTGTGAAAGGAGATTTTCAGAGGTGTGAATCTTCAATGCTGGAATATTTTGACTGAGTTAGAGCATGATTCTGTCTTTATAAGAGTAAGTAAAAGTCTCTCGCTAAACTCTTCACTGTTCTCCATATTTAGCTAGCTTTTTAAGCTACTGTCAGGTTTGTTTAGAATTGCCAGGTGTGTGGCAACGCTTTGGCTGTTGTGTCAGTTGTGTCTGTCGAAGCACTTCTATACGATGTCCCTCTAAATTTCTGCATAAAAAGGAAACGTGTAAGCATACAGAATCAAACTAGAAGCCATTTCATGGGGACTTGAAGCCCTATTCAGACTGGAGTAGTTTTACATGGGGAAGTTGGGTAATCTGGTGGTTTAATCCTGTTCAAATCCGTCATGTCAGTTTCCATCATATTTTAGTGGCAAGTTTCCGGTATATTTTAGTGGCAAGTATCGGCAAGTATCTACTAATGTACCTTCTAGAAGTACCGTCTATTGTATTATTCAGAGGCTATAAGATACCTGAACATATGTCTGTTAACTGGACAATAATGAAAATTAGCACAAACATAGTTTGTATTCTTCTTCCAGATATAGTATCATATTGGTGAACATAAGACTAAGGGACAGGTACAAAAAGCTCTGAAACACCCGGTGAAAGGGTGATGAGATGAAAGGGTGCTGACAAAATTATAGATGGGCAACATTTAAGCAATATCTCACAGGTACAAGTCCGCAGCACGAGTGCCATAGCTAATTATTGCTTTTATAAAAGTTCTATAAACAAGAAATTAATACTGAGTAAGTCACATTTCCGACACGATATGGCCAAATGGTTTGTTTATTTTTGCTCCGCTAGTGGAAATAGATCCTGAAGAAGCCGCACTCACCTTATAGCACATTAGCTAGCTAACTGACATTGATTTGTACATACTCAGTAAAGATGCTTCCAGTAGAAAGTTTAGAAACAGAAGTGGCATCCCTTCTTTCTTTTCACCTTCATCTGCGGAGCTTTCATATTTTAAGCCAAAAACAATATTCCTGAAAAGTATCGTTTGCCATGTCCACTGATGTCCACTAACACTACTGTAGTAACAGTGTTGAATGAAGCTGTGATACACACAGTAGCCAAGTTTCCATCCACATTTTGTGCTTTTCTGTTATCAAGTGATTTTTTTTTTTTTTTTAAATAAAAAAAAGTCTGCGAAATTTGCTGTCTCCAGCCTGTTTCCATCCCATTTGGCTTTTTACCGATAAAAAAAAGAAGAAAAAATGAATGTTGCATACGTTTTGTTGTAAAACGTGCAAAATAAATCTACACTTAAGCTATTTACATACATAATTTTGTGTATACTGCAAATTGTGTACCTTATGCATGTCCCCAACTCTTTGTAAAATGGAGAGAGTATTGAGTCAGTTAAATGAATTTGGCCAGCTTACTGTCATTTTAATTTCACAAATAATTGTAATTGTACAAAATATCAGAAGACGACATCAGAATGGAGCAGTTGCTCGTCTGATAGGTCTCCAGGTAACTGCCCTTATGCGACGAAGCCCATGGGTCTGGGAGGTAGTGGTGAAGAGACACCTCACAGAAAGTCTCTGGCTGCGCCTATCGCCAAGTACTGAGTAGCGTGGGAAACTTTCGGGGTTAGTAAAACGACTGTCCATCGATGTGTATATGCTGTGTGCACAAATATTAAAGAAAAATTAATGCGCCATGATATCAGGCTGGCAAATTACAAAGCGTGTAATTCCTTGGCACGTCTCGTGCCACAGGTTTACTGTGTGCTGGATCCCTATTCTTCCCCCGGCGGATGGATATATTGACACTTTTTTTTTTTTTTTTTTTTGCGTGAATGCCATTTTTCACAACAAAAACTGTTTCCAAACTATTTTTTGTACCATTTTGAAGTATAGACATAGAATTTATGTGCTAAAGTTAAACGATAAAAGATGATGTCAACACTTAGATTATGTTTCCATCAGCTATATCGGTAAACATTTCAATTCGGTAAACCTCGGATGGATACGTAGCTACTGAACTGTCTCAATGTGGTTATAGGAAATATAGGCACTATTGGAACACCTTTCGACCAATCAGATTAATGGACCAGAACTGACTGGTGTATAATCAGTGCTTGTTTACAAAGTACACTTGTATGGTACTACAGTATGTTTACCTTGGAGAAAACCCAGTGTGTGTGTGTGTGTTTGATCTGTATTTTGTAAAATGAGGAAGGGCTATGTATTATTATGTTTTTGACCTAAAATACTTTACCTGCAGAGCTCAGGCTAATTTAATTGCAAGTTTTAGAACTTTAAAAAAAAAAAAAAAAAAAAAAAAACAGCAGAAACAGCCAGGATATTTGTGAAATGTGATGTATGTTCATGACCATGGATGTGTTACTGGGACTGCCACTCCTTTCGGTTCACATCTCCCTCGCACACACAAACACACACACACACACCCCTCTCAGTTCACATCTCCTCCCTCACACACTCTTCTGTTCCGTTCTCCGGTAGGAGGAGCACCGGGGGAGCAGACAGAAAAGAAACCGATTACAAAAAGTGAAGGGAAAATCCTATGGACACACCGACTTCACTCTGACTCACAACAGCCACTCCTTATATAAATAAAGGTGAAATCTTGAAGTTGTGCTACAGGTTTTTTTTTTTTTACAGTCATGGCTGCTTCAAGAACGGTTTTCAAACTGTGTGGATTTTACCGCAGTCTTCCCCAGAGCCGTTCCGTGTTTAAAACAAGCGCTAATCCGCTGCAAAAGGTAAGATATCCAGCAGAAGTTCTCCATGGCATTAATCCTAAATAGCGTTCTAATGGAAGCACAGTGCACTAACTAAGGCGTGGAATGCATTATTACGTACTAAACGTAGTGCGCCTATGTAGGGAGGGGACTGCTGTTTGTAGTTAGACCTCGCGTAGCTGACACTAATGTCGTTAGCATAGTTTTGTAGTTCAGTGGGCTGTGACGCCTCCAGTCAGGTTTTATGATTTAGTAAATAAAGTTTACGTTATTGTAAATAATTCAGTTTCATTGATTCGGTATCTGAACCATTGTCTAGAGTTTATTTTGTGTGGAATTAAAACAAACAAGTGCCACAGTTTTGTCTTCTTCGACGTTTCCTGTCTCTTGTGGTAAACTTAATCATGCCTGAAGAAAGACAACACAAAGTGCACCAGAAATGCACTTTAATCCTAAAGAAAAGTTAATAAATTACTAATCTTGACTAAATAGATAACTATGTATGCTTCTCAACAAGTGCTAAACTGTGACAGTTATGCAAAGTGCCTTGCTACCCAGTCACTCCGATATAATGAAGTTTGTTGACTAAAAGAAGAGGAAGGCTGTTAAAACTTCTTAAACATGGCTGAATTGTTACTCTGTGCTAACACTGACTTTTCTACTGACTACTGAAAACACTCCATTAAAGATAATAATCACTCATAAACATCAGGAATTCAGATAATATAGTCCAAATCGAACTATTATCACACTGATCATCATTTTCACCGTGTACCCAAACATGTCTCTTCACTCAGTCTGTGTAGGAGCGTGGAAATGAGTCACCCAAATCATCTTGTGGCTTGGTATTTTTCCAATCTTCAACTTCCCAGTTTCCATGAGCCTGTGTCTATCGTAGTCTCAGATCCCTGTTTTTGGCTGACAATAGCGTGGAACCCGATGTGGTCTCCTGCTATTGTGGCCCATCCGCCTCAGGGATCAACATGTGCATTCTGAGATGCTTTTCTACTCACCACGGATGTAAAGAGTGGTTATTTGAGTTACCATAGCCTTCCTGTGAGCTCTTACCAGTCTAGTCAATCTCCTCTGACCTCTCTTATCAGCAAGGCACTTCTGCCATCAGAACTGCCGCTCACTGGTTATTTGTTTTTCACACCATTCTGTGTAATAGGACACTGTTGTGCGTGAAAATCCCAGGAGATCAGCAGTTTCTGAAATACTCAACCCAGCCCGACTGGCACCAACAGTAAACATTTTACAGAGTTTTTATGCAGACTTGTAGTAATAATTTATTTCCAGCATTAAATAATTTATTTTTTATGCATTTTAGGCATTATGTTTTTAGGTTGTTTGTCCATTTGTCAAGCCATGTGTCCGTCTGAGACTCTCCTTAGCGCGATATTTCAAAACTCAGTGGTTGATTGTTTGTAGGTTTTACATGGAGTTATCATTGTAACCAGCAGATGAACTGATTAGATTTTGGAATCGATCAAAACAAGGTCAAGGTCACAGCAAGGTCAAATGTCTGAAATAGTTTTTCTTCAATCGCTTCCTTCCTGTATGTCATACAGAGTTGTTACTTAAACATTCATGTTCAGGAACTTAAGGCCCAGTTTTTGGCTATCTAAGATTTTTGCCATCCATCCGTCTGTGTGTCTGAGTTGATCGCGTGATATCTCAGGAACGAGTGGTTGAATGTTTGTAGCATTTAGGTGGAATTATCATTGTAACCAGCAGATGAACTGATTAGATTTTGGAATTGATCAAACAGGGTCAAGGTCAAAGTTTGGAAATAGTTTTTCTTCAATAGCTTTCTTTCTGTTTGAAGTATATTTTAAGGGTATTTCAGACATACAAATTTGTAACATGAAGGACTGGACTTTCAGTGGAGACTTGTTGTAGACATTAAACACAAGACACATTATTCACAGTTATTCACAGATTTTTTTTTTTTTACAAAAGTGTAACACTACTGGAAACATCTCCAAGAAACGTGATATAATATTTTTGTCATTTCACCCACTCCTATCATAAAGGTCTTGTGTTTGACAGGTCATTCTAACATTAAAATCAGCACAGCACAATAATCTAAAAATATGTGGTGCAGAAAGCGGAATGTAGTTGTTATAGCCTTTATGACCCGATGTGGCTGAGGTAAAGCTTTTGGCATTTTTCCACAAAACAACTTAGTCCCTGTTATCACTTATGATGTAACAGCTATTTTTAATCTGTTTATGTGAAGCTTCTGCTATACACATCCTTGTAAATGATCAGTAACTATAGAAACAATAGTGTATAAGAACCAGCTCATCTATATAGCTGTTATTTGCTTTATAGCCAGAACTATCAGAGCTGCTGTTATAGAAAATTAATCAACACCTTCTGACCAATCAGATTCAAGAATTTATCAGCACTGTAGTATATTCTGTTATATTTGTTTTGTTTGTCACGAATGGTCCTTTCATGTCTGTAATCCATCACGTTGCCTGTTAACACCAACACGACCTCTGAAAGCATTCGCTCAGTATCACGGTCCTGTGTTCACAGAAAGACAGTATGCTCATCGCAGATATGGGTTAAGGCACGTTTTGCTCGTAGGACCTACAGTCACACCCGGCTTTCTGACCGTATTGTGCTGGTGGAAAAACTATACAGAGACTGTGGGCTTATATTTCATCCCTCTGATATATTGCAGTAGGAGTGGGTGCCAATATTCACTGCCATTACTTTGCTTTCTGCCTGTTTAGCTGCTTAGAGTTTATATTACTTTTTAATGCTTTAACCTCAGGTTATCAGTTTTTGCGGTGGAGGCGTTATGTTTTCAAGTGTCCGTCTGTCTGGCCGGCCCTCTGTGTGTCTGTCTGAGATTCTTGTTAGAACGAGTGATTGAATGTTTGTAGGCTCTATTTGGAATTATTATTGCAACTGGCAGATGAACTGATTAGATTTTGGAATTGATCCAAGCAGGATCAAGGTCAAATATCCAAAATAGTTTTTATTCAATAGCTTCCTTTCTGTTTGAAATATATTTTAAGCTCATTTCTGGCATACAAATTAGTAACAATAAGGACTAGACTTGTTTGTAGTTCTACTTCTTGACAGGTAGCAGGTCGTTTTATGCAGTTTATGCATATTTCACCTTGTGTGCATCGTGTTGCACTCACATTGAAGTTTATAAATAAGCTAAGTGAGTTTAAAATGAAGCTCGCACACAACACATATGGGTGCAGGTAGGATTATTACAAGACCTGACTAAAACACACAATGTGTGACAAATGAAAGAAGAAAAATGTTGGCTCTATTATGCTTTGGGGGGCATTTAATTTATATTGCTGGCAATTTCATGGTTCCACTTGTCTCTTTAGAGCAAAGCATCACTGCAGATCAATACAAAGTTTCTTTGACCGATAATGAAACATTTCCATCCTGATGGGAGTGGTCTGTTCCTGGATGACTCCACCCACATTCACAAAGCACCAGGACTCACTGAATGGTTTGGTGAGGATGGTCTGGGGCACACTTTCAGTGAGATCAGGTGGTGAGATCCTCATCAGGTGTAGAAGCTATCCGCTCTCTGTGCTGCGTGCTGATTATTGTGATAGTTTTCTTCCTGTTTCAGGTTTCATGATGGCAGGGAAACAGTTATTATGGTTAGTGGAGAAGATGAAATGCCTTATTGATGTCTAAAAATATACTTTCATAGGACTGGAGCACTGTAATTAACTGACCTTTGTGCTGCGAGTGCTTGCACCGAGAGCGAAAAAGTGCACGTCTTTTGCAGGCCTGCATGGCTAAAAATCTCCGCATACGAACGGCTCAAGGGATTCCTGCATGATGACATGCCATGCATCCAGAGGGCGCTGTTCTTAGCTACTTGAGTGTTGATACCAAAGGAAAATAATCAAATCAGCAAAAGTATTAACATACTGTAGTGCCTACATTTTGCAAATCTGTGTGCACAGATCAATCAACAGTATGGAAAAGATTCTTCTGTCGATGTTACTTGTTCTAAGGCTATAACCGCTTGTGCTTGATGTGGCAGTGATGTATCAGAGTTGAATTGGGGCCATGCAGGACATTAGACTCTAATCAGCCAGACGGAGCTGTTTATCTGCCATAAGCTGTCTGAGCGGATTGATTCATGTAACCATGCGTTAATTAAACAGAGTGTGCAGTTAATGCTGATGAACTAATCATTTATGGAGGCATTTTGATTAGATTCCAGTGTGCTTTTTTCTCTGTAAATTCAGAACCTATACACAACAGGCAGTATTGCAATGCACTGTTTAAAAAGAGTAGATATTATGGACATAAAACGGCCTAGTATTTCATCATGGAGGCTTTTTTTGAGCACAAATGACTCATTCTTGGTTTGCTCATGAGGATAGTTACTACTCCTGCTGGGGTACTGCAAGTTTAATTATCTCATATCTCACGCAGATGACACCTGTGAGATTTCCCTCTTGGTATATTACCTCTGGTACCTACATAGAAAGATGGGAACAATGTATCTGAAATCATCTTTACAGTTCTTCGAAATGATGTTTGGAGTGGACATCAAGAATTCATATTCGGGCTATTATTGGCAGAAACTGCCCGGGGAAAAAAGCAAAATGTACAGGCTTATGTTATTACACAAAGGACCAACATGCAGAAATCATTTTGGATGTTTTCCAATAAGGAAATGAACACTTTTTAACCTACAAAGGCAATATAACACACCAAAAATAATGCTAATTACATATTTCCAGTGTAGCAGTAGATCGTTAACTGGCAAGATTTTGATCCATGCATCTGTTATTTAGCTCCCTCCTTTATAAATTTAGTTAGTGGTGCCTTGTTTACGTGTTTGACAAAAATGATCATAAATAATGGATGATCTTGATAGTTAACTCAATCCAGTGGTGGACAAACCGTAAATTCATTATCTAGCCCAATGCACAGGTGGAAGCTCCAGTGTGTTGCCCATATTTTGGTTGCCCGAGACTGCCTAGGCTGAAACGTTAGCTAACATATTGTAATAGCATATGGCCAACTAGTTAGCAAGTTAATACAGACTAAGGAAAATGAATGCGTATATGAATTCCCAGGTTGTGGAGGGAACAACGGTGCAGCCATATCATTGTCCTCTTCTAACAAAGTTTTTAATGTAGCACATTGCGTTTGTGAAAAAATAACTTTTATTTATTTATTTATTTATTTATTTTTCTTTTTAAGGCATTGCAGATGTTTCAGCTGTGCGCTTTTGTGTCCACGTCTTCCATCACATGCAAAGGATATTATTTGTGTCTGATTAGCACATTTATTTTCTCTCGATGTCTTCAACTGCAAGGTAACTGGTTTCCAAACTGGGTTTTTTCAGCTTCGTAATACACTTGTTCTGAGACAATGGCTTAAACGTGTTTTTTATCATTTGTACATAATTTTTCACGTTATTTGTACTAATAAGAAATGAAAGATATTGACTACTGCACACTTGAGACTTAAGGATAAACATGGATCATCAGGTTTTACACAAACTTGTGGCGTCTGTGTCAACTCGAGTCACATTGTCATTAAAGCGAAAAAGCGATTATACCAAATACTGTGAAATTTTGAAATTTATGTAAATATTTCTAAGATCCTACTTTTCACTCAAGTTATTGCTAATAATATAATTTCTAATGAAAACCTTTGTGTTAAATTGAAAAATAATAAAAATGGACCGAAGCATTTTCACTAGTGGTCTAAGACTTATGGACTCCATTATATACTGAAAAACATCCGATTGTCTACCTTGAAAGTGCTGGGAAATTTTTTTTTCCAGAATCTCATGTTTGACAAGCTGTGTATATAGCCTTCTCACTCATGTCTGACACGAGACACTGTAGACGGACAGCAGATTTTGGCAAAATTCTCTCCTAATGAATGTGTAGTTTGCAGATTCACCTGTCAGTGTTATTATAGACAAGAAAACTGGTCATTATAGTCCGTCTGCACCTGACAGCTACAGTGGGTGGTTGGGGAGAATTCGTTCTCTAATAGGAGGCTACGCTGCTTTGGGTGTTTGTGGGGAACAGCTCTTAGCCGTACTCATTAGAGGCTGAGGTGTGGATGTGGCAGTCTATCCAGATCTGCCTGTTTATTTTATTGGCTATAGTAATAGGTGTAGATTTCACCCAACTTTACATTTCTTTACAGATTTAATTCTTGAATTTCATCGCATGCATCATCACAGGAGGTGCCTTTAGTCTGTTTTCCAAACCAGTTCAAGATAATCCTCACATAGTCCCTATATGGAAGTGTTACCTACAATTTTTATGAATATCTAACATATAATTCTAACTTATGAAGGTAGAGAGTATTTATAGTTTTGTAAACAAGTGAACCTGGGACACATTTACACTAGATTTTGCACCTTGCTGTTAAATTGGTAGTTGCATAGATTTTATTTAATCTAGAAGCAAAACACAATTGGACAGCTTTGGAAACCAGGCCCTAATGCAAGAGTTCCTGAAAATGATTGTCAACGACGTATATGTGACTTGCAAAGCCCCTTTTAGTAAGCTGGAGAAAGGCGTCAGACTGTATGCTTTGTCTTACATAACACTATGAATGTAAGAAAACATCTATTAATACAAACAAACACCCAAGATAACGTTAGCCGAATACTATGACTTTATTGTAAGACTGGAAAAAAAACCCAATGTTAGACGTCACGGTTTCGCTGTATTGCCGAACGTAACCAGTGACAGAAATGCGCCATAGCCCTGAGTGCAAGTAGCCTATTTTCTGTTGCTCTTTATGTGATTCTCCTCATCTAACATATATAAAACAAATACCTTTACTACATGCGCAGTGTTTTAGAGAGAGGAAAGCATTCTGAAAGCTCTTTAGGAATTTGGCTACTCGTATATTTTGCTCTGTAGAGGTCTGGGCGAGGATGAAATTCTGTGAAATGGGTTTAAGAAGCCAATTTATTTCCTTTCACTCACACAGCTCACACGTCTCTATAAACACTTACTGTAATTAAACACTGTGTTGTGTAATTTAATGCGGTGTGACCGAAGGACCGGGGTCTGGAAGGGTAAAAATGTCAAGCACATTGTTCTCATTCTGAAATTCTAGTATTGAAGAGATTAGAAATTCTCTAAGGACTAAATAATAAGCTGGCTTCAGTCAAATAACCGAGAGAAAAATAGTTATTAACCCTCAGGATTAGATTTAAAGAGCCACTGAATGCTGCTGGGTGAAAGGAAAATGGTGGCCTGGCATGTCCATACTGACCCATAATTCAGCAGTGACACAAGCTCTAATAACTTTATCCCTGTAAGGTATACAACCCCGTTAACATTTCTTGCAGAAAAGCTGAAATTGGCTTTGAAGCAGCTTTGTCATCTTGTACTTTGGCATTTTGTACTTAAAGCTCTGGGAAAGGATCGAATTGATGGAAAGGACTGGAGCTTGATGGCCATGGTCTGACTGATGGTCCACACTGACCCATAATTCAAGACCCTTTTATGGCTACTGGGATGTCCTTGGAGCTAATACGATCTCACAATATGTTAGTCACCTTTACTATCTCAATTATGATCACACTTCCTCAATACCACAGACCTCTGTGTAGAGAAGAATCGAATTCTATACAAGAGCCTTTTAACTTGAAGTTTTTCTTCCATCACACCATTTTGTCAGCTAATTATCAGCTGCAATCTGGTGTGTTAGATGGAGCAGGTGAAACAATCCTGAAAACCATTGAATTATACTGCTTTCTTAACAAGAATGGAAAGGCTGCATAGAGTACCTGCTGTGCTTTGTGTTCTGGCAGCCATGCATGAATGTTAATTTGGCTTGCAACCCTAGCATACAGGAAGTTGTGTGTGTGTATGCTTTATTTTCTAAATCCAACTGCACACAGCAGTTGTTTAAGATAATAATATTTTTTTTTGGACAATTCTCACAGTATTACAGATGAAAATATGGTGTTATTTTACTGCCAACACTTTTTTTCTGTCTAAGGTTGGAAAAACATGGATTAATAATAATAATAATAATAATAATAATAATAATAATAATAAAGAAAATAGTGGAAAATAAAAAGACAAATATTAGCCATGCCCTTAGAGAGGGGTGGCATTTTTTTACATTTACAGCAGACGCTCTTATCCAGAGCGACTTACATTTATCTCATTTCTACAGCTTAGCAGTTGAGGATTAAGGGCCTTACTCAAGGGCCCAACAGTGGTAGCTTGGTGGTGCTGGGGTTTGAACTCATGAGCTTCTGAGCAGTAGACCAACGCCTTAACCACTGAGCTACCACTGCCAACGGCATACTCTCTCTCTTCTATGTATCATAGTGACACTAGCCAATCAGGGCCATCTGAGATGTGGAAGTGTTTGTTTTAATCAAGATTAAAACAAAAATGGGCAAACCCAAGAATATTACTGAACTGGATGCCATTGCTCAAGATTCCTCAGGAACGCTGCCAGAAGCTGGTGTCTGGCTATGCATCTCGTTTGCAGCAGGTCATAATAGCAAAAGGGTGTTCTACTAAGTATTAAAGATGCTTACCATGAAGGGCTTGAATAATTTTGAAACTGGAGAAGTCATTATAAGTTGCATTCTCAGTTGAATTTGGGGAAACCACTTGAAGAATTCTTTGTGTTGAACTATTTCAATTGCTTTTGTTTGATTTGTTCATTGCAAACAGCTGAATGTGTGTTTTTGTGTATGTGTGTATATGTGTGTGTGTGTGTGTGTGTGTGTAACCCATATATATATATATATATATATATATATATATATATATATATATATATATATATATATATATATATATATATATATATATATATATAATTAGAGATGCACCGATTGCAATTTTTTGGCCGATTCCGATTTCCGATTTTTTTATAAGTGTGACCTGCCAATACCGATTTTTGCCGATTCCGATTTTCTTTCTAAGAACTATAATTGACAGCATATACAAACAAAAATCTGCTTTTCTTCAATGCAAAATTTTATTTTCATAATAAAAGAATTATTAAACATTACATTTTCCCCCAAACTGCACTAAGTTACAGGATCTTCTCAAAACAACTCTCAAAATAAAGTGCTCTGTGACTGGAAAGAGGTAGAAATAACAATTAACTGAAAATGAGTTGCTTTATATGACAAAACAGATATCATTTTCCACTATGTTTATAAATTGACCTTTTTCTCTTTTATACTCGTCTCACAAAAATCCAAAGATTACAAGCCTATGAACAAAACTGAAGTGTACAAAACTATTCCAAATATTAATAGGTGCAGTGGCTAATAATTAAATAACAAGTGTAACAAGTAAAATTAGTTGCTGCTCCTTTAAGGCGAAAGACTGAGATCATCACATGTATGCATGTAAAGCCTGGTTATATTTCTGTTGCTCTTTGCCCTGTTTTATTTATGTTCAGTAACGCAGTTGTTAGTGGAGTGTTTTGCAAACTGCCCCATGTGTGCGGGGGATCGACAACGCTGATAATAAACCACTGTGAAATATCATATACGTGAGTTTTGCTTACACCTGGCTACAACCATTCAGGCTATCCGGCCTCTCTGTGTAAAGCGTTACACAAGGCACATTTTCTTTGTTGCCAACATATGTGTACTTGAGCATTAATGGCAAGTTTTTCTTCAGAAACAGAAGCATCTCTGCCTTGTCACCTGATAATCGGTTTCTCCTTTCATCTATCACACGTCCAGCCAAGCTAAACAAGCCATCACTTTCAACGCTTCTACATGGAGCAGAGAGGTATAGGGGCTCGGGCAAGTGGAGCAAGCGCAGGGAAACGATCTTTGTTGATCGTCCAGTAGGCCAATGGGTTTTCGAGTTTTTGCCTACGACATGTTTACATGCGGCTGTGAGCGTGGCTGTGACGTTATTGCCTGTGCTGCTGGCAACAACACGGACCGGCTCGGAATCGGAAAGACGTGAGACTGAGATGGAGGTGATCAGTTTGTGGCACTGCTGAGGTGGTATGGAAGCCCAGGTTTCTTTGACAGTGGCCTTCAGCTCATCTGCATTTTTTGGTCTCTTGTTTCTCATTTTCCTCTTGACAATACCCCATAGATTCTCTACGGGGTTCAGGTCTGGTGAGTTTGCTGGCCAGTCAAGCACACCAACACCATGGTCATTTAACCAACTTTTGGTGCTTTTGGCAGTGTGGGCAGGTGCCAAATCCTGCTGGAAAATGAAATCAGCATCTTCAAAAAGCTGGTCAGCAGAAGGAAGCATGAAGTGCACCAAAATTTCTTGGTAAACAGGTGCAGTGACTTTGGTTTTCAAAAAACACAATGGACCAACAACAGCAGATGACATTGCACCCCAAATCATCACAGACTCTGGAAACTTAACACTGGACTTCAAGCAACTTGGGCTATGAGCTTCTCCACCCTTCCTCCAGACTCTAGGACCTTGGTTTCCAAATGAAATACAAAACTTGCTCTCATCTGAAAAGAGGACTTTGGACCTCTGGGCAACAGTCCAGTTCTTCTTCTCCTTAGCCCAGGTAAGATGCCTCTGACGTTGTCTGTGGTTCAGGAGTGGCTTAACAAGAGGAATACGACAACTGTAGCCAAATTCCTTGACACGTCCGTGTGTGGTGGCTCTTGATGCCTTGACCCCAGCCTCAGTCCATTCCTTGTGAAGTTCACTCAAATTCTTGAATCGATTTTGCTTGACAATCCTCATAAGGCTGCGGTTCTCTCAATTGGTTGCACATCTTTTTCTTCCACACTTTTTCCTTCCACTCAACTTTCTGTTAACATGCTTGGATACAGCACTCTGTGAACAGCCAGCTTCTTTGGCAATGAATGTTTGTGGCTTATCTAGTGAACCAAACTGAGAGACCATTTTGAAGGCTCAGGAAACCTTTGCAGGTGTTTTGAGTTGATTAGCTGATTGGCATGTCACAATATTCTAATTTGTTGAGATAGTGAATTGGTGGGTTTTTGTTAAATGTGAGCCAAAATCATCACAATTAAAAGAACCAAAAACTTAAACTACTTCAGTCTGTGTGCACTGAATTTATTTAATACACGAGTTTCACAATTTGAGTTGAATTACTGAAATAAATGAACTTTTCCCCGACATTCTAATTTATTGAGATGCACCTGTATATATATATATATATATATATATATATATATATAAAGAAATCAGCAAATATTTTTTCACAGCACTCTGCATGATTAAATCTCTTAAGTGGCATAGCTGAGGCTAGAAAATGAGGCAGAATTTATGGACCATGCTGAAAGTGCTGGCATTTTGGGTTAATGTCCGAAGACCAATACAAATATTTGGAGCACAATACAAATACAAATACAAAAACAGATAGTGGCATTGTGTTACACCCCTAGTGTAGCAAAAAGAGAACCTGCAGCCATCTGCTCAAAAAATTTCAGTTCCTGTGCATATGACTCAAGCCCACATGACAAATATTTAAATTATCAAAACATTACACACTGTGACTGTAAATCATTTAGTGCCCATTTGTTTATTTGTATTTCCCTGAGGATCCAAACTGAAATTTGGTTCCTTGCAACACTTTCTGCTTTTTTTTTTTTTTTTTTAACTCGTTTATTGACTGAAGTGCCACTCCAGCCTCATTCGCTATCGAGTGAAAAACAGTGCAGCAGATTTCAATAATGAGAAAGCTAAAGGAGTAAGCAGGTTTTTAACCGAATATAGAGCTTCAGCTATTCCGTGGGCAGGAACAACATTTGTCAGCTTATTTCAAGGCATTACAGGTTTCCAAACAGTACAACTTTAGTCACTTGAAGTCAAAATTGCTTGCTTTGTTTGGTTCCTCTAAAACTCACAGTGACTTTAACACCAGGAAGTTCCTGCTCTGTAATTGCTGTGTCCTGGAATAGACCCGTCACAAACTTGAGCTGCGCACTACTGTGCTCATTATTCAGTTCACCACAACGTTTTGGTCTACCACTCACTGGCCGTCAGTGTCGTAACTTACCAGGTTATCTTGTGAAAGCAGAGTTCTTGGAAGAAGCATGTTTTTTGCATCTCCTGATTGAAGATAAAGAGAAGCTACATTTTCAGAGCAGGAAGTGTGGGCTTTATTAAGTTTAAATGAATTAAAAAAAAAAAAAAAAAAAAAAAAAAATTCAAATAACACAACAAAATTTGTCAGCTATAGTTTTTATTTCACCTCTAGAGGATGCTCTCGTACTGTATAATGACAGCGGACCATTCTCTGCTGGAGGAAACCCACACCAACATGGAGAGCCTGCGAAACTCTGCATAGAGCGTATCCCGAGCTCAAGATCAAATCTGGGAGCTTGGATCTGTGAGGCAGCTGCAAATTGTTCTCTTTAATCAGTCTAATCCAACATTTCATTATCAACAGCACTCATTTGTTCAGTATTTAATGAATTTTCATTTCTTTCACCTTGCATTTTACAGATTTGTTCTCAAAATAGAGGGTGGAAAATAACAACGGGAAATGGGTCAAATTTAGCAGATTTCATGCCATGATGTGATCTATGCCCAAATCATTTATATGCATAGAATTCCTTCAACTAAAACATCTTTCATGGATATATGCACCTCCATATATCGAGATATCCCTGAGATGTTGTCGTAAACTCATATAGTGCATTCACTATATCATTGGCTTCGGCTCACTGGATTCGGATGAGAACATTAATTAAATATCGATGCGGCAATCAACCTTCTGAAGGAGAGCGTATCTGCTGGGTCATAACCGTCAAGTTCTGTGTGCATTAATATGCAGTATCACCCTTATGGGAGTCATTATTCTGACCAGAATTCTATCCCATTGCTAAACATTCAGAGAGACAGAGTATGATGTAGTGACAAACTAATAGCTTAAGATGGAGCTTCATGACAGGAATGTTGTCCAGAGATGGCGCAGGCTGGAATCTAAATATATTTAAATGATGGTAAATGGTCTGCACTTATATAGAGCCTTTTAACCTTCGCGGTTCACAAAGCGCTTTACACTGTGTCTCATTCACCCAGTCACGCACACACCAATAGCAGCAGAGCTACCATGCAAGGCACCTGCCTGCCATCGGGAGCAACTTGGGGTTCAGTGTCTTGCCCAAGGACACTTCGGCACATGAAGTCATGTGGGCCGGGAATCGAACCGCTAATCCTACAATTAGTGGACAACCTGCTAAAGAATTCTGCTAAGTAGCAAGCAGCCTAAAATCTGATTGGCGGGTTCAGACTTGGCCATAGATAGCGTTCAACAAGATGATGAGCCACACAAACACAAAAAAAGTGTTTTGCAGAGACCTTCTCATCTCTGGATATTAACTGTGGTGTGAATTAAAGAGGGACACGCCTAAGAATATAAAGTATTTTAAAAGGTTATGTAAGGCCGAATGAAACAAGATCCCTCTACAAGTGTCCCCAACCTCGTTAGACGTTACAGGAAGAGCCTCAGTGTTTGTATTCTCTCCAGGGCAGATGTCAGAAAATACTCATTTTAAGGGTACTGGGAATGTTGAATCTAGTGTTTTGTTGGGAAATAAATTAATTAATAATTGGTAAATTAGAAATTATGATCTGTAAATGAAAAACGCACCCACACTGCATTGAGTGCATAAAAGAATAGCTGTATACCAAGCCCTAATCAATCACAAATCTTTAAACTTCCATGGGGAAACGTGCATTCGTAGAGGAACTGCTAGAAAATATTACATTTCTGTGCCTCAGGACACTGGAAATTTCCTCTCTTATTCATAAGATCCATACAGGTAGCTTTATTCAATTCTTTGTAGTTTTCCTCAAGTGAAATCCTGTTTTACTTATTCTCCACACCCCGCTAAGGTAAACAATGAATGTTTGTGCAAGTCGATCATGACATTGGAAAATTCTGCAGAGATAGAGTTGGAGTAATGTTGTCTGCTGTGTGGTCTGCGTGTCTAACAATTTGTTCATCTTGAGTGCAATCATTTTTATCCTTCTCGTTTTTGAATACAACTCATTACACATGTTCACATGTTTACTGCCTCAGAAAAATCAAACAAAAGGAACTGAAATAGTTCAATAAAAAGAATGCTTCACGTGGTTTCCCCAAATTCACCTGAAAATGCAACTTATAATGACTTCTTCAAATTATTCAACCCCCTGAATAGAATCCCTCACAACAGCATAAATGTGCAAAATAGGTCTCAAGCACACTTGATGAAACTTATTAAGGGCTTCATTAGTTGCACCAGGTGTGCTTGAGCTGGAACACTTGAAATACCTGAACTGGCTAGGGGCAGAACATACATGAAATACTTGGACGGGGCAGAAAAAGGAAGCTATCAAAGGCTGCAACCAGATGTCTGAGAAGGCAGGTTGTGAAAAACCCTCGAGTGACTGCAAAAGACCTGTAGCAAGACTTGGTGGCAACAGGCACTGAGGTTTCAGTGAGCACAGTATGGCGCATACTAAACGCAGAAGGTTTCCATGCCAGAACTCCAAGATGTACACCACTACTGACCCAAAAGCACAAAAAAGTCAGCTCAAAATCATATAAATAAGCCACAGAAGTTTTGGGATTCTGTTCTGTGGAGCGATGAAACAAAACTGGAACTTTTCGGCACAATGGATCAGCGGTATGTCTGGAGAAAGGTCAAGCATGGTGGTGGCTCAGTGATGCTCTGGGGCTGCTTTGCATCCTCTGGCACTGGAAACCTGCAGCGTGTGGAACGAAATCCTAGGAGAAAACTTCATGCCGTCTGTGAGGAAGCTGAAGCTTGGGCGTCATTGGACCTTCCAACAGGACAATGATCCCAAGCATACCTCAAATTCCACCAAGGCTTGGTTGCAGAAGAAGTCCTGGAAGATTCTACAGGGCCATCGCAGTCACCTGACTTTTTGATTTGAAGAAGGCAGTTGCAGCACGCAAACCCAAGAATATTACTGAACTGGATGCCATTGCTCAAGATTCCTTTAAACACAAAAAAAGCATTGAGTGCATAAAAGAATAGCTGTATACCAAGCCCTAATCAATCACAAATCTTTAAACTTCCATGGGGAAACGTGCATTTGTAGAGGAACTGCTAGAAAATATTACATTTCTGTGCCTCGGGACATAAGCACTGGAATTTTCCTCTCTTTTTCATAAGATCCATACAGGTAGCTTTATTCAATTCTTTGTAGTTCTCCTCAAGTGAAATCCTGTTTTACTTATTCTCCACACCCCGCTAAGGTAAACAATGAATGTTTGCGCAAGTCGATCATGACATTGGAAAATTCTGCAGAGATAGAGTTGGAGTAATGTTGTCTGTTGTGTGGTCTGCGTGTCTAACAATTTGTTCATCTTGAGTGCAATCATTTTTATCCTCGTGGTTTTTGAATACAACTCATTAAGGTGCCTGTTAACTTAAAACTGTTCACATGTTTACTGCGTCATTTAAAATGACGCTTAGACTCTCACAGTTCACTCTGAAGTTACCAGTGAATCAGAAAAACAGCCAGATCCAAGATCAAGATCAGAAAAACAATTATTCAGAGATGGAAATAACAGCTAAAGAGACATTACTGAAAAGTGAGAATGTTGGAAAAAACGCAAAACACAGCAGAACACCTGAAGATTGATCTATCTATCTATCTATCTATCTATCTATCTAGTCTTTCTTCTGTCAGCACTTTCATATATCTTAGATTCATTACACATGAAGTGAAATATCTCAAGACTTTTTTTTTTTTTAATCTTGATTATGGCTTACAGCTCATGGAAATGAGATACTGGAAAAATCCAGTATCTCAAAAATATTAGAATAAAGAATTTATAATACAGCCATGTCGACCTGAGGAGACTCTAATCAGATAATGAACTCAAAACACCTTTTTACTCAAAACACCGTTGCTCAGTGGTCCAAAGTCCTCTTTTCAGATGAAAGTAAATTTTGCATTTCATTTGGGAATCAAGGTCCCAGAGTCTGGAGGAAGAGTGGAGAGGCACAGAATCCAAGTTGCTTGAAGTCCAGTGTGAAGTTTCCACAGTCAGTGATGATTTGGGGTGCCATGTCATCTGCTGGTGTTGATCCACTGTGTGTTCTCAAGTCGAGAGTCAATGCAGCGGTCTACCAGGAGATTTTAGAGTGCTCATGCTTCCATCTGCTGGCAAGCTTTATGGAGATGCTGATTTCCTTTTCCAGCAGGACTTGGCACCTGCCCACAGTGCCAAAACTACTAGTAACTGGTTTGCTGAACATGGTACTACTGTGCTTGATTGGCCAGCCAACTCGCCTGACCTGAATTTTGTCAAGAGGAAGATGAGAAACACCAGACCCAACAATACAGACGAGCTGAAGGCCGCTATCAAAGCAACCTGGGCTTCCATAACACCTCAGCAGTGCCACAGGCTGATTGCCTCCATGCCACGCCGCATTGATGCAGTAATTCGTGGAGCCCAGACCGTGTATTGAGTGCATAAATGAACATAATTTTCAGAAGGTTGACATTTCTGTATTATAAATTTTTTATTCTAATATTTTGAGATACTGGAGTTTTGATTTCCATGAGCTATAAGCCATAATCATCAACATTAAAACAAAAAAGCCTTGAAATATTTCACTTTATGTGTAATGAATCTAGAATATATGAAAGTTCCACTTTTTGAATTAAATTATGGGAAAAAATTATATACAGGAAGCTGCAGCTGTATATAGTCTGTGATCTGTCTGTCTATAGTCCATACTGTCTGTCTGTCTATAGTCCATACTGTCTGTATCTATACTGTCTCTCTGTCTACACTATCTGTCTGTTTATAGTCTACACTATATAGTCTACGCTATCTGTCTGTCTATAGTCCATACTGTCTGTCGGTCTGTCTGTCTACACTGTCTGTATCTACACTGTCTCTCTATAGTCGACGCTTCTTGTCTCTCTATAGTCTCTGCTATCTGTCTGACTATAGTCCATACTGTCTGTCTGTAGTCCACACTATCTGTCTATAGTCTACACTATCTGTTTGTCTATCTACAGTGTTTATCTCTATTCACTGTCTGTCTCAAAGGACACAAAGACAGTTTATGGTGGGGTGTAGAAACAGCAAAATATACATCCGTAGAAGTAAGATTTGTCAGTCTTCTGCATCTGTCTGTCTGTCTATCTCTGTTTTTTTTTGTTTGTTTGTTTGTTTGTTTGTTTTTAACCTAATATAAACTTGTGCTGAATGTGGGATATTGGATATGGGATATGGATCATGTCAGGTTTTTGTCTTTTCAGCTCAGCCAGTGGAGTCTTCCAGTCGCCTGCTGTAGCACTGTAGCACCATCTAGTGGTACTCTTTCTACATGACAACTTGCATAATCATTAAAACCTTTCTTCGGTACATATTGTATACAGGTATACATAAACAATAACTTCTGATGTCTTCTCCATGCTGTAGATCTTTCAGTGCAGTACAAACATGGCCGCCCAGTACTGGCTCTGCCTCTGCCTTCCAGACAGGAGAAATGTCTGTTCCACCTGAGACCTATGATCTCAACTGTCAGTGACTTTATTCATGACATCCAGAGAGAGGATCCAGGAGTCTCAACAGCTTCTATACTCACCACAGGTACACACAGGCCCTCAGAGACATAAATGCAGCAGCTAATTTATTAATGGACAGCACATTGTACTTTTTAATTCATTTGTAGTTACATTTAAAGTCGTGGAACGTCCATAAAACAAGTTAGCTCCAGATATCAGCAGCTATAAAGAGTTGCTCCCTCAGCAGCCTTTTTTCTCTCTCTCTTAATAAGAAATAATAAGTTAATAAGAAAAAAATTTGCAAGTCTACTCTCTATTGTTACTATTGAAACAACAATGTATTAAATTGAGCGCGTTAATATGAACCTGTGATTTGAATTACAGCCAGAACCACTGTCAGAGCTGCTGTGGGAAACATGAAGAGGAGTAAATACAGTAAAAACATAAGGAAATTATACAATTATGGTTTATTTAAAAAAAACAAAAAACAAAAAAAACAGGGAATGAGAGTAATTTAAAACAGAAGAAATCATAAAAAATGAAAGTGAGTGTATACCATCCAAAGCTAAGCACAACCCATCATTCTCCTCTAAACTGTTAGTGTTTTGGAAGGTGTGTGTTGGTTCGTTGGTCATATAAACAGCATATCAACGAACTTGTATGGTTTGAAATGTGTTCTTTGTACACAGATGGTGTGAGGATTGCCTCCACTACATCGCTATACACTCTTCTCAACAAGGACTTCCAGCTGTGTATCAATGGAGTTGTCTACAATGTCCAAGCAGCACCAACAGGTATACATCACAAGCTCCTGATATCTTTTCTGGCTACGAGCTTCAGCATCTTAAAGGTTGCAATCTGATTGGCTTTCTGTACTTCCATGCATCAGTTTACAGTGGATAAAAAAACTTAAACACAGCTTATGAGTAAAAGGGCACAGACAGGAGATGGCAGACGCAGAGTTTGGGTTTTATTAGAAGTAATAAAAGCCTACAAACCAGAAAGTGCAGGTAGTAATCATAAAGTATAAAGAGGCAGAAGGTTTGGCGATCAGCAAACAGGCAAACACCAGGCCATGGAATCAATAACACGGGGATAAAAACTAGAGAACCTGGTGTACAAAGAGATGCAATAACATCACAGTGGAACTTGGAACAAGACTCCGCAAAGAATGAGAGTCAGTCCAGGTGTGGGAGAGTGCAACGTGATCAGATTTCCAGTAATAAGGAATAGGAGTAGGTATGTAGAGGATGTTGGGTAGTATTGTTTGTTTGATTGTTAGTAGTTTGGAGAGGAAGTATGGATGTTGATGTTCTGTCGAAAGAGGCCTATAGTTCTTCAAATGGCCTCTTTACATGAAAGTAAACGATTCTTGGGCGCATTTAGTTAGGAAAACTACTCGACTCTCAAGCAAACGATTATCAGTTGGAGTCTAATACAGGTGTAGGAATCAGCAAAGGCTAACATTGGAGAAAAACCTGTATAGAAGGGTAGATTGTTTTAAATTGTAATTCATTACCTGTTATGGAATACCCTTACCAGCTATGCACCTTAAACCAGGTATGAAGGTTTAATTCTGTTTTGTATGTGTAGAAACTGTGCCAAGCGAGTCTAGGACGAGCGTGGCAGACATGAAGGACATGGTGCACATGTTACACACAGCGCTGAACCTGCCCAAGCATCACCTGATAAAGGAATGGCAGCTACAGCAGAAACTGGACATTCTGAAACAAGAACTCATGCCTCTAGAGCAGGTTGTATTCTTATTATATACTTATTGACAACTTTATTGACAACCCACATCCATTATATAAGTCTCCAAAATGACATAAATTCTAAATTACTTTTAAAGAAAGTGTTAATGGCTTTTGTATATGCTGTCCCATTGATGCCAAAGCCATAGAACCTTATTTAGCTTAAAGCTTGATCTGTGTTTCACTGGGAAAAGTTTCACTGTCTACTAACAACCCTGCATATTTTTTTTCCTACCCCATGAAAGTACAGCCAGTTCTGCTTTCACTGGTTTAGATGGCTTTGGCATCACTGCCCCAGCTGGTTTAATCAGAAATAATTACAATGCCATCAAATATCTTGTGCAGCTAAGATGTATAAGGCACGCAGTAATGGTTATAGCTAAAATGCCTGTTTTGTATCAAGTTTGCAGCACATTATTTTTTTGTACACCTGTAATAAATGATATCTGTGTGTGTTTAGATGAAGGCTCATCTTGGCATGAGAGCTGAGCACAGTTCTTCACGTGCTCTCTGGGCTGGCTTGGCTCTGCTCTCGGTGCAGGGTGGAGCTCTGGCCTGGCTCACATGGTGGGTTTACTCTTGGGACATCATGGAGCCTGTCACCTACTTCCTCACCTACTCCACCAGCATGGGGGTCTACGCCTACTACGTTCTCACCAAGCAGGTACACGTGCCAATCATCAGAACTTTCTGTTTCAGGATTGTGACCTAGGAGAAGAACTTAAACCTGATATTGTACAGTATACACTCACCGGTCACTTGTAGCCCTGTTCATTCATGCAACGGTATGCATAAAATCATGCAGAGACACATCAAATGTTTCAGTTAATGTTCACATCAGACATCAGAATGCAAAATAGTTATAACCTGGTCTATTCCACTCTTCTGCTGTCCAGGTTCGACGAGTTGCGTGTTCTGAGATGCTTTTCTGCTCACCACAGTTGTAAATCGTGTAAAAAGTAACTAAGATCATGTTTTTTCCCCATTCTGATGTTTATGAATGCATGAGCAGGGGTACAGGTGTTCCTGTTAAAGTGGCCAGTGAGTTTATATTAGAAGTACCTCAACACAACACACTGCTAGCACAGTATAATGTAATATGGTGCTTTTTAATGCAGCGTCACAAGTAAAGACTAAAATGCTATTGTTTATTTTGATCGGTATTTAAAATGTGTGTGAAGGAATAAAATCTTGTAATCATAATTAGACTCATATTAGACACATTAATTATGTGTCAAACAATAAGAATCACTATGGGGCCCTCATGGTTCAACACCAATGTCTAGCATTAGCTAACTTCAACTAAGCTCACTACTGTCACAGTCATTTATGTTTAATTAATTGAGGAAGCCAAATATAGTGTCAGAGATAATAAATGAAAACATGATCTTCTATACACAGTTGTTCAAAGGATAAATGTTGGATAATGGATAAATGTGTGTCTGTTATTAAACTATGCAGAGCTGTGATCTTTCTGACCTGGATAGAGAAGACAGATAACAGAGGGTTAGAGTTGGGGTCAGGGGTAAACTGCAGCTAGGTGTCTTTATGTAATGTATGTGGATTTATATGGTCAAATGACCATGTGAGCGATAGTAGAAGCTGTCTGTGTGGGAATGCTTCACAGGACATTAATAACTATTAAATCTTAGCTATTTTAATTAATGATGATTATAATGTATGATATGGCATTCTCTCCAACAGGACTATGTTTACCCAGAAGCAAAAGACAGGCAGTTCCTTCATTACTTCTACAAAGGCGCCAAAAAACAGAAGTTCAACGTGGAGAAATATAACGCGCTCAAAGACGAGCTGGCTTCGGTACATTCGGTTTTTATGAAAGATCTCAAATTAGCTGTTTTAATTTTCATCACTTTTTTAATCACTCGTTTTTCCATTATCTTCCTTTCATGCTCTTTTATCATGCAGGTAGAGGACGACTTGAGACGTTTGCGGAACCCAAATCAACTCCAACTGCCTGTGGAACAAATCGAGCCCAACAGTCATGCTGCACTTCCCTAAACATTATATCCAAATACTGGTGTTATTTATAATACTGTTTACAGATATTATTTCATGGCCTACTTTTAGAAAACACCATATTTATTGCAATAATATGCATAATTTGGAACAACCAGAGATTGAAATAAAACATTTATACTGGAGTTTACATCCTTCAAGCATACTTTTTGTCCTTTACTTTACACTTGTGTCCAATATTATTTACATGCAGTTACCATTGATTGTGGTGAACTGTGCCTTGTTTTAAGTACAATGTCTTGCATAAGTATTCATCCCCCTTGAAACTCCATATTTTGTTGTGGTACAACATGCAAATAAAATGGACTTAATTGGGATTATGTGTGATGAATCTAGACAAAATATTTCATAAATACACACTGGCCACTTTTTAGAAACACTGTATAAAACAGCCTCAAGTCTTCATGGCATAGATTCCACAAGGTGTGTATTGGAGCAGCTTTGATCAATAGAATATTTACCAGAAATAATTATTAAACAGTACTTCATCTAAAGTAAGATATAATGAATAGTCAAATATATAGTCGAATGTATAAAATATTGTTATATGTTGTAGAAAATAACGATTTATTTAAAGAGATGTTTCAAACATCTAATTGTTATTTGCTGGTTTTGCACAGCAGAGGTCTCTCTTTTTTCATGCAAGGTGTATGCTTTTATGATATGTTTATCATTCACACTCACTCACAAACACATCTGAGGATATTTCACTAACTGCCCTAGTCTGCTTCCCAATAGGTGATGAAGGTACGGTTACGTTTTACAAATATTAATGATGCACACTTTTATTCAAAGTGACTTTGTGAGGAGAAAAAAAATCCATTTAAAGCATGTATAGAACTGACCTTCCAGCAGCTAGTGCAACCTTAACTGCTAAGTCATTTTTAAAACTTCCTCATTTCTTAAAGGGTTTGTTACTGTCCATTATTACCAAATTATTTTGTAATAACATTTCTTCTGTGTATCCCAAATGGGGCTGCTGTCCGCTTTCCACGTCGGTAACCAAAGTGTTGATCATATGACAAATCACCTTGTTTGTTTTTGAACAGTCCACTTTACAGACTAAAATGAAAGTCCAAAAACCACATGTAGACTGCCAGCAAACCTGTTTGGTGACTCTCAGGAACCAGTCATTTAGCAGGTTGTAAAGGTTATCTTGATGTAAAGGATCATCCAGTTTATGGCTGTTTATTTTTAGCAGATAATCTATAAACATTTAATAACGAATTTATATGTTCTATATTAAGCAGTTCTCATTGCTAAGAGAGAAGCCTCGGTTGACACATTGTTGATATGATGTAAATGTTTCATGTAAAAATAAATAAATAAAACAATCACATATCATCACTCAAATTGGCCATTGAGGGTGCAATTCATGTTTTGTTTTGTTTTTTGTTGTTGTTTTTTTCATTTATGAACAAGCATATCTTGTGTAAAATAACATGAACAATGAAGATTCTTCTTTCTCCTGATTACAGGTGCATCTCAATAAATTAGAATGTCGTGGAAAAGTTCATTTATTTCAGTAATTCAACTCAAATTGTGAAACTCGTGTATAAAATAAATTCAGTGCACACAGACTGAAGTAGTTTAAGTCTTTGGTTCTTTTAATTGTAATGATTTTGGCTCACATTTAACAAAAACCCACCAATTCACTATCTCACCAAATTAGAATATTTCATAAGACCAATACAAAAAACATTTTTAGTGAATTGTTGGCCTTCTGGAAAGTATGTTCATTTACTGTACATGTACTCAATACTTGGTAGGGGCTCCTTTTGCTTTAATTGCTGCCTCAATTCAGCGTGGCATGGAGGTGATCAGTTTGTGGCACTGCTGAGGTGGTATGGAAGCCCAGGTTTCTTTGACAGTGGCCTTCAGCTCATCTGCATTTTTTGGTCTCTTGTTTCTCATTTTCCTCTTGACAGTACCCCATAGATTCTCTATGGGGTTCAGGTGTGGTGAGTTTGCTGGCCAGTCAAGCACACCAACACCATGGTCATTTAACCAACTTTTGGTGCTTTTGGCAGAGTGGGCAGGTGCCAAATCCTGCTGGAAAATGAAATCAGCATCTTCAAAATGCTGGTCAGCTGAAGGAAGCATGAAGTGCTCCAAAATTTCTTGGTAAACGGGTACAGTGACTTTGGTTTTCAAAAAACACAATGGACCAACACCAGCAGATGACATTGCACCCCAAATCATCACAGACTATGGAAACTGAACACTGGACTTCAAGCAACTTGGGCTATGAGCTTCTCCACCCTTCCTCCAGACTCTAGGACCTTGGTTTCCAAATGAAATGCAAAACTTGCTCCCATCTGAAAAGAGGATATTGGACCACTGGGCAACAGTCCAGTTCTTCTTCTCGTTAGCCCAGGTAAGACGCCTCTGACATTGTCTCTGGTTCAGGAGTGGCTTAACAAGAGGAATACGACAACTGTAGCCAAATTCCTTGACACGTCTGTGTGTGGTGGCTCGTGGTGGCTCTTGATGCCTTGACCCCAGCCTCAGTCCATTCCTTGTGAAGTTCACTCAAATTCTTGAATCGATTTTGCTTGACAATCCTCATAAGGCTGCGGTTCTCTCGGTTGGTTGTGCATCTTTTTCTTCCACACTTTTTCCTTCCACTCAACTTTCTGTTAACATGCTTGGATACAGCACTCTGTGAACAGCCAGCTTCTTTGGCAATGAATGTTTGTGGCTTACCTAGTGAACCAAACTGAGAGACCATTTTGAAGGCTCAGGAAACCTTTGCAAGTGTTTTGAGTTGATTAGCTGATTGGCATGTCACCATATTCTAATTTGTTGAGATAGTGAATTGGTGGGTTTTTGTTAAACGTGAGCCAAAATCATCACAATTAAAAGAACCAAAGACTTAAAGACTTAAACTACTTCAGTCTGTGGCATTGAATTTATTTAATACACGAGTTTCACAATTTGAGTTGAATTACTGAAATAAACAAACTTTTCCACGACATTCTAATTTATTGAGATGCACCTGTAATTGGCTTTTGCCACAAAAGTTTGCCTTTTGGATCTTTCAGCCTTGCCCATTCAAATTTCAAATAATTTGATTATGTGAACTCAACCTTTGCAAACCATTCCTAGGATTTAAAGAATACGGCCGACGTGCGCCCATGAGTCACTGTGAGGCGGAGCTTAATTCACTCATACAGCTATAACACATGATGTATTTGATGGCTTTGCACACAACTTGAAAGGCATATTCAGGACTAGATTCTGAGGCTGTCTGCTAAAGTTGGGGTGTGGGCACCCTTATCAAGTGAGTTAAGTCCAAATGCCTTTATCTCAGGAACTGTAAGATGGGTTGAGTTGAAACATCCTAGCAGCAGCCTGTGATACCACAGCAAACACCTGGCAGTACCCCAGAAACACCAGGAACTTGCTAAATCTGTGCAATCTCACAATGTGTTTTCTTTAGGAAGTGCACTTTTCTAGTTCTTCTTCTTTTTCTCTCTCAAAATTCTGTCCACTAATTAATCCTGCAGTTTTTGAGATGTTGAAATGTAATCAAGGTCATATTGTTCGGTCTGGTCAGGAAAGGGGTACTTGTATACAGCCTTTTGATTGGACATTCCATGTAGCAACCATTTGAAAATAAATGGGGGAATGTTTTGGATGGCCATGCAGGCCAACAGTAGGTGATACAGACATGAAACTTGGTCACTATGTAGTACTCCCTGCTTCTACTCAGGCAAGAGAGATAAGCCCGATTGGCTTAATGGTGGTGCTATAGGTTCTTGAGAACTGTGAGATTTTGTTGACTCATTCAGTGATTCATTCTGAAACGGTTTGCAATTCAGAACATTTAGCTCCTTCCACAGAGATTTTGAGTTAATCTTCATAATATGGAAAACCTTTTGTGAGATTTGACAACAATATGGCCAGCACCTGCCACAATCAATTCTAATGGGGTGGGGCCTAATTCACTCAAACATCTATACCTTAAGATTCTTTGCATGGACCTGCATGAAATTTGACTGGCTATTTCACCACAAAGTTCAGGGGACATCCACCGAGTTTTCGGTGTAGTCATCAATAAGGGTGGAGTTAAATTCACATATCTGTTTCTCAGGAACCATAAGGCAGATTGTGGTGAAATTTGGGATGCTGGATGGCTGAGCTAATTTGTCAATGCCTTTTTAATTCTGACCTAGTCGGTTAAAAAAAATATGGGTGCCATTGGCAAGATCTCAGCAGGCCTATCTTAGGGTTAACATTGAGCAATCATCACAAAATTTGATTGGTAGGTCCTTCTACACTATAAAATAATGCATTGTTCCTCAAATTGCATTGGCTCTGCAATCACTCTGCATTTTCTTCAGGAAATACAGTTCTAGTTATTATTATTATTATTTTTCTGCCAAAATTTTGTCTGCTACCTAGTCTCACAGTTTTCAAGATATCAAAATGGATCCAATGCCAATTGTTTGGTCTGGCCAGGAATTATCTCCTTTTTGATTGGTCGGACAGTAAGAAACACCTGGGATACCATAACAGCCACCTGAAAATGCACAGTCCCCTCTGAAAGTATTGAAATGGCAAGTTTATTTTTGTTATGAACTGAAGACATTAGGGTTTGAAATTAAAAGATGAATATGAGATGATATATCAGAATCTCAGCTATACATATTATTAGATATATAACATATTTACATTTAGATAGATTTTTACTTGAGGATGGATATCCAGCAAAAAACAAAACAAAACAAAAAAAAACACCCCTCCATGCAGATCACGGGATATTTCCCATTTATAACTTAATCCCTAACGAAAAAATGTGTGAACCATAAGCACCGCTTCCATTCCATGTGTTCAAGAGAACCAAATCATTTTGATGACGGACTTTACCTCAGGCATTTCAGAATGACAAAAACAACATATGAGATGCTGTGCAATGAGACTGGTCCACTGGTTAATCCAGTTATGCAACTCATTGTGCCCCAGTTCTGACAGAAAAACACATTGCCCTGAATATCCAATCACATCAGTCAATTATCCAATCATATGATTTGTTGAGGAAAAGTCACGACTTTTTTGATGTGTATCAAGGAATTTATTCGGTAAAGGTGTTTCCATCATAGTTTATGCACGTCTTCTTATAGAATAAAAAAAAAAAATCCACCTTAATTGAGTGCATACATTTTTATGCACATTTTGGAGCATTTTTTTAATGCGATGTCCCAAAATTCGCATAAAAATACGTGGATGAAAACATGGCTACTTGACCCCAATCTGAGTGTCTGTATGAGTTAAAAGTACAGACAGGAACAGGCTGGCTGTGCTGTTGCGCACCTACAGTATATTTCAATAATCATAGGACATTATTTTATATTATTCACACAGCTGATGTTATTTTCATTTAGTAGTTAATTTAACATGCTATGCTAACATGTAAACAATAAGTTACTATTAAGTGACTTACATATTAGACTCAATATTGTCTGTTGTTGTTCCATTTCACCAACGAAAATAGTTCCAAACAAAGCCACAGCAGATCTTTTGTTCACATGGGAGATTTCTTATTTATTTGATTTATTTTCTAAAGGGAAACTTTTTTTTTTTTTTTACACATACTTCTATTTTAAAAACTAAAGTTTCAATGACAATAAAGCGATTGTTCAAAAAAATTCCTTTAATGGTCATTGTAACTGATAACAACAACAACAACAACAACAACAACAACAACAACAATAATAATAATAATAATTGTAATAATAATAGTAATACCATATACCATGAAACTGTGATATTTTCTGAGGCTGTTATCGTACTGTGAAAATCTCATAACATTGCAACCCTTGTCGAGAATCAGTTAATGACCGTCTCCTTATTAATTATTGGTAGTCACTTAATTTCACAAAGTAAATCATTTATTAGCAAATGTTTCTATGTACTTTTATTTGGATAAGAGCATCTGCCAAAATTAATTAATTATTAATTAATACTTTTAATGAACACTTTTTTATGAGTTCATTAGAAAGTAAGAGAACATGTTTTTACTCATAGGTTGATAACTCAAAGGTGAATTACTTGTGCTGATACTAGACAGATGTTTATAGAAAATCCCTGGGAAACCAGATTACAGAGCAGGATGTCAACTGCACTGTACACTGAACAAACATAACAAAATCAAAAGCAAATATCCAGGTGAAAACAATAATACATTGCATAGATATAAAGCAATAGAAGTAGCTATTAACAGTTATTATAAACATTTAAAAAGTTGTAAAACATTGTTAACTTTTTTTGCAACTGAATATAGAAATATGTGTGTGTGTGTGTGTGTGTGTGTGTGTGTGTGTGTGTGTGTGTGTGTGTGTGTGTGTGTGTGTGTGTGTGTGTGTGTGTGTGTGTATGTGTGTGTGTGTGTATGTGTGTGTGATACATACCCTAAGTTCCTAAAAAAGACACCTTTGCAAGATCACAATACAAGTTAAAATGAACCCTAACAATAGTGCAGGCTGTAATTCAATAGGTTCATAGCTGTTAGGTTGATATTAATGTATACCATAATAAATCATTCAAATGAGCTTGCTGATATTTAGATATGTCGCTGAAGGGGATAATTATTTAACATTTATGGAAAGAGTTTTGGGTGTCAGTGCTTTGTTCAGGAGAGAGGACTTTGTGTTTACTGATTTCCTAGTAATGAGACAAGACGCGTGTTAACTTATTAAGAAGCGAAAATTTAACCCACACTATACAATTTGCATTAAAACAACTTTAATGAAGTTATGAATTGAAAGAACAACATGGCTGTCAGTCAATGTGTATGCGCTTGTCTTTGTGAAATACATCATGGAGCCTTTTAAGCCAACCTGTTCTCACTCCAGACACATCAAATATTTAAGCTTGGACAGAAACCTTTAGGTCTCTTCATTAACATTATTTTGGTGCGCAACCATCCTGCTTCACTCCATGACATGCAAATACAGAGTCAGATGCCTGGACGGTTATAACATTAGTCTCATCCACAGTCCATATATCACTACCATCAAAGCTATGACCCTTAACAACCTCACAAGGCTCCTGAAAAATCAATTAAAAAATGTTTTTAAAAAAATTACACTACAGCCATCCCCAGGCTCCACTATTATACACAGTATGTTTAGTGATGGTTTACTGGCTGGTTTGGTATCTCAATCCTGGTGTTATGTTAAATGTCATCTCATAGATATATTTATGTTGATACAAAAACAAACAAACAAAAAACACTAATAGCGCCAAAAATGTTTACTGATCACTAAGTGAGTAATGGTGAATAGTAATATATTGGGTCTGGATGCTTTACTATTCCTTGCACCTGAAGTAAAGTTTTTTAGTCAGCATGGAGGTGAAGCAGGGCATCTGTTTTTTATTCTTAACATATTCCAGGTTTGCGGTACGTCGGGAAACCTTCAGGTTGACCAGTGTCAGGAGCTCAGTGAACTCAATAGTTGAGCCATGCTGTTGCAGCGTTTCACACAAATCCTGAATGTAGAATGATCCAGATACACGACAGCGAAAAGAATAGAATCCTATTCAGAGAAGACATTGAAATCAGTGTTTAAATGTGTTCAGCAAATGAAGCTATATAAAAGTTATAAATGGGCTTACCTAAATAGAAAATAGAAACTTTGAGTTCTTTATTTGAAGGGTTCCATCATAATGAATTCATATTCATTTACGTTTCATACTGTATGGAGTTCATGTAAAGTTTTGTATAATATTTATATGATGAACCCTTAATCATTTTTATGGATACAGTTTCAAGATTACTGTAAATGTTCTATCTTTAGCGTCCAAATTAAAATATATTTTTACTAAGTGGCACATTCATGGAACTTTGAGACATTTTCTATGATATAGATATGATATCACTTATTTGATATACAGTAGTGGTGTGTAAGTGTTATAAATGAAAGACTGATTATCACTTTAGTTTAAGGACAAGGTTTTAAATAAGGGAAATGGTAAAAGTTGTGTATTACACTGAACTGTGTCAGACAAAGTTGGGTGCATGTAGAAGCTTATTGAAGAAACCAAAGGCAGACAAATCCAAAAGGCAGAGCAATTATAAAAATGTTAAACAGGCAAAGCATCAGGTAAAAACTAGACACTAGGTTATAATGCAATGCCACTATGTATATCTTTTTATTGCTCCACAAATTTATATCTGTATCTCTATGAGGATTTAAACCAGAAGTGGGTATGGTGTAACCTAGAAGGGGTTTTCTTTCTTTTTATTCATTTTGTTTTTCATTTTATTCATTTCCCCCCATTTTTTAAGTTCTCTTTTCTACTGAACCCTATCAGCTACATCACTCAAGTTGTGCACAGGACTTTTTAAATTTTGCTCACATAGTTACACATAGTTCACATATTTAAGCCTGTGATATTCTAACAGTTTTAACACATTTAAATTTTCCAAAATATAAACAAATTAGTAGTCTAATTTAAATCACTGTGGCCTTGACTAGGCAGTTACTAAGGATGAATGAATGAAAATTGTTTTTGGTTGGGTCTCAAGTGATCCCAGTCCACCTTCTCATCTCTTGTCGCAACCTGATGTCCTGTGAACCTTTCTGACAAATTTGAAAAGAGTTGAAAATAATACAGTTGCAATCAAAATTATTCAACCCCCACTGCAAATCAGGTTTATTGTCAAAATTTACAGACTTTCAGCTGTTTGCAATGAACGTATCAAACAAAAGCAATCGAAAACACAACAAATGCTTCAAGTGGTTTCCCCAAATTCAACTGAAAATGCAACTTATAATGACTTCTCCAGTCTCAAAATTCAACCCCCTGAATAGAATCCCTCACAACAGCACAAATATGCAAAATAGGAGTTGTCTCAAGCACATCTGATGCAACTAATCAAGGGCTTCATTAGTGCTTGAGCTGGAACACATGAAATACCTGAACTGGCTAGGGGTTTGTTGACTGTCACATTTGACTGCATGTTAGAAATATGGCTAGGTCAAAAGAATGGCCCAAAAAGTTAAGAGAAGAGATCATCACCCTTCACAAACAAGGAACAGGATACAAAAAGATAGTGAAGACACTGAATGTTCCTAGAGACACCGCTGGAAGCATAGTTCGCAAGTTAAGGGAACAATGGTTACACTACCTAGATGGGGCAGAAAAAGGAAGCTATCAATGGCTGCAACCAGATTTCCGAGAAGGCAGGTTGAAAAGGGTGAAAAACCCTTGAGTGACTGCAAAAGACCTGCAGCAAGACTTGGTGGCAACAGGCACAGAGGTTTCAGTGAGCACAGTAAGGCACGTACTAAATGCATGCCAGAACTCCACACCACTACTGACCCCAAAGCACAAGAAAAGTCGGCTCCAATATGCTCAAAATCATATAATAAGCCACAGAAGTTTTGGGATTCTTTTCTGTGGAGCGATGAAACAAAACTGGAACTTTGGAAGAAGAATGAAGCATACACTGAAAAGAACACTCTGCCCACAGTCAAGCATGGTGGTGGTTTGGTGATGCTCTGGGGCTGCTTTGCATCCTTTGGCACTGGAAACCTGCAGAGTGTGGAAGGCAAGGTGGATTCATTGAAGTCCTAGGAGAAAATGTCATGCCGTCTGTGAGGAAGTTGAAGCTTGGGCATCATTGGACCTTCCAACAGGACAATGATCCCAAGCATACCTCAAATTCCACCAAGGCTTGGTTGCAGAAGAAGTCCTGGAAGATTCTACAGGGCCATCACAGTCACCTGACTTGAACCCCATAGAAAATCTCTGGTGGGATTTGAAGAAGGCGGTTGCAGCACGCAAACCCAAGAATATTACTGAACTGGAGGCCATTGCTCATGAGGAATGGGCTTAGATTCCTCAGGAACACTGCCAGAAGCTGGTGTCTGGCTATACATCTCGTTTGCAGCTGGTCATAACAGCAAAAGGGTGCTCTACTAATTACTAAAAATGCTTGCCATGAAGGGCTTGAATAATTTTGAGACTGGAGAAGTCATCATAAATTGCATTTTCGGTTGAATTTGGGGAAACCACTTGAAGCATTCGTTGTGTTGAGCTATTTCAATTGCTTTTGTTTGATTTGTTCATTGCAAACAGCTGAAAGTCTGTAAATTTTGACAATAAACCTGATTTGCAGTTGAATAATTTTGATTGCAACTGTAAGTCCTGTAGTCAGGTATAAAGGCTTATGATCAGGTATGGTGATCATGTAAGCAGTTATGTGACATATGGTTTATAGTTGTTAGCATCTCCCTCTCGCTGCGCTGCTAGCGGAGCAGCACACTTCCCCATTCCACGGAGCGCATTCCAGCGTAATTCATAAAAATCTCCAGACTGTTTCATGTACTCTGGTTTTGTTTACTTTGCCATGTGCTCTTCTGTTTTTGTTTTACGTCAGGTCTCTGCCCCCGCTTCCTTATTGGTCCTTTTGGTTTTGATTCATGTCCTGTATCTGCCCATGTTCTGTCATTGGTTCTCCCATTATTGGCTGATTATAATTTCCAGGTGTTGTGTGTTTTGATCTTGTTTGCTTTGAATTACCGTTGTTACTTAAACCCCTATTTGTGTCTGCTTCATCGCGGAGTATTGATTTAGAATAATTGAGAGTGATTCATGAGAGCTAAACGTAACTATATGTCCCTAAAGGTAACTAAAAGTAGCGACGTGACGAAGATAAAGAATCGTAGTTTTTTTCCTATGTTTTTGTTTACCAGGTGTTCCCTGGTTCTTAGATTTATGCCTCGTGACTTCTTGGAATATTCCTCCATGTCTTTGTTTTTCTTCGCTTTTCCTCGACCTTGCATTATTGTCTCATGACTTCCTGGATTTTTGCCCTGTAAGTGTTTGGATTTTTGTCTAGCCTGTTTGGAATACCTGCCCTGTTGTTTTCTGGAACATTGCCTAGTTTATGTTTGGATATTTGTTAGACTATACCCATTTCTTTCGAAGGTTCTGTTTATTTTTATGTTCCTAATAAACTGACAACTTTCCCCTGTGAGTGCATCCTGCTTCCCTCCTTCCGGTTTTGTAACAATAGTCCTTAACAGTGCTGAGGATTGTGAGAGTTGACAATTTCAGTGACAGCAACCTGATCGCAATGTAACAAATTTGCTTCAAAATAATTTTGAATGTAAACAGAGCACCAGCACTTTGTTAACTGAACATCCAATATAATGAGATAGAATACACTTCTCTAAATAAAATAAGATGTGTGGGATTCACACTTTTCATTCATTTCTTTCATACTCACCCTCTGCTACAGAGTAACACATGAGGAAATCTGCCCCTGCTGGGATGGTGTAGATGTTAACTGCTTCCTCCACCTCTTCCTCATCATCACTGTCCCCTGCCATCATGCCAGTCACAGCTTCTTCATATTTCTTACCAGCACATGCCTGCATGTTTAGGTATCCACAGGTAATCATATACATAACAAAATTACAGCATGTACAGTACTGTACATCTGTTTAGTTATATCTGTAGTTTCCTGCATATTAAAAAAAAAAAACTGTTGATTTTACTGGCAACCTGGGTGCTGGGATTTGAACACACAATCTTCCAATCAGTAACTCAAAGCATTAACCACTGAGCCACCACAACTAGCCCAACTAGCTTGTACTGATTCAATGCAATGTGGCATGTATCCAGTGCTAGAAGTGGTTGAATCAATGCAACTTTGTCTAGATACTTGTGGTGGCTCAGTGGTTAAGGCTTTGGGTTACAGATTGGAAGGTTGTGTGTGCACATCCCAGGACTACCAAACTGCCATGGTTGGATCCTTGATCTTCAGCACAGCTGTATCCTACATCAGCCAAATGAGCAAATGTACTGGATTCTATGTTATTTCCTACTATGTAAGATATTACAATACTTTACTGTAAATATGTTTTACAGTTGTTTACTGTAAAGCTCTGGCAACCCAGGGTGCCAATAAATTGTAAAATTTACAGAAATGTTTTACAGTGTACTGTAATAAAGGAGGATGAAGTGTAAGGAGTAATACAGTGTTGTTAAATGACGTTACAGTCACCTGGAAGATGAAGATCTTGGGCTTCCCTACCAGGCTCTTGCACTGATCTCCTCTGAAGAGATCTGTTATTTCCTTAATCTTAATGTTATTATCATAGGCATTAATTTGGCCTTCTTCCCCATGAGTTAGGAAAATGCAGACAAAGCAGTCGGCATCTGCGTGGTTGGCTGTGGCAGCTGTGGTTAAAAACGTCAATAATGTTGATGCAACACAACAAACAACAATAAACAGTAAACAAATCAGTTCTCAGAAACATGTTGAAGTTAGAAGGCTGTACCTTTACGTAGTACCTCTAGCACCTCTGCCTTACTTTTGTCATTGTAAGAGTTCACTTCAAACCCTAAGGCTTTAAATCTGAAATTAAAAAAAAATATAAAGTAGTAAAAGTTATAAGATATAAGTAGTTTTATGTACAGTAGTTTGATCTTTACATCTATAGTATTTTTAAAGGCAGTCAGGACATGCGATTTAAAATATTTAATAGACAGAGAGGATTTGTCCCTTCTGGTAATCGATAAACTCATTTCATGAATACAAGAACAAATGAACAGAGACATACAGGACACCAATAATATTTATGTACTTAGTATAATGAAATCTATTCAGTATAGCAGAATTAGCAGAGACTTACAGGACGACTGAAATGGTATCTAGTCAGTATAGCTTTTCTAAAAATGATCATATTTGTTTGAATGTTTGTGAGTGTGCACCTTTCTGTGAGGTTGTCTCTGTCTTTATTTGTGCCACGGCGTTTCTTTAAATTTTTAAAATTTTCCTGGTTGAAGATTAGTGCCATGCCTCGCCTCGTGTGGTTCATCTTGTACTCCATTAGTGATTCAGTTTTACTGGCAATCAAAAGCACATAATATTCTTTTTTTGAATGCAAGACAGAATGATATACATCTAACTGTGATACAAGAGTTAAAAACTAGTTTGGTGCAGCATCACACTTCAAAGGAAGTTTAATTGTTTATTTCACCAGATGGAATAAATCCAGCAACAATATATCTTAAGGAGGTCAGTTATAAAGTAATAAAAACATCACAGACAGCAACAGATTCTTGGACACTTGCAGCAGTTATAAATGTTTAACACAAACATATTATGATATTTATGACTGGTCCAGGTTGTGGTGGAGCTGGAGCCTATTCAGGGAATGTGTGTGAGGCACAAAAACACTCTGCATGGGATGTCAGTGCATCATAGGGCACTATATACCCACAGCCACACACACACACACACACACACACACACACACACACACACACACACACACACACACACACACACACACACACACACACACACACACATGCGCGCGCACACACTCCCTACATTAAAAAGAAAAAAAGAGGATCAGTAGTTTTACCTTTTACTTTGCGCACCTGTTCCAGACATTTTCTCTCTTCAGGTACTTTAAACTTTAAATAAGAGAGTTAAACAAACTAAATCAGATTTCAAATGCAAATCTGTTATCTGAGATGGTATATCCACTTTAACTGCTCTATATTTCAGCAATCCACTTCTAAAACAAGTTTTGAGGTAGAAATATTTTTTGTTTGTGTGGAGCAAAAATCTGTATCATGTGCTACGTTACTGAATATTTACTGAAACATTTCTAACATTTAACATATAAAGGATATTAGAAATTAAATGGAACATATACAGTACAAAAAATGTATAACATTTGATGAAATGTCAAAATGAAGAGAAGACAAAGATGAAAAAGCGGAAAAAATGGATGGAAACTTACCCGAAGGGTGCCACTAAACAAATGAGCAATGAGGTGGAGTTACAGCGCACGTAATGCACTGCTTACATCACAATCATTTTCATTCAGCATGAAAGAATTTATTTACCACAGGCATAGCACCACCTTCTGAACAAATTCATCAATAAATAAATGTCTTACTAATCCCACTAATTACTCATCGGACATATCCTGGATATTTTCCTTTCCTTAGGTTCTTCAGAACCAAAGGATTAGGACATTAAACAAACACTAATCCCACTAATAACTAACCCACTAATAACTAAACCACTAATAACTCACTAATAATAACTGTATTAAAATGACATAAAACATTATTTATTTATTTTTATACATTTATTATTGGTATTAAAAATTGGTAAGTTATTGGTAATATTCTCACTCTGTATAATTATTTTTGGAGTGAATTAATTTCACTGTTACAATGGGAATTTGTTGTATTTCTGTGTACTTTAATTTGAATGAAATGAAAACAATGATTTAGTATTTAAATAGGAAGCCTTAACAGACACCAATAAATTCAGTGTTACTATTAAACATCACTGTCAAGTCTGCATTAAATGAAAATCTGTAGGGAACCAGATGGAATCTGTAGAGTTTATACTTCTCACAAGTTACAAAGAATTATATGCACAGTTGTAATGATTAATGAATATGAATTACTAAATGTAAAAAATTGAATAGAAATGATCAATTATGGAAAAACCGAAGGGACTAATATCAGCGAGCAAGTAAGAATGATAGTGAAATCAGGAAAATGACTTAGAAACACTTACAGGAAATTTTCATTTCACTCTGGATTTCAAAAGACCTTGAGCTTTGGTTCGGCAGCAAATATTGGTTGCGTTCCACCAATAATGATTATAAATAATATACTTTATATTCCTTAAGACGACCAGAGCTTTCTTTTAAACTATTGAATTCTGTGAGACTTTGTATGTCAGTAAAAATGAAAGATATCTGTATACAAGTTTAATGTGATGCAACTGTGGTAAATCATTAATGATGTATTGAGGATTTTTCACTTCTAACTCCTAGAACTCATAACTGATAAGAACTGAACAGAGTATCTGCTGTTTCTTAGTTGTTGTTTTTCTAACATTCATAATTTTGCTGAAGACTTTGAGAAAAGTTAAAGCTGTTTATTAGCTTTAATAAACTAATTCCATAGGGTGTGTGTGTGTGTGTGTGTGTGTGTGTGTGTGTGTGTGTGTGTGTGTGTGTGTGTGTGTGTGTGTGTGTGTGCGCGCAGCGTATGCTCAGAAACCTTTGCACCATAACAATACAAGTGAAAATGAAAGCAATTGCTACCTATGCAAAGCGAGAATAAACACACCCCATGATACCTGAGTGCTCAAATCTTGTGGAACTTGTGGAACAACATTCAATAATGATTTCCTTTAAATGTCTATTAATTATAATAGTTGAAAATGAAGTGTGAATTTGTATCTTTGCTGTGGTCAAATAATAATGTAATTAAGTAAATTATTTAATCATAGTGCTTTATTAGGTGTTTTTTTTATTTAATTTTAAAAAAAAATAAGATGTCAATTAAAGCAGAGTAGAACTAAATGCTTGTTGCATTTGCGAGTCGGTTTGGACAGCACAGTGTCTCATCTTTACTACATGACCATTATGGCTAATAAAGATGTTCATAGTTAGAAAGCAATAAAAGCAACTATAACAGCTATTAAAAAATGACATTATAAACATTAGAAATCATTGAAAAACATTATTAACTTGATTTTTGTAATTTATTGTGGAAGCAATTCTGGATTAAGTCCATCAATGACTATGACACACATATGTAGCATCTATGTTTTTGCTTTTATTTTGACATTACAGTTTTAAAACTGCAACAATGTGTCTGTATATGTTTTTTTAATTATTTTTTATTAATATAAGTGTTTTCATACTATATTATAAACTTTTCTAGAACTATTATATTAAGAACTTTTACAAAGTAATAGCATTTTACAACTTACCTACAATGAGCAATAATTTCATGTATCATTCACTTTACTTGACACACATAATGGTTTGTAGTTGTTAATAAATAGGTCATTACAAGTTACAAAGGTAGTGTAGTACAGTGTGTGGCATTAGAATGAATAGTTACACTTGCATTACAACAGTATTGTAAGTTATCAAGGAATAACATAACACATTAGAGCTTTCTGAAACATAAGTAGAGTTTACAACATAAATTACAAAGAATTATACACACAATTATAATGATTAATGAGTATAAATACAAAACTATGAATATGATATAAATTATGTATATAAAATGACAACCTCTTACAGGAAATTCTCTTTTATTTACTCTGGATGTCAAAAGACTTTGATCTTTGATTCACCAGCAAATCATATAAATGTGAATCAGTGTCTTTAGCTGTGGCTGTAAAAAAAATAAAAAAAACCCCAAAGAAACAAGATCACAATACAAGTGAACATGAAAGCAATTCCTTGCTTTGCAACACAAACTTATGACACATGCGACTCTAATCCTGAACTTGTTGAACAACATTCATTAATGATTACAATTCATTTGTCTATAATTAGAACATGATGAAAGAATGTTTGAGTATACAGGTTTGGAGTAGTTAGATGTAATGTAACTAAGGAAAATGTTTATCTAATTACTGTGCATTATTAGCTTTCTATTCTAGTCAGTGCTGTTGAATTCTGGAATCTAATTTTCTATGGCTCTAAAACACAGGTGTATCAAAAAAATAAAAATAAACAAAAAAAAACCTTTGTTAAATATAGGTGTGCAACAATTATTGGCACCCCTATGAATTCATATGCGGAACATATATTTGAAGTATATTCCCATTATAATAATTTGTTACATTTATATAGCACTTTTGTAGACACTCAAAGCACTTCACATAGTATGGAGGGGAATCTTCTCAACCACCACCAATGTGTAGCATCCACCTGGATGATGCGACAGCAGCCATAGTGCACCAGAACACCCACCACACATAGATGGAGAGGAGAGGAGGGTAATATAGCCAGTTCAGAGATGGAGATTATTAGGGGGCCATGATAGACAAGGGCCAATTTGTGACCTGGGATGTTTAATGACCACAGAGAGTCAGGACCTCGCTTTAACGTGTCATCAAGACAAAGACAGTGCTTTTTTAAAAATTTTTTACAGTATAGTTTCCCTGTCACTATACTGGGGTATTAGGACCCACACAGACCACAGGGAGAGCACCACCTACTGGCCTCCCTAATGCCACTTCCAGCAGCAACCTTAGTTTTCCCCAGGAGGTCTCCCATACAGGTACTGGCCAGGCTCAACCCTGTTTAGCTTCAGTGGGAAACCCGGTGAGAACCGCAGGGTGATATGGCTCTGGCAATTAATAGCTTAAATTTTTTTTAATACACCTGGATGACTAGGAACAGGAACTTGTTCAACCATAACTTCCTCTTTCAGGGGTATAAATATTAGGTAACACAGGCCAAATTTCCTTAGTCATTCATAATAATGGGTATGATCAAGGAATATAACTGTAATGTGCAGCAAAAGCTTCACAAAATGGGAAGTGGCTATAAGAAAATAGCATAAGCTTTGAAAATGCCCATTTCCACCATCAGGGCAATAATTAAGAAGTTCCAGTCAACTGGAAATGTTATGAATCAACCTGGAACCAGCTCTAACTGATTTAGTGGGGCAATCTTGTAATTCTCTTAAGTGTTGTCAGAATTAGATATATTATAAATATATATGTTATGTTGATACCTTCCTTGTAAAATGTTAGTGGAGAAAAAAAAACACTAATAAGACCAAAAATATTTATTGATCATTAAGTGAGTAATGGTGAAAAGTAATGTATTGAGTGGGTGCTTTACTATTTCTTGGACCTAAAATAGAGTTTTTTAGTCAGCATGGAGGTGAAGCAGGGCATCTGTTTTTTAATCTGATAATTCAGGTTTACGTCACGTCGGGAAACCTTCAGGTTGACCAGTGTTAGGAGCTCGGTAAACTCCATGGTTGAGCCATGCTGTTGCAGCGTTTCACACAAATCCTGAATGTAGAACGTTCCAGAATTTACATGACGAAATGAATAGAATCCTATTCAGAGAAGAAATTAAAATTAGTGTTTAAATGTCACCAGCGAATAAATCTATATGATCAAAAAGTTATAAACAGGCTTGTCTGCATAGAAAATAGAAATGTTGCAACTGCTATATCTAAGAATTTTTCACGGAATAAAAATTATTCATTGAGGTGATATGAAAGTTTTAAATAAGAGAAATGGTAAAAGTTTTGTAGTACACTGAACTGTGTGAGATGCGGTTGGATGCATGTAGAGGCTTATTAAAGAAACCAAAGGCAAATTCAAAAATCCAACAAATTCAAAAGGCAGAGCAATAATCAAAACTTTGAACAGACAAAGGGTCAAGTGAAACCTAGACACTAGGGTATAAGGGCATATATCTGTATGTGTATCTGTTAGTGCTTGTATCTGTATGTAGTATCTGTATCTGTATCTGTATACTGGAAAGGGTTTTCATTCTTTCTTTTTTTTTGAAAGATAAACCCATAGGTAAAAATGTCAGCAGTGTCAGCATGGTCAATATATTCTAGGTCTGACAGTTCCTCAAACTCAGCTACATCACTCAAGTTCAAAATTGGTCTCAACTAGAAATGAGTATAGGACTGTTTATTTTTTTAATCCTGCTCATTTAGTTATTATTTTTCCTGTGATCTTTTCTAGCGAATTTTGTTGGTTCTATTTTATATACAGTGAAACCAAAAATTATTCAGACACCAGATATAAGTGAATAGTCTGGGCAAATATTGAAGTTCAGGTTTGCATGAACCTGGTTGACAGCATGCCCAGGAGACTACAGGCTGTCATTGAGGCTAAGGGTGGCCCAACAAAGTATTGATAGTTGTGTAAATATTGTCATACTAACAGGTGTCTGAATAATTTTTGGTTTGGCTGTACCTTTCTATCAAAGTTATCTGACATTATCAAGATGAATTTGTTCTGCCACAGTTTAAGTCTGAGTTCATGTCATATTTTATTATGACATATTTGAATAATTTATTCATATTCAGTTACATCCCTACTAGGCCCAAGGTAAATAAGAGTCAGTAATGTCACTGTCGAACAGCTGCCTTATATATAGTGAATGTGTGTTTATGAACAGTTGAAACACATGCATATTTTTAATCAGGTATAGTGATCATGGGAGCGGTTATGTGACATTGTTTATAGTCCTTAACTGAGCTGAGGAAATTGAGAGTTCACAAATTTTCTTCATAATAATTTATTTAAATATAACTGGACCAGCACCACTTTGGTTCATACAATCTGATGGTGTTTTTTTGAAGCAAATTTATTAACTACACTTCTCTCGATAAGATAAGATGTGTGGGATTCACACTTTTTATTCATCTCTTTCACACTCACCCTCTGCTACAGAGTAACACATGAGGAAATCTGCCCCTGCTGGGATGGTGTAGATGTTAGCTGCTTTCTCCACCTCATTCTCATCATCACTGTCCCCTGCCATCATGCCGGTCACAGCTTCTTCAAACTTGTTACCAGCGCATGCCTGTAGGTTCAGGCATACAGTATGTATGTGTACATCTCTATAGTTATATTTGTAGTTTCCTACACATGTAATGAAACTGATATGTTTTTGATTCACTGTACTTTATTAAAGGAACGGTAGTGTTGTTGTTAAATGACATCACAGTCACCTGGAAGATGAAGATCTTGGGCTTCCCTACAAGGCTCTTGCACTGATCTCCTCTGAAGAGATCTGTTATTTCGTTAATTTTAATCTTATCATCATAGGCATTAATTTGGCCTTCTTCCCCATGAGTTAGGAAAATGCAGACAAAGCAGTCGGCATCTGTGTGGTTGGCTGCGGCAGCTGTAGTTAAAAAAGTTAATAATGTTGATACAACACAATTTACAGTAAACAAATTAGTTCGTAGAAACATGTTGAATTTAGAAGGTTGTACCTTTATGTATTTCCTTTAGCACCTCTGCCTTACTTTTGTCATTGTGAGAGTTCACTTCAAACCCTAAGTCTTGAAATCTGAAATAAAAATCGCTAAACTCATTTCATGAATACAAGAACAAATGAACAGAGACATACAGGACCCCAGTAATATTTATGTACATAAAAAAAAAACTGATATCTAGTCAGTATAGCAGAATTAGCAGAGACTTACAGGACGACTGAAATGGTATCTAGTTAGTATTGCTTTTTCTAAAAATGATCATGTTTGTTTGAATGTTTGTGAGTGTGCACCTTTCTGTGAGGTTGTCTCTGTCTTTATTTGTGCCACGGCGTTTCTTTAAATTTTTAAAATTTTCCTGGTTGAAGATTAGTGCCATGCCTCGCCTCGTGTGGTTCATCTTGTACTCCATTGGTGATTCAGTTTTACTGGCAATCAAAAGCACATAATATTCTTTTTTTGAATGCAAGACAGAATGATATACATCTAACTGTGATACAAGAGTTAAAAACTAGTTTGGTGCAGCATCACACTTCAAAGGAAGTTTAATTGTTTATTTCACCAGATGGAATAAATCCAGCAACAATATATCTTAAGGAGGTCAGTTATAAAGTAATAAAAACATCACAGACAGCAACAGATTCTTGGACACTTGCAGCAGTTATAAATGTTTAACACAAACATATTATGATATTTATGACTGGTCCAGGTTGTGGTGGAGCTGGAGCCTATTCAGGGAATGTGTGTGAGGCACAAAAACACTCTGCATGGGATGTCAGTGCATCATAGGGCACTATATACCCACAGCCACACACACACACACACATACACACACACACACACACACACACACACACACACACACACACACACACACACACACACACACACACACACATGCGCGCACACACACTCCCTACATTAAAAAGAAAAAAAGAGGATCAGTAGTTTTACCTTTTACTTTGCGCACCTGTTCCAGACATTTTCTCTCTTCAGGTACTTTAAACTTTAAATAAGAGAGTTAAACAAACTAAATCAGATTTCAAATGCAAATCTGTTATCTGAGATGGTATATCCACTTTAACTGCTCTATATTTCAGCAATCCACTTCTAAAACAAGTTTTGAGGTAGAAATATTTTTTGTTTGTGTGGAGCAAAAATCTGTATCATGTGCTACGTTACTGAATATTTACTGAAACATTTCTAACATTTAACATATAAAGGATATTAGAAATTAAATGGAACATATACAGTACAAAAAATGTATAACATTTGATGAAATGTCAAAATGAAGAGAAGACAAAGATGAAAAAGCGGAAAAAATGGATGGAAACTTACCCGAAGGGTGCCACTAAACAAATGAGCAATGGGGTGGAGTTACAGCGCACGTAATGCACTGCTTACATCACAATCATTTTCATTCAGCATGAAAGAATTTATTTACCACAGGCATAGCACCACCTTCTGAACAAATTCATCAATAAATAAATGTCTTACTAATCCCACTAATTACTCATCGGACATATCCTGGATATTTTCCTTTCCTTAGGTTCTTCAGAACCAAAGGATTAGGACATTAAACAAACACTAATCCCACTAATAACTAACCCACTAATAACTAAACCACTAATAACTCACTAATAATAACTGTATTAAAATGACATAAAACATTATTTATTTATTTTTATATATTTATTATTGGTATTAAAAATTGGTAAGTTATTGGTAATATTCTCACTCTGTATAATTATTTTTGGAGTGAATTAATTTCACTGTTACAATGGCAATTTGTTGTATTTCTGTGTACTTTAATTTGAATGAAAGGAAAACAATGATTTAGTATTTAAATAGGAAGCCTTAACACACACCAATAAATTCAGTGTTACTATTAAACATCACTGTCAAGTCTGCATTAAATTAAAATCTGTAGGGAACCAGATGGAATCTGTAGAGTTTATACTTCTCACAAGTTACAAAGAATTATATGCACAGTTGTAATGATTAATGAATATGAATTGCTAAATGTAAAAAATTGAATAGAAATGATCAATTATGGAAAAACCGAAGGGACTAATATCAGCGAGCAAGTAAGAATGATAGTGAAATCAGGAAAATGACTTAGAAACACTTACAGGAAATTTTCATTTCACTCTGGATTTCAAAAGACCTTGAGCTTTGGTTCGGCAGCAAATATTGGTTGCGTTCCACCAATAATGATTATAAATAATATACTTTATATTCCTTAAGACGACCAGAGCTTTCTTTTAAACTATTGAATTCTGTGAGACTTTGTATGTCAGTAAAAATGAAAGATATCTGTATACAAGTTTAATGTGATGTAACTGTGGTAAATCATTAATGATGTATTGAGGATTTTTCACTTCTAACTCCTAGAACTCATAACTGATAAGAACTGAACAGAGTATCTGCTGTTTCTTAGTTGTTGTTTTTCTAACATTCATAATTTTGCTGAAGACTTTGAGAAAAGTTAAAGCTGTTTATTAGCTTTAATAAACTAATTCCATAGGGTGTGTGTGTGTGTGTGTGTGTGTGTGTGTGTGTGTGTGTGTGTGTGTGTGTGTGTGTGTGTGTGTGGGCGCGCAGCGTATGCTCAGAAGCCTTTGCACCATAACAATACAAGTGAAAATGAAAGCAATTGCTACCTATGCAAAGCGAGAATAAACACACCCTATGATACCTGAGTGCTCAAATCTTGTGGAACTTGTGGAACAACATTCAATAATGATTTCCTTTAAATGTCTATTAATTATAATAGTTGAAAATGAAGTGTGAATTTGTATCTTTGCTGTGGTCAAATAATAATGTAATTAAGTAAATTATTTAATCATAGTGCTTTATTAGGTGTTTTTTTTATTTAATTTTTTTTAAAAATAAGATGTCAATTAAAGCAGAGTAGAACTAAATGCTTGTTGCATTTGCGAGTCGGTTTGGACAGCACAGTGTCTCATCTTTACTACATGACCATTATGGCTAATAAAGATGTTCATAGTTAGAAAGCAATAAAAGCAACTATAACAGCTATTAAAAAATGACATTATAAACATTAGAAATCATTGAAAAACATTATTAACTTGATTTTTGTAATTTATTGTGGAAGCAATTCTGGATTAAGTCCATCAATGACTATGACACACATATGTAGCATCTATGTTTTTGCTTTTATTTTGACATTACTATTTTAAAACTGCAACAATGTGTCTGTATATGTTTTTTTAATTATTTTTATTAATCTAAGTGTTTTCATACTATATTATAAACTTTTCTAGAACTATTATATTAAGAACTTTTACAAAGTAATAGCATTTTACAACTTACCTACAATGAGCAATAATTTCATGTATCATTCACTTTACTTGACACACATAATGGTTTGTAGTTGTTAATAAATAGGTCATTACAAGTTACAAAGGTAGTGTAGTACAGTGTGTGGCATTAGAATGAATAGTTACACTTGCATTACAACAGTATTGTAAGTTATCAAGGAATAACATAACACATTAGAGCTTTCTGAAACATAAGTAGAGTTTACAACATAAATTACAAAGAATTATACACACAATTATAATGATTAATGAGTATAAATACAAAACTATGAATATGATATAAATTATGTATATAAAATGACAACCTCTTACAGGAAATTCTCTTTTATTTACTCTGGATGTCAAAAGACTTTGATCTTTGATTCACCAGCAAATCATATAAATGTGAATCAGTGTCTTTAGCTGTGGCTGTAAAAAAATAAAAAAAAAACCCTAAGAAACAAGATCACAATACAAGTGAACATGAAAGCAATTCCTTGCTTTGCAACACAAACTTATGACACATGCGACTCTAATCCTGAACTTGTTGAACAACATTCATTAATGATTACAATTCATTTGTCTATAATTAGAACATGATGAAAGAATGTTTGAGTATACAGGTTTGGAGTAGTTAGATGTAATGTAACTAAGGAAAATGTCTATCTAATTACTGTGCATTATTAGCTTTCTATTCTAGTCAGTGCTGTTGAATTCTGGAATCTAATTTTCTATGGCTCTAAAACACAGGTGTATCAAAAAAATAAAAATAAACAAAAAAAAAACTTTGTTAAATATAGGTGTGCAACAATTATTGGCACCCCTATGAATTCATATGCGGAACATATATTTGAAGTATATTCCCATTATAATAATTTGTTACATTTATATAGCACTTTTGTAGACACTCAAAGCACTTCACATAGTATGGGGGGGGAATCTTCTCAACCACCACCAATGTGTAGCATCCACCTGGATGATGCGACAGCAGCCATAGTGCACCAGAACACCCACCACACATAGATGGAGAGGAGAGGAGGGTAATATAGCCAGTTCAGAGATGGAGATTATTAGGGGGCCATGATAGACAAGGGCCAATGGGGCAATTTGTGACCTGGGATGTTTAATGACCACAGAGAGTCAGGACCTCGCTTTAACGTGTCATCAAGACAAAGACAGTGCTTTTTTAAAAATTTTTTTACAGTATAGTTTCCCTGTCACTATACTGGGGTATTAGGACCCACACAGACCACAGGGAGAGCACCACCTACTGGCCTCCCTAATGCCACTTCCAGCAGCAACCTTAGTTTTCCCCAGGAGGTCTCCCATACAGGTACTGGCCAGGCTCAACCCTGTTTAGCTTCAGTGGGAAACCCGGTGAGAACCACAGGGTGATATGGCTCTGGCAATTAATAGCTTAAATTTTTTTTAATACACCTGGATGACTAGGAACAGGAACTTGTTCAACCATAACTTCCTCTTTCAGGGGTATAAATATTAGGTAACACAGGCCAAATTTCCTTAGTCATTCATAATAATGGGTATGATCAAGGAATATAACTGTAATGTGCAGCAAAAGCTTCACAAAATGGGAAGTGGCTATAAGAAAATAGCATAAGCTTTGAAAATGCCCATTTCCACCATCAGGGCAATAATTAAGAAGTTCCAGTCAACTGGAAATGTTATGAATCAACCTGGAACCAGCTCTAACTGATTTAGTGGGGCAATCTTGTAATTCTCTTAAGTGTTGTCAGAATTAGATATATTATAAATATATATGTTATGTTGATACCTTCCTTGTAAAATGTTAGTGGAGAAAAAAAAAACACTAATAAGACCAAAAATATTTATTGATCATTAAGTGAGTAATGGTGAAAAGTAATGTATTGAGTGGGTGCTTTACTATTTCTTGGACCTAAAATAAAGTTTTTTAGTCAGCATGGAGGTGAAGCAGGGCATCTGTTTTTTAATCTGATAATTCAGGTTTACGTCACGTCGGGAAACCTTCAGGTTGACCAGTGTTAGGAGCTCGGTAAACTCCATGGTTGAGCCATGCTGTTGCAGCGTTTCACACAAATCCTGAATGTAGAACGTTCCAGAATTTACATGACGAAATGAATAGAATCCTATTCAGAGAAGAAATTAAAATTAGTGTTTAAATGTCACCAGCGAATAAATCTATATGATCAAAAAGTTATAAACAGGCTTGTCTGCATAGAAAATAGAAAAGTTGCAACTGCTATATCTAAGAATTTTTCACGGAATAAAAATTATTCATTGAGGTGATATGAAAGTTTTAAATAAGAGAAATGGTAAAAGTTTTGTAGTACACTGAACTGTGTGAGATGCGGTTGGATGCATGTAGAGGCTTATTAAAGAAACCAAAGGCAAATTCAAAAATCCAACAAATCCAAAAGGCAGAGCAATAATCAAAACTTTGAACAGACAAAGGGTCAAGTGAAACCTAGACACTAGGGTATAAGGGCATATATCTGTATGTGTATCTGTTAGTGCTTGTATCTGTATGTAGTATCTGTATCTGTATCTGTATACTGGAAAGGGTTTTCATTCTTTCTTTTTTTTTGAAAGATAAACCCATAGGTAAAAATGTCAGCAGTGTCAGCATGGTCAATATATTCTAGGTCTGACAGTTCCTCAAACTCAGCTACATCACTCAAGTTCAAAATTGGTCTCAACTAGAAATGAGTATAGGACTGTTTATTTTTTTAATCCTGCTCATTTAGTTATTATTTTTCCTGTGATCTTTTCTAGCGAATTTTGTTGGTTCTATTTTATATACAGTGAAACCAAAAATTATTCAGACACCAGATATAAGTGAATAGTCTGGGCAAATATTGAAGTTCAGGTTTGCATGAACCTGGTTGACAGCATGCCCAGGAGACTACAGGCTGTCATTGAGGCTAAGGGTGGCCCAACAAAGTATTGATAGTTGTGTAAATATTGTCATACTAACAGGTGTCTGAATAATTTTTGGTTTGGCTGTACCTTTCTATCAAAGTTATCTGACATTATCAAGATGAATTTGTTCTGCCACAGTTTAAGTCTGAGTTCATGTCATATTTTATTATGACATATTTGAATAATTTATTCATATTCAGTTACATCCCTACTAGGCCCAAGGTAAATAAGAGTCAGTAATGTCACTGTCGAACAGCTGCCTTATATATAGTGAATGTGTGTTTATGAACAGTTGAAACACATGCATATTTTTAATCAGGTATAGTGATCATGGGAGCGGTTATGTGACATTGTTTATAGTCCTTAACTGAGCTGAGGAAATTGAGAGTTCACAAATTTTCTTCATAATAATTTATTTAAATATAACTGGACCAGCACCACTTTGGTTCATACAATCTGATGGTGTTTTTTGAAGCAAATTTATTAACTACACTTCTCTCGATAAGATAAGATGTGTAGGATTCACACTTTTTATTCATCTCTTTCACACTCACCCTCTGCTACAGAGTAACACATGAGGAAATCTGCCCCTGCTGGGATGGTGTAGATGTTAGCTGCTTTCTCCACCTCATTCTCATCATCACTGTCCCCTGCCATCATGCCGGTCACAGCTTCTTCAAACTTGTTACCAGCGCATGCCTGTAGGTTCAGGCATACAGTATGTATGTGTACATCTCTATAGTTATATTTGTAGTTTCCTACACATGTAATGAAACTGATATGTTTTTGATTCACTGTACTTTATTAAAGGAACGGTAGTATTGTTGTTAAATGACATCACAGTCACCTGGAAGATGAAGATCTTGGGCTTCCCTACAAGGCTCTTGCACTGATCTCCTCTGAAGAGATCTGTTATTTCCTTAATTTTAATCTTATCATCATAGGCATTAATTTGGCCTTCTTCCCCATGAGTTAGGAAAATGCAGACAAAGCAGTCGGCATCTGTGTGGTTGGCTGCGGCAGCTGTAGTTAAAAAAGTTAATAATGTTGATACAACACAATTTACAGTAAACAAATTAGTTCGTAGAAACATGTTGAATTTAGAAGGTTGTACCTTTATGTATTTCCTTTAGCACCTCTGCCTTACTTTTGTCATTGTGAGAGTTCACTTCAAACCCTAAGTCTTGAAATCTGAAATAAAAATCGCTAAACTCATTTCATGAATACAAGAACAAATGAACAGAGACATACAGGACCCCAGTAATATTTATGTACATAAAAAAAAACTGATATCTAGTCAGTATAGCAGAATTAGCAGAGACTTACAGGACGACTGAAATGGTATCTAGTTAGTATTGCTTTTTCTAAAAATGATCATGTTTGTTTGAATGTTTGTGAGTGTGCACCTTTCTGTGAGGTTGTCTCTGTCTTTATTTGTGCCACGGCGTTTCTTTAAATTTTTAAAATTTTCCTGGTTGAAGATTAGTGCCATGCCTCGCCTCGTGTGGTTCATCTTGTACTCCATTAGTGATTCAGTTTTACTGGCAATCAAAAGCACATAATATTCTTTTTTTGAATGCAAGACAGAATGATATACATCTAACTGTGATACAAGAGTTAAAAACTAGTTTGGTGCAGCATCACACTTCAAAGGAAGTTTAATTGTTTATTTCACCAGATGGAATAAATCCAGCAACAATATATCTTAAGGAGGTCATTTATAAAGTAATAAAAACATCACAGACAGCAACAGATTCTTGGACACTTGCAGCAGTTATAAATGTTTAACACAAACATATTATGATATTTATGACTGGTCCAGGTTGTGGTGGAGCTGGAGCCTATTCAGGGAATGTGTGTGAGGCACAAAAACACTCTGCATGGGATGTCAGTGCATCATAGGGCACTATATACCCACAGCCACACACACACACACACACACACACACACACACACACACACACACACACACACACACATGCGCGCACACACACTCCCTACATTAAAAAGAAAAAAAGAGGATCAGTAGTTTTACCTTTTACTTTGCGCACCTGTTCCAGACATTTTCTCTCTTCAGGTACTTTAAACTTTAAATAAGAGAGTTAAACAAACTAAATCAGATTTCAAATGCAAATCTGTTATCTGAGATGGTATATCCACTTTAACTGCTCTATATTTCAGCAATCCACTTCTAAAACAAGTTTTGAGGTAGAAATATTTTTTGTTTGTGTGGAGCAAAAATCTGTATCATGTGCTACGTTACTGAATATTTACTGAAACATTTCTAACATTTAACATATAAAGGATATTAGAAATTAAATGGAACATATACAGTACAAAAAATGTATAACATTTGATGAAATGTCAAAATGAAGAGAAGACAAAGATGAAAAAGCGGAAAAAATGGATGGAAACTTACCCGAAGGGTGCCACTAAACAAATGAGCAATGAGGTGGAGTTACAGCGCACGTAATGCACTGCTTACATCACAATCATTTTCATTCAGCATGAAAGAATTTATTTACCACAGGCATAGCACCACCTACTGAACAAATTCATCAATAAATAAATGTCTTACTAATCCCACTAATTACTCACCGGACATATCCTGGATATTTTCCTTTCCTTAGGTTCTTCAGAACCAAAGGATTAGGACATTAAACAAACACTAATCCCACTAATAACTAACCCACTAATAACTAACCCACTAATAACTCACTAATAATAACTGTATTAAAATGACATAAAACATTATTTATTTATTTTTATATATTTATTATTGGTATTAAAAATTGGTAAGTTATTGGTAATATTCTCACTCTGTATAATTATTTTTGGAGTGAATTAATTTCACTGTTACAATGGGAATTTGTTGTATTTCTGTGTACTTTAATTTGAATGAAATGAAAACAATGATTTAGTATTTAAATAGGAAGCCTTAACACACACCAATAAATTCAGTGTTACTATTAAACATCACTGTCAAGTCTGCATTAAATTAAAATCTGTAGGGAACCAGATGGAATCTGTAGAGTTTATACTTCTCACAAGTTACAAAGAATTATATGCACAGTTGTAATGATTAATGAATATGAATTGCTAAATGTAAAAAATTGAATAGAAATGATCAATTATGGAAAAACCGAAGGGACTAATATCAGCGAGCAAGTAAGAATGATAGTGAAATCAGGAAAATGACTTAGAAACACTTACAGGAAATTTTCATTTCACTCTGGATTTCAAAAGACCTTGAGCTTTGGTTCGGCAGCAAATATCGGTTGCGTTCCACCAATAATGATTATAAATAATATACTTTATATTCCTTAAGACGACCAGAGCTTTCTTTTAAACTATTGAATTCTGTGAGACTTTGTATGTCAGTAAAAATGAAAGATATCTGTATACAAGTTTAATGTGATGCAACTGTGGTAAATCATTAATGATGTATTGAGGATTTTTCACTTCTAACTCCTAGAACTGATAACTGATAAGAACTGAACTGAGTATCTGCTGTTTCTTAGTTGTTGTTTTTCTGACATTCATAATTTTGCTGAAGACTTTGAGAAAAGTTAAAGCTGTTTATTAGCTTTAATAAACTAATTCCATAGGGTGTGTGTGTGTGTGTGTGTGTGTGTGTGTGTGTGTGTGTGTGTGTGTGTGTGTGTGTGTGTGTGTGTGCGCGCAGCGTATGCTCAGAAACCTTTGCACCATAACAATACAAGTGAAAATGAAAGCAATTGCTACCTATGCAAAGCGAGAATAAACACACCCCATGATACCTGAGTGCTCAAATCTTGTGGAACTTGTGGAACAACATTCAATGATGATTTCCTTTAAATGTCTATCAATTATAATAGTTGAAAATGAAGTGTGAATTTGTATCTTTGCTGTGGTCAAATAATAATGTAATTAAGTAAATTATTTAATCATAGTGCTTTATTAGGTGTTTTTTTTATTTAATTTTAAAAAAAAAAAAAGATGTCAATTAAAGCGGAGTAGAACTAAATGCTTGTTGCATTTGCGAGTCGGTTTGGACAGCACAGTGTCTCATCTTTACTACATGACCATTATGGCTAATAAAGATGTTCATAGTTAGAAAGCAATAAAAGCAACTATAACAGCTATTAAAAAATGACATTATAAACATTAGAAATCATTGAAAAACATTATTAACTTGATTTTTGTAATTTATTGTGGAAGCAATTCTGGATTAAGTCCATCAATGACTATGACACACATATGTAGCATCTATGTTTTTGCTTTTATTTTGACATTACTATTTTAAAACTGCAACAATGTGTCTGTATATGTTTTTTTTAATTATTTTTATTAATGTAAGTGTTTTCATACTATATTATAAACTTTTCTAGAACTATTATATTAAGAACTTTTACAAAGTAATAGCATTTTACAACTTACCTACAATGAGCAATAATTTCATGTATCATTCACTTTACTTGACACACATAATGGTTTGTAGTTGTTAATAAATAGGTCATTACAAGTTACAAAGGTAGTGTAGTACAGTGTGTGGCATTAGAATGAATAGTTACACTTGCATTACAACAGTATTGTAAGTTATCAAGGAATAACATAACACATTAGAGCTTTCTGAAACATAAGTAGAGTTTACAACATAAATTACAAAGAATTATACACACAATTATAATGATTAATGAGTATAAATACAAAACTATGAATATGATATAAATTATGTATATAAAATGACAACCTCTTACAGGAAATTCTCTTTTATTTACTCTGGATGTCAAAAGACTTTGATCTTTGATTCACCAGCAAATCATATAAATGTGAATCAGTGTCTTTAGCTGTGGCTGTAAAAAAATAAAAAAAAACCCTAAGAAACAAGATCACAATACAAGTGAACATGAAAGCAATTCCTTGCTTTGCAACACAAACTTATGACACATGCGACTCTAATCCTGAACTTGTTGAACAACATTCATTAATGATTACAATTCATTTGTCTATAATTAGAACATGATGAAAGAATGTTTGAGTATACAGGTTTGGAGTAGTTAGATGTAATGTAACTAAGGAAAATGTCTATCTAATTACTGTGCATTATTAGCTTTCTATTCTAGTCAGTGCTGTTGAATTCTGGAATCTAATTTTCTATGGCTCTAAAACACAGGTGTATCAAAAAAATAAAAATAAACAAAAAAAAAACTTTGTTAAATATAGGTGTGCAACAATTATTGGCACCCCTATGAATTCATATGCGGAACATATATTTGAAGTATATTCCCATTATAATAATTTGTTACATTTATATAGCACTTTTGTAGACACTCAAAGCACTTCACATAGTATGGGGGGGAATCTTCTCAACCACCACCAATGTGTAGCATCCACCTGGATGATGCGACAGCAGCCATAGTGCACCAGAACACCCACCACACATAGATGGAGAGGAGAGGAGGGTAATATAGCCAGTTCAGAGATGGAGATTATTAGGGGGCCATGATAGACAAGGGCCAATGGGGCAATTTGTGACCTGGGATGTTTAATGACCACAGAGAGTCAGGACCTCGCTTTAACGTGTCATCAAGACAAAGACAGTGCTTTTTTTAAAATTTTTTTACAGTATAGTTTCCCTGTCACTATACTGGGGTATTAGGACCCACACAGACCACAGGGAGAGCACCACCTACTGGCCTCCCTAATGCCACTTCCAGCAGCAACCTTAGTTTTCCCCAGGAGGTCTCCCATACAGGTACTGGCCAGGCTCAACCCTGTTTAACTTCAGTGGGAAACCCGGTGAGAACTGCAGGGTGATATGGCTCTGGCAATTAACAGCTTAAATTTTTTTTAACACACCTGGATGACTAGGAACAGGAACTTGTTCAACCATGACTTCCTCTTTCAGGGGTATAAATATTAGGTAACACAGGCCAAATTTCCTTAGTCATTCATAACAATGGGTATGATCAAGGAATATAACTGTAATGTGCAGCAAAAGCTTCACAAAATGGGAAGTGGCTATAAGAAAATAGCATAAGCTTTGAAAATGCCCATTTCCACCATCAGGGCAATAATTAAGAAGTTCCAGTCAACTGGAAATGTTATGAATCAACCTGGAACCAGCTCTAACTGATTTAGTGGGGCAATCTTGTAATTCTCTTAAGTGTTGTCAGAATTAGATATATTATAAATATATATGTTATGTTGATACCTTCCTTGTAAAATGTTAGTGGAGAAAAAAAAAACACTAATAAGACCAAAAATATTTATTGATCATTAAGTGAGTAATGGTGAAAAGTAATGTATTGAGTGGGTGCTTTACTATTTCTTGGACCTAAAATAGAGTTTTTTAGTCAGCATGGAGGTGAAGCAGGGCATCTGTTTTTTAATCTGATAATTCAGGTTTACGTCACGTCGGGAAACCTTCAGGTTGACCAGTGTTAGGAGCTCGGTAAACTCCATGGTTGAGCCATGCTGTTGCAGCGTTTCACACAAATCCTGAATGTAGAACGTTCCAGAATTTACATGACGAAATGAATAGAATCCTATTCAGAGAAGAAATTAAAATTAGTGTTTAAATGTCACCAGCGAATAAATCTATATGATCAAAAAGTTATAAACAGGCTTGTCTGCATAGAAAATAGAAAAGTTGCAACTGCTATATCTAAGAATTTTTCACGGAATAAAAATTATTCATTGAGGTGATATGAAAGTTTTAAATAAGAGAAATGGTAAAAGTTTTGTAGTACACTGAACTGTGTGAGATGCGGTTGGATGCATGTAGAGGCTTATTAAAGAAACCAAAGGCAAATTCAAAAATCCAACAAATCCAAAAGGCAGAGCAATAATCAAAACTTTAAACAGACAAAGGGTCAAGTGAAACCTAGACACTAGGGTATAAGGGCATATATCTGTATGTGTATCTGTTAGTGCTTGTATCTGTATGTAGTATCTGTATCTGTATCTGTATATTGGAAAGGGTTTTCATTCTTTCTTTTTTTTTGAAAGATAAACCCATAGGTAAAAATGTCAGCAGTGTCAGCATGGTCAATATATTCTAGGTCTGACAGTTCCTCAAACTCAGCTACATCACTCAAGTTCAAAATTGGTCTCAACTAGAAATGAGTATAGGACTGTTTATTTTTTTAATCCTGCTCATTTAGTTATTATTTTTCCTGTGATCTTTTCTAGCGAATTTTGTTGGTTCTATTTTATATACAGTGAAACCAAAAATTATTCAGACACCAGATATAAGTGAATCGTCTGGGCAAATATTGAAGTTCAGGTTTGCATGAACCTGGTTGACAGCATGCCCAGGAGACTACAGGCTGTCATTGAGGCTAAGGGTGGCCCAACAAAGTATTGATAGTTGTGTAAATATTGTCATACTAACAGGTGTCTGAATAATTTTTGGTTTGGCTGTACCTTTCTATCAAAGTTATCTGACATTATCAAGATGAATTTGTTCTGCCACAGTTTAACTCTGAGTTCATGTCATATTTTATTATGACATATTTGAATAATTTATTCATATTCAGTTACATCCCTACTAGGCCCAAGGTAAATAAGAGTCAGTAATGTCACTGTCGAACAGCTGCCTTATATATAGTGAATGTGTGTTTATGAACAGTTGAAACACATGCATATTTTTAATCAGGTATAGTGATCATGGGAGCGGTTATGTGACATTGTTTATAGTCCTTAACTGAGCTGAGGAAATTGAGAGTTCACAAATTTGCTTCATAATAATTTATTTAAATATAACTGGACCAGCACCACTTTGGTTCATACAATCTGATGGTGTTTTTTTGAAGCAAATTTATTAACTACACTTCTCTCGATAAGATAAGATGTGTGGGATTCACACTTTTTATTCATCTCTTTCACACTCACCCTCTGCTACAGAGTAACACATGAGGAAATCTGCCCCTGCTGGGATGGTGTAGATGTTAGCTGCTTTCTCCACCTCATTCTCATCATCACTGTCCCCTGCCATCATGCCGGTCACAGCTTCTTCAAACTTGTTACCAGCGCATGCCTGTAGGTTCAGGCATACAGTATGTATGTGTACATCTCTATAGTTATATTTGTAGTTTCCTACACATGTAATGAAACTGATATGTTTTTGATTCACTGTACTTTATTAAAGGAACGGTAGTGTTGTTGTTAAATGACATCACAGTCACCTGGAAGATGAAGATCTTGGGCTTCCCTACAAGGCTCTTGCACTGATCTCCTCTGAAGAGATCTGTTATTTCCTTAATTTTAATCTTATCATCATAGGCATTAATTTGGCCTTCTTCCCCATGAGTTAGGAAAATGCAGACAAAGCAGTCGGCATCTGTGTGGTTGGCTGCGGCAGCTGTAGTTAAAAAAGTTAATAATGTTGATACAACACAATTTACAGTAAACAAATTAGTTCGTAGAAACATGTTGAATTTAGAAGGTTGTACCTTTATGTATTTCCTTTAGCACCTCTGCCTTACTTTTGTCATTGTGAGAGTTCACTTCAAACCCTAAGTCTTGAAATCTGAAATAAAAATCGCTAAACTCATTTCATGAATACAAGAACAAATGAACAGAGACATACAGGACCCCAGTAATATTTATGTACATAAAAAAAAACTGATATCTAGTCAGTATAGCAGAATTAGCAGAGACTTACAGGACGACTGAAATGGTATCTAGTCAGTATTGCTTTTTCTAAAAACGATCATATTTGTTTGAACGTTTGTGAGTGTGCACCTTTCTGTGAGGTTGTCTCTGTCTTTATTTGTGCCATGGCGTTTCTTTAAATTTTTAAAATTTTCCTGGTTGAAGATTAGTGCCATGCCTCGCCTCGTATGGTTCATCTTGTACTCCATTGGTGAATCAGTTTTACTGACAATCAAAAGAACATACTTTTTTAAATACAAGACTCAGAATGATATACATCTAACTATGATACAAGAGCTAAAAACTAGTTTGATGCAGCATCAGACTTCAAGGGAAGCTGAATTGTTTATTTCACCAGATGGAATAAATCTAGCAAAAATATAATGTTTAAGGAGGTCAGTTATAAAGAGCTAAAAACGTCATAGACAGCAACAGATTCTTGGACACTAGCAGCAGTTATAAATGTTTAATCAAGGTGAAATCTACAGTTTAGTTACTCTGGCCTCTTTTAGAAGTTGATACTGACTCATATAGCTGAAGGAAGTTGAGGCCAAAAGCACAACAGAAACATATTATGATATTTATTCATTCATTCATCATCAGTAACCGGTTCATACTGGTCACGGTTGTGGTGCAGCTCAAGTGAGAGCTGAATGTGAGGCAAGAATACACTCTGCATGAGATATCAGTGCATTGTAGGGCACCACACCCACCCACACCCACACACACACACACACACACACACACACACACACACACACACACACACACACACACACACACACACACACACACACACACACACCAAATATGTTTTGTTCCTAAACGTAGTGTAATAGAACAAAATAATATATGCTACAGAATATAGCAAATTCACACACTTCTCTAAATGCCACAAATCTTTAGTTAGCAACCCATAAATTAATCAGTTTAGAAAATTGAGATGGTAATGATGAACACAAATGGAAGATAAAAACATTCAGCAACTCTGCTGCAACTGTACAAGCATCACAGTCACTACTGCATCAGTGTCAAAATCTAATCACACATCAGCCTTATTAATTTCCTTACATATACACAAATAACCTTCTGTCACCACTAAGCTCCAGTTATGTACTCACTGTTACAAATGAATGTTGTGCTGTGTACATCTGCACTGCTTTCCCCCATTTTCTCTAGCTTAGAGAAAAGTCCTTAAATGTAGAATAAAATATAGGCTTATACAGTACTGTGTAGATGTCTTAGGCGCATGCAAATAAATGGTGTAAAGCAAAGATGCCCTCAAAAATAATGAAATTAAACATTTCTACATAAACAAAAATACTATAAAGAGCAGTAAACAATAATAAATTAAACAAAGTCACACTTGCTTCTTCTGTTGCATGCAAAACCCAGTTTTTTTTTGTCTGAGAAGTGGTCTCTTACATATATATTGCTTTCTTTGCTGACATACAAACATTTTTCTATAACATTACATTTTTTTGTTGGAAAGGTAATGTTTGGAAATATAACCTGTTTTTATGCTGACTTAATAATGGAGAAGTCATAAAATAAACATCTATAACAAAAATTTGTTATAAAAAAAAATATAAGGGTTGAGACTTTTGCACAGTATTGTATATGTAAACTAAAATCATGTATATAATTACATTCACAACAGTATGCCATACAATACCCTACTCATAACACTTGTACATCCTAACAATCTGGGATATGCGACAAAATGAATTTCACTGTGCTGTAAAGTATATGTGACAAATAAAGGCTTCTTCTTCTTCTTCTTCTACTATTTTGTAGTAAGTGTACTAGTGTCTTGGAGAGGTACAATTAGAGAGGTATTTTACACACACACACACACACACACACACACACACACACACACACACACACACACACACACACACACACACATACACACTACATAAAAATACTTAAAAAAAAAAATAAATAAATAAAATAAAAAAGTTTTACCTTTTACTTTGTGCACATGTCCCAGACATTTTCTCAGAAATATTTTTTGTTTGTGTGGAGCAAAAATCTGTATCATGTGCTACGTCATTGAATACTTACTGAAACATTTCTAACATTTAAGTTAACATATAAAGGACATTAGAAATTAAATGGAATATATACAGTACAACACTGTATAGTATTTTGATGAAATGGTGAAATGAAGAGAAGACAAAGATGAAAAAGGGAAAACAATGGATGGAAACTTACCCGAAGTGTGCCACTAAACAAATGAGCAATGGAGTGGAGTTCCTGTGCTCGTAATGCACTGCTTACATCACAATCATTTCCCTGTCAGCATGAAAGAATTTATTTACTACAGGAATAGCACCACCTACTGAACAAATTCATCAATAAATAAATGTCTTACTAATTTCACTAATTACTCACCGGACATATACAGAAACTGTGTAAAAAAAAAAAAAAATAAACAAGGATTGGTAGTGTTTCCTTTACTTTGTGCACCAATCCTTGACATTTTCCTTCCCTTGGGTTCTTCAGAATAACTCAGTAATAATAACTGCATTAAAAATGACTTGTAAAAAAAAAATGGTAAAAGATAGGTAGTTTTACCTTTAACTAATTATTAGAAATATATGCACAGTTGTAATGATTTATGAATATGAATGACTAAATTTAAAAAATGAATATAGTTTATAAATTATGGAAAAAACTGAAGTGACTAATATCAGCGAGTAAGTAAGAATGATCAGGATTTTAGTGAAATCAGGAAAATGACACAAGCATTAACAGGGAATTTTCATTTCACTCTGGATTTAAAAATATCTTGAGCTTTGGTTCGGCAGCAAATATTGGTTGCGTTCCACCAATAAGGATTATAAATAATATACTTTATATTCCTTAAGACGACCAGAGCTTTCTTTTAAACTATTGAATTCTGTGAGACTTTGTATGTCAGTAAAAATGAAAGATATCTGTATACAAGTTTAATGTGATGTAACTGTGGTAAATCATTAATGATGTATTGAGGATTTTTCACTTCTAACTCCTAGAACTGATAACTGATAAGAACTGAACTGAGTATCTGCTGTTTCTTAGTTGTTGTTTTTCTAACATTCATAATTTTGCTTAAAGTTAAAGTGACTTTTTTTTTTTGGAGAAAAGTTAAAGCTGTTTATTAACTAACTTCGAGAATTCCAACTCATGTTCTGCAGGGTGTCTCTGTGTGTGTGTGTGTGTGTGTGTGTGTGTGTGTGTGTGTGTGTGTGTGTGTGTGTGTGTGTATGTGTGTGTGTGTGCACGCATGTATGTGTGTGTGTGTATGCTCAGAAACCTTTGCACCATCACAATACAAGTGAAAATGAAAGCATTTGCCACCTTTGCAAAGTGAGAATAAACACACCCCATGATACCTGAGTGATCTAATCCTGAACTTGTTTAACATTCAATAATGATTTCCTTTAAATGTCTATTAATTATAATAATTGAAAATGAAGTGCGAATTTGCATCTTTGCTGTCTTCAAATAATACTGTAATTAAGTAAATTATTTAATCACAGTGCTTTATTAGCTTTTTAAAAAAATAAGATGTCTATTAAAGCTGAGTAGAACTAAATGCTTGTTGCATTTGCGAGTCGGTTTGGACAACACAGTGTCTCAATCTTGGAGTTATAGCATCTCTCATGAATATTTTGATGAAGATACATTCATTCATTCAGTCATTTTTAGCTTTATCCTGGTCAGGGTCACGGTGAATCCAGAGTCTATCCTGGGAACACCAGAGAATTCACAGTGGATGGGATGCAAGTCCATGACAGGGCACGATGTGTACACACATTCACCCACATTTATACACATCTGCACACAATTTGGAGTAGCCATTCCCGGTATGTTTTTGGGCAGGGAAAGGAAACCAGAGAACCCAGAGGAGGACACCCACACAAACACAATAACCCAAGCTCAAGATCAAACCGGAACTGGAGCTATAAGGTGGCAATGTTGCACCACCATGAGGTCCTAATGGTGATATACAATCCTGTGCATGCTAATAATATCCCCTGAGAAAGACAAATCTTTTCTTAGATAAACAGTCTAGTTTGATGTAAAATATAAACCAATAAAATCAAGCTGAGAAATACACTCTCAATACAGATGTGATAACACATCATGGGTTACTTTTTAACACACCTGTGTGTCTAGTTAAGGACAACACATTTTGTGATGCTTTCAACACAATCCGTGTGTTAGCACATTTAACTGTTGTATGTGAAACATTTCCACACAATGATTTGTTAAATATAACACAAAAAATAACAGAGGTGTGTTGTTTATACTTTTCCGCTAAACTTATATTAAAATGCAATTTGTGTGTATGCTGAAATGCCCACAAAATAAACAAACAATTGCATGAAATTCAGGTGACATTTATTAAATCATTTATCATTTAAACATTTGACAGATTTAAGAATTGGAGTTGATTAATCTTCTTATAAATCTCTGCCAACTATAGTTAGACCCACTAGCAGAGTCCCACTGCCTTAAATTTGAAAAGCTGTAAAAGAACAAAAAGATTGTTGGTTAGTTGGGCTTCAACTGGAAAACTGATTACAAAATCCCAAATTGTGTAATTTTGGAAGTGTTTCCAAATTCCACTCTCCCATTGAACAACCAGGAAAATCTAGCTAACTTGTGAATGTTTATTTTCCTGCCTTTAGCACCTCACTGCCAAACTTTTGCTCAACCTTGTGAAGAACTTTAGGAGTTGACGTTACTGAGCTAGCTAAGTTCCTGTTAGCCGCTGACTGTCTGCACCTGTTAACTAGTATTAACATTTGTTGAATACATGAAGAAACATGGCCCTAACCCATCCTCCTAATGCTAATTACTACAGCTTGCCTTGTCCAAAAGACTTGCTCAATGCAGTTAACGTTAATCTACTCTCTGTATTACATCATGGTGAATAGCTGTAGTGCTAGGTTATTGTTAAATGCTAGGTTATTGATAACAGATAGTGTTGATTAATTTTCTTTAATAGCAGCTCTGACTGTACTGCCAGCTATAATCAAAATCACAAGTTTATAATAATGAACTAGAAATATGTAAATAAATTTATATTTTGCTAAAAAGTGTTAATTTCCCATATGTATTTAGACTTTTGGGAGACCCTGTATTTAAGTACATCTGAAATGAACACAAAGCCTAGTGGCTAGCATGTGGTGCTCTCACGGCCCGGGTTCGATTCCCAAACTACACCATATGAACACCAAGTTAGGCAAACTTAATTATTTAAGTACACTATATAAACACCAACATACCAATTGAAGGAACGAGTTTACTCAATCAGTTGAGTACAGTCAACTATCTAAGGTATAAAATGAGTCGACAGAGGACTTTGTGCTTTCTGGTTTCTCAGTAACATTACAACCGTTTATAGCTGTTGTACTGTAAGTAATGACTGGAACTAACTTGTCTCATAGACATTCCACCATATTAACTGTAACTATGAACAGATAAAAAAAGTGCATTCTTTAGTAAATAAACAATTCAAATCATTGGCAAATTACTATGCTATAAGCGGAATAAAACACATGCTGTTACTGAAAAACAATCAACTTCAGGTGGTAACAGTAACTCCGCTTAGCACTGGGCTGATATCACACATGAAAAAACAACACCACCACACACACACACACACACACACAAAAATAAATAATACACACCCATACAATAAATTTACTCACTGAGAGTGTTTATTGTTAAGTGAATAATGGTGAATAGTAATGCACTGGTGATTTACTATTTATTGGACCTAAAGTAGAGTTTTTTAGTCAGCATGGAGGTGAAGCTGGGCATCTGTTTTTTCTGCATTTCTCCGTCTCTCAATTTGATGCTGCGTTGGGAAACCTTCAGGTTGACCAGTGTCAGGAGCTCAGTGAACTCCATAGTTGAGCCGTGCTGTTGCAGCGTTTCACATAAATCCTGGATGTAGAATGATCCAGACTCTACATCGCAAAAGAAACAGAATCATTGAAGTGATTGATTGTGATCAGCTTACCTAGATATATATATTTGAAGGATACATATACTGAGACTTCATAAAACATTCATAAGCATTTGTAAGAATTTCGTACAGTATATCATTAATGATTTATTATTTTTTTTATAACACTATGTACTTTTTCTGTTCTGTCTTGTCTCCACCCCTGTATTGACAATACAGGGGTCATCTTCCTATTGTGTCATCACTTTAGTCATCTCTTTTCAGTTCTTCTCTAAATTCGTTTTCCTATTTCAGCCTGATATTTCATTGTCTCAGTGCAAAGTCTCCTCCATGTTAATATGAATTTCTAAACCTTGTTTCTTGCCTTGTTTCTAGCTCAGTGTCCTGTGTTTAATGTTTATTACTCATGCCCATGTTTATTTTAAACACAGTAAAATCCCTAGTGTTGAATTAACACCCAGAATGTTCATTTGTCTCCATATAAATACTGTAGGGTGTATATTCAACACTTTGAGTGTTAAAAGGTAGGGGTAGGGGTAGTGGTAGCTCAGTGGTTAAGACGTTGGACTACTGATCAGAAGGTTGTGAATTCAAATCCCAGCACTGCCAATCTGCCATTGTGGGTCCTTGAGCAAGGCCCTTAACCCTCAATTGTTTAAATTACATAAATGTAAGTCGCTCTGGATAAGGGCATCTGCCAAATGCTGTAAATGTAAATCAACACTGGGAATTTTGCTTTTCCTCATGTTATGTTTTGATCCCAGCAACAGACTTGACAATTTTCCAAAATATAAAGAAACTATTAGCCTAATTTAAAATCACTGTGGTCCTGAATAGGCAGTTAATAAATATGAATGAATGAATGAATGCTGTACATTCTGTTACATCCCTACTAGGCACAAGGTAAATAAGACTTATTATTGTCACTGTTGAAAGGCAGCCATGTATAGAGTATGTGTGTCATTATGAACAGTTGAAAGTAATATGACTTGGTACAGTGATCATGGGAGGAGTTATGTGACATGGTTTATACTCCATAACTGAGGTGAGGATCATGGTAGTTCGTGATTTCAGTGACAACAATCTGACTTTACATATTTGTTTCAGAATAATTGTAATGCAAATTGACAATTTTGGCTAAGGAACATCCAATTCAGTGGTGTTATATGAGTTAGATACATTGTATGACAAAAGTACAGTATGTGGTATAACCGTTTCTGATTTAACAAAACCCAAAACTAGTCATACAACTTATTTGTAAAAGGTAACCTACTGCACTAACATAATCCATTTAACAAAACATAAAACAAATCAGAAACTCTCATTGAATGTGAAATATCATATTTATATTTAGTAAAAATGAAGTAAGCATAGCAACATTATTCTCACCAAATCAAAACACACAAGGAAAACCAAAATGTAAATAGAATTAAAGACGGATCATGAATGTCCATGGATGATTGATTAGCTGTAATGGAGTTCTCCCAATGTCCAGTGTAACCTCCATTCAAATCCTCCAGCCAATTTTGATACCTTAATCCATTTGCATGTTGTACTCAAGCCCCAAGGTCATGGAACAACTGTACAAAGGTGCTATTTGCCTAATGAATTGAAGAGATGACCATGTAGGGTCAGAGACCATAATCCTCCAGGTAACCCACAAAAAGTCCTTATTCAATTGAGCATTAAACACAGGTTTCCCCAACATGGACTCAAGAAGCATATGGCAAGGCCATGCTTTAGCTTTTGCATGCCGCCTCTCTCCTTCTACTATATACCTTGACTTATACAAAAATATGTTGCCCCTTACTGCCCCCAGTGGTGAGGAAGATAACAATCCTATAACAGGTTTGTGACTGTTATAGTGGACACCTGAATATCACACCCATATGTGGGTCTTCCCCAAACTGTTGACACAAATTGGAAGCTCTGAATTGTCTAGAATTTTATATGCTTTATATGCTGTAGCATTACAATTTCCCTTCACTGAAACTAAGGGGCCCAAACCTGTTCCAGCATAACTCTGTGCCCCTGTGCACAGAGCAGGCTCCATTAAGACATTGTTTGCCAAAGCTGAAGTGGAAGCCTACACAGAGCCCGAACCTCAACACCACTGAACACTTCTAGAATTAACAGTGGAAAGGCTGTGGATGGCTGACTGTGCACCAGACCATCTCGCCCAACATCAGTGCCTGACCTCAATGCTGACCTAATGCTTGTGAAGCTGAATGGGAAAAAGTTCCAACAGTCGCATTCCAAAATGTAGTGGAAAGTCTGGGATGTTCAACATGCGATGGTCGGGTCTTCACATACTTTTGGCCAAATAGTGTATAGGGTTAGGGTTAGGGTTACTTTCGAAAGATAAGATATGTGGGATTCACATGGTTCACTCACTGCTTTCATACTCATCCTCTGCTACAGAGTAACACATGAGGAAATCTGCCCCTGCTGGGATGGTGTAGATGTTCTCTTTCTTTCCATCATTCTCCCCTGCCATCATGGCGGTCACAGCATCTTCAAGTTTGTTACCAGCGTATGCCTGCATTTTCAGACATTCAGAGATAATCATAACATAATTACAGCATGTCCATCTGTATAGTTATATCTTTAATTTCCTGCACATGTAATGAAATGGCTGATGTGTTATTGATTTACTGTACTGTATTAAAGGAGAAGAAGTGTTCTTAAATGACATCACAATCACCTGGAAGATGAAGATCTTGGGCTTCCCTACAAGGCTCTTGCACTGATCTCCTCTGAAGAGATCTGTTATTTCCTTAATCTTAATCGAATCATTGGAAGGTGTTAATTTCTTCTCCTTCTTCTCCACAAGTCAGGAAAACGCAAACAAAGCAATCGCTATCCGCATGGTTGGCTGCTGCAACTATGGTTAAAAGTTAACAATGTTGATACAACACAATTTAGAGTAAACAAATCAGTTCTCAAAAACACGTCGAAGTTAGAATGTTGTACCTTTATGTATTTTCTTTAGCACCTCTGCCTTACTTTTGTTATTGTGAGAGTTCACTTCAAACTCCAAGTCTTTAAATCTGAAATAAACAAGAAAAACTAAGTACACCGCATGGAAATTGTTGGCTTTTTTTTGACAAATTTGGACAAGCAAACATTTGATCATCTTTGAAACAGTGTCTATTAATAAAGTTGAAATACTTGAACCAAACCATAAGGAAAATTAGACTTTTCAATCATTTAATCAACAGAAATATCAATAGATGTGATATTCTTCTGTGGAAAAAGTAGGTACACCCTTGGCCTCAGAAGCTAGTATTGCTCCCTTTAGCAGAAATAACTTCTTGTAGGCCTTTTGCATCATTGTCCACCAGGCTTGCTAGAATTTTTGACCGCTCTTCCATGCAATATTCTTTCAAATCCCCCCACAACATTTCAATGGGATTCAAATCCGGACTTTGGCTAGGCCATTCCATAACCCTCCAGTTCTTCTTTTTGAGTCATTCCTTGGTGGATTTGTTAGTGTGCTTAGGATCATGTCCTGTTGAAAGGTCCACTGTCAGTTCAACTTCAACTTTCAGACAGATGACCTCAGATTATCTTCAAGCACTCTTTGATATGATACAGAATTCATAGTTGAAACAATGAATGCAAGCTGTCCAGTCCCTGAGGCAGCGAAGCAACCCCAAACCATAACATTTCCATCACCATGCTTCACAGTTAGTATGAGGTGCTTCTCCTGAAAAGCTGTCTTTGGTCTGCGCCAAACATGTCTGCTGTTACTGTGGCCAAACAACTCTATCGTTGATTTGTCTGTTGAGAGCACATTATTCCAAAAGGCCTGGTCTTTGCCTATATGCTCATTGGCAAACTGTAGTCTTGCAATGGCTTTTTCCTGGCACGCCTCCCATGCAGGTCATATTTGTGCAATCTCTTTCTGATTGTAGACGCATGCACTTTGACACCAACAGTTACAAGACGTACTAGCAGATCCTGAGATGAAACTTCTTTTTGCATCAGACGGTCTGCTCTTGGGCTGAATTTGTTGGGATGGCCAGTCCTGGACTAATTGGCAGTTGTTTGAAATCTGCGCCATTTGTAGGTTATTTTCCTTACAGTGGAATGATGTATTTCAAATAATTTGGAGATCATTTTAAATCACTTGCCAGACTCATTGGCATCAACAACCTTTTTTTCTGAAGGCCTTACAGAACTCTTTAGATATTGGCATGATGACACCACACACCTCAATAGCAAAGGGAACACCAGACACTAGATATGAGAAGGGTATAAATAAGACAGGTTCCACCTGCACTCCCTAAGCAGGTTCTAATCACTGTCACCCAATCCTGAACACCTGATTCTAATTTTATGGATTTGAAGGTGTGATAAATGTAGGAGTGTACTTAATTTTTCCATGTGTGTGATCTGTTCTTTTGTTAATTTAAATTGTGAAAATTACTACAAAATGTCAATTGTATGTGTCATTTGATAGAGTGTATCAACTTTATTAATTGGTGATGCTTCTAAGAGGGATAAAATGTTTGCTTGTCCAAATCTGTAAAAACAAAACAAAACAAAAAAACAACCATTTAAGAATGACTGTTTATTATTTTCAAAGAAAATGCTGCCTGGGTACTCCAATTTACAAATTTATTTATTTATCCATTTATTTATTTATTTATTTATTTATTTTTGAAAAATGAGGATTTGGGGCTGAAAAGCCATAGTCTGATCTCAGAATACAATAATACATTTGCAGACACTGGATACGTACACTGTATGTAGTCAGTATGGTTATTTTTATAGATAAAATTGAGTGTGTACCATTCTGTGAGGTTGTCTCTGTCTTTATTTGTGTCCTGGTTGAAGATTAGTGCCTTGCCTCGCCTCTTGTGGTTCATCTTGTACTCCACAGATGAATCAATTTCACTAGCAATCAAAACCACATAATATACTTTTTGGAAAAACAAGATTTAGAATCATATACATATAAATCAGTGTTGCGAGGAGGAGGGAGTGGCCAGGCTGTGAGGACGCACACCTGGCACTGATTTGTCTAATCAGTGGGAGAGAGAGATAAAGGAGCGGCTGGAAGCGCCGGGGGGAGAGAGACGCACGTGCATTTTGTGTGTTTTCTGTTCTGTTTTAGTTTCGTTTATGATTAAACTGTTTTTATGTTCAGCCGGTTCCCGCCTTCTGCTTGCCCGACCTGTAAATTGTTACACTGGTGCCGAAACCCGGGAAGGAGGAGGGACGCGCTGTTGAGGAGCTCTCGCCGCTGTGGGAGGATAGCGACACCGAGGAGGCGGTGGTGCTGGAGCGGTTGCTGAGGAGGACGGAGGAGTCGCTGCCGTCCACCGGGATGCGGAGGAACCGCTGCCGTCCGCCGGGAAGGGGAGGAGCGGTTGCCGTCTGCCAGGAGATGGAGGACCCGCTGCTGTCCGCCGGGGAAGCGGAGATGTGGCTGCCGTCCGCCTGGAAAGGGGAAGAGCCGTCCGTCAGGGAGGCGAAGGTGCGACTGCCGTCCGCCGTAAATGGGGAGGAGCCGTAGCCGCCCGCTCGGAAATCCAGTGCCATTTTCTCTCTCTCTCCTCTCTTTTTCTCTGGCTCGCTCTCCAGCTTGTTTCTTCTCTCTCCCCTCTTCCTCCTCCTCGTCTCTCCTCACGCTCGCAGGTAGAGTGGCAGCACCGCCCTCCCGAAAGGGTGGGAGGCCTGAATCTGGCGGCGGAAGAGTGTTGCGAGGAGGAGGGAGTGGCCAGGCTGTGAGGACGCACACCTGGCACTGAGTTGTCTAATCAGTGGGAGAGAGAGATAAAGGAGCGGCTGGAAGCGCCGGAGGGAGAGAGACGGACGTGCATTTTGTGTTCAGCTTGTGTGTTTTCTGTTCTGTTTTAGTTTCGTTTATGATTAAACTCTGTTTATGTTCAGCCGGTTCCCGCCTTCTCCTTGCCCGACCTTTTAAAGCGGAATGGGCTAAAATTCCTCCAAGTTGATGTGCGGGACTGATCAACAGTTACCGGAAATGTTTAGTTGCAGTTATTGCTGCACAAGGGGGTCACACCATAAATGACCAGTTATAGTATTTTTTTTTCTCATTTGTTTAATTGGGTTCTCTTTGTCTACTTTTAGGACTTGTGTGCAAATCTGATGATGTTTTAGGTCATATCTATGCAGAAATATAGAAAATTCTAAAGTTCAAACTTTCATATAATACTTGTATTATAGGAAAGTGTGCCTGTAAGGTAGCATTAGAGAGAAACAGTATATCATCCTTCCTATTATTAACCCCACCCACTATGTTATATAAACAAACAAACAAATAGATAAATAAATAAATTAGGATCAGTAGTTTTACCTTTTACTTTGCGCACCTGTCCCAGACATTTTCTCTCTTCAGGTCCTTCAAACACAATTAATGGGAGCATTAAACAAACTAAACAAGATGACAAATGCAAATATGTTATCAGAGATGGTATCTCCACTTACTGTAACTGCTCTATATTTCAGGAATCCACATCTGAAACAAGACTGTTTTAAGGGGAAAAATATTTTTTGATTGTTTAGAACAAAAATGTGCATGAGGTACTACATCATAACTTTTCAAAAGCAGGACTTTTGAAACATTTCTAACATTTAAGTTAACATATAAAGGACATTAGAAATTAAATGGAATATATACAGTACAAAACTGTATAGAATTTTGATGAAATGGTGAAATGAAGGGAAGACAAAGATGAAAAAATCGATGGAAACTTACATGAAGTGTGCCACTAAACAAATGAGCAATGGGGTGGAGTTCCTGTGCTCGTAATGCACTGCTTATTTCACAATCATTTCCCAGTCAGCATGAAAGAATTTATTTACTGCAGGCCACCTACTGAACAAATTCATCAATAAAAAAAATGTCCTACTAATCCCACTAATTACTCACCGGACATACACAGAGTTCTCCGTGCCACAGATGAAAAAGACCAACCAGAGTGTTATAAGCAAAAGGTGCCTGCCAGCAGTCCAGATCTTGAAGAGGAGAATCAGACAATGGTGACCAAGGACTGTTGAGCAGCTGAAGTCTTATATCAAGCAAGAAGGGGCAAAAATTCCACTTGCAAAACTGCAACAATTAGTTCCCAATCCTCAGTTCCCAAACGATTAAAAAGTGTAATTATAAGGAAGGGTGATGGTAAACATGCCTCTATCCCAACTTTTTTGAGTGCGTTGAAAGCATCAAATTCTAAATTTGTTTATATTTACAAAATACAATTAAGTTGGTCAGTGAAAACATTGAATATGTATTCTTTATACTTTTGTCAGTTAATTAAAGTTTCAAGAGACTTGACAAATCACAGATTTTTGTTTTTATGTTTTAATGGGACTAATATTTATTCAAGGTGAAATCTACTGATCAGTTACACTATCTTTCTTTAGAGGATGAAACTGCCTTGCATATGTAAAAGGATGTAAAGGAAAGCAGTTCCCTTACGCAACAGAAATATATTAAAATATTTCATTCATTCATTCATTCATTCATTCATTCATTCATCTTCGTTACATGCTTTATCCTGGTCATGTTTGTGGTAGATCCGGAGCCATTCCAGGGAACACTGCATACATATTGTGATATCTTTGGGTAAATATTAGTATTTGTATCAGAATGTAACAGTAATTAATAATTACTAATAACTAATAATAATAATAATTAAACAGAATTATATAGTAATACAGAAATCTAGCTAGTAATGTATGTTATAATACAGTATTTCAAAATACTGTTCATATCCTCGGATTTTCATTTACAATAAGTTCGAGAGCTCACACATGTAAAAGCGATTTCTGAAATACTGAAACCAGTCTGTCTGGCACCAATAACCATAACATGGTCAAAGTCACTGAGGAGTTCCTCATACTGATATTTGATATGAACATTAACTGAAGCTCTAGACCTGTATCTGCATGATTTTACAACATGATTGGCTGATGGGATAATTACAGTATATATATATATATATATATATATATATATATATATATATATATATATATATATATATATATATATATATATATATGTTGGAGAGGATATTATATGAAAAAAGGAAAATGCTACCTCTAGCTAGAGAGGCATAATTACAGAGAAATACCACATTATCCTTGGCAAGATTGTGACCCACACATTCACAGGGCATTAAAAAAAATATATCGGTAAAATATCAATAGTTTTACCTTTTACTTTGTGCTCCAGTCCTGGACATTTTCTCTCTTCCGGCTCTTCAAATACAAATAATGAGGAAGCTTAATGAACACATCAAATGTCAAATGCAAATCTGTTATTTGAGCTGGTAGTCAGATTCTACTTACTGTAGCTGCAGGATAATTCAGCAATACACCTCTGAAACAAGACAGATTTTTAAGGGTTTGATTGATTTTTAAATGTGAAAAATATTTTAATTGTGAGTAACAAAAATGTGATGTAAAAATCAAAGATTAGTTATTACATCATGAAAAGGTAACATATAAGTTAACATTTAAAGCACATTTGAACTTAAACTAACCTATACAAAACTAAACACAATCTTCACGAATTTAAGAGAAATATGACCAAAAAAAGAGAATGGAAACTGACCTGAAATCTGCTACTAAATACATGAACTTTGGGGAGGAGTTCCAGTACACATAATGCACTGCTTATATCACAACTTTTCCTAGCCAGTGTGAGAGAAGTTATTTACTACAGGCATAGCACCACCTACTGAACAAAATATCACCAGGAAAAATAATGTCCCACTAATCCCACTAACTACTCACCAAACACGTAAAGAGAGAACAGTGTAAAGAAATGAATTATTGGTAAGATGGGTATGTTTACCATTTACTTTGTGAACCTGTCCTGGATATTTTCTTTATTCTTGTTCTTCAGATACAACAATATTTACCAATTTAAAAAAATCCCACTAACCCCCAGTTACACACCAAACACAACCTAGGAGAAGTGTATAAACTGAGTAATTTGGAGTAATTTAGCCAACAATCACGCTGCCACCTTGGTTCCACTCCTTTATAAAAATGAACTTCATCCAGGTGGAATCTTACAAATATCCGAACTGAATAATCAGTTTTCAGACTTGTCAATTTGGTGAGTTATAAAGTATTTATTTAATTAACTAGCTAAATTTAGTAATACTGTATTAATGGTGCGTTAATTCTCTCTACCCAGCTACACTTTAATTGCTCTGTTAATCAATTTCTGCACAAAGACACATTTCATTTGTGACACAGTGATAGATTTAAGACTTTGGGGGGGAACAGACTTGTAATTTAGATCTATACAGTGTAAAAAGCATAAATATTTTGGTGTCAATACTGTAGGTTAACATTCACAGTTCTTTGACATGACCCTTTGTTTCTGGGATGTCTTACATAACAAAGCAATATAGGATCACTCCTAGTGATCACCCCTTTTACCACATACCAATACAAAGGCTCCTGTTTTGTGTGAATGCTGCTCAGTGAAAAGAAATGAAAACAAAATTCAGCCTTTGACAAACAGTGAGCTCCACACTCAGAGACTCCAAGATCCACAAGTGAGATGGCAGGTCAGCATTAAATTTCTGATCATGTTTTCTTACGTGACTTAAAAGTTGCTAAACGATAATATCTAAAGTAATGTCACTGTGACTATGCATACATTTTAATTTATGCCTTTAATTTTAATATTACAAAAATAATGCAGGCTGGGGGAGTGATGTGGCACAATGCACAGCAGATTGCCAATACCTACCTTAAGTGCACCATTTTCATGCATGCATAGTCTGGAGTGTGTTATTTCTCTTATACCACAGTAATTTACATAGTAATACAAGTTGTTCCTGTTCCTACTTAGGTTACAGCCTTGATAAACAAACATTTTTCACCAGTCTCTCTCTCTCTCTCTCTCTCTCTCTCTCTCTCTCTCTCTCTCTCTCTCTCTCTCTCTCTCTCTCTCTTTCTCTTTCACTCACTCCATTTCTCAAAATGCTCAAATGCTGTAATTTCTAGAGAAAATGGAAAATGTAACCGAGAGCGTGCTTACAACCAAGACTCCTCCTATAAACATTAAACAAATATCTCCTAACAAATAATTTCACCACATCAACAACTATAAGAATTACTTTGTTAAAATCCAACATGTCTTTAAAATCTGTTTACTGTATAAAATAATTGTGTATGTGTAATAATTTAATATGTGGAGCATCCACAGTACAAGTCCCTGTGTATGAGCTGTTATTATAGAAAAAAATAATATATTAATATTACCTTATCATTCACACACAGATGGAAGACAGAATGGAGTTAAGCCCTGCCAGAAAACCCTGAGTAAGACCGGTTATAAGGAAATTTACCAAGCAGCGATTAGGATGAAAAGAAAAAACATTAGAGAGTTTGTGGACATTGATGGGTGTAGATGGATGTTTATTCATTATTTGAAGGGCTGGTAGCAGCTGCTTTGAACCTGTGGGGACAAACAGTTTTGGAATGACTGTCACCACATATAGCACAACAAAGACACAGATCATATAAGAACACAGATTCATTGACGTTAATATAGAGAGGAGGTGCAGTGCTATCTGGGAGATTCACCTGACTGGCGAGACGAGAAAAATTCTTTGACACTTTGGCGGGTTTATTAGGTTGGCAAGGCTGGTGGGCAAGATACTTTTGTTACATTTAGTAAGCAGTCCAGGGACAGAGAGTAGCGGAGTGAGAGAATGAACCGCACACGGAGCAGGAAATGGCCCTATGGCTGGTAAAATATCCGCTGATGAGTTCAAGGTCTACGATGGACCACTTCAGTTTTAAATTGAAAGGTTGAATGTACAGCACTGCTTTAGCTGAAAAAGATTTGTGGTACTCATAAAAGAGGGGGCTGCCATAGTTGAGAGCCAGATAAGAAATATTGGCCAAATACGTGTCTAGTTTGGATCTCCTTTCTGGGTAGATCATGCAAATGGCAAAAGTGACGTTGAATTCTGCAAGTGACAGACATTTAGAGAGTCTGGGGTCGCATTCTCTTAGAACTATGGAGATATCCCCACAGTTGACTGGGACAGGACACCAGAAGAGCAGAGCAGGATTTTGACTATGTTGATGCCATTACCTGCTATGATCTGACTTCTCAAATTGTAGGGGATACCTGCTGCTGATGGGATGAATGGGGCTCCTTAGATGACGTGGGAGAGCTGTTGCGAGGCTGTGAAGTGGTAAGACTGCTTCGGCTCAAGTGTGTGGGGTGTTATAAGCTTTGGTTTGTTTGTCATAACTGTTATATGTCTAAACTCAATCATATAACCAGATAACCACTGGGGGTGCACAAGTGAGTAAATCACAGTATTGGAGCAGTCAAGGAAGTCTGTGAGCACTGTCTGAGAAGTTATGTTTATTTTACATGTAGAATAACTTTGATGTTAATAAATTTCAGACATTGAGGAACAAAGTCACTTTATTGAAACATCACATGGTGTCAGAAGTGGAGCGCCATTAACACAATGGCATAGTTTCAGCCCCTGGACAGTTTCGATTTTAGCCACATGGCGTCAGAGATTTCATCACTACAGGATAGCTACCAAACTGGACAAAGAAGAGCCTGAAGTACAGGTATATATGCTGCTTTATTCAATAGGAAAAGAAGCCGAACAAGTGTATCAGACACCTACATTTGGAAATGAAGAAAGAGGGGACTATGATACTGTAATCAAGAAGCTTGATGACTACTTCGTACCCAAAGTTAACATCATTCATGAAAAGCCAATTGACTTGACTATACTTAATCCAGACTAAGCATGTAACTGAGTGGAGATGTAAAAGTTGTGGAAGGAATTATGGAAAGGGGGAAATGTGTTCTGCAAATAGTTTGCTGTGGTTTGTATAAGCTGAGAAGTCAATGTCAGCAAATCACAAGAGGCCAGCAAAGTAACACACTTGCGTGATGAGTTAACTCATTCAAGTGGTGCATGGATAGGCACACTCCCAATTCAAGGCACAGACATAGATTTAAATTTAAACTTGATACAGACGCTGACATAAGGGTCGTTTCTGAAAAAAACCTTCTCTGTTTTGAAGTACAAGTCACAACTCAAAAATGTCAGTGTGAAACTTGAGAGCCACAGGGGTACATTGCACTGCAGAGGACAGTTCAGAGCTATAACTACCTTCAAAGATAGGCAGTATAGTTTTAAAGCATTTGTGGTGACTGACTGGTCCCCATGTAAACAACCTCTTTGGCCATGTTGCAGTAACTGCAGTGGGTTTAGTCAAGAGGCTGGAAGACCTTCAATACACCTCTTCTTCTTAACTGGGATTAGTAAAGACAAAACCCATTAAAATCTGCCTGAAAGAGGATGCCGTACCATACAGTGTGCACACGGCAAAATGGGTGTCCCTGCCCTTGCTCAAAGGTCAAAGCAGAATTGGAGAGAATGGTTCAATGTGGCGTTACTGAGGAGATTACAGAGCCTACAGAGTGGTGTGCACCTGTGGTGGCCAAAAAAGCTGGGGCCAATTCGAATTTGTGTTGATCTAACACAACTCAATGATGCTGTTAAAAGGGAAAAATTTGTGCAGCCAACAATTGACAACATCCTTTCGAAAGTCTTTCTTTCGCAGACTACCCTTCTGTATCACCAGTGCACCCGAAATTTTCTAATGTGTAATGTCAGTTGTGGTCAATGTTCCCTCTAATTTTTTTTTTTTTTCTTTACAGCACTGAGCAAATAAAAAATTTCTCTGCGTGCAAATTTCAGAACTTTCAGCAACTTGAGCAAAAGTTCTTCTATAACCATAACTAATATACAATCCCAATTCCAAAAAAGTTGGGACACTGTGTAAAATGAAAATAAAAACAGAATGCAATGATTTGCAAATCTCATAAACCCATATGTTATTCACAATACAACATAGAAAACATATCAAATGTTTAAACTGAGGAAATGTACCATTTTAAGAAAAAAATAAGGTAATTTTGAATTTGATGGCCGCAGCATGTCTCAAAAAAGTTGGGGGGGGGGGGGGGGGGGCAACAAAAGGCTGGAAAAGTAAGTGTTACTAAAAAGAAACAGCTGGAGGAACATTTTGCTACTAATTAGGTTAATTAGTCAGTAACATGATTGGGTATAAAAAGAGTATCTTGGAGAGGCAGAGTCTCTCAGAAGTAAAGCTGGGATGGAATCTGGATGGAAGCATATGTTGCTCTAAAACCTGTATATACCTTTCAGCATTGATGGTGCCTTTCCAGATGTGCAAGCTGCCCATTCCATAGGCACTAATGCACCACCATACCATCAGAGATGCAGGCTTTTGAACTGAGCACTGATAAAAAGCTGGATGGTCCCTCTCCTCTTTAGTCCGCTTTAGTTTAGAGGATGCAGCTTCCCTTGTTTCAAAAAAGAATTTCAAATTTCAATTCGTCTGACCACAGAACAGTTTTCCACTTTGCCTCAGTCCATTTTAAATGAGCTTTGGCCCAGAGAAGACAGCGGCGTTTCTGGATCATGTTCACATATGGCTTCTTCTTTGCATGATAGAGCTTTAACCTGCATTTGTGGATGGCACGGCGAACTGTGTTCACAGACAATGAGTTCTGGAGGTGTTTCTGAGCCCATGCAGTGATTTCCATTACAGAATCATGCCTGTTTTTAATGCAATGCCACCTGTGGGCCCGATGATCATGGGTATGTAATGTTGATTTTTACCCTTGTCCCTTGCGCACAGAGATTTCTCCAGATTATAGGAATCTTTTGATGATATTATGTACTGTAGATGATGAGATAATCATAGTCTTCACAATTTTACGTTGAGGAACATTATTCTGAAATTTTTCCACAAATTGTAGATGCAGTTTTTCGCAGATTGGTGAACCTCTGCCCATCTTTACTTCTGAGAGACTCTGCCTCTCCAAGATACTCTTTTTATACCCAATCATGTTACTGACCTGTTGCCAGTTAACCTCCAGCTGGTTCTTTTTAGTAACACTTACTTTCCAGCCTTTTGTTGCCCCGTCCCAACTTTTTTGAGATGTGTTGCAGCCATCAAATTCAAAATTACCTTATTTTTTTTCTTAAAATGGTACATTTATTCAGTTTAAACATTTGATATGTTTTCTATGTTGTATTGTGAATAACGTGGCTTTATGAGACTTGCAAATCATTGTGTTCTGCTTTTATTTACATTTTACACCTCATCAAACTTTTTTGGAATTGGGGTTGTAGTTTTGGATGACTTACTATCTTCTGTTAACTGTTTTACAACAAGTACAGAAACTAATAATAATACGAAAGTACAATATTTTAATTAACCAGACACATTTTATTAAACCCATATGCATATAATATATGTTCATCATGCATATACTGTATATATTCATAAGCCCCTTGACTGGCCCTGCAGGTCTGTGGAAGGCCTCTCTCAGAGCAGCATCTAAAAAACACAGTTGGGGGAAAAAATAGTTAAAAGAAAAAAGTATTGCTAGGCACTAAACAAATAAAAGTATCTCCAATCTTCTATCTGTCTGTTTAACTTCAGTGATTATAGACCTTGTTTATTTATATTCAATCTCTTGTTTCTGCTGGTGTATACACATACACCAAAATAGTAACCTAAACTTTAAACAAAATTTAAAGCTTCAGTCAACTAATGAATAATTACTTTACACATTATAATGATGATAATAAGGAATTATTAACATTGTTATAGGCCTATACACTAAACAGTAAAAATATTGTCCAAGTAAAACACATTAATACTAAGATATATTTTTGTATTGTAGCCTACCTTAAAACTTTTCCCATCGGTTATTGTCTGCTTTCCAGTGGTTGTAGACCTTGTCCAGATATATAGGGCCCTCTGCTTGTGTAGACTGGATTCTCATTAGCTGATCCAAGTGGGTGGTCACAAATCGGTCTCGTGATTTTGTCTTGATATGATTCATCAGATTGAAACTGTGTTCATAGTCTGCACTAGATGCTTGGAATGTACCACAAATGTCAATCAGCTGTACAAACTCCGTGAACTCCTCACTTTTTAGTGTCCAGGTTACCATCTCAACAAATGTCTGCAGTGCTCCCATCTTCCGTTTTTCTTTAATAGTGAACTTGAAATCCTTGTACTGCTTACAGATGCTCTGTCAGTCTGGTTACTTCATCTGTACCATGATCAAAATCGAGTGTTGAACCCAGTGTTTCTAGGTTAAAAGCAGACCATTTGTTAATCTCACCTTCAGGAAACTGAGCATCAAGATGGTCACAGACCATCAGGACAAACAGGACAAACAGAATAGTTTCCGCTGTATTTACCGCACTGTTACTTGTTTGCAACAGCTCGTTCTCTCAGTTGCTCCAGTAAACATGCTCCTCGAGATACTGAGACCAAAGTTTGTCAATTTTAGCTCTGGCAAGGCAATGGGCATCAATGATGGTAAGATTGCTTAGCTGCAAGGAGACACAGAGCTGAGCTAGTTCTTCCAACACATCTCCAAGCACAGTGAGAACAACTCTGTACTTTGGATCGATCAGTTTTTTGTGACAATATTTTGCATTCGGGTCGCCGTTGTCAGCTTCTTTCGTGCAGTACTCTGTTAATACACTGTAATTGAGCAAAAATGCATTTACAGCTTGGCAACTTGACAGCCAGCATACCTCATTCAAAGGTCTCAAAGACAGTGAATTCACCTCTAAAACATTTGCCAGCTCTTCGAATTTGGCTTTCTTCACAAAAGACCTACCTCACTAATAGTGAAAAACTGTTCTAAGCAGTGTTTCCACTTCATTAATCAAAGACACACCAGTTCAAGCATCATCAGTTCCCAAATCCTCTCTATGAGCAACACAATGTTGCTCCGTAAGGTGCGGTATCTGTTGTCTCAGTATTGCAGGAACTCCATTATGTTTACCTAACATGACAGAAGCGCCGTCGGAGGTTAACATTACAATTTTCTGTAAATGAAGTCGGTGATCTGCGTAGAACTTTATTATTGCATCCGCAATATGCTGAGTGCATTCTGCAAGCTGAATGATCCTGGCAAACACAGTTTTGTAAGTGATGTTATTTTGCTTCCTAAACTTAATGTAAAGAACCAGCAATTTATGCACTGTAATGTCTGTACTTTCGTCAACTATCAGTGTGTGAACCTGGGCATTTCTCACACTTTCCATAGTCTCAGCTTGTACAGCTGCATTAATTGACTCCACAAATTCAAATGCATAGTTTTTACTTCTCCCGCTGTCGGAAAGGCAAACATATTTCGCCAGATGATCATGAATTTCTTGAACAGACAGCATTCATTTTGATGGCAAGAAGCACGTTATTGATCAATATTTTGATTTGTTCAGGGTTGGACTTGTTCTTAATGGCAAGGTGAATACGCTTTTCTCTCGATTCTCGTGACTCGCCAAAAAGCTGGTTAATCGAAGTTCCATGATCTCGATTATATGATGTTTTCACAGCATCAGTGTGACCTTTTTGTGTTAAGCGGCATTTTAGGTAGTCAAGTTTCCACTCGATCCAAGTTTTTCTGGTGGGAAAACTCTCCTTTGATTTTAGCTTCAGAGCAAACTTTGCACACGACCCCACCAGCTCTGTAGTTAAATATGTCAGACAGTTTAACTGTCTTACCAGGAGCATCACTTGTATCTGTTTGAACCATTTCATTTAGCTATTCTTGTTTGAAAGTCAAGCTAACCTTTTTCTTAAGAGGTTGTAGAAGTAACGTTTTTTCTTTTCGTTTTGTCATTTCTGCTCACTGGATGTTTGCCTACTCGAGTTGGTAACCAGTAAGTTTTTGTGCGCAGCCTAAAATTTGGCTGCACTTGACCTTCAAGTAGTCTGCGTGGCCATGCACATGCACAGCTTAGAGGGAACATTGGTTATAGTTTTCATGGCTGACATCCTAGTATTTAGCAACACCCTTGGGGGACACGAGCAGCGACTACAGAAGGCTCTGGAAGCCATTGACTGGGCTGGTCTCAAGCTAAACACAGAAAAGTGCCTGTTACGGCAGCGTCAGCTCAGGTACTTAGGCCATGTCATATACAAGGAGGGTATAGGCCTGGACACAGCCAAAATCAAAGCTATTATGCATCTTGAAAAGCCACACAACATCTAAGACCTAAGAAGAATGCTAGGAATGATGAATTATTTAGACAGGTATGTTTCTCATCTCTCAGAAGTCATTCGACCACTAAAAAAGCTGTTGAGAAGAGACTCAGTATGGTACTGTGGATCTGTACAAGAGGAGGCCTTTGAAAACTTGAAACGCCTATTCACAGAAGCTCCCGTGCTAGTATTCTATGATGCTACAAAGCCCACAGCGCAGATGCAAGCAGCTACGGTCTGGGGGAGGGTTTGCTGCAGGACCATGATGAACAGCAGAAACCAGTGGCCTACTGTTCCAGAGTGCTGAGTGATGCTGAAAAACGTACGCCTTTTGCGAGGCTTTGCAAGGGACTATAATTTTCAGCACATTACTTCAAGCCCTCATTATGCCCAGTCAAATGGAGAGGATGAGAGGGTGGTGCAAACAGCAAAAAAGATTCTGAAACAGACTGACCCATTCACAGCCTTGATGAGCTACAAAACTACACCCCTTTAAGCTATGTTTGCAAGTCCAGCACAGCTCATGATGGGCAGACAAATAAGAACTACAGTTCCTATTTTGGAGTCACACCTTCAACCAGCCTAGCCTGATCTTTGGAAAGTGAGAAAGGTGGATCAAAAGGCCAATAAGAAGCTACAGAAAGTACTACAACAAAAGGAACAGTGTCAGAACATTACCCGAGCTTCCACCAGGAACTTCTGTTGCAGTCAAGCTGGATGATGAATGAGGGTGGAAAAGATCTGGTACTATCCTCAGAAAGTGTCTCAGAAAGACTGGAGTACTCTGACATTTAATGCCCACAGTCAGTGACAATGAACCAGCACATACTTCAGTTCCAGTTCCAGTTCCACTTCCGCACAAAAAGAATTTCATGGTCAGAATCAACTTGTGACTATTATCCCTGATAATGCCCCAGAAATTCTAGTACAGAAAGAACAACCAGGAACAGATTTACCTGAGTCTAATTCCGATCACACTACTATCATTTCATCAAAGAGGGTGAAAACAAGATCTGGACGAACTGTCACAACCTCACAGAGATATAGAGATTTCATGTAAGATCCCAACCTGCAAAAACTCATTTCAGGGAGGTGGCTTCACTGCAGGAGGTTAAAATAATGTTAGCTATGCTAATGGACGAATGACACCTATTAAACTCACCTCAACATTTCTTTTACAGTCATTTAAACCACCATGGCCAATTGAGAAATCACTGCTGCAAACAGTGCAGCGAGCTACACTGTCATTGTTTTTTACCCATATTATGCATGGGTACACTTTAGTGTAGTCTGGGGTGAAGTGCGCGTTGTACTTCTTCTTTTTTTATTTGGACACTTGTAACGGCCAAAACTATGTATTTACATGCATCACATTATTGTGCGGTGTGCCCTTTAAGAGACTGAACACTTCACACATAACGCGCGCTGTGAGGTGATGATGTAGAAGGACTAAGTATGGGTCTGATGAGAAACACGGTAGATGATACATGTGCTCTCCCTTCTTGTTATAATTTGCTTTTACTTTTATTTGTAACGCTGAGAAAGAGTTAATCCGTCATGTATGAGAGAAGCGCGTTCCTATGTACCTGTCATTAAACGTGTGGAATAGAGACTTTTTGCCTTCAAGTTCTTTCATTCCATAGATTTAACGAGCGTTATCTGGTCAAAGCGTTACAATTGGCACCCGAACTGAAGCTGAATCCGTCATCTACGTGGAATCTACACTTATAAAAACTCCAAAAGTACGGGAGCTGAGGAGAATTGTCAGTGTTCAACCTGCATCGCTGAGACTGGTGAGATTAGCTTGCTAACGCTGGGTGGCACGTGTGCGAAGACCGCATGTATTGCTGTATGAGCGGATTAATCTGCAACCTTTATCGATTTAAATAGTTTGATTGGGAGCAGAGGATTATTTTGTTTTTATTGGGAGTGATTCAACTACTAACTTTTTCCTACCTGTTTTTCGAGCGCAGACTGATGACATTTTGTTCATAAACTCTTTGGGATATTTCAGCACGGACTTTTTGTGTGTACGCGTTGAACTTGACTATTTGTGCACACGTGAACAGCGAAGACTATTCGTTGATTTTTTTTATTTTATTTTTTTCCCCTTTCTTTTCTTTCTTTTTGCATCTGAACTGCGTTTTAAGCACTTTGAAGAAACTATACAGCTGTTGGAACACCGTTTTCTTTATCCTTTTTTCTTCATCGTGAATTGAACTTGCTCACGTTGGACTGAAGGGTAACTCCCTGATTTGCATGGTCGAGTAACTTCAAGAACTTTTTATTCAATTTAAGACGTGTTCTCTTGCTCTGGGACTGTTGAGGTAAAAAAAAAAAAAAAAAAAAAAAAAAAAAAATCAACTCATAAAAAGAGTGAAAAGGTGTGTGGTTTTAATACTGTTACAAATTCAACGTTTGGGATTGTTGATGTGAGATTATTGAATTTTGTTGAAGATTTTATTGATGGTGTGTGAGTTTTATTAGCATCTTATACATTTCTGGTTTACATTCGGAATTCTTGCAATTGCTATACTGCTATTCATGTGAATGCACGTTTACTGTGATGGATTCTCACCCAGACTTTAAGACTGACCTGACTCACTCATTGCCAGATTCTGCCCCCAGACAGAGACAGAAGTTACTGCAGCGTCCTACTGTGAGTCTGGAGACTCAAGTTGAAATTCTACAAGCTGAAGTATCAGTGCTGCAACAGTGCCTCAGTGATTCTCTCAGGTTGCAGCAAAGCATCCTAAGATGCTTTGGACCCCCTGGTGATGACATCCCTACAACATCACACACACAGCTACCCCCTATGGCCAGCTCAACACCATACAGCCATGCTCCACCAGACCAGGTGCCATCACAAGGGACGACCACTAATGATGTTTCCCTTAGAAATGTGACTTGCTCACCACAGGCCAATTCTTCTGATGTGAGTAATACTAGCAGAATCCTTGCATCTGTACTGTACCAGTCAAGGCTCGAGCCACCTGTGTTTGCGGGAGATGGACACATAAGCCCGGAGGATTGGCTCCAATCGGTCAATGTTTACAGAACCTCCCTTGACTTGACCGATGCCCAAATTCTTCTTGAGCTGCCACGCTTTTTGGCAAAGGAACCAAAGAAATGGTTCACCGTCCTTGACACTCATGTTGTTACATGGGCCCATTTCTGTGATTTCTTCAGGAAAGTTTTTCTTCCTTCAGACAGTCAGGAACAAATAATGAGAGGTATCCTGGACCATATACAAAGGCCTGAAGAGCCCCTCCCTACTTTTGTGGCCCACATGCTAAGTGAGTTCAGAAAGCTGAAAACTCCCCCGCCAGAGCAAGAACAAATTGACCTTATTTCTAAACATGCTCTTGAAAAGTACAGAGTTGCACTCTATGGAACCTCTGTTTCCTCAGTCATGGATCTTCTTCTAAGGGCTCACGAGCTCCATGTGGTTCTTGGACCAAGTAACTGTTTCCCACCTTCAGTGCCGAGTAAGGCTAAACTTAGCAAAGAAACCTACTGTTACAAGTGCTCACGGCCTGGCTTCACTTCTCGTACATGTCCAGATTGCAACTCACCTTCTAGAATGAGCTCACAACAAAGTGAGTCCCCTAATGCACATATGGGACCTACTCTTGATGCCAGGGATACAAACAAACCCGAAAGCAGTAATGCAGTGGAAGGAAATCCATTTGCCAGGCAGAAGGGAAACTTCAAGGGGGGGAGGATGATTTACAGAGGCAATCCTCCCTCCAGACGATGAATTCGCCTCAACCGACTAATGCTGCTATTCCAGAACAACCTGTTCTTTGTCATGTGGAAGATCCTACATCACCCTCCTTTTGGAACACTCCATTTAGAGTCCAGATTAACCTACATGGCCAGGTGTTGGATGCTACACTTGACACTGGCACATCACTTTCTGCAGTGCAAGCAGACATCATTAGAAATCAAGCCAAAATGAAGGCTAATGTTAAACCATGAACTGCTCCCCCAATCCAACTAGCAGACGGTGGGGCATGCCAACCCTTAGGGCTTACATGGTTGGCTTTTGGCTTTATGGGACAGCATTTTTATCACCGTTTTGCTATTGTCCCATGTCTACACTCCACCTTGGTCTTGGGGATGGACTTCATGTTGCGTGCTTCCATTACCATTCACATCCCATCCAGAACTGTTGTCATAGGCAACAATCCTTTATTCATGAAGGAGATGGAAGGCAGAGAAATGCAGGAGTCGGAAGGCAGTTTGTTGTTTATGGAAGTCCCGTCTTCGGCACTCCAAGATAAAGTTGAGGAAGCAAGTCTGAGTAATGTCGAAAAGGGGCAGCTGACTGAGCTACTTGACAGTTTTTCTGACCTCTTCGACGGTCACCTGGGCCACACATCGCTAATAGAGCACTCCATAGACAGGGGGAATGCCAAGCCAGTCCACCTTCCCCCTTATCAAACCTCCCCAACTAAAAAGCGATTGATTGAGGACCAAATTTGAAAAATGTTAAATGAAGGCATCATTGAACCGGCAACGGGTCCTTGGGCTGCCCCCATTGTGATTGTTCTGTGGTGAACCACGATTTTGCGTGGACTATCATGGGCTAAAACAGCTCACCGTAAAGGACTCTTATCCATTACCGAGAGTCGATGAATCCCTTGATTTCCTTTCCAGGAGAAAATTCTTGACTACAATCGACCTTGCAAGTCTGGCAAGTCTGGCAAGTCTCCATGGCAGAGGACTCCAGACTAAAGATGGCTTTTGTTTTGCATTGTGGGCTGTTTCAGTTCTGTGTGCTTCCATTTGGTCTGTGCAATGCACCAGTGACCTTTCAAAGACTTATGAACAGTGCCTTGGCTGGTCTTATCTATATGTCCTGTGCAGTCTACCTGGACGACATTGTAGTGGCTTCACCCACTTTCAAGCAACATCTTGATAACCTCAGGGAAGTACTTTCAAAGCTCAAGTCGGCTGGGTTGACCATTAAACTTGCCAAATGCCAGTTTTGTCGCAGAGAGCTTACCTTCTTGGGGTACCGCGTTTGTCCAAGTGGCATCCTGCCGGAACAAGACAAAGTGAAGGCCGTTACAGACTTTAAAACCCCTGCCAATGTGAAGCAAGTGAGGCAGTTTCTGGGCCTAACAGGCTATTATCGCCGATTTATACAGGACTACGCCTGCCATGCCAAACCACTCTTTGTGCTCACAAAAAATTATATTCCTTTTATCTGGGACAGCGCCTGCCAGGATACCATGGATCTCCTGAAAGGAAAATTAACTTTGGTGCCTATACTAAGCTTCCCTGACTTTACTCTCCCTTTCTTTATTCATGCCGATGCCTGTGACACAGGACTTGGAGCTGCATTGATGCAGAGAGATCAGCATGGCAGGGATGTAGCTGTGGCATACGCTAGTCAGACCCTGCATAAATCAGAGAAGTCTTATTCCATGCCCGAGAAAGAGTGTCTGGCCGTCATCTGGGCCCTTGAGCACTTTAGGCCTTACTTTGAGGGTCTCCATGTCACAATCTTCACAGACCACAGTGGGCTTAAGTAGTTGATGTCCCATCCCAACCCCACAGGCCGCCTCGCTCGGTGGTCTCTCCACCTTCAGGACTTCGATTTTGACATTGTCCACAAGCCTGGATCTCGAAACAAAGTACCTGATGCATTGTCAAGGAATCCCCTAACAGATGATGTGTTGCCAATGGACCTCCTTCCTGACTATGCTGTGTTTGGTGGTCTTGATCTCCGTACACTACCTTCAGTGACTCTTACAGATCGTTCTCATATCAGACAATTACAGCTTGATGATCCAATCACAGGTGATCTCCTCCGTAAAACGGAGGCTGTGCTCCAACTGGACAGTGAAATTGATGATTGCTCCCAGTATTCCATTCAGGATGGCCTGTTGTACTTCTGTGATCCCAAACCTGTTTGTGGCATCCACCCCTTGAAATCTTTCAAGCTGTATGCTCCTGAGTCTCTCAGAAGTACCTTACTGAAATACTACCATGATCACCCAACTGCGGGTCATCTGGGAATAACCAAGATCTTGGCCCGACTGAAACTCAGGTTTTTCTGGCCTAAAATGGCATCTGAGGTGAAGAAATATGTAACCTCTTGTGCAGTTTGCCAACTGACAAAACCAAGTCAAAGAAAGCCTGCCGGTCTAATGGTCCCAATTCGGCCCCAGACACCTTGGGAGTATGTTGGTGTTGATTTCATTGGCCCTTTACCACGTACCTCCAGTGGAAATGCTCACATCTTAGTATTTGTTGATTATTTTTCGAAGTGGGTTGAGATCGTGACAGTGAGAGAAGCTACAGCTCAAGTGGCGGCCGCCAAACTGCTGAGTGAAGTGTTTTCCCGCCATGGGGCCCCCACTTACCTCATTTCAGACAGGGGTTCACTGTTTGTGAGCGACCTATTTGAACGGGTGCTCGCTGCCCTGGGCACAGAACATCGGCTCACAACTGCATATCACCCACAGATGAATGCCACAGAGAGGGTGAACCAGACTCTCAAGACGGAAATTCGGGCATATGTGGATGATAAACACACCACCTGGGACCGATATATCCCACAAATCTGCTTTGCGCTAAGAACAGCGCCACATGAGAACACAGGTCAAACCCCGTCCATGATGTTGTATGGGAGGGAGTTGGACACTTCATTGGACCTGGTCACTCAGCCTATCTGGGATGGGATGGAGGAGCCTGAAGTCCCCTACTCTGAGTGCTTAAGGTTGTCACTGCGAGAAGCGCATGATCATGCAAGGGCAGCCCTGGACACTAGTCATGACAGACGGAAGCTGCACTATGACAAGAGACGCCGCTCTGTTTCTTATGCCATTGGTGACCTTGTCCAAGTGAAAACCAACCCTAAATCAGATGCTCTGGCCAATTTTACAGCTAAGCTGGCACCCCTGTACTCTGGCCCATACCGTGTCACTCAAGTTTTGTGTGGTGTGAACTATAGACTTGCAAAGTTGGACACAGGGGATGATGCTGGGGTCTTTCATGTGGTGAATATGCAGCCTTTCCACACTTGGAACTCGTGCAGCAGCCATGAGCAAAGTGTGCATCAGGTTGGGACTGAAACACCCTATGAAGTGTTGGAGGATTGTCAGCTGGGGCCACAGATGAGTGGAGATCAATCTCATGACCCATGCATTTCTCTGCCCCATGAGGCTGTTGTTAATTCTGATGACTTCACTGACAATGCTCATGACATGACCAGGGATGACACAAGTTGTTGTCCTCACATCGCTGACACTGACGTTAACAAGTCTACACAACATACACGACTTCCTGACTTTGACATTGGCCTACAGGTCCACTGCTTCAATCTCAGACCTAGATTGGCCCCTAGGATCACCTCGGGGTGGTCGGATACAAAATGGACTAACAAGTATCATACTGACAGATCGGACCTAAAGTAGACATGTGTTTATTGGTCTGAATGTCTTATGTGTTTAAATGTTACTACCGAGTTGTTCTTTTCTGGCATAGGAATAGGACCTGTAAAGTATGGTCTTGGTTCAAGTGTTTCATGTTATCTTGTTGGAGAAAATGAAAATTGTTATTTTACACGTATGGTTTGGTTACGTAAGCTTTTGTTTTCTATGTGATGTCTTTGAAGAGCATACTATGATGTGTAGCTCATACTGACATGTATGCCAGTTATTGCCTTCTGTGTGTGGAATATGATATAGGTTGATGGATTTCCAAGTTTCCATGTATGGGGCTGGATTTAAATGTTGTCCTTATGTTGTGTAAGGCTGGGGACAGCTTTTTTTTCCCTGTGGGGAATCTGTAACGGCCAAAACTATGTATTTACATGCATCACATTATTGTGCGGTGTGCCCTTAAAGAGACTGAACACTTCACAAATAACGCGCGCTGTGCGGTGATGACGTCGAAGGACTAAGTGTGGGTGTGATAAGAAGCACGGTAGATGATACATGTGCTCTCCCTTCTTGTTATAATTTGCTTTTACTTTTATTTGTAACGCTGAGAAAGAGTTAATCCCTCATGTATGAGAGAAGCGCGTTCCTGTGTACCTGTCATTAAACGTGTGGAATACAGACTTTTCGCCTTCAAGTTCTTTCATTCCATAGATTTAACGAGCGTTATCTGGGTCAAAGCGTTACACACTCTGCCATGGCGCTGCAGAAACTAAACTAAACCGAACTGATGGATGAGCTGGAGAGAGAGCAGTTGACTGTCTACCAAGAACACTGATAGGTTAGATAGCATAAAGCAAGACCAATCAGGACGTGCGTGCTGTCAAGTCAAGTCAAGTCAAAAGGTTGCTTTATTTGCATGACAAATATTAACATTTGTATTGCTAAATCTTGGGTACAGACAAACTAGAAAATAACTACAGAAATAAATAAGTAGAAACAAATGTACATACATTCAACAATACATAAATAAATAAATAAATTAAAAATAAAAAGAAGAAAGAAGAAAGAAAATATCCATATATATATATATATATATATATATATATATATATATATATATATATATATATATATATATATATATATATATATATATATATATATGCATAAATGTATACATGCACATAAATATATAAACCTACTTATACATACCCACTTATACACATATATACATACACAAAAAGGAGAAGAAAAAAAATATATGTATTTTTTACATACATACACATACACACATGCATATACATGTACACACATACACACGTTGAACTCGCTCTCGCTCTCTCTCTCTAAAAAAAATAATTAAAAAAAATAATAATAATAAATAAATAGATTTCCGGGATATTTTATATAATTTGCGGTCGTCAGGGAGCCGCTATTAAAATGCGGGAGACTCATGGAGCTTCCGGGAGAGTTGGGATGTCTGGAGAGAGAGAGAGAGAGAGAGAGAGAGAGAGAGAGAGAGAGAGAGAGAGGAAAACACACACTATAAAATGTTTGTGAAAAAATGTGTGAGAGAGAAAAAAAATGTATGTTTCCAACTACAGTAATTTCGTGATTCCATGTTATACATGTTAAGTAACTCATAAGGAAGGGTGATGTAAGTTATGCTGTTGGATGTAATGTGTAAGATACCCATTAGGGAGCGCACGAGTGCCTGTAAGTGTGCAAATCACAGTATTTGAGCAGTCGAGAAAGTCTGTGGTCGCTGTCTGAGTAAATATGTTTATTTTACATATAGTATAACTTTGATGTTAATAAAGTTCAGACGTTAAGGAACAATTTTGCTTTATTGAAACATCACAGAATCCTTTTGCTATCTGGGATGGATTTCAGGAAAAAGGGGAGAGAGTTTTATCTCGTTCTTTTTGGGAAGTGTCGCACAACACAACAGAATAAGATCCCGCCCAGTTCTGGCTTGGCCACGTCCTGTTTTGTGTTAATGCTGCTGTGAGAGGAAATGAAAGCGAAACTGATCATTCAGGGGAAACAAAACTTCGCCTCTGAGAGACAGTGTGCTCCACACAGCTGAGACTCAAACACGATGGCAGGTGAGAATTCAGTTTCTAGAAATGTTATCATATGTCTAGATTAGGATTATAGCTAATACCTAAAGCAACCTACTTGTGTCTAAACATTAATGTGATTGTTATTACCATATTTTATTTCATGGCAACATTTTATTTTATTAGGGCTAATTTTAAAATCTAAATCTAAATTTTAGTCTAGCCCCGGATACCCGGAGCTGCCCAGGAATTTAGTGGAAATGTGATAGAAAATTGTTGGGAATGGGTTCATTTTTATTTGAATATCACGAACTCGCCCAAGCATTTTCAGCAGCATTAACGCTAAATAGTGACTCCGCTGTCACAGTCAAAAGCTCAAAGCAACGAACATTCACTTTCGTGTGAATTTTTTTTTTTTTTTTTTTTTTTTTTTTACACATCGACCGAAGACGTCAGGTGAGACTGTCCCACTGAAATGAAAGGTAAAATGAATAAAAGTGTTTGAAGTGGGAAGTATAGTCAGTGCTCACTGGTATGTACCGGGAATGATTGTACTCTCTTCTGTCCCTGCTCAAGAGAGACTGACACTGAACTCGCGGATTTACTCTTTCTCTTGCGCTGCTTTATTCACCATCCATTTCTGATATTGTTGTGCATCGCGATTTATTTATTTTTTTATATCTATCACAACTTTTAGTACTGGCTTTACAGAAATCATTACATGACAGGCGATGAAAGGAAACGATTTAAAATATATATATATATATATATATATATATATATATATATATATATATATATATATATATATATATATATAGCCCTATATATATAGCCCTTACAGCTGTTTTGTAATATCCTTTATTCATTTTACTCTACATTGAAATTAAGGTATTTTTCACCACATTTCCTTTATGGGCTTATCTTTTCCCCCAACTGATTAACAAGTCATCGGTAGTTAAATATTCACACTGAGATACTGTGTTGGCAAAGTTACAAATAAATCTAAAAAAAATCTATATTGAAATTACTGCCTTATGCTTTTCCTTAATTGGTGTCATATGATAAAGTTGCAAGAATTACTTTGATCTATTGCATAAAAATTGTTCTTGTAGCACATATTGTTCTTTGGGAGAATAAGCCCACCCAATTTAGCCTCTGATGTTTTCAAACCTTAGAAACACCCCTGGGCCTGAACATATAATTTATTTGACTCTCTTACAGGTTCCCAAAGGGAGCTCACAGAACAAGTAAAGAAGTACAAGACCTGTCTGCGTTCACCTAAACTGTTGGGATTTTTTGTGCTTGTGACAGCTTTTGGGATTCAGGTAGGCTGAACTGTCATGACTGATACTTTTGTTATTAACCCTAAAGTTACATTATGAAAGGGCAAGAAAGGAACATGCAGCCTAGCATTAAATGGTTCGTAGCAGTTATTGAATACTCCATCTTATCCAATTCAATTCGATTTTATTTGTATAGCGCTTTTAACAATGGACATTGTCACAAAGCAGTTAGGGTTATGGTTAGGGTTAGAAAAAATGTGCCTTTTTTAAATAGGGAAGGACACTGATGATTAGCTAATGAAGCATAATGAATAAACCATGAATGTCCTACCTATGAAGATATTTGCTCCCAATTATGCACCTAAATGAAAATGAACTAAAATATAGTATATATTTTATGCTGGTGTTGCATGTCTGCACAAAATATCTTTATTCTGTTTTCACCAGTATGTTGGATCACTTCTGTACTTACAAAGTTGCTTTAGTATTTATATTGAACGTCTAACATAGACTACTCAAAATACCATTTTCCCACAGATTTTTAAGCAACAGAGCAGCTCTTCGAGTGAGCAAGGTATGTATAGTAATATAAGAAAATAAATATTCCAAAAATGAAACAAGACAAGAAACTGACTTCATGTTCTAACAGTACAAGCATTCCGTGATGAGCTTCGGATCCTGCTGATCGGAAAGACCGGTGTGGGCAAGAGCGCAACAGGAAACACCATCCTTGGAAAAAAGGCTTTTGAATCTGAGACCGCCTCTTCATCTGTAACCAAAATGTGTGAGAAAGCCCATGGAAGTGTACATGGTAGAAAAGTGTCTGTTATTGACTCTCCAGGCCTGTTTGACACTCAGTTATCTGCAGACGAGGTGGTCAGTCGGATTAAGCTGTGCATTCCATTCTCTGCTCCAGGACCTCATGTCTTTTTAGTTGTGATTCAAATAGATAGATTTACAGAGGAAGAAGAAAAAACAGTAAAGCTGTTTCAAGCAATTTTTGGGAAAAACTCCTCCAGTTACACTATGGCTCTCTTCACTCATGGAGATCGACTAAAGGGGAAAAGTATTCATCAGTTTGTACGCAACAATACAAAGCTTTTGAGTTTCATCAGGAAATGCAAAGGCGCATACCATGTGTTCAATAATGAAGATCAGAATCCAGAACAAGTCACCCAGCTCCTGGACCAGATTGATAAGATGGTCACTGTAAATGGTGGAGAATATTACACTACAGAGATGCTTCAAGAGGCAGAGAGAGCGATAGAAGCAGAGAAACAGCGGATCCTGAAGGAGAATGAAGCACAGAGACAGAAGGACATAGAAGACCTGGGAGCGAAGTTTAAAGGAGAAGACTTTGAGAGAGAGAAAAAAAAGAAAACTAAGCAACATGAAGAGGAAGCAAGAAGAAATGCTGAAAAAGATTACTCTTATTTTTCAAACTTTCTTCAGATTTTATTTGACCTTATATTACGATATTTTGGAATCAGACCACTAGGCCATGTTTCAAATTTCCACTTTAATAATTTCCATAACAGTTAAATTAAATAATTACCCACTACAGTTTGTACACTAGTGATTTTAAAACCACTACAGAATCAGTAATGTCTGACATCATCACAAAAATGTGTGTTTTCTGTTTCATCTTTTGTATTAAGGCTGAAGCATTTTTGTCATTTATGTTTGTTCTTTACATGGAGTATGTACGTTCCTGTGGTTAATTGTTGAGTGTAGTATAAAGTTTTACAACTAAAGTCACTTTTTGAAAAAGAAACCCCCTCGAGTGTCAAAGGAATAATAATAACAGTAATTAGAGTACTATAGTAATGAATATTCAACAACATGGAAAGATGCTACCAGTTTTTCTCTGTTTTTATTACTCAAGCACTTCTGAGTATTATATGCATATAATATTGAATAGTAATTTTCTCTTGAGTTACTTTAACTTGAGCTATTTCCAAATAAGATGTATTTTAACTTCATTATGACTTCTGCATACCATACAGAACACTCTTTATACATTTATTAAAGCAATAAGCCACTCAAGGAATAAGCCACACAAAGAAGAGTGCCTAAAACCCCCTTTCAACATTTCATAAAAATATGATTTAAGGGAAAATTTCAAAATAGCTTATGATGACACATAAGGGGACAGACGACAACTAGGGACAGACAAAAGTAATTGATTGGAAGATCTGAGTGCTCTGGATGGATGAGTAAAGGTGAAGGAGGTCACTGATGTATTTTGGTGTAAGACCAGACAATGCTTTATGCACATGTCCGAAACATCATACACAAGAGCCCCAAGCATGGTTCTCAAGGGGTTTTATAGCAAGTATTTACTAGGGTTGGGTACCGAAACCCTAGTAGTACCCATATGAACGGTATGTACTGGACCGAATCAGAACGCAGATTTCGGTGCCTCATTTCGGTGCAACTTAAAAGCCCGAGCTGTCGATTTAAATATTTGCCCTCTGGTGCTCCGAAACGGATGCAAGAAGCATCATCAGTTATTTATTATCAGTAATCAGCAATATTTAGTGGTTTCAGGTAATGTACTGGTGCAGTAACAACTCTGGGACAAAATCACTTTGTAATATAAAGCTCTGATAATACAAATCCAACACATCTTTGTAGTCACGTTTGTGTCAATGTTGTTGTCATATTCCGACTTAAAAGCACATCTCGGGAAATGAGACTATCCGAGGAGTGCGTGAATACACTTGTTCTGATGGCAGCAGGTAGCCTACCATTAGCTAGCTACATTAAACATGCTTAAATTAAAATGCCTACAGCTAAACTTTAAAGAATTTTTTTTTTTTCAATAAAAAAGTCATTCTTTAATGTCATCCACTGTCGTTTTGTGGCTTTTTTTACCGTTCAGTCACTGGTACCATTTCAAAAGGATCGATTTGGCATCGGTATTGTAAAAAACCCAAACGATACTCAACTCTAGTGTTTACGTGCAAAAAGGTGCATACAAGTCTGTTTCTAACTGCTCCACAGTTTGGGTGAGACCATTTCTTACCTTTCTATGAACTTAAAACATAATTCTTGCCAACTAACACATATATTCTTAACTCTTGTAGTTTATCACCCATGTGTGTCAGAGTTTCAGTTGTGCATGTTCTAAGCAAAGCATATCTTGCAACCATAAGAAAAGAGTAAGTAGACTTAACACAAATGGCTTGTAGAGTAACAGTCCATTTCCATCACACAGTAATAAGTCTGCCTTGTTGAAGGTCACTTATGTTCTTTTGCTTGCTCAGGACTCAGGCTCATGCATTGTTTTAATTTTGTTGGATCTTAGCGCTGCGTTTGACACTATTGACCACAGCATCCTTCTCAAATGCCTTGAGTGTATGGTCTGCATCCAGGGTTTGGCCTTGCAGTGGTTTGCTTCCTATCTGAAAGATCGGGCCTTTTCTGTAAATTTAGGTACTTTTTCCTCTTCAACAGCTTTCTTAACTTGTCCCTTTATAGTGATGAAATCACTGTAATGCACTTCCTCAAGTGGCTTGTTGCTTTTATAAAATGGCAAAAAAAGTAATTTATTATTAATAATATTTGTTATAAACGATTTTTCCACCATGCAATGTGGTCAAGTCAACCAGGCATTACTGTCAATCTTCTCAACGGATATAGTGTTAGGAGTATAAGTTAACATTAAGCTTTGGTTTCTAAGAACAGAAAGATTGGGGAATTCTACAGACAGAACAATGGCTTAAGTATAACCGTTTTATTGTCTAAAACTGGTGCATTAATATGAAATTACTGTAAATTATTGTGATGCAGTCACAGGTGTGAGTATATCAAGGACTTTACAACTTGAATGTTTTTTAAAATGTATATTTACTCATTAGGCTGATGCTTTTATTCAAAGCAACCGACAATAGATACAACTGAGCAAATGAGTACTAAACACCTCATTTCAGCACTTATTGGTGCTGGGATTTAAACTCACAAACCCCAACTTCTCTGTCTACCTGCTGTAATGTTCAGATTTGAACCTACCTAGAACCTGCATCATTTACGAGTGCTTCTTTAAGGACTTGTCTGGTTTCCTGGCCATTTTGCTGTAAGGTTTCTCAAGGTCTTTATGTCAAGTCTCTAGCATTTATGTTCTTGTTCCCCACTTTCTTAAGATTAAATATGTTCTATGTTGTGCTGACCTGGTTAGTCTTGTATCTTCTATCATGGAGTTGTATTTTTTGTCATTAAAGTTCTTACATTTGCCTCAACTTTAAGTAATTCTTTCTCTCACTCTCTCTCTCTCTCACTCTGTGGTTATCTCCCTCTCGCTTGTGAAAATGAAACTATTTTAAATATTTATTCATGCACCTGTTTGTGCAACTGTCAGAATTTTCGGTGTTTTTTATTTTTATTATTTGTTTTTGTAACTCCACATCACTTTACATGACCTGCACCTTGCCCTTAATGTGTTTTCCCAAGACTTGAGTAAATAAGATGATATACTTCAATAAAAAGGAATATTGATCTTGCCTTCATTACAACCAATTGGAATCTGTTATAACGGATACAGAGACAATAGACCCAAGTGCAGAACACAGACACTGATCTATAGGGTTAATGTGTTTCATTTAAGGATTGAGGGAGGTGGGAAGGTAAATGAATCGTGTGGTCGAGGTCAGGATTCAAACTCGGATCCAGAGTGTGAAGGTCGGTGCACCACGGGGATGGAAGAGCAGGGTAAAGCAGGAGCAGGTTTGAGTGTTGTCAAGGCCTGGCCTTGAACTCGGGTCAGCGGCGTGGAAGCCAGGTGCTGAACTAGAGAGCCACATCTACTTTGTGGCATTAAAATTGAGTCAGATAGCACTTTACCATAACTATGTAGGATTATATTATATTCCCTAGTTTTGCAAAGTAACAAATTTTATTAATTTACTTTAGATAAATTTTATAAAAATGAAAAACTGACAATGGTAATTGGCATACAGCAATTATTAAAACCTGAAATCGGTGAATTGCTGCAATTACATTTACAGCAGTTGGCAGACATCCTTATCCAGAGCAACTTACATTTATACATCTGAGCAATTGAGGGTTAAGGGCCTTACTCAAGGGCCCAACAGTGGCAGCTTTGCAGTTCTGGGATTTGAACTCACAACCTTCTGATCAGTAGCCCAACATCTTAACCACTGAGCTACCACTGCCCTATCAATGTAATCACTATTAATTTTAATGACTAAATAATATGTTTTAACATATAATATCACAATAAAAGGCTGCCTTAGCTTCCTTTCACCATAACCTTAAGAGTTAATCATTTTTCTCACACAACAAAAGCAGACTAAGATCAAGCTTAGTTCATGGCTTGGTCAAGTGCCAAAACAAAAGATCCTGTTTTGTGTGACTGTTGTTCAAGGAAAGGAAATTGAAAGCTAAACTAATCTTTCAGGGGAAAACAAAACTCAGCCTCTGAGAGACAGTGAGCTCCACGCTCAGATCTGAGAGACTCCACAACGTCCACAAGCAAGATGGCAGGTGAGGCATATGTCTAAAAATGTTTTCATATGTCAGTGTTAAGATTAGAGAAAATATTTGAGGTAATCCAGTTCTGTTTAAACATTCATTTTAATTACAATATTTAAGAATAAATGTCATATGGTTGTGTTTATTGCCATATTTTGAGTTACTTTATTTGAGCCTTAACATAAAAATTCTCAGGACGATTAAAGCAGTACATGGCCTGGCTTCTTTCTCCTAAACTGCTGCTGCTGGCATGTTTTGTGGCTGTGGCAGCTTTTGGGATTCAGGTAGGATGAAATTTTACAACTGACGTAATACTTCTCTTCTTAAGTGTACTTATTATATGCAAGAAAGAGTTTTGGTTTTCTCTCTCTCTCTCTCTCTCTCTCTCTCTCTCTCTCTCTCTCTCTCTCTCTCTCTCTCTCTCTCTCTCTCTCTCTCTCTCTCTCTCTCTCTGTGTGTGTGTGTGTGTGTGTGTGGAGTTTTGTATTGTTGTATTATCGTTTACTATTGTAGCCTAGGATGACTATAGTGAAAGACAGAAAAACATAACCTCATATAACACAGTAGTTACTGAATGCTGAATGCTTTAATTATTGATTTTTCATTAAGACTTGCTGGCCACAAATTACCATTTGTAGAGAGATGAATATAGCATATTGTATTGTTATATGTACTGTACATTTGTATACAGTGGGTATAGAAAAGAATCACCCCCCTTTAAAATAATCTTTTTTGTTGTTGTTGCTTTTCAGCTTGAAATGAAGATGGACACAGTTTTTGTTTTATCCAACTGTATTTACTCAGTGCAACTTATAACATCCAAGAGAACGATATAACACAAATATGTCAGAAAAAAATTTAAATATAAAAAACCAGAATCACTGAGTTGGAAAAAGGATCACCCCTATCCTAAAAATGACTTGTAAACTCAATAAGGTGTAGCTAATCACTTCTCAATGGCACACAAAGACATTTGACTTTCAACTGTGATCAGCTGTGCTCATTTTGATTAGCTCAGCATGAAAAGAGCTTTCCTGGCGCATTTCGTAGTGCAACTGAAGCAAACAATCAACTATGGGTGACAAGGCACTGTCAAAAGATCTCCGGGATAAAGTTGTGGACAGACACAAGTCAGGAGATAGATACAAAAAAAATCAAAGGCTTTATCAGTGCCTAGAAGCACAGTGAAGTCTATTATTAAGAAGTGGAAGGTATTTGGTACAACACAGACCCTCCCTGGATCAGGACGTCGCTCCAAACTGGATGAAAGAGGCAGGAGGAAACTATTCAGAAAGGCTACCAAGAGGCCTACAGCAACTCTGAAGCAGTTGCAGGAATTTATGACAAAGAGTGGTCATTGTGTGCATGTTAAAACAATATCACAAATTCTCCACAAATGTGGCTTGTATGGGAGGGTTGCAAGAAAAAAACCACCCACGACTGAGCTTTACCAAAACGCACCTTGAAGATTCTGAGGCCACATGGAAAAAGGTGTTATGGTCAGATGAATTATTTGGCCTCAACACCAAACGATATGTCTGGCAGAAATCCAATACAGCTCACCATCCAAATAACACCATTCCTACAGTAAAGCATGGAGGTGGTAATATCCTGTTATGGGGGTGTTTCTCTGCAGCAGGGACTGGAGCACTTGTCAGGATAGAAGGAAAATGGATGGGGCAAAATACCACCAAATTCTTGAGGAAAATCTGCTGCCCTCTGCCAGAAAGTTGTCAATGGGAAGAAGGTTTACCTTCCAACATGACAATGACCCAAAGCACACAGCAAAACTGACCACACAGTGGTTGAAGGAAAAAAAGGTGAATGTCCTTGCATGGCCTAGTCAGAGCCCAGACTTAAACCCCATTGAAAATTTGTGGAATGACTTGAAGACTGCAGCCCACAAACGGTCACCATCAATTTAACTGAACTTGAGCAGTTCTGCAAAGAAGAGTGGGCAAATATTGCAAAGTCTAGATGTGCAAAGTTAGTAGAGACATATCCCAACAGACTAAAGGCTGTAATTAAAAAATTAAGGTAAATTAAAACAATGGGGTGATCCTTTTTCAAACTCAGTGATTCTGTTTTTTATTTTTATTTTTATTTTTATTTTTTCTGACATGTTGGTGTTATATCTTTCACTTGGATGTTATAAGTTGCACTGAGTAAATACAGCTGGATAAAACGAAAACTGTGTCCATCTTCATTTCAGGCTGAAAAGCAACAAAATGTGATTATTTTAAAGGGGGGTGATTCTTTTCTATACCCACTGTATATAACATAGACCATTCAAAATGCCATTTTCCCACAGATTTTTAAGCAAGAGAACAGCTCTTCGAGTGAACAAGGTAGATAGTGTATATTATGATTAGCAAAAAAGATTCCAAAAATGCAACCACAGATGAAACTAATTTCATGTTCTAACAGTAACAGAATTCAACAATGAGCTTCGGATCCTGTTAATTGGAAAGACCGGTGTGGGCAAGAGTGCAACAGGAAACACCATCCTTGGAAAAAAGGCTTTTGAATCTGAGATCTCCTCTTCCTCTGTAACTACACAGTGTGACAAAGCCCATGGAAGTGTACATGGTAGAAAAGTGTCTGTTATTGACTCTCCAGGCCTGTTTGACACTCAGTTATCTGCAGAAGAGGTGGTCAGTCGGATTAAGCTGTGCATTCCATTCTCTGCTCCAGGACCTCATGTCTTTTTAGTTGTGATTCAAATAGGTAGATTTACAGAGGAAGAAGAACAAACAGTTGAGATGTTTCAAGCAATTTTTGGGGAAAAGTCCTCCAGTTACACTATGGCTCTCTTCACTCATGGCGATCGACTAAAGGGGAAAAATATTCATCAGTTTGTGCGGAACAATACAGAACTTTTGAGTTTCATCAGGAAATGCAATGGTGGATACCATGTGTTCAATAATGAAGATCAGAATCCAGAACAAGTCATCCAGCTCCTGAACCAGATTGATAAGATGGTCACTGTAAATGGTGGAGAATATTACACTACAGAGATGCTTCAAGAGGCAGAGAGAGCGATAGAAGCAGAGAAACAGAGGATTCTGAAGGAGAATGAAGCACAGAGACAGAAGGAGATAGAAGACTTGAGAGCGCAGTTTGAAGCAGAAGACTTTGAGAGAAAAAGAAAGAAAGTTCAGGAGGAACATGAAAGACAGGCAAGATGGAAAGCTGAGAGAAGCACCTCACTGTTTGGAATGATAGGCAATATGTTAAATGCAATTTACAGCAAGTTTCGTAGCCTGTTTTAAACAACATGTAAGATCAGATTTGATTTTAAAGTAATAATATAGTCTCAGATCTACTTTGACCGAGTGTTAAATATTTTTTTAAATGATACTAGAAATGATGTGTGATAGTGAGTGCACAGATTATTTTATTTTCAATTAAACTAAATTATTCTTCTAGATTTAGTGTGGTTACAAATCCACAATTAAATGGATTACTTCCAAGCAATTTTTTAAAGCATATCTTAAAGCCAGCATAGGCAGCCATAACATGGATGAATAGCAGTGATGCAGGCTGAAACAATAACTATGATATTATTGTGCTGATATTACATTTTCACTGTCTTTTTCTAGTATTGACACTGTTGCCAAAAAACAAGATCTGATGTTAATTTATAATAGAGACATAAAGAAATAAAGAAATAAAGAAAATGCTTATAAAAAGCTGATTGTATTTTGAATGTCTATAAACTCCTTTCAGAAGGACAAAAATGTCATGCAGCTTTGAGTGAAAGCATCTATTGTGTTTTTTTTTTTTAACTATTGTGACCTTTATGTGTGTGTTTTTATTTATTTATTTTTTATGTTAACTGGTAACTCACTGTGCTCACTGATGCCTTAGTGTCTGTTGCCACCAAGTCTTGCTGCAGGTCTTTTGCAGCCACTCAAGGGTTTTTTCACAACCTGCCTTCTCAGAAATCTGGTTGAAGCCATTGATAGCTTTCTTTTTCTGCCCCGCCCAGGTATTTCATGTATTTTCTGCCCCTAACCGGTTCAGTTATTTCATGTGTTCCAACTCAAGCACACCTGCCTTAATGCCACTCCCCCAGCACACTGTTGCATAAAAGATGGAGCTGGACACAACTGACTGATTAAAAGACCTGAGCTTCCTCAAGAAGTAGAGTCTGCCCTGTCCCTTCCTGAAGACTGTTTCTGTTTTGCGAGTCCACTCCAGTCTGTTGTCCAACAGTGTCCAGTCTGTTATGGTGGAGACATATGCTGTTCTAGCAGCAATAAGAGCTTTTCTATAATAATAATAATAATAATAATAATAATAATAATAATAATAATAATAATAATAATAATAATAATAATAATAATAATAAATAATTTTCTAGAATTTATAAGACTTTCCTTCCATACACTTTGGAAGACTACTAGCTTAGTTTCACTCTATTTATGTTCTAACTTTCGAGTGGTCTATTTCAAGAGGATATGATCAATACGCCAGGGTGCTAGCCTTTTCCCCATAATTATTTTCCATTTTCACATGTTTCACATGTTACTTCATCAAGGTTTGTTGGCTCAGTCACTGAACTAATCAGGGTAAATAAATCTGAGAGATATTAAGTAAAGCTGGGTATAGTAGCTGATGTATTTGTACATTTGATGCAGTAGCAAGATTAAGACCCATTTTAAATTAAATGTCTCTAGATGTACATATTTGGTACCTGATGTCTCCAACTCTTTCTCCAGTTCTTTAGTTGTTGTCTCTGGGTTCAGTTGGACCTTTTGGACCAAAGTTCTTTCATTCCTGGAAATTAATTTGTGCCTTTTTCCTGAATGATGCCCAAAGTCCCAAGATTTTAATAATTGCATCTAATTGGAGGAACTGGAATTGTGGTGATTGAGGGGATTCCAAAGTTTCCAAGGGAAATTTTGCAGTTCCTCTTAGGTCCTCTTTTTATATGTCTCCTTTTTGTATTGTCACTGGATTCTTTTTCCAGATTGTGCTCACCCATGATTCGTTTTCAATAATATGTGCATTTAAATTTTGCTTCGGGGGAGCACAAGGACATCTGTGAAGCTTGTGGGTGAGAAAGAGAACATCTGTGATGCTTCAGATGGAACATGAGGGTGTCTATGATGCTTCTGGGGAAGAGATGGCATCTGCCATGCTTCAGGAGGAGGGATAGGGCAAAGAAAGAAAAAAGCCATGCTGCCCCAACAGCTCCTAGTGACCTTCTATTGCACCACAAAGAGAACACTAACATATTGCATTGTTATACTGCATTGTGGTATGCTGGTAACACATTGGTGGATTAGAAAACTCTGCAGAGGGTCATCAGAAGCACCCAGAAAATCACTGGGCTCCAACTTTCATTCTTGGCGGAGATTTACAGCTCACATTGCCTGAGGAAAGCTACCAGCAACTGCAAAGTCTACACTCAGCCCTGCCTTCATCTGTTTGCACCCTTGCCATCCTGTCACATTCTTTTATTCATGCACCTTCAAATTAAGGAACAGGAAAAACAGGAAGGTTGTGAGCTTTGAGAGATGGGAAGGGCTGCAAGCTTTGAGAGGCGGCCAGGTTTGAGACACAGGATGCTTGGAAAAAAACATGTTTCCTCTTGTTATATGTCTCCTTTGTTGTTATTATCATTATCCTTTGTTGTTATTATTATTTTCTTTTTCCTGATTGTTCTCACCTGTGCCTCATTTTGATTGATTAATTGGTACATTTAACCTTTCTCCACTTCCCATGTCTTTGCAAAGTCTTGTCATACATCTCTTGAGCAAGTTTTGTCATTTCTGTCTTGTTATTATTTCTTGACTCTTTGTCTTGTTTTCTGTTTCACAAATATGTATTACCCTACTGTGTAGCTGGCTATCTGTGAATAATGATGATTAATATGCTGAACACCTATTTGTTTAGTCAAGTCTTTTGTTAATAGCGTTTCTCTTAAGTAAAGGCAGAGATCTGGAGGGTTCATGGGTATATAGAGTGTTTTGGTAAACTGGACTGAAACTACTATAAGCAAAATGCCTCTACAGAGCCATGTCTTTCCCTTGATTGTCACTTTTCTGTAGGTGATACCAGCGCCGTTGAAAAAGAGAGTTGCGACACTCCCATAGACTTCTGTAGGAATCGGAGAATGCGGAAGTGACGCGTGTTGTGGGGCAACCGATAGTTCCAAACACTGAATAGTTCCAGCACTGAACCCCATTCATTTCACTGTTTCCCAAACATAATCGCTGGTAAATTGATGAAATTATTGCATTTTTTTTTTGACATATTAAAGCATTAGCTGACCTCTCATGAATCTAGTCAATAGTGGTATTTTATGTAGCTTTAGTTCCTTTAGTAGCCAGCTTTAGTTAATATTTATCGTTAGATAATAGCTAGTTAGATTCTAATTGCAGTTAGCTAGCCTGAGCAACACTTCACTAGCTACCATAACCAGATTGGCCATAAACAGTTGGCATACATTTACCGCAAATTAATTACAGTTATTGGCATTTGTTAACATACGAAGTTTATATTCGGTTATTAGATTTGTTGTTAAGGTTAGACTGTATTAGTTTTAGCTCGGTGTACCTAATAAACTGACAGTTGGAATTGCAGCCCAACTTTCATTAGACTGAAAGATTTTGTTGAGTGCAACCTCAAGAGAACATTACAGTGTGCTTATTGGACAGGCATCATTAGGATGGCATGTAATTTTACAGTATCTTAAGATAGCACCCTTTTCTCTCTCTTTTAGGAGGTGATGGAGAAGTCTAAAGCAAGAGATATCCCTATAGTCATTGATGCAGTGAATCTCAAATTCCAGCTGTTGAATAGATGTCATTTTCTTCTTATTATTTCTTTCTTTTATTTATTTAATTCATGCAAATAATACAACATAACCACGCACACATCTACACACATCAGACCGGTCTGTTATTATGAGCACGTATTCTACTGTTTATGAAGGATATTAAAATTACCGGGGCTCATTAATACTTTACTTTTTTTTCTTTCGTTTTTCTCTTTTGCATCCAAATGCTGCACATCTATTTTATTTTATTTTTAATATTTTATCACATTAACATGATTTTTATTCGTTTTTGGCATCTGAAGAACATAGTCATACATACAATAACATTTATAAACACTCCCCTACCCCACTCCACCCCACCCCACACTCAACACTGAACATTCAGGGAAAGCATAAATACATAAAAAATAATATATAATAATAAGAGGTATAGTATTTTTTTATAGGCACTGTAAATTTATTTATCAATTTCACTCATTAATTTCAGCTTAGTATCTCTGTTGATTATGTTTGGTATTTAAGTAACGGGGGAATGTTGTGTTTGTGAACTTGTCAGGAGATGGCGCTAACCCATGAAGGACTATTCAGAATCTGTCCAGTACATTATGGCCTAGCTTCAGCTCCATCTACATTTCAGAAAATGCTAGCAACTGTACTTCAAGGATTGCCAAACGTTGCCAATTATCTGGATGATGTCATTGTCTGGGGATGCACAAAAAGTGATCATGACCACATGCTCAAAGTGGTTATTCAGCGCATACACGATGCAGGCTTACAGTTGAATGATTCGAAATGTCACTTTAACAAAAGCAGTTTGCGCTTCCTTGGTCATACTGTACCTGCACAGGGTATTTACCCAGATGAGGATCATCTCAGTGTAATGCTTCATGCTCCTGTTCCTAATGATGCACACCAGCTCCGTTCCCTTCTTGGATTGTTGTCATGATACAATAAATTCACTCCAAATTTCACCACAGTAGTAGAACCATTGCGTGCTTGCATCAGACAAGGTTCTGAGTTCAGCTGGTCAAATGAAGCTCAGAAGAGTTTCAGTGCTGTAAAGGAGTTGTTACTTCAAAGCCCTGCTTTAGCATTGTTTGACCCTAACTTGCCCACTGTCATTTCAACGGATGCATCAGATTATGGGCTAGGTGCTGTATTTTCTCAAATTCATGAAAACAACACAGAACATATTGTTGCATTTGCTTCAAGAACATTGAACTGCTGAACGCAAATATTCAACGATCAAAAAGGAAGCTTTAGCATGTGTCTGGGCTGTTGAAAAATGGAGAACTTACCTCTGGGGTCGAAAATTTCTTCTACATACGGATCATCAGGCCTTGACAGTGCTCCTCCCTTCTAAAGGCACAGATCATGCTGGAATGAGGATCTGCGTTGGGCAGAGCAACTCTTGTGTTTTAATTATGAGGTGAATTACTATCCTGGCTCTCAAAACCAGATTATCTTTCTCACCTACCCTTGCCAGCTTCTGATGAGGATCTTTCCGATACTGAACCTGAGTTTGTTGCATTTTTGTCTTCTGAAATGTCTGCTGTGTCTCCAGTTGAATTTGCTTCTGCCTCTGCATCATGCTCAGAAATGGCTGCATTACATGCTCAAATTGTTCGTGGATGGCCTTCTTCATCAGCTGCTGTGGAGGTTGTTCTACATCCATATTTTGAAGTACTTGATGAATTGACTGTGCAAAAGGACTATGTATTTAGAGGGTCACGTCTTGTTCCTGTTTCATTGCGACATGTCTTGGTGAATCTGGCCCACGAAGGTCACCAGGGAATAGTGTGCATGAAACAGCGCATTCGTGAACTTTACTGGTGGCCTGGTATTGACTACTTGGTTAAGGAACAGATTAAAAATTGTGAAATTTGCTTGTCTTCTGCTAAGACTACAACTGTCCGTGCTGCACCTTTACAACCTGTACCTTTTCCATCTATGCCATGGGAAAAAGTGTCTGTTGACATTGTTGGCCCATTTGACCTGGGATTGTCGGTACATTATGACATTGATTGACTATCATAGTAAGTGGCCAGAAGTAGCATTCACTTCTTCAATTACGATTCTTCTTCAATTTAATGTGATCAACTTCTTCATATCAGTTTTCAGCAGATTTGTAAATCCTCATTACATTGTATCTGACAATGGATATCAATTCAAGTCCATGGAATTTGCTGCATTTCTGAAAGATAGAGACATTCAACACATATATACATTAGTCTATCATCCATCTGCAAATGGAGCTATCAAGAGATTCCATCGAGTACTGAAGAGTTCTATCCAATCTGCTATTCTGTCTGGAAAACCATGGAAATCAACAGTAAGTTTCTTTGAACTTACCGTGCTACTCCACATTCTGTTACTGGACAGTCTCCTTCTGAGTTACTCTGTGGTAGAAAAATGCGTACTCGTCTCAATATTCTTCCTTTTCCTGTCCCCTGTAAGGATGCTGCTGTGAGTCAGAAAGTGTCACTGTCTCAAAAGAAGATGAAAACATACACAGACCTCAAACGAAGAGCTTGTACTCCTAAGTTCAAACCTGGAGACTGGGTGCGTATAAAAATTCCTGTTCATGTTCCTAAAGGACATCCTAGATTCTCAAAGCCTTTGAAAATTTCACGTCAACTTGGTCCATGCACTTACCTGTTATCAGATGGGAAAACTTGGCATGTGTCTCATCTTTCTCCAGCTTGTGCACCTATGGAGGATGTCATTAAGAGTGAACTTGTGTCCTTGCCCCTCCAGTCTGTTCCTTCCTCTACTGTGTTGCCTAAAAATGAACCTGTGAACTTACCAACTCAAACTGCCTCTTCATCTGTTCCTGAAAGGTCATCATCATCATCATCGAGTGAAACGCCCTCCACGTTTGTTGCAGGACTATGTCACTTAGTACTAAAGTCATTGATTATGTTGTGCTAAATGAGAAATTCATTATTGTTATAATACAGAATGTAGAATGTATTGTTAAATCCATTGAATTAGATGTAACTATTGGATTGGATTTGCCTATTGCACCAGCTATGTATTTTGGGTGGAATTTAACGATTTAAGTAACAGGGGAATGTTGTGTTTGTGTACTTGTCAGGAGATGGCGCTGTAGTCCACATGTTGGTAGCTATAAAAGGTGTAGCGTGTTGCACCTGCTGCCAATTATGTAACGCCTGGCACTGTTGGCTTGCTTGTGGATTTGAAAAAATCTTTAAGAATTGAGAACTTTCTTGGCCCCATGCTTACGAGGATTTAAACATAACATAAACCCCTTTTGTTTCCTTGTTCGGGGCGAAGTAATTGCTCAGTTTCCTTAGCGATCTATCAATTCCAAGCCTCTGTTCCTCGTTTTGTTTTCATGGTTTTTGATCCCTATTTGTGTCCTCGTATTTTCGATTCTTCCCAGATAGCAAATGACATCTGGCCCACATACCGTATGGAATGACTCAACCTGAGTTTGGCTGGCTTCTGGGCCAGATGTGGGCCCAGACAAAACAAGCCTAAAACCGGCTTGTTGTGTGAGGGCCAGATATGGCCCATATGACCTTTGCCATTGCCAGAACTGAGCCATATGTACTATAGTTGGTCCAGATGAGGCCCAGAAATGGCAATGTTGTTATGTTGTTTGTAGATCGCCTGACCCTCACCTGTTTTCGACCACGATATCTGCCTTCCGATTTGGATTTGTCTGCCTGGCTCTCTCTCTGTTCCTAATAAACTGACTTTAAACTGCACTTGCATCCGCCTATATCCTCTTTACGTGACACCCTGTAGGAGGTCGGATGAGTATCTATGAAGACTGCCCATTCAAGGAAAAACTTATGCACCCTCTCCCTTTATATATTATGTAATAAAATGTTTTGCTGAATTAAGTTGTTTGCCTTGTTTATTTTGCACTATTGACCAAACTTCTTTCTTGGGTTAAATTGAACAGTTGCTTGCATTCATTGATATTCACTTGCTGTGCATGTTTTGTGAATGTCTTAACATAAGGTAACATTAGGATGTGAGTAATTATGAGCATAGAAGCACGAAAAAAAATATATGAATGCATACATACTGTCAATATATTCTACTTTATGGGAGCAATCTACTTTTCCTCCAAAAGTGAACACAGAAAAACTGATTAATGCTGTTTCTCCATCACTCCCCAGAAAAAAATGCTACTATAAATGCAGTCAACGTAGTAATCAAAGCACATTATGCGTTAATATTTACAGAAAATGCTGCAAATATAGTCGCTGCTGCTGTCTGTCCCGCTTAAACCCATTCAAACAGGTTGACAGCGCGGATTTGTTTGGAACTACTGAGAGCTACATGGACCACGTGACTGTGTTGCGGCGAGATCAAAGCGTGTCGCAACTCTCTTTTTCAACGGCGCTGGCTCACTCGGTTTCTCCAGAGGCCGTCTGACATTAGAAATGACCATTGAACTCTCTTTCGCTCGCTCTCAAAAAATAAATTATTCCTCTATAGAGAGGAAAACACACACTATAAAATGTTTGTGAAAAATTTGTGTGAGAGAGAGAAAAATGTATGTTTCAAGCTACCGCAATTTCATGATTCCATGTTATACATGTTAAGTAACTCGTGAGGAAGGGTGATGTAAGCAGTACTGTTCCGTTATGCTGTTGGATGTAATGTGTAAGATATCCATTAGGGGGCGCACGAGTGCCTGTAAGTGAGTAAATCACAGTATTAGAGCAGTCGAGGAAGTCTGTGAGCGCTTTCTGAGTAATTGTGTTTATTTTACATGTAGTATAACTTTGATGTTCAGACGTTAAGGAACAAATTCGCTTTATTGAAACATCTCAGAATCCTTTTGGGATGGATTTCAGGAAAAAGGGGAGAGAGTTTTATCTCGTTCTTTTTGGGAAGTGTCGCACAACACAACAGAATAAGATCCCGCCCAGTTCTGGCTTGGCCACGTCCTGTTTTGTGTTAATGCTGCTGTGAGAGGAAATGAAAGCGAAACTGATCATTCAGGGGAAACAAAACTTCGCCTCTGAGAGACAGTGTGCTCCACACAGCTGAGACTCAAACACGATGGCAGGTGAGAGTTCAGTTTCTAGAAATGTTATCATATGTCTAGATTAGGATTATAGCTAATACCTAAAGCAACCTACTTGTGTCTAAACATTAATGTGATTGTTATTACCATATTTTATTTCATGGCAACATTTTATTTTATTAGGGCTAATTTTAAAATCTAAATCTAAATTTTAGTCTAGCCCCGGATACCCGGAGCTGCCCAGGAATTTAGTGGAAATGTGATAGAAAATTGTTGGGAATGGGTTCATTTTTATATGAATTCCACACTCTTAAATCAGATGTGTTACAAATGACACATCATGGGTTGATTTTTAAACACACCTGCATGTCTAGTTATGGACAACATACTTTGTGTTGCTTTCAGCACAATCATTTAACACAAACATTTAACATGAAACATTTCCACACAAAGATGTGTTTTTAAAAAAATAAATAAATAACACAGAGATGTATTGTTTATACTTTTTCCCATAAAATTACCCTAAAATGCAATTTGTTTGTATGCTAAAATTCTACTAAAATGCTCATAAAATAAACAAATAATTGCGTGAAATTCAGGTGGCATTTATTAAAAGCATTTAAACATTTGACAGATGTAAGAATTGGAGTCTTCTTACAAATCTCTAGGCAGACTGGGAAGACAGGAGTCCCACTGCCTTCCATTTGAAAAGCTGTAAAAGAGCAAAAAGAGTGTTGTTTAGTTGTTAGCTACAAAAGCTGGACAAATGCCTTTGAGCTTCAACTGAGAAATTGTGTTACTGAATCCCAAATTATGCAGTTTTGGAAATGTGACCTCCACTCTCCCAGTGAACAAAATGGCACTGTAGACTCATCAGGAAAATCTAGCTAACTTGTGAATATTTATTTTCCCACCTTTAGCACCTCACCGCCTTTTTTTTTGCTCAACCTAATTAAGTCAGCCAACATTACAGAGATAGTGGAAAGCATTACAACCTAAACTCCGTCCACTCTTTTTGTCACGTCAACCTTGTGAAGAACTTTTAGCCTCAACATTACTGAGCGAGCTAAGTTCCGTTAGCCACTGACTGTCTGCACCTGTTAACTACCATTAACATTCACCAAATGCATGAAGAAACACGGCCCTAACCCATCCTCCTAATGCTAATTACTATGGCTTGCCTCGTTCAAAACACTTGCTAAACATAATTAACCTTAACTCACTCTGTATTACGTCATGGTGAATAGTTGTAATGTTATGTTATCATTAACTTTCAAAAAGGGAATAGGAATGTCTAACATTACCGCGAGCTGTATGCTAAAGTAATGTTATCCACTCAAGTGCGCGTCTAGATTAGCATCACTCATCCATATTGTGATTGGTGACAGCATCCAGCTAGCTAAACCTAACTTGGAGCCTCAGATAAGATGCAGACCCAGAGAATTATAGAATAACCTCAGTCCATATTTCACAGCCAACATGACACTATTAGTATAACTCCAACACTGAGGAAGCAGTACGTGATAATCCCTTTTGAAGCCGTCGCGATTAAAGTTAATTAAAGTTAATTAAGTTAATTATCACTCACTGAGTTACTGTTTTCCTATGAATACATTGTCGAGAGCTCCCTGCCTAAATATCACGAACTCGCCCAACCATTTTCTCTGTATCCCCCTTACAGCTGTTTTGTAATATCCTTTATTCATTTTACTCTACATTGAAATTAAGGTATTTTTCACCACATTTCCTTTATGGGCTTATCTTTTCCCCCAACTGATTAACAAGTCATCGGTAGTTAAATATTCACACTGAGATACTGTGTTGGCAAAGTTACAAATAAATATAAAAAAATCTATATTGAAATTACTGCCTTATGCTTTTCCTTAATTGGTGTCATATGATAAAGTTGCAAGAATTACTTTGATCTATTGCATAAAAATTGTTCTTGTAGCACATATTGTTCTTTGGGAGAATAAGCCCACCCAATTTAGCCTCTGATGTTTTCAAACCCTAGAAACACCCCTGGGCCTGAACATATAATTTCTTTGACTCTCTTATAGTTTCCCAAAGGGAGCTCACAGAACAAGTAAAGAAGTACAAGACCTGTCTGCGTTCACCTAAACTGTTGGGATTTTTTGTGCTTGTGACAGCTTTTGGGATTCAGGTAGGCTGAAATGTCATGACTGATACTTTTGTTATTAACCCTAAAGTTACATTATGTGTTATGTAAACACGGAGAGAGGCAGGATGCAAGTGCAGGTGAAACAGTTAATTTATTAAGGGAAAAAGGGGAAACAAAAGAACAGGCAGGGTCCCAAAAAACAAACAATAGTCCAAAATATGGCAAGATAGATAATCCACAACTGAACAGAAAATAATTCAAAGTCAGGGAGGCATAAATCCACAAAACAAGGCAAGGTATTAATCCTCGAAGAAAAGAAACGTGAAAACTAAACCAAACGAAGCAAACACACGACACGGGGCTATGGTCTACACACAAAGAACTATGGTCTATGAACTATGAGCTATGGTCTAAGGGCGAGAGAGTGCGAGAAGGTAGCCGGCGTACAGCACATGCTAAAACAAACTCTAATACTCCGCAAAGAAGCGGAAACGGGAAGCGGTTTAAATAAACAGAATAAACAAGGACTAACACAAAACACCTGAAACTCATAATCACACAATGAAAGGAAAACCAATGAACAAACGGGGGCAGAGACATGACATAAACCAAAACACAGAGAACCAATGAACAAAAGGAGGCGGAGACATGACGTGAACCAAAACAGAAGCACATGGCAAAGGTAAACATAACGAGAGTTCATGAATGAATCAGTCCAGCGGTGATGAGAATGAGGAGTGCGCTATTCTCCGTAGCAGTGCGGAGCGTGGAATGCGGAAGTGAGTCGTTCGCTTTGCGAGTGACTCCGAGTGCGAGGGGTTCTCTAACATTATGAAAGGGCAAGAAAGGAACATGCAGCCTAGCATTAAACGGTTCGTAGCAGTTATTGAATACTCCATCTTATCCAATTCAATTCGATTTTATTTGTATAGCGCTTTTAACAATGGACATTTAACACAAAGCAGTTAGGGTTATGGTTAGGGTGAGAAAAAAGGTGCCTTTTTTAAATAGGGAAGGACACTGATGGTTGACCATGAATCCAAGATTAGCTATAATTAGCCAATGAAGCATGATGAATAAACCATGAATGTCCTACCTATGAAGATATTTGCTCCCAATTATGCACCTAAATGAAAATGAACTAAATATAGTATATATTTTATGCTGGTGTTGCATGTCTGCACAAAATATCTTTATTCTGTTTTCACCAGTATGTTGGATCACTTCTGTACTTACAAAGTTGCTTTAGTATTTATATTGAACATCTAACATAGACTACTCAAAATACCATTTTCCCACAGATTTTTAAGCAACAGAGCAGCTCTTCGAGTGAGCAAGGTATGTATAGTAATATAAGAAAAAAAATATTCCAAAAATGAAACAAGACAAGAAACTAACTTCATGTTCTAACAGTACAAGCATTCCGTGATGAGCTTCGGATCCTGCTGATCGGAAAGACCGGTGTGGGCAAGAGCGCAACAGGAAACACCATCCTTGGAAAAAAGGCTTTTGAATCTGAGACCGCCTCTTCATCTGTAACCAAAATGTGCGAGAAAGCCCATGGAAGTGTACATGGTAGAAAAGTGTCTGTTATTGACTCTCCAGGCCTGTTTGACACTCAGTTATCTGCAGACGAGGTGGTCAGTCAGATTAAGCTGTGCATTCCATTCTCTGATCCAGGACCTCATGTCTTTTTAGTTGTGATTCAAATAGGTAGATTTACAGAGGAAGAAGAAAAAACAGTTGAGATGTTTCAAGCAATTTTTGGGGAAAAGTCCTCCAGTTACACTATGGCTCTCTTCACTCATGGAGATCGACTAAAGGGGAAAAATATTCATCAGTTTGTGCGGAACAATACAGATCTTTTGAGTTTCATCAGGAAATGCAAAGGCGCATACCATGTGTTCAATAATGAAGATCAGAATCCAGAACAAGTCACCCAGCTCCTGGACCAGATTGATAGGATGGTCACTGTAAATGGTGGAGAATATTACACTACAGAGATGCTTCAGGAGGCAGAGAGAGCGATAGAAGCAGAGAAACAGCGGATCCTGAAGGAGAATGAAGCACAGAGACAGAAGGAGATAGAAGACCTTTGGGAAATTATTAAAAAAACTTCAGGAGGAACATGAGAGAAAGTCAAGAGAGGAAGCTGAGAGAAGCACCTCACTGTTTGGAATGATATGCAATTTTTTAAATTTAATTTACACAAAGATTCGTAGCCTGTGTTAAACAACATGTAAGATCAGATTTTGTGAAACAGGAAATGATGTATGATAGTGAGGCCACAGATTATTGTATTTTCAATGAACCTAAATGATTCTTCTAGATTTAGTGTGATTACAAATCCACAATTAAATGGATTACTTCCATGTATTCCCTGGTGAGGGAAACATTTTCATGAAATAGGACCAGTGATTTATAAGCAATTTTTTAAAGCAATCTTAAAGCCAGCATAGGCAGCCATAGCATGTTTGAATAGCAGTGATGCAGGCTGAAACATTAACTATAATACTGTTGTGTTGATATTAACTTTTCTCTGTCTTTTCCTAGAATTGACACTGTTGCCAAAAAAGTATCTTCTGGCTGACATTAATTTATAATAGAGACTCTTAAGAGACTTGAAGAAAATGTTTATAAAACAGCTGATTGTATTTTGAATGTCTATAAATTCCTTCAGAAGGACAAAAATTTCACATGTCAACATTTGACAAAAATTTCAAATGTTTCTTTTTCTTTAAATATTATGACCTTTATGTGTTGTTGTTTTTTAACCCCCCACCCGACATTATTTATTCAAAATTGTCTAATAAAGCGCACAAGGTTTTACTTAAATCATTAACTGAATTTTTATACACAATCAAAAAACTATTACTTTCAAACTATTACATTTGATCCAAAAGTTCTCCCAAAGATATTACTTTTTTTGATCATTTAGTGCAAAATGCCATTGTCAATGCATAGACCTAAGTACTAAATTAATCAATTTAAACACTACTTCGGAGGGTGATTTATTCCATTTGTAATGCAGAGATTGTCACCATGAAAAAAAAAAAAACGTGTTGTGTATTTTGAGCTATTTGAGTTGCCGTAGTTTGCTGTAGTTCTCAAGCAATGATGGGTTAGGTAGTCGGGTAACAAAACCCCCGTGTAAAGATGCAATTTAACTTGGTAAACTTGGATATTAAATGCATATGTTAGCTAATACTTGGCTAATACAAGAATGCTTTTCTTGAAAATGGACAGCAAGCAAGCCCATGATTAATTGATTGCTTTTCAAATTAAATGACATGAAGATTATCACAAGGTAAGACTTGGCTACATTGTTATTGTTTGTTGTCCATTTATATAAGAGCACTTTTCCAATGGGTGATAAGCACGTGCCTTCAGATGCGTCACACCTGTATATAATAATGCTGGCTTGGTGTGTTTAGCGATGAATTGTTGTGATATTTCCTGCTGCAGCACATACTGATAGGGAATGAATGAATAAGGAATTAATAGAAAAATGTGGTGTTTGATGCTGTCATGTGGGGTAGTAAAGAGAGAACGTAATCGGGAATGCAAATCCAAAATGACTTGTGTTTTTCACGAGTCTCTGTTTTCAAGTCCAAGTCAAGTCTCGAGTCAGTTGTTCACGAGTCCAAGTCAAGTCTCAAGTCATTTTTTTGCAACTTAAGTATGTGACAACCATGTCACCATGTCACAACCATGTCACAGTTAAAGTCACAGAGATCGCACTTTTTCCCCATTCTAATGTTTGATGTGAACATTATCTGAAGCTCTTGACCCGAATCTGCATGATTTTTTGCATTGTGATGCTGTCACATGATTTGCTGATTATATAACTGCATGAAGCTGAAGCTTTCTGGCAAATTTTCTTTAAAAAATCCTACTCTGTCTACTTTTCTTGTCTATATTTGTATTTGTTTAGGATGCATTATCTGTTCAATCTGAATAGTGTATGCATATTTGGTTACAGCCCTAGCATACAATATGTTCAACTGGTAGAAATGTTGACACAATATCAGTCTTTGGACCCTGCAAACTCAAAGACTCCACAGGCCTCCCAAAGAACAGTCTGTCTGGATGAGTGTGCAACTTGTTACCTTTGCAACAATATGCTAAAAATAGAGGATTGTGATTTTAAATGGACAATAATAAGAAGCATCTTTATAATACCAAGATGCATTTGGATTCAGGACTGAAAGCTTGAGCTACTACTGTACCACTTTGCAGAAACAAAAGTTTTTTTAAAGTGACATGTGAAGGCCAATGTACGGTAACCCATACTTGGAATTTGTCCTCTGCATCTAACCCATCCAAGTTAGTGCACACACATTAGGAGTTGTGAGTAGTGAACACACACACTACAAACCGTGAACACACCCGGAGCAGTGGGGAGCCATTTTTGCTGCAGCGCCCGGGGAGCAGTTGAGGGTTAAGGGCCTTGCTCAAGTGCCCAACAGTGGCAGCTTGGCAGTGCTGGGATTTGAACTCACGACCTTCTGATCAGTAGCCCAACTTCTTAACCACTGAGCTTTTATTTATATTTATATACTGTATGTATATGAGTTTATATACTGTAGAGTGAAAATCTTGTGAGTATCATTCAAGTGATAAGGAAACTGTTTCTTTATTTGCCAGGATGTTACCTATCAGCACTGTAATCGCATGGCAGTGGCATGTAGACCTGCTGGTTTTGGTGAAACCACCTCATGATTTGAACTTCAGTGATTCAGTTGTGATAAAACTGTCCTAACATTCCATTAAACCATTCAAAGGGGAAAAAAACCAAAATCAATAGACAAGTTCATCATCCAAAATTACTTTCTTTCAAATGTACATGCAGTTGCATGTTAGGTATGCAGTTAAATGTTCCACAGATTAAAAACGTAGACTGCACATAGCTATAAGCTACTTCTAGCATGTCAAGAGATATAAGTTTTACCATCAAGTGTCAAGAAACGCGCTTCTTTGCTTGCCAGGATGTTGATTATCAATGCTATAATCACATAGCAGTGGCATGTAGTTGGTTTTATTGGAACCACCTTTCAAAGGAAATGACCAAAATGAACAGACAGGTTCATAATCTAAAATACATTCTTTCAAATGTAAATGCAGTTGCATGCCGGCTGTGAAACTACATGGTCCATAAAAAAATCTGTGCAAATAGCTATCAGCTACTTCTAGCTTGTCAACAGAGATATCTCTTGAGCACAAAATGAGGTCTCAACAGTCTTCACATCTTTCAAAAGCAGTGTTTCTGATGAAATCATAAGCATGATGTTTTGTATACTGTGGCAGGCATACAGTACGTGCCTGCTGTGTTTTGTTTTGGGTTTTTTTTGGGGGGGGGTTCTTTTCTGCTCAGCTTTTAAACCCCAAGTAAACAAAACTCAGAAGTCTCCCACACACAGAGAAACTCAGTAGAACACTGACAAGTCCAATCACTTCACTCCACACCACTGTGTCTCTTGGCTTGGCTTTTCACCTCTTGCTGCAGATACACAGGGTAAAAATAAAGAACTGTTAAATACATACAGGTGTATACTTATTCATTAAATCACTCACCCCTTTCACCAAGACTCCCCCTCCATTCACAAAACCCCACTAAACCATGCCCCCACTTAAACCTTTATCATGTCAGAATGTCGCTAAATGGCCAGAATGTCTGAATGTCTGCTAAATTCTGCAGGAACAAATGAGTACTTCTTCATTAACACTTATGTTACTCCAATTAACTACTAAGAATTTCTAGTTAGTTACATAATTTATTAAAAGTTCACTATTAACTAAGCAGTAATTACTAAGTCTTACATTTCTCCCAAAGAACTACTAGCTAACTATGACTTTTTTTTTAATAATAAGTACTGATTAATTACTGATAACATCTCCATTAACTCCCAATAGCTAAATCTTCCTTGTGCCGATCTACTACCTAATACACCCCAACCCTCAATGTCTGAAGTGTAAATGTCTATATGATATGAAAAATGTACATGGGCTTGGATGTTGTTGGGGTGTTTTTTTTTTTTTTTTTTTTTTTTTTTTTCCATGAGATAGGGTTTGCATCTTGCCACCCTATCAGATAGCCCAGACGTATGAATGGGTATGGTTGTAACATTTGTTGCTTCAGCACCTGTAATTCACTGAATCTGTGAGCTAGAGCTCTCAAACTTTTATTCAAAGTACCCACATTTGTTTACTACAAATGGCACCAATTCAAACCACTGCAAGAATATCACAGGCCTTGTGAGTTGATGTAAAATACATGGTGTTCCTTTGTTACAACCTACCCCATTACTGGGGTAGGTTGTAACACATGCTGGGGTAAGTTGTCAGTTAGACAAAAGAAGCAAAAACAGAGGCCACACCATGCGAAATGCTTCAAAAAGAGTTTTATTGAAATAAAAGAAAAATCCAGAACAATGTCTCGCTCTCTCTTTGTGACTGACCATAACCAGAGATGGGTAGTAACGCGCTACATTTACTTCATTACATTTACTTGAGTCACTTTTTGGGGGAAAAAATGTACTTTTAAGAGTAGGTTTAACTGGCCATACATGCAACAACCGCTCACTTTTTTAGCAGCTCAGTCCTGGAATATAATGGCCAAAGAGGGGGAAGAAGTATAAGGTCATCCCATAAAGAAGTGGTGTGTGTGTGTGTGTGTGTGTGTGTGTGTGTGTGTGTGTGTGTGTGTGTGTGTGTGTGTGTGGGTGGGTGGGTGGGTGTGTGTGTGTGTGTGTGTGTGTGTGTGTTTATGACAAATGAATGTTGGCCTGGTGGGTCCAAAGAATGCATTGGGCACATTTTACCCACACTTCCTTTGGCTTCAAGTTGCCAAATGGCTCCATACAGACAACACAAAAGTCTTTGTGGTCTGAGGTCTCAGAATCCTCAGCCTTGGGCTTTCTCTCCTTTTTCTTTTGCTTGCCTTTATTCTTTCCTAAGATACTCTTTCTTACATTTTTGTTTCCTCTTCTCTGTTCTTCTTCCATCAGTGCTTGCTTCTCTGGTGTATTGGTGAGTATTTCAGACTGACTCTTCTTCCTGATCCTGCCAGTTGTTTTCCTTGACCCTGCTTTTGGAAACGGCCGTATAGCCGAAGGACCAAAGGTAAGTAGCACAATCCCCTTTTCTTTGCAGAAGTCGATAGCTTTCACAGATATATGTGAACAGTGGTTATCCAGCAAAAGCAAAACCTTCTTCTCTGGGCTGACCTTTGTGTGTTTTGCAAAGTAATCAAGGAATAAGAGGAGATCTTCCTCTTGCATCCATCCTGAGGCATTACTGCTTCCGGGACTCCCTGTTGCCCCACTCTGAATAAAGTATTCCTTGTAACGTTTATGGGGGAATACAAAGAAGGGGGAATTGCATTTCCCAGTGCTTGCACAGCACATGCTACAGACACGAGCACACCTCTCTCACCTGATGTCATCGCACCTACCTGCTTGACTCCGCAACATGCAACAACACATCTGGTGATTGGACTGTTTTGTCTACATTCCATATGTCACTCCCGTCAAAGTTGTATCTCTCAATGACCTGTCCAATGCTGTTGAAGAAACATTCTACATTTGTGCAGTTAAAACTTGCAGCCCGTGTAAGGCCCGTTGCCTCTGGGCTCCTCATTGACAATCTGGGGTTCTTCTTCATAAAGAATGCGGACCAGTCAGGCCCTGCCATCTGCTTCTCATCCCATGGTTGTGGGTGTTTGATGTTATATATTACTACCAGTTGATATGCAAACTTTCTGACCTAAAGTGGAATAGAAAACCTGAGTACAAAGACACAAAAAGTTTTTCAATTTGTCTGGCACCTACACTAGTATTAAATTCTAGTCTTGTCTCCAGTGGCTAACCTGTCATATGCTTACCTCACGTGTAGTCATACCTCATAGTACTCCTCAGACTGCTCTGGTAACCTACACTGGGAAGATCAATGGACCCCTGGTCTCGCAGCCTTTGCAGGGATTTGCAGTATCTGCTCAGTGTTACATGGCAGATCCTATGTGCCTTTGCAACTGATCTGACTGACTTGCCCTTTTTTATGGCCTTGTCAGATGCTTTTTTAAAAAACATTGGCAGGCAAACCTCTGTCTGTCTTTCTTTTCCACTGCCTAGGCATTCCGTAAAATTATTAAAATCAAGAAAGTGTTCTTGTTGTATGTAAAGGGATGGTTGTAACATTTTTTAAAGATATGTTACACCCCACCCCTCCCCTGTCAGCCATTGTTTAGCTAGCTGTTATGCATAGTAGGTTAAAATTAGCAGGGGGAAATGCATCACATTTGCGTCATATTTGTTTGTGATAAATTTGTTCATCTCCTCTCAGTTTCATCAAGTGAGAAGGAAACAGTATCACAGGATAAAGTTCAGTCAGAACTTTGAACTAATTTGCAGTAACAAGGGAAAAATAAACCTAATCCATGCCAGCAAAATACTGTATAGCCTAACAGAAACACTGGTTTCCCTTTAATTTGTCACCTATTTCTTATTCTTCTTCTGTAAGTATTCACTTCTATAAGTTGCTCTTGATAAGGGCTTCTGCCAAATGCTACAGATATAAATGTATGTACATAGGTGTGGTAATCACTTTTCAACCACACTGTCCAAAATGGTACCAAAATGGTGCTCTTCCCTGCTCTAGTCTACTGACAGCACCATTGTCAGGTTAATCACTTCCACAGAAAGAGTAAAAGCATCAGCATACAGTATCTGCAATAGCACTCCAAATGTTTAAAATTTTAATTTGCATGCTGATTAATATTAACAATTTATTGATTAAATCTTTTCACTTAGACATACAAATGGGCTGATCAACATTACTGCCCGTTTTCATAATAAATTGTTTACTTTCAAATTGAATTAAATAATAAAATTAAATTAAATTTTAAAAAAAGCTAGAAATTCAGTGTTTACAGACCAAATTGCACAACATGACAATGACTAAACTGAAAAGTGCTCTTACTTTAAGGCAGTGGTTCCCAACCTTTTTTCCAGGAGACCCCTATTTTAACATTCAACATACTTAACGAACCACCCCCCCACACCCCCCACCAAAAAACATACATCAAATAATTTCAGAAAAATAATATAACCAAATAACTGTTATTTGCACATTTAAAAATTATCTAAAATGATATGCATATTTATTCATGCCATTTCTTGTATTCCTGATTGAATTTTGCCTTTTTTAAGTGTGAAAGGCTATTTGATGTGAGCTTTGGGCCTGCATTTCATGAGCTAGAGATTGGATAGCAGGCATGATTTTCATGACAGCCAGACGAAAGTCATTGTGCATGTCTAGCTTGTTGTGTGCAGTCGTTTTGATGGTCACCAGAGAACCGACTAAACCAAGACTCAAGTAACTTCTGCAATTCTCCAGGAGATTCTCCTTGGAGATTTTTTGGCCACTCGAACCATCCTCTTCACAGTGCGTTGAGACAATATAGACACACGTCCAATTCCAGGTTGATTCATAACATTTCCAGTTGACTGAAACTTCTTAATAACTTCTTAATAATGCCCTGATGGTGGAAATGGGCTTTTTCAATGCTTGTGCTATTTTCTTATAGCCACTTCCCATTTTGTGAAGCTATGTTGCCTCATATTTATTCCCTTGTGAAACAGGAAGTCATGGTCTGCATAATTTCCTGTTCCTAGTCATGTACTAAAAAAATGTAAAATATCTATGGGAATATACTTCAAATATATTTTTCTCATATGAATTCATAGGGGTGCCAATAATTGTTGTACACCTATATTTACCAAAGTTTTTTTTTTATAAACCTGTGTTGTGTTTTGATATTGTTTGATATCCATGAGAGCAGAGTATTTTTGTGAATTTCTTTAACAAAAGATGAAAAGGTTAAACAATAAAGACAATTTTTCACAGCCTTCTTTGCTCATATTTACCAAGGGTGCCAATATTAGTGGAGGGCACTGTGGCACTGTAACTGTCCAAATAAATCCTTGTTTTCTTTTAAGCGCATACATTTTTCTCTTCTCCCTGGCGCTTTGCCATATTCGTTTGTTTGACTAGTTACACTGTTGTTTTGAGCGTTGCACTGTACTATTAGAACAAGCAATGTGAATTTTTAGTTTTTTTAAAGTCCGTCCTTTCCCACTCTCGCGATACACAGCTAAAAAATTTTCCATGTTAAGGAAATGGCTTCTCTTTTCCTATTTCTTAAACACTATTATTATAATATTCAAAATGTATTTATTTATCGTGATGTTTTACTTTTTTTTAAAAAATCATTTTTTTTCTTCCTTTGTAACTGCTCTAAGGGGAGGTTTTACAGTTTTAAATTAAAGTGATCTGTCATTCCAATCTGGGTGGTAAGTGATGCAAACAGGCTAATGTCTTTTTGTGAACCTTGGGTTAAAGGAGGACTGAAAATGTTCAGCGATCCACCATGAAGAAGCAACACAATAATATACACACACACAGACACACACAAGTACATACACAGCATAGGTCTACGGTACAGGCACTCTCATAACTCCAAAAGAAGCAGGTATTTGACATTGTTTATAAAAACTATTTGCTACAGCATAATGCATGAACCAATGACCACTTCACCACAGAAACATTTTGTCCAAGAGATAAAAATTGATCCAGCATTAAAATGAGTATACTAGAAACTGATAATGGTAAGTCTATTCATCCCATCCAGTTGCTGTATATCAGTAAAAAGTAGAAAAAATGATCTGTCCCAAAAATAAGATGCTTTTTTGAATGTCAGATTAATTCATAAGTTGTGTAATGCAGTGTAATGCAGGTTCAAGAGAGGGAACCAAGACTTTAGGTTAGTGCAAACCAGACTTATACAGGGGGCGGGATATGTAGACCAGAGAACATGCACAGAACAGGCGGGGAACATGAGAGAGGGTGAAAATGTGACACGTGTACTAACAGGCGATTGGGCGGGGACAGGATCAGGAAGACATACACAAGAGCTTGTTTGGAGATGATAATGTAACTGAAGCTGAGAACACGACAGGCACCCTGATATAATCCCAGAAAAAATTATAGGACCAACTTCAGCACAGAGAAAAACTTTATATCAGCACTAAAATGAGTAGAGTGCATACTGAGACAGGTAAGTCCATTTATACTTTTACTATTTAAATGTTTTTCCAAAATAGGACTTTTTATAGGGCTACAAATTGCCACAAAAATTTCATTTTGTATTCTGCACTTTTATGATTCATCAAGCAATTGCATTTGTCTTGAGCAATTAAATACTGACATGTCAAATAATTTATCCACACTTAGTGATAAAAGCACCTTTGTTAGAACACACGGAGGGTTGGATGCAGGTGCAGAGCAAATTCGTCACTTTATTTGGAACAGATATAATATCAAAGTAACAGTTCCCAAAATCACTAGGCAGAAGAATGATTACAAGGCAGTCAGAGTTCAATCACACAGGCCAACAGGGTTATCTAAGGTGAGGCAAAAGATCAAGGTCAAAACGTTAGCAAAGTTCAGTATCCGTATAAACAATAAATCCAGGGAAGAAGCCGAGATAAACAGTCCATAGAAATGTTGCTTGGTATTGTCAGTACACAGGAGCGAACAAATACTTCGCGTTGGAAGTTAAAAACTATTGTCCTTATATAGTGAACTTGGGATTAACCACAGGTGTGTGCCATTAGAAGGTGGCTGACTGTGAGCGTAGGAGTGAGGGAGTGTCATGGGGAGTGTAGTCCGTGGCGGCCATATTTGTAGGCTGCTGTGCATGCTGGGAATTGTAGTTGCGCTCGTGGCGCGTCCTAACAACCTTTAAAAAATCCTATTTTCAGGTTCAGCCGTACAAATTTTTAAAGCATTACCTTATAACCTTACTAGTTATTAGTTGTAGATTTTTTTTTTTTTTTTTTTTTTTTTTTTTTCTGGTTGGTTGAGGTTTTTTTGTCCAAAAGCACACTTTTGACACAGTATTTAATCATTTGTAACACAATTTATAATTGAATAATTTGTAACACATTTATCTGTAATTTTGTAAAAATTTTTGCTTGTTTTGACTGCACAGCTATAACATTGTAAATATAAACCATAATATTGATCTTTTTAGAAAAGCTGAATTGTGATTATTACTATGAACTAAGAGACAATATTTAAACATGAAAGTAAATTATGTAAATGCTGTAAATTCTGAGATGTAAATTCATGCTACATAAGAATATACTAAACCAAATTATAATGCAAATAAACTTTTTAATTTGAAATGAAATAAATATTAGTAAACAACAGCTATTAAAGATTTCCAAAATGTTAAAGGGCATTGATATAAATTTATAATTTATAAACATAAATTCAGGAGTAATGTTATACTTGTCCTTTAACAGTGCAGAGGGAGCAGGTGAATTCTAGTGAACTGAGGATCGTGCTGGTGGGAAAGACTGGAGTGGGAAAGAGTGCTGTAGGAAACACTATCCTGGGAAAAGCAGCATTTAAATCTGAATTGTCTAGCTCATCTGTGACCTCTAACTGTGATAAAGTCAAAGCAAAAATAAATGGCAGAACAATTGCAGTAATAGACACTCCAGGCCTTTTTGACACCATTTTTACAAATGATGAAATTGTGGAAAGGATCAAGAAATGCGTATCCCTGTGTGCACCGGGCCCTCATGTGTTCGTGATGGTTCTCCAACCAGGAAGATTCACAAAAGAAGAGAAAGATACAGTGGAGATAATCAAAGAAATCTTTGGTGAAGATTCCTCACAGTATATCGTGGTGCTCTTCACACACGGAGACAGGCTGGCGAAAAGCAAGAAGACGATTGATACATTTGTTTCTGAAAGTCCTGACCTGGCAAAACTTATTCAAGCCACGAGCGGACGATGTCATGTATTCAACAATGAGATTGAGGATCCAATACAGGTTAACAAGCTGCTCAAACAGATAGATGAGCTGATTATGGTAAATGGTGGAAAGCACTACACAAATGAAATGCTGCAGAGGGCTGAAAAAGCAATTCAAGAGGAAAAGTTAAGAATTCAAAGAGAAACTCCAATGGATGACGAGCAGGCAAGAGACAGAGCAGAAAGAAGCAATAATTTCCTGAAAGCCACTGGCGTTGCATGTGTGGTTGTAACAGTTGTGGGTGTGGCTGCTGCTGCACTCCGAGGACGTTGCATAATACAGTAATTTATAAGCATTGACCAAATCTGAGATTAAGCAGATTTGACAAGGTTTATTGGCTTTTACATACAAGGACATCTAGTATGTGAAGGCTTTTAATATCTAACAATGGAGGATTATGTATAACTGAGAGGTTTTTGACTTTTAGGGAAGCTTCCTTCCTAATTAAATCTAAAATGGACTGGGAAAGGGATGGAGAGGGTGACAGTAAATTTGATGTTAATAAAAATCTCAAAATTAGATATCTTGATTTCCTCTATTCCATGCATGTCTATACTTGCGTGTACCCAGTTGAGTAAATCATATGTAAATCATGACGTAAATCATATGCAGTCCTAGCCATTTGAGTCACACCTGTAATGTCGGGAAGATTTCTTATTTGTTGCATGCACAAAACTGTGAAAAAATAATACATGAAAGTAAACATTGCAAACTATTCTTCCTAGTTTGCAATGCCAATAGTTTACAAGTCCTGTTTTATGTGTGAGCTATTTCAAAAGAAGTTAATTGAGCTATTGAAAGCACTTTTTTCCAGGAGCAAAGGAGCCCCTGAGACTGGTGCTGTTCGGGCTTCAGGGTGTGGGGAAGAGTGCAACAGGAAACACCATCCTGGGTCATGAAGAGTTTCAGTCAGACATCAGCTCCAGTGCTCTGACACTGCAGACTGAAAGCAGGGAAGGTCTGGTATGTGGGAGAAGTGTGATGGTGGTGGACACTCCAGGTCTCTTCAACAGCACACTATCAGACACAGAGATGAAGCAGGAGATGGAGAAAGCGGTGACCCTCTGCCATCCGGGACCCCATGCCTTTCTCATCATCATCCAGCTGGGACGCTTCACAGAGCAAGAGAGGAGCGTGATGGATGAGCTGAATGAAGTTTTGGGCTCAAATATTCATCTCTACGCCATGGTGCTATTTACTTATGGAGACAAACTGAAGAACAAAACAATAGATCAGTTTGTGAAAGAGGACAAGAATTTGATGAAACTGATTGGTAAATGTGGGGGACAGTACCATGTGTTCAATAATTCTGATGCAGAAAATAAAGCTCAGGTCAGAGGGCTCTTGGAGAAAATAGACACCATGATCAAGAGAAGGAAAAAAACAGCCATTTTATGTAAAGAGTGCAAAAAAGGCACAGTATATGTGGACAACATTTATCTACATTGCTGTGCCTGTTGTAACATTGTTAGCAATTACAATGGGTTGTACCAAGAAGCAAGTACCAGCAGAGCCACTATCACAGCCATCATCATTAGAGAATGTTATCCCCAATGAGGTTAACTGGAAAGGGCTGATTCCTATAGCTATAGCGTTAGGGACAGGCTGGTGGATTCTGAGGAAATTACAGAAATAACTTCTGCAATGTAATGATTTAAAATGTCCAACTGCTAATGAGATAATCAATAACTCTTGATGATTCTAAATGATTATCCACATTTTCTTCTTACGAAACATTTAGTATAATCTCACTAATTTAGTAGGAAATGCCTTTGTAATTTAATTCAGAGTGCAAGGTTTTTGTTCAGATTGTTTAGTCTCAGTCTAGACTATAGAGGAAGATGTTTTACATGTTCTATTTTCATGTTTAAATGTCTATTTCATAATCTATGGCATAAATGTATGTGAAGTGAAACTGTACTGATCAAGAGATCCATGTTTTGAAATAAATGCAAGTTCACGTAAAATGTGTTTTTGGATTTGTTCAACATGCACCCAGAACTTGTTTGCACTATATTCAATGTGAGCAATGTCTGAGATATCATCATACATTTTAAATTAAGATTTATAAACAAGATTAGGTTGGGTGTTGTAACAGTCCTTTTTCTTTGAACAGTGTATGGCCAACAGAAACCTCATGAAGATCTCCGTATTGTTCTTTTGGGGAAGACTGGGGTTGGAAAAAGTTCTGCTGGAAACACCATTCTGGGCGAAGAGGCCTTCAAATGTGACATATCCGCATCATCTGTGACCAAGGAATGCTGTAAGGACATCAAGCAAGTAAATGGCAGGAAAATTGCAGTGATTGATACACCAGGCCTGTTTGATCCAAGTTTTACTCTAGAGGAGACGGTCAATAGGATCAAGTTCTGCATCCCTCTCTCTGCTCCTGGACCACATGTCTTCATGTTCGTGGTTCACCCTAGTAGATTCACTCAGGAAGACAAGAAGACAGTGGAGATCTTTCTGAAGGTATTTGGGGAAGATGCCATTAAACACACCATAATCCTGTTCACCCAAGGAGACAAACTTGGTAAAAGAAACATGCAAGAGTTTGTTAGCGGAAACGCCGATCTGGCAAAATTTTTCAGAATGTGTAACCAGAGACACCATGTTTTCAACAACGAGATGAAGGATCCAATACAGGTGGTTCAACTGCTAGAAAAGATCAACAAAATGGTGTCAGAAAATGGAGGAAATTATTATACCAATGAAATGCTGCTGATGGCAGAACGAGCGATTGAGGAGGAAAAACAGCGGATTCTGAAGGAAAGCATGGAGCAGAGGCAGTTTGAGGCTCTGAAGCTGGAAGCTCTGTCTGAAGCTTATAAGGAGCTTCAGGAAAAACAGGAGAGAGAGGCCAGAGAGCAAGCAGAAAAGAATAACAAGTATATTGCCATAATCACTCAGGTTTTGTGGAATCTCCTTGAGAATTTCCTCACAAAGCGATTACAAAATGCAGGGAAAAGTTAAGCAGAATTCATCTGTGAAATTATTTATTAGGATTGTTGAATTTTTCTGATATTCAATCCTCATATGTGAACATATTAGATATTAGAGAAGACAATAGAATACATTTATTCATATGCTCTTTCTTACTTTCTGACACACACAAATATACTGAAAATATTCTGTTCTTCTGTGTGTGCATGTCCTTGAATAATCTCTGTTGCTGCATGTGAATAAGATATAGAAAATGATAGAAAAGTAGTATTTTGTAATAAGTTTTGTTCTACTTGTCACAAAAAAAAAATAAAATGCTTGATTTAAATGTCACATTATTTCATGGGAACTGTAATATGGACATAGTTTTAAGTGATGGGGCCAGTGATAAGACTGTGTAAGTGCAAGGCAGCTTTATTCAATAGAGATGAAGCAGGACACATGAGACAGGTGGTGCAGGTGTGAACAGAAACATCCATGATACAAAAGGGAAAAAAATACAGTTACCCAAGGACCACCTGGGACTAATAATGACAAAGCAGGGGTAACTTAACACCAACAAGTGATGGGGCGCAGAGGACACCAGATTTAGTCATAATAAATATGGAGTTAGTTACAGAAGAAAATAGTCTAGGGGCAGAAAAAAGGTCAAACCAGAAATTGACTAAGACATGTTAGGATCATTCCATCCCAAATGCAGGTTGCTTAATTTTCTGGACCTCAAGGTCCAGATTTGGAGAACCAGCCTGATGTTGGTGCAGGTGTACAGTCACTTACTGCTTTTATCACACTAGAAACAACACCCCTGCTCTGTTTATTTCCCCCACCAGAGATATTCAACCTGAAAGTGAGGAAATATTTTTAAAAATTGCACTTTCTCGACCCCAGAAAAAAAGAGAAGTCTCAAACCTGAAATACTCTGCATGCACACTCTACTTACCTAGGTACCCCTAAAAAATTAAGACTGAGACTTGAACCTCTCCCATTATAAACTGACCCTAAAAGTGGAACTGTGAACAATCTTAAGCATTACATTGGAACTTAAGTTCTAAGTCTAAGGAACATAAATATCCAAAATGTTTATATATGTACATGTACCTTGTAATGTGCTCTAGAGATCGGTTTTTGTTCCAAGGAGCTAGGCCCACCCTGAGCCGAGATATTGAGGTTTCCGTATACAGCTGTAGAACCAAAATTTGTTGTGTGCCATGACACAAAGATGGCCGTCATAATTAAACCAAGTAAAATTAAGGGGGAAAAAAATGGTAGTTTTGCAATGACAATACTTAGAGGTAATCACTCAAAAAAAAATAAAAATAGGAAAACAAAGCAAGCAACCAACTTTGCAAGTATTGGACCACTTGAGATGGAATGACCCATTAGGGAAATGATGTCAGAGTGGAAAGCACACCAAACATACAGTAGAAAAGACCTATAACTAATCACATAATGACAAAAACAGACTACAAGCGGAGCATCAAAACGGGACATGACTACAAACTGGAAATTTAACAGGAAAAAAGATTCCATTTAAACATTAACTATTTAAAGTTCTTCCAAAATATTACAAGCATTACTATTATTAAATTTATTAGCAATTACAATAATGTTGACCAAGAAGTACGTACCAGCAGAACCACTAACACAGCCATTATCACTAGCAAATGTTATCCCTTGTCACGTCAATGCTGGATTCGGAGTTGCTTACTACTCATGGTAACACAGAGTGGCCTATAAACATGGCCACCAAAGACTACAACATCCAACAGCCATCACAAACTCTCTCACGTTCACGTCCACCTTCATTCTGATTACATACACCTAGACTCCATTACATTACACCTAGACTCCGTTACATTAAACCTAGACTCCATTACATTACACCTAGACTCCATTACATTACACCTAACCTCCATTAAATTACATCTAGACTCCATTACATATTATAACCACAGTATGCAGTATAAGGACACACATTCCACCACTACATTGTGAAGTACACACTCAGTGTCTTGTACCTGCGATACCAAGCCTTATTGTTCTGCTAAAGTATTTATGGTTATGATTAGGATTCTGGTTCATTGGTTTATGTCTTTATCTTTTGCCCAGTTTATTCTTTTTGCACATGACCTGACATCTGCCAGTCTTTTGACTTTGATTCTGCCTCACGTTTTGGACTCATTTGCCTGTTTAAAAATGAAAAAACCTGCAACTGTCACTGTCTCTACCACCTGACATCCCTAATGAGGTGACTGATTGAGGTAAATTGCTCTCATATTGAAACAAAAACAAAGTCAAATAAAATGCGCTTTTGGAATTGTTCATAGATATTAAAACCACAACATGCTCCCAATTTTAGCAGTCTGTTTGGGAAAGATTGGGATTGGGAAAAGTTCTTCAGGGCACAAAATTCTGGGTTAATAGGCTTTCAGTTGTGATATACAGCATCATCTGTGACAACAGCCTGCTGTAACGTCACCCAGCATGTACAGTATCTCACAAAAGTGAGTACACCCCTCACATTTTTGTAAATATTTTATTATAACTTTTCATGGGACAACACTGAAGAAATGACACTTTGCTACAATGTAAAGTAGTGAGTGTACAGCTTGTATAACAGTGTAAATTTGCTGTCCCCTCAAAATAACTCAACACACAGCCATTAATGTCTAAACCGCTGGCAACAAAAGTGAGTATGTGGATTATTGGAACCATGTCCTATGGTCTGATGAGACCAAGATAAACTTATTTGGTTCAGATGGTGTTAAGCGTGTGTGGCGGCAACCAGGTGAGGAGTACAAAGACAAGTGTGTCTTGCCTACAGTCAAGCATGGTGGTGGGAGTGTCATGGTCTGGGGCTACATGAGTGCTGCCGGCACTGGGGAGCTACAGTTCATTGAGGGAACTATGAATGCCAACATGTACTGTGACATACTGAAGCAGAGCATGATCCCCTCCCTTCGGAAACTGGGCCGCAGGGCAGTATTCCAACATGATAACGACCCCAAACACACCTCCAAGACGACCACTGCCTTGCTAAAGAAGCTGAGGGTAAAGGTGATGGAATGGCCAAACATGTCTCCAGACCTAAACCCTATTGAGCATCTGTGGGGCATCCTCAAACGGAAGGTGGAGGAGCGCAAGGTCTCTAACATCCACCAGCTCTGTGATGTCATCATGGGGGAGTGGAAGAGGACTCCAGTGGCAACCTGTGAAACTCTGGTGAACTCCATGCCCAACAGGGTTAAGGCAGTGCTGGAAAATAATGGTGGTCACACAAAATATTAACACTTTGGGCCCAATCTGGACATTTTCACTTAGGGGTGTACTCACTTTTGTTGCCAGCGGTTTAGACATTAATGGCTGTGTGTTGAGTTATTTTGAGGGGACAGCAAATTTACACTGTTATACAATCTGTACACTCACTACTTTGCATTGTAGCAAAGTGTCATTTCGTCAGTGTTGTCCCATGAAAAGATATAATAAAATATTTACAAAAATGTGAGGGGTGTACTCACTTTTGTGAGATACTGTAAATGTGAGGAAACATTGCAGTGATCGACACACCGGGACTGTATGACTTTACTGTACTGTACTGATGTTTTACACTAGAGAGCTCCTCCAGTGATCTCCTCTAGCTAATTACCATCAAGCTCTGCATCTTTCTCTCTGCTCCTGGCCCACATGTCTTCCTGGTCGAGGTTCAGCCTGGAATGTTCACTCAGGAAGACAAGAAGACAGTGGAAATTTTTTGAAGGTATTTAGGCTCTGGTCCTGTTCACCCAAGGTGACAAGCTTGGTCAGAGAAACCTGCAAGAATTTGTTAGTCAAAACCTCAATCTGGCAAAATTCTTCAGAATGTGTAACCAGAGACACCATATTTTCAACAATGAGGAAAAGGACCTCACACAACAACAAGGATCCCACACAGGTGGTTCAGCTACTTTAAAAGAGCTAATAGAAAACTCCATCTTGCACTATAAACCAGAAAAGCAAAAATGTCAAAAGCAGCCTATAATGTCTATAAAGTGTGATGGAAGTGCTCTGTTTAAATTTTGTAAAATAAGCAAAATGATAAAAATTTAAATCTGGTTTTGGCCAAAAAAAAATTCTGCTAATAAAATGCTTTAAATAATAACATAAATTTAACTTTTACCAAATCTACAATTATTACCTCATTAATGCTATGTTTAATATAGCACCATCTAATGACAGTCAGTTGCTATAATTTTTGTAAAATAATGTAAGCAATGTGTACCAACATGCCTATTCATTACCATTATACTAAAATATCAAAACTAATCACACCGCTGGTGTCACTGAAACTGCTTCTCCAGTCCTTAACCTGGACATGGTGTCAGTGAGACTATATAGAAAGTTATAAATACATGTATAGTTTCTACATTTACAGGTGCATCTCAATAAATTAGAATGTCGTGGAAAAGTTCGTTTATTTCAGTAATTCAACTCCAATTGTGAAACTCGTGTATTAAATAAATTCAATGCCACAGACTGAAGTAGTTTAAGTCTTAAGTCTCTGAGAGACAGTGAGCTCCACGCTCAGATCTGAGAGACTCCACAACGTCCACAAGCAAGATGGCAGGTGAGGCATATGTCTAAAAATGTTTTCATATGTCAGTGTTAAGATTAGAGAAAATATTTGAGGTAATCCAGTTCTGTTTAAACATTCATTTTAATTACAGTATTTAAGAATAAATGTCATATGGTTGTGTTTATTGCCATATTTTGAGTTACTTTATTTGAGCCTTAACATAAAAATTCTCAGGACGATTAAAGCAGTACATGGCCTGGCTTCTTTCTCCTAAACTGCTGCTGCTGGCATGTTTTGTGGCTGTGGCAGCTTTTGGGATTCAGGTAGGATGAAATTTTACAACTGACGTAATACTTCTCTTCTTAAGTGTACTTATTATATGCAAGAAAGAGTTTTGGTTTTCTCTCTCTCTCTCTCTCTCTCTCTCTCTCTCTCTCTCTCTCTCTCTCTCTCTCTCTCTCTCTCTCTCTCTCTCTGTGTGTGTGTGTGTGTGTGTGTGTGTAGTTTTGTATTGTTGTATTATCGTTTACTATTGTAGCCTAGGATGACTATAGTGAAAGACAGAAAAACATAACCTCATATAACACAGTAGTTACTGAATGCTGAATGCTTTAATTATTGATTTTTCATTAAGACTTGCTGGCCACAAATTACCATTTGTAGAGAGATGAATATAGCATATTGTATTGTTATATGTACTGTACATTTGTATACAGTGGGTATAGAAAAGAATCACCCCCCTTTAAAATAATCTTTTTTGTTGTTGTTGCTTTTCAGCCTGAAATGAAGATGGACACAGTTTTTGTTTTATCCAACTGTATTTACTCAGTGCAACTTATAACATCCAAGAGAACGATATAACACAAATGTGTCAGAAAAAAATTTAAATATAAAAAACCAGAATCACTGAGTTGGAAAAAGGATCACCCCTATCCTAAAAATGACTTGAAAACTCAATAAGGTGTAGCTAATCACTTCTCAATGGCACACAAAGCCATTTGACTTTCAACTGTGATCAGCTGTGCTCATTTTGATTAGCTCAGCATGAAAAGAGCTTTCCTGGCGCATTTCGTAGTGCAACTGAAGCAAACAATCAACTATGGGTGACAAGGCACTGTCAAAAGATCTCCGGGATAAATTTGTGGACAGACACAAGTCAGGAGATAGATACAAAAAAAATCAAAGGCTTTATCAGTGCCTAGAAGCACAGTGAAGTCTATTATTAAGAAGTGGAAGGTATTTGGTACAACACAGACCCTCCCTGGATCAGGACGTCGCTCCAAACTGGATGAAAGAGGCAGGAGGAAACTATTCAGAAAGGCTACCAAGAGGCCTACAGCAACTCTGAAGCAGTTGCAGGAATTTATGACAAAGAGTGGTCATTGTGTGCATGTTAAAACAATATCACAAATTCTCCACAAATGTGGCTTGTATGGGAGGGTTGCAAGAAAAAAACCACCCACGACTGAGCTTTACCAAAACGCACCTTGAAGATTCTGAGGCCACATGGAAAAAGGTGTTATGGTCAGATGAATTATTTGGCCTCAACACCAAACGATATGTCTGGCAGAAATCCAATACAGCTCACCATCCAAATAACACCATTCCTACAATAAAGCATGGAGGTGGTAATATCCTGTTATGGGGGTGTTTCTCTGCAGCAGGGACTGGAGCACTTGTCAGGATAGAAGGAAAATGGATGGGGCAAAATACCACCAAATTCTTGAGGAAAATCTGCTGCCCTCTGCCAGAAAGTTGTCAATGGGAAGAAGGTTTACCTTCCAACATGACAATGACCCAAAGCACACAGCAAAACTGACCACACAGTGGTTGAAGGAAAAAAAGGTGAATGTCCTTGCATGGCCTAGTCAGAGCCCAGACTTAAACCCCATTGAAAATTTGTGGAATGACTTGAAGACTGCAGCCCACAAACGGTCACCATCAATTTAACTGAACTTGAGGAGTTCTGCAAAGAAGAGTGGGCAAATATTGCAAAGTCTAGATGTGCAAAGTTAGTAGAGACATATCCCAACAGACTAAAGGCTGTAATTAAAAAATTAAGGTAAATTAAAACAATGGGGTGATCCTTTTTCAAACTCAGTGATTCTGTTTTTTATTTTTATTTTTATTTTTATTTTTTCTGACATGTTGGTGTTATATCTTTCACTTGGATGTTATAAGTTGCACTGAGTAAATACAGCTGGATAAAACGAAAACTGTGTCCATCTTCATTTCAGGCTGAAAAGCAACAAAATGTGATTATTTTAAAGGGGGGTGATTCTTTTCTATACCCACTGTATATAACATAGACCATTCAAAATGCCATTTTCCCACAGATTTTTAAGCAAGAGAACAGCTCTTCGAGTGAACAAGGTAGATAGTGTATATTATGATTAGCAAAAAAGATTCCAAAAATGCAACCACAGATGAAACTAATTTCATGTTCTAACAGTAACAGAATTCAACAATGAGCTTCGGATCCTGTTAATTGGAAAGACCGGTGTGGGCAAGAGTGCAACAGGAAACACCATCCTTGGAAAAAAGGCTTTTGAATCTGAGATCTCCTCTTCCTCTGTAACTACACAGTGTGACAAAGCCCATGGAAGTGTACATGGTAGAAAAGTGTCTGTTATTGACTCTCCAGGCCTGTTTGACACTCAGTTATCTGCAGAAGAGGTGGTCAGTCGGATTAAGCTGTGCATTCCATTCTCTGCTCCAGGACCTCATGTCTTTTTAGTTGTGATTCAAATAGGTAGATTTACAGAGGAAGAAGAACAAACAGTTGAGATGTTTCAAGCAATTTTTGGGGAAAAGTCCTCCAGTTACACTATGGCTCTCTTCACTCATGGCGATCGACTAAAGGGGAAAAGTATTCATCAGTTTGTGCGCAACAATACAGAACTTTTGAGTTTCATCAGGAAATGCAATGGTGGATACCATGTGTTCAATAATGAAGATCAGAATCCAGAACAAGTCATCCAGCTCATGGACCAGATTGATAAGATGGTCACTGTAAATGGTGGAGAATATTACACTACAGAGATGCTTCAAGAGGCAGAGAGAGCGATAGAAGCAGAGAAACAACGGATTCTGAAGGAGAATGAAGCACAGAGACAGAAGGAGATAGAAGACTTGAGAGCGCAGTTTGAAGGAGAAGACTTTGAGAGAAAAAGAAAGAAAGTTCAGGAGGAACATGAGAGACAGGCAAGATGGAAAGCTGAGAGAAGCACCTCACTGTTTGGAATGATAGGCAATATGTTAAATGCAATTTACAGCAAGATTCGTAGCCTGTTTTAAACAACATGTAAGATCAGATTTGATTTTAAAGTAATAATATAGTCTCAGATCTACTTTGACCGAGTGTTAAATATTTTTTTAAATGATACTAGAAATGATGTGTGATAGTGAGTGCACAGATTATTTTATTTTCAATTAAACTAAATTATTCTTCTAGATTTAGTGTGGTTACAAATCCACAATTAAATGGATTACTTCCAAGCAATTTTTTAAAGCATATCTTAAAGCCAGCATAGGCAGCCATAACATGGATGAATAGCAGTGATGCAGGCTGAAACAATAACTATGATATTATTGTGCTGATATTACATTTTCACTGTCTTTTTCTAGTATTGACACTGTTGCCAAAAAACAAGATCTGATGTTAATTTATAATAGAGACATAAAGAAATAAAGAAATAAAGAAAATGCTTATAAAAAGCTGATTGTATTTTGAATGTCTATAAACTCCTTTCAGAAGGACAAAAATGTCACATGCAGCTTTGAGTGAAAGCATCTATTGTGTTTTTTTTTTTTTAACTATTGTGACCTTTATGTGTGTGTTTTTATTTATTTATTTTTTATGTTAACTGGTAACTCACTGTGCTCACTGACGCCTTAGTGTCTGTTGCCACCAAGTCTTGCTGCAGGTCTTTTGCAGCCACTCAAGGGTTTTTTCACAACCTGCCTTCTCAGAAATCTGGTTGAAGCCATTGATAGCTTTCTTTTTCTGCCCCGCCCAGGTATTTCATGTATTTTCTGCCCCTAACCGGTTCAGTTATTTCATGTGTTCCAGCTCAAGCACACCTGCCTTAATGCCACTCCCCCAGCACACTGTTGCATAAAAGATGGAGCTGGACACAACTGACTGATTAAAAGACCTGAGCTTCCTCAAGAAGTAGAGTCTGCCCTGTCCCTTCCTGAAGACTGTCTCTGTTTTGCGAGTCCACTCCAGTCTGTTGTCCAACAGTGTCCAGTCTGTTATGGTGGAGACATATGCTGTTCTAGCAGCAATAAGAGCTTTTCTATAATAATAATAATAATAATAATAATAATAATAATAATAATAATAATAAATAATTTTCTAGAATTTATAAGACTTTCCTTCCATACACTTTGGAAGACTACTAGCTTAGTTTCACTCTATTTATGTTCTAACTTTCGAGTGGTCTATTTCAAGAGGATATGATCAATACGCCAGGGTGCTAGCCTTTTCCCCATAATTATTTTCCATTTTCACATGTTTCACATGTTACTTCATCAAGGTTTGTTGGCTCAGTCACTGGACTAATCAGGGTAAATAAATCTGAGAGATATTAAGTAAAGCTGGGTATAGTAGCTGATGTATTTGTACATTTGATGCAGTAGCAAGATTAAGACCCATTTTAAATTAAATGTCTCTAGATGTACATATTTGGTACCTGATGTCTCCAACTCTTTCTCCAGTTCTTTAGTTGTTGTCTCTGGGTTCAGTTGGACCTTTTGGACCAAAGTTCTTTCATTCCTGGAAATTAATTTGTGCCTTTTTCCTGAATGATGCCCAAAGTCCCAAGATTTTAATAATTGCATCTAATTGGAGGAACTGGAATTGTGGTGATTGAGGGGATTCCAAAGTTTCCAAGGGAAATTTTGCAGTTCCTCTTAGGTCCTCTTTTTATATGTCTCCTTTTTGTATTGTCACTGGATTCTTTTTCCAGATTGTGCTCACCCATGATTCGTTTTCAATAATATGTGCATTTAAATTTTGCTTCGGGGGAGCACAAGGACATCTGTGAAGCTTGTGGGTGAGAAAGAGAACATCTGTGATGCTTCAGATGGAACATGAGGGTGTCTATGATGCTTCTGGGGAAGAGATGGCATCTGCCATGCTTCAGGAGGAGGGATAGGGCAAAGAAAGAAAAAAGCCATGCTGCCCCAACAGCTCCTAGTGACCTTCTATTGCACCACAAAGAGAACACTAACATATTGCATTGTTATACTGCATTGTGGTATGCTGGTAACACATTGGTGGATTAGAAAACTCTGCAGAGGGTCATCAGAAGCACCCAGAAAATCACTGGGCTCCAACTTTCATTCTTGGCGGAGATTTACAGCTCACATTGCCTGAGGAAAGCTACCAGCAACTGCAAAGTCTACACTCAGCCCTGCCTTCATCTGTTTGCACCCTTGCCATCCTGTCACATTCTTTTATTCATGCACCTTCAAATTAAGGAACAGGAAAAACAGGAAGGTTGTGAGCTTTGAGAGATGGGAAGGGCTGCAAGCTTTGAGAGGCGGCCAGGTTTGAGACACAGGATGCTTGGAAAAAAACATGTTTCCTCTTGTTATATGTCTCCTTTGTTGTTATTATCATTATTCTTTGTTGTTATTATTATTTTCTTTTTCCTGATTGTGCTCACCTGTGCCTCATTTTGATTGATTAATTGGTACATTTAACCTTTCTCCACTTCCCATGTCTTTGCAAAGTCTTGTCATACATCTCTTGAGCAAGTTTTGTCATTTCTGTCTTGTTATTATTTCTTGTCTCTTTGTCTTGTTTTCTGTTTCACAAATATGTATTACCCTACTGTGTAGCTGGCTATCTGTGAATAATGATGATTAATATGCTGAACACCTATTTGTTTAGTCAAGTCTTTTGTTAATAGCGTTTCTCTTAAGTAAAGGCAGAGATCTGGAGGGTTCATGGGTATATAGAGTGTTTTGGTAAACTGGACTGAAACTACTATAAGCAAAATGCCTCTACAGAGCCATGTCTTTCCCTTGATTGTCACTTTTCTGTAGGTGATACCAGCGCCGTTGAAAAAGAGAGTTGCGACACTCCCATAGACTTCTGTAGGAATCGGAGAATGCGGAAGTGACGCAAACATAATCGCTGGTAAATTGATGAAATTATTGCATTTTTTTTTGACATATTAAAGCATTAGCTGACCTCTCATGAATCTAGTCAATAGTGGTATTTTATGTAGCTTTAGTTCCTTTAGTAGCCAGCTTTAGTTAATATTTATCGTTAGATAATAGCTAGTTAGATTCTAATTGCAGTTAGCTAGCCTGAGCAACACTTCACTAGCTACCATAACCAGATTGGCCATAAACAGTTGGCATACATTTACCGCAAATTAATTACAGTTATTGGCATTTGTTAACATACGAAGTTTATATTCGGTTATTAGATTTGTTGTTAAGGTTAGACTGTATTAGTTTTAGCTCGGTGTACCTAATAAACTGACAGTTGGAATTGCAGCCCAACTTTCATTAGACTGAAAGATTTTGTTGAGTGCAACCTCAAGAGAACATTACAGTGTGCTTATTGGACAGGCATCATTAGGATGGCATGTAATTTTACAGTATCTTAAGATAGCACCCTTTTCTCTCTCTTTTAGGAGGTGATGGAGAAGTCTAAAGCAAGAGATATCCCTATAGTCATTGATGCAGTGAATCTCAAATTCCAGCTGTTGAATAGATGTCATTTTCTTCTTATTATTTCTTTCTTTTATTTATTTAATTCATGCAAATAATACAACATAACCACGCACACATCTACACACATCAGACCGGTCTGTTATTATGAGCACGTATTCTACTGTTTATGAAGGATATTAAAATTACCGGGGCTCATTAATACTTTCCTTTTTTTTCTTTCGTTTTTCTCTTTTGCATCCAAATGCTGCACATCTATTTTATTTTATTTTTAATATTTTATCACATTAACATGATTTTTATTCGTTTTTGGCATCTGAAGAACATAGTCATACATACAATAACATTTATAAACACTCGCCTACCCCACTCCACCCCACCCCACACTCAACACTGAACATTCAGGGAAAGCATAAATACATAAAAAATAATATATAATAATAAGAGGTATAGTATTTTTTTATAGGCACTGTAAATTTATTTATCAATTTCACTCATTAATTTCAGCTTAGTCACTTTCCAGGAATTGCATGAAAGTGGCCTGCTTTCTGCCATCTTTCTCTCCCTGTGTTACAATTCTCCCTCGCGCTGCTTGCATTGCGAGCAACACGCGCAGCACGCGCTTCCGGGTTCAGTGACATTGACTCTGTTTCCAAGCTACACACGTGGGTTTTTTTTTTGTTTATGTCCTGTCTCCGCCCCTGTTCTGTTATTGGTTGTCCCTAATGTCTCAGCTGCTCTGTGTTATCTCTGTTGATTATGTTTGGTATTTAAGTAACGGGGGAATGTTGTGTTTGTGAACTTGTCAGGAGATGGCGCTAACCCATGAAGGACTATTCAGAATCTGTCCAGTACATTATGGCCTAGCTTCAGCTCCATCTACATTTCAGAAAATGCTAGCAACTGTACTTCAAGGATTGCCAAACGTTGCCAATTATCTGGATGATGTCATTGTCTGGGGATGCACAAAAAGTGATCATGACCACATGCTCAAAGTGGTTATTCAGCGCATACACGATGCAGGCTTACAGTTGAATGATTCGAAATGTCACTTTAACAAAAGCAGTTTGCGCTTCCTTGGTCATACTGTACCTGCACAGGGTATTTACCCAGATGAGGATCATCTCAGTGTAATGCTTCATGCTCCTGTTCCTAATGATGCACACCAGCTCCGTTCCCTTCTTGGATTGTTGTCATGATACAATAAATTCACTCCAAATTTCACCACAGTAGTAGAACCATTGCGTGCTTGCATCAGACAAGGTTCTGAGTTCAGCTGGTCAAATGAAGCTCAGAAGAGTTTCAGTGCTGTAAAGGAGTTGTTACTTCAAAGCCCTGCTTTAGCATTGTTTGACCCTAACTTGCCCACTGTCATTTCAACGGATGCATCAGATTATGGGCTAGGTGCTGTATTTTCTCAAATTCATGAAAACAACACAGAACATATTGTTGCATTTGCTTCAAGAACATTGAACTGCTGAACGCAAATATTCAACGATCAAAAAGGAAGCTTTAGCATGTGTCTGGGCTGTTGAAAAATGGAGAACTTACCTCTGGGGTCGAAAATTTCTTCTACATACGGATCATCAGGCCTTGACAGTGCTCCTCCCTTCTAAAGGCACAGATCATGCTGGAATGAGGATCTGCGTTGGGCAGAGCAACTCTTGTGTTTTAATTATGAGGTGAATTACTATCCTGGCTCTCAAAACCAGATTATCTTTCTCACCTACCCTTGCCAGCTTCTGATGAGGATCTTTCCGATACTGAACCTGAGTTTGTTGCATTTTTGTCTTCTGAAATGTCTGCTGTGTCTCCAGTTGAATTTGCTTCTGCCTCTGCATCATGCTCAGAAATGGCTGCATTACATGCTCAAATTGTTCGTGGATGGCCTTCTTCATCAGCTGCTGTGGAGGTTGTTCTACATCCATATTTTGAAGTACTTGATGAATTGACTGTGCAAAAGGACTATGTATTTAGAGGGTCACGTCTTGTTCCTGTTTCATTGCGACATGTCTTGGTGAATCTGGCCCACGAAGGTCACCAGGGAATAGTGTGCATGAAACAGCGCATTCGTGAACTTTACTGGTGGCCTGGTATTGACTACTTGGTTAAGGAACAGATTAAAAATTGTGAAATTTGCTTGTCTTCTGCTAAGACTACAACTGTCCGTGCTGCACCTTTACAACCTGTACCTTTTCCATCTATGCCATGGGAAAAAGTGTCTGTTGACATTGTTGGCCCATTTGACCTGGGATTGTCGGTACATTATGACATTGATTGACTATCATAGTAAGTGGCCAGAAGTAGCATTCACTTCTTCAATTACGATTCTTCTTCAATTTAATGTGATCAACTTCTTGATATCAGTTTTCAGCAGATTTGTAAATCCTCATTACATTGTATCTGACAATGGATATCAATTCAAGTCCATGGAATTTGCTGCATTTCTGAAAGATAGAGACATTCAACACATATATACATTAGTCTATCATCCATCTGCAAATGGAGCTATCAAGAGATTCCATCGAGTACTGAAGAGTTCTATCCAATCTGCTATTCTGTCTGGAAAACCATGGAAATCAACAGTAAGTTTCTTTGAACTTACCGTGCTACTCCACATTCTGTTACTGGACAGTCTCCTTCTGAGTTACTCTGTGGTAGAAAAATGCGTACTCGTCTCAATATTCTTCCTTTTCCTGTCCCCTGTAAGGATGCTGCTGTGAGTCAGAAAGTGTCACTGTCTCAAAAGAAGATGAAAACATACACAGACCTCAAACGAAGAGCTTGTACTCCTAAGTTCAAACCTGGAGACTGGGTGCGTATAAAAATTCCTGTTCATGTTCCTAAAGGACATCCTAGATTCTCAAAGCCTTTGAAAATTTCACGTCAACTTGGTCCATGCACTTACCTGTTATCAGATGGGAAAACTTGGCATGTGTCTCATCTTTCTCCAGCTTGTGCACCTATGGAGGATGTCATTAAGAGTGAACTTGTGTCCTTGCCCCTCCAGTCTGTTCCTTCCTCTACTGTGTTGCCTAAAAATGAACCTGTGAACTTACCAACTCAAACTGCCTCTTCATCTGTTCCTGAAAGGTCATCATCATCATCATCGAGTGAAACGCCCTCCACGTTTGTTGCAGGACTATGTCACTTAGTACTAAAGTCATTGATTATGTTGTGCTAAATGAGAAATTCATTATTGTTATAATACAGAATGTAGAATGTATTGTTAAATCCATTGAATTAGATGTAACTATTGGATTGGATTTGCCTATTGCACCAGCTATGTATTTTGGGTGGAATTTAACGATTTAAGTAACAGGGGAATGTTGTGTTTGTGTACTTGTCAGGAGATGGCGCTGTAGTCCACATGTTGGTAGCTATAAAAGGTGTAGCGTGTTGCACCTGCTGCCAATTATGTAACGCCTGGCACTGTTGGCTTGCTTGTGGATTTGAAAAAATCTTTAAGAATTGAGAACTTTCTTGGCCCCATGCTTACGAGGATTTAAACATAACATAAACCCCTTTTGTTTCCTTGTTCGGGGCGAAGTAATTGCTCAGTTTCCTTAGCGATCTATCAATTCCAAGCCTCTGTTCCTCGTTTTGTTTTCATGGTTTTTGATCCCTATTTGTGTCCTCGTATTTTCGATTCTTCCCAGATAGCAAATGACATCTGGCCCACATACCGTATGGAATGACTCAACCTGAGTTTGGCTGGCTTCTGGGCCAGATGTGGGCCCAGACAAAACAAGCCTAAAACCGGCTTGTTGTGTGAGGGCCAGATATGGCCCATATGACCTTTGCCATTGCCAGAACTGAGCCATATGTACTATAGTTGGTCCAGATGAGGCCCAGAAATGGCAATGTTGTTATGTTGTTTGTAGATCGCCTGACCCTCACCTGTTTTCGACCACGATATCTGCCTTCCGATTTGGATTTGTCTGCCTGGCTCTCTCTCTGTTCCTAATAAACTGACTTTAAACTGCACTTGCATCCGCCTATATCCTCTTTACGTGACACCCTGTAGGAGGTCGGATGAGTATCTATGAAGACTGCCCATTCAAGGAAAAACTTATGCACCCTCTCCCTTTATATATTATGTAATAAAATGTTTTGCTGAATTAAGTTGTTTGCCTTGTTTATTTTGCACTATTGACCAAACTTCTTTCTTGGGTTAAATTGAACAGTTGCTTGCATTCATTGATATTCACTTGCTGTGCATGTTTTGTGAATGTCTTAACATAAGGTAACATTAGGATGTGAGTAATTATGAGCATAGAAGCACGAAAAAAAATATATGAATGCATACATACTGTCAATATATTCTACTTTATGGGAGCAATCTACTTTTCCTCCAAAAGTGAACACAGAAAAACTGATTAATGCTGTTTCTCCATCACTCCCCAGAAAAAAATGCTACTATAAATGCAGTCAACGTAGTAATCAAAGCACATTATGCGTTAATATTTACAGAAAATGCTGCAAATATAGTCGCTGCTGCTGTCTGTCCCGCTTAAACCCATTCAAACAGGTTGACAGCGCGGATTTGTTTGGAACTACTGAGAGCTACATGGACCACGTGACTGTGTTGCGGCGAGATCAAAGCGTGTCGCAACTCTCTTTTTCAACGGCGCTGGCTCACTCGGTTTCTCCAGAGGCCGTCTGACATTAGAAATGACCATTGAACTCTCTTTCGCTCGCTCTCAAAAAATAAATTATTCCTCTATAGAGAGGAAAACACACACTATAAAATGTTTGTGAAAAATTTGTGTGAGAGAGAGAAAAATGTATGTTTCAAGCTACCGCAATTTCATGATTCCATGTTATACATGTTAAGTAACTCGTGAGGAAGGGTGATGTAAGCAATACTGTTCCGTTATGCTGTTGGATGTAATGTGTAAGATACCCATTAGGGGGCGCACGAGTGCCTGTAAGTGAGTAAATCACAGTATTAGAGCAGTCGAGGAAGTCTGTGAGCGCTTTCTGAGTAATTGTGTTTATTTTACATGTAGTATAACTTTGATGTTCAGACGTTAAGGAACAAATTCGCTTTATTGAAACATCTCAGAATCCTTTTGGGATGGATTTCAGGAAAAAGGGGAGAGAGTTTTATCTCGTTCTTTTTGGGAAGTGTCGCACAACACAACAGAATAAGATCCCGCCCAGTTCTGGCTTGGCCACGTCCTGTTTTGTGTTAATGCTGCTGTGAGAGGAAATGAAAGCGAAACTGATCATTCAGGGGAAACAAAACTTCGCCTCTGAGAGACAGTGTGCTCCACACAGCTGAGACTCAAACACGATGGCAGGTGAGAGTTCAGTTTCTAGAAATGTTATCATATGTCTAGATTAGGATTATAGCTAATACCTAAAGCAACCTACTTGTGTCTAAACATTAATGTGATTGTTATTACCATATTTTATTTCATGGCAACATTTTATTTTATTAGGGCTAATTTTAAAATCTAAATCTAAATTTTAGTCTAGCCCCGGATACCCGGAACTGCCCAGGAATTTAGTGGAAATGTGATAGAAAATTGTTGGTAATGGGTTCATTTTTATATGAATTCCACACTCTTAAATCAGATGTGTTACAAATGACACATCATGGGTTGATTTTTAAACACACCTGCATGTCTAGTTATGGACAACATACTTTGTGTTGCTTTCAGCACAATCATTTAACACAAACATTTAACATGAAACATTTCCACACAAAGATGTGTTTTTAAAAAAATAAATAAATAACACAGAGATGTATTGTTTATACTTTTTCCCATAAAATTACCCTAAAATGCAATTTGTTTGTATGCTAAAATTCTACTAAAATGCTCATAAAATAAACAAATAATTGCGTGAAATTCAGGTGGCATTTATTAAAAGCATTTAAACATTTGACAGATGTAAGAATTGGAGTCTTCTTACAAATCTCTAGGCAGACTGGGAAGACAGGAGTCCCACTGCCTTCCATTTGAAAAGCTGTAAAAGAGCAAAAAGAGTGTTGTTTAGTTGTTAGCTACAAAAGCTGGACAAATGCCTTTGAGCTTCAACTGAGAAATTGTGTTACTGAATCCCAAATTATGCAGTTTTGGAAATGTGACCTCCACTCTCCCAATGAACAAAATGGCACTGTAGACTCATCAGGAAAATCTAGCTAACTTGTGAATATTTATTTTCCCACCTTTAGCACCTCACCGCCTTTTTTTTTGCTCAACCTAATTAAGTCAGCCAACATTACAGAGATAGTGGAAAGCATTACAACCTAAACTCCGTCCACTCTTTTTGTCACGTCAACCTTGTGAAGAACTTTTAGCCTCAACATTACTGAGCGAGCTAAGTTCCGTTAGCCACTGACTGTCTGCACCTGTTAACTACCATTAACATTCACCAAATGCATGAAGAAACACGGCCCTAACCCATCCTCCTAATGCTAATTACTATGGCTTGCCTCGTTCAAAACACTTGCTAAACATAATTAACGTTAACTCACTCTGTATTACGTCATGGTGAATAGTTGTAATGTTATGTTATCATTAACTTTCAAAAAGGGAATAGGAATGTCTAACATTACCGCGAGCTGTATGCTAAAGTAATGTTATCCACTCAAGTGCGCGTCTAGATTAGCATCACTCATCCATATTGTGATTGGTGACAGCATCCAGCTAGCTAAACCTAACTTGGAGCCTCAGATAAGATGCAGACCCAGAGAATTATAGAATAACCTCAGTCCATATTTCACAGCCAACATGACACTATTAGTATAACTCCAACACTGAGGAAGCAGTACGTGATAATCCCTTTTGAAGCCGTCGCGATTAAAGTTAATTAAAGTTAATTAAGTTAATTATCACTCACTGAGTTACTGTTTTCCTATGAATACATTGTCGAGAGCTCCCTGCCTAAATATCACGAACTCGCCCAACCATTTTCTCTGTATCCCCCTTACAGCTGTTTTGTAATATCCTTTATTCATTTTACTCTACATTGAAATTAAGGTATTTTTCACCACATTTCCTTTATGGGCTTATCTTTTCCCCCAACTGATTAACAAGTCATCGGTAGTTAAATATTCACACTGAGATACTGTGTTGGCAAAGTTACAAATAAATATAAAAAAATCTATATTGAAATTACTGCCTTATGCTTTTCCTTAATTGGTGTCATATGATAAAGTTGCAAGAATTACTTTGATCTATTGCATAAAAATTGTTCTTGTAGCACATATTGTTCTTTGGGAGAATAAGCCCACCCAATTTAGCCTCTGATGTTTTCAAACCCTAGAAACACCCCTGGGCCTGAACATATAATTTCTTTGACTCTCTTATAGTTTCCCAAAGGGAGCTCACAGAACAAGTAAAGAAGTACAAGACCTGTCTGCGTTCACCTAAACTGTTGGGATTTTTTGTGCTTGTGACAGCTTTTGGGATTCAGGTAGGCTGAAATGTCATGACTGATACTTTTGTTATTAACCCTAAAGTTACATTATGTGTTATGTAAACACGGAGAGAGGCAGGATGCAAGTGCAGGGGAAACAGTTAATTTATTAAGGGAAAAAGGGGAAACACAAAAGAACAGGCAGGGTCCCAAAAAACAAACAATAGTCCAAAATATGGCAAGATAGATAGTCCACAACTGAACAGAAAATAATTCAAAGTCAGGGAGGCATAAATCCACAAAACAAGGCAAGGTATTAATCCTCGAAGAAAAGAAACGTGAAAACTAAACCAAACGAAGCAAACACACGACACGGGGCTATGGTCTACACACAAAGAACTATGGTCTATGAACTATGAGCTATGGTCTAAGGGCGAGAGAGTGCGAGAAGGTAGCCGGCGTACAGCACATGCTAAAACAAACTCTAATACTCCGCGAAGAAGCGGAAACGGGAAGCGGTTTAAATAAACAGAATAAACAAGGACTAACACAAAACACCTGAAACTCATAATCACACAATGAAAGGAAAACCAATGAACAAACGGGGGCAGAGACATGACATAAACCAAAACACAGAGAACCAATGAACAAAAGGAGGCGGAGACATGACGTGAACCAAAACAGAAGCACATGGCAAAGGTAAACATAACGAGAGTTCATGAATGAATCAGTCCAGCGGTGATGAGAATGAGGAGTGCGCTATTCTCCGTAGCAGTGCGGAGCGTGGAATGCGGAAGTGAGTCGTTCGCTTTGCGAGTGACTCCGAGTGCGAGGGGTTCTCTAACATTATGAAAGGGCAAGAAAGGAACATGCAGCCTAGCATTAAACGGTTCGTAGCAGTTATTGAATACTCCATCTTATCCAATTCAATTCGATTTTATTTGTATAGCGCTTTTAACAATGGACATTTAACACAAAGCAGTTAGGGTTATGGTTAGGGTGAGAAAAAAGGTGCCTTTTTTAAATAGGGAAGGACACTGATGGTTGACCATGAATCCAAGATTAGCTATAATTAGCCAATGAAGCATGATGAATAAACCATGAATGTCCTACCTATGAAGATATTTGCTCCCAATTATGCACCTAAATGAAAATGAACTAAATATAGTATATATTTTATGCTGGTGTTGCATGTCTGCACAAAATATCTTTATTCTGTTTTCACCAGTATGTTGGATCACTTCTGTACTTACAAAGTTGCTTTAGTATTTATATTGAACATCTAACATAGACTACTCAAAATACCATTTTCCCACAGATTTTTAAGCAACAGAGCAGCTCTTCGAGTGAGCAAGGTATGTATAGTAATATAAGAAAAAAATATTCCAGAAATGAAACAAGACAAGAAACTGACTTCATGTTCTAACAGTACAAGAATTCCGTGATGCGCTTCGGATCCTGTTAATTGGAAAGACCGGTGTGGGCAAGAGCGCAACAGGAAACACCATCCTTGGAAAAAAGGCTTTTGAATCTGAGACCGCCTCTTCATCTGTAACCAAAATGTGTGAGAAAGCCCATGGAAGTGTACATGGTAGAAAAGTGTCTGTTATTGACTCTCCAGGCCTGTTTGACACTCAGTTATCTGCAGACGAGGTGGTCAGTCAGATTAAGCTGTGCATTCCATTCTCTGATCCAGGACCTCATGTCTTTTTAGTTGTGATTCAAATAGGTAGATTTACAGAGGAAGAAGAAAAAACAGTTGAGATGTTTCAAGCAATTTTTGGGGAAAAGTCCTCCAGTTACACTATGGCTCTCTTCACTCATGGAGATCGACTAAAGGGGAAAAATATTCATCAGTTTGTGCGGAACAATACAGATCTTTTGAGTTTCATCAGGAAATGCAAAGGCGCATACCATGTGTTCAATAATGAAGATCAGAATCCAGAACAAGTCACCCAGCTCCTGGACCAGATTGATAGGATGGTCACTGTAAATGGTGGAGAATATTACACTACAGAGATGCTTCAGGAGGCAGAGAGAGCGATAGAAGCAGAGAAACAGCGGATCCTGAAGGAGAATGAAGCACAGAGACAGAAGGAGATAGAAGACCTTTGGGAAATTATTAAAAAAACTTCAGGAGGAACATGAGAGAAAGTCAAGAGAGGAAGCTGAGAGAAGCACCTCACTGTTTGGAATGATATGCAATTTTTTAAATTTAATTTACACAAAGATTCGTAGCCTGTGTTAAACAACATGTAAGATCAGATTTTGTGAAACAGGAAATGATGTATGATAGTGAGGCCACAGATTATTGTATTTTCAATGAACCTAAATGATTCTTCTAGATTTAGTGTGATTACAAATCCACAATTAAATGGATTACTTCCATGTATTCCCTGGTGAGGGAAACATTTTCATGAAATAGGACCAGTGATTTATAAGCAATTTTTTAAAGCAATCTTAAAGCCAGCATAGGCAGCCATAGCATGTTTGAATAGCAGTGATGCAGGCTGAAACATTAACTATAATACTGTTGTGTTGATATTAACTTTTCTCTGTCTTTTCCTAGAATTGACACTGTTGCCAAAAAAGTATCTTCTGGCTGACATTAATTTATAATAGAGACTCTTAAGAGACTTGAAGAAAATGCTTATAAAACAGCTGATTGTATTTTGAATGTCTATAAATTCCTTCAGAAGGACAAAAATTTCACATGTCAACATTTGACAAAAATTTCAAATGTTTCTTTTTCTTTAAATATTATGACCTTTATGTGTTGTTGTTTTTTAACCCCCCACCCGACATTATTTATTCAAAATTGTCTAATAAAGCGCACAAGGTTTTACTTAAATCATTAACTGAATTTTTATACACAATCAAAAAACTATTACTTTCAAACTATTACATTTGATCCAAAAGTTCTCCCAAAGATATTACTTTTTTTGATCATTTAGTGCAAAATGCCATTGTCAATGCATAGACCTAAGTACTAAATTAATCAATTTAAACACTACTTCGGAGGGTGATTTATTCCATTTGTAATGCAGAGATTGTCACCATGAAAAAAAAAAAAACGTGTTGTGTATTTTGAGCTATTTGAGTTGCCGTAGTTTGCTGTAGTTCTCAAGCAATGATGGGTTAGGTAGTCGGGTAACAAAACCCCCGTGTAAAGATGCAATTTAACTTGGTAAACTTGGATATTAAATGCATATGTTAGCTAATACTTGGCTAATACAAGAATGCTTTTCTTGAAAATGGACAGCAAGCAAGCCCATGATTAATTGATTGCTTTTCAAATTAAATGACATGAAGATTATCACAAGGTAAGACTTGGCTACATTGTTATTGTTTGTTGTCCATTTATATAAGAGCACTTTTCCAATGGGTGATAAGCACGTGCCTTCAGATGCGTCACACCTGTATATAATAATGCTGGCTTGGTGTGTTTAGCGATGAATTGTTGTGATATTTCCTGCTGCAGCACATACTGATAGGGAATGAATGAATAAGGAATTAATAGAAAAATGTGGTGTTTGATGCTGTCATGTGGGGTAGTAAAGAGAGAACGTAATCGGGAATGCAAATCCAAAATGACTTGTGTTTTTCACGAGTCTCTGTTTTCAAGTCCAAGTCAAGTCTCGAGTCAGTTGTTCACGAGTCCAAGTCAAGTCTCAAGTCATTTTTTTGCAACTTAAGTATGTGACAACCATGTCACCATGTCACAACCATGTCACAGTTAAAGTCACAGAGATCACACTTTTTCCCCATTCTAATGTTTGATGTGAACATTATCTGAAGCTCTTGACCCGAATCTGCATGATTTTTTGCATTGTGATGCTGTCACATGATTTGCTGATTATATAACTGCATGAAGCTGAAGCTTTCTGGCAAATTTTCTTTAAAAAATCCTACTCTGTCTACTTTTCTTGTCTATATTTGTATTTGTTTAGGATGCATTATCTGTTCAATCTGAATAGTGTATGCATATTTGGTTACAGCCCTAGCATACAATATGTTCAACTGGTAGAAATGTTGACACAATATCAGTCTTTGGACCCTGCAAACTCCAAGACTCCACAGGCCTCCCAAAGAACAGTCTGTCTGGATGAGTGTGCAACTTGTTACCTTTGCAACAACATGCTAAAAATAGAGGATTGTGATTTTAAATGGACAATAATAAGAAGCATCTTTATAATACCAAGATGCATTTGGATTCAGGACTGAAAGCTTGAGCTACTACTGTGCCACTTTGCAGAAACAAAAGTTTTTTTAAAGTGACATGTGAAGGCCAATGTACGGTAACCCATACTTGGAATTTGTCCTCTGCATCTAACCCATCCAAGTTAGTGCACACACATTAGGAGTTGTGAGTAGTGAACACACACACTACAAACCGTGAACACACCCGGAGCAGTGGGGAGCCATTTTTGCTGCAGCGCCCGGGGAGCAGTTGAGGGTTAAGGGCCTTGCTCAAGTGCCCAACAGTGGCAGCTTGGCAGTGCTGGGATTTGAACTCATGACCTTCTGATCAGTAGCCCAACTTCTTAACCACTGAGCTTTTATTTATATTTATATACTGTATGTATATGAGTTTATATACTGTAGAGTGAAAATCTTGTGAATATCATTCAAGTGATAAGGAAACTGTTTCTTTATTTGCCAGGATGTTACCTATCAGCACTGTAATCGCATGGCAGTGGCATGTAGACCTGCTGGTTTTGGTGAAACCACCTCATGATTTGAACTTCAGTGATTCAGTTGTGATAAAACTGTCCTAACATTCCATTAAACCATTCAAAGGGGAAAAAAACCAAAATCAATAGACAAGTTCATCATCCAAAATTACTTTCTTTCAAATGTACATGCAGTTGCATGTTAGGTATGCAGTTAAATGTTCCACAGATTAAAAACGTAGACTGCACATAGCTATAAGCTACTTCTAGCATGTCAAGAGATATAAGTTTTACCATCAAGTGTCAAGAAACGCGCTTCTTTGCTTGCCAGGATGTTGATTATCAATGCTATAATCACATAGCAGTGGCATGTAGTTGGTTTTATTGGAACCACCTTTCAAAGGAAATGACCAAAATGAACAGACAGGTTCATAATCTAAAATACATTCTTTCAAATGTAAATGCAGTTGCATGCCGGCTGTGAAACTACATGGTCCATAAAAAAATCTGTGCAAATAGCTATCAGCTACTTCTAGCTTGTAAACAGAGATATCTCTTGAGCACAAAATGAGGTCTCAACAGTCTTCACATCTTTCAAAAGCAGTGTTTCTGATGAAATCATAAGCATGATGTTTTGTATACTGTGGCAGGCATACAGTACGTGCCTGCTGTGTTTTGTTTTTTTTGTTTTTTTTTGGGGGGGGGGGTTCTTTTCTGCTCAGCTTTTAAACCCCAAGTAAACAAAACTCAGAAGTCTCCCACACACAGAGAAACTCAGTAGAACACTGACAAGTCCAATCACTTCACTCCACACCACTGTCTCTTGGCTTGGCTTTTCACCTCTTGCTGCAGATATACAGGGTAAAAATAAAGAACTGTTAAATACATACAGGTGTATGCTTATTCATTAAATCACTCACCCCTTTCACCAAGACTCCCCCTCCATTCACAAAACCCCCCTAAACCATGCCCCCACTTAAACCTTTATCATGTCAGAATGTCGCTAAATGGCCAGAATGTCTGAATGTCTGTTAAATTCTGCAGGAACAAATGAGTACTTCTTCATTAACACTTATGTTACTCCAATTAACTACTAAGAATTTCTAGTTAGTTACATAATTTATTAAAAGTTCACTATTAACTAAGCAGTAATTACTAAGTCTTACATTTCTCCCAAAGAACTACTAGCTAACTATGACTTTTTTTAAATAATAAGTACTGATTAATTACTGATAACATCTCCATTAACTCCCAATAGCTAAATCTTCCTTGTGCCGATCTACTACCTAATACACCCCAACCCTCAATGTCTGAAGTGTAAATGTCTATATGATATGAAAAATGTACATGGGCTTGGATGTTGTTGGGGTGTTTTTTTTTTTGTTTTTTTTTTTTTTTCCATGAGATAGGGTTTGCATCTTGCCACCCTATCAGATAGCCCAGACGTATGAATGGGTATGGTTGTAACATTTGTTGCTTCAGCACCTGTAATTCACTGAATCTGTGAGCTAGAGCTCTCAAACTTTTATTCAAAGTACCCACATTTGTTTACTACAAATGGCACCAATTCAAACCACTGCAAGAATATCACAGGCCTTGTGAGTTGATGTAAAATACATGGTGTTCCTTTGTTACAACCTACCCCATTACTGGGGTAGGTTGTAACACATGCTGGGGTAAGTTGTCAGTTAGACAAAAGAAGCAAAAACAGAGGCCACACCATGCGAAATGCTTCAAAAAGAGTTTTATTGAAATAAAAGAAAAATCCAGAACAATGTCTCGCTCTCTCTTTGTGACTGACCATAACCAGAGATGGGTAGTAACGCGCTACATTTACTTCATTACATTTACTTGAGTCACTTTTTGGGGGAAAAAATGTACTTTTAAGAGTAGGTTTAACTGGCCATACATGCAACAACCGCTCACTTTTTTAGCAGCTCAGTCCTGGAATATAATGGCCAAAGAGGGGGAAGAAGTATAAGGTCATTCCATAAAGAAGTGGTGTGTGTGTGTGTGTGTGTGTGTGTGTGTGTGTGTGTGTGTGTGTGTGTGTGTGTGTGGGTGGGTGGGTGGGTGTGTGTGTGTGTGTGTGTGTGTGTGTGTTTATGACAAATGAATGTTGGCCTGGTGGGTCCAAAGAATGCATTGGGCACATTTTACCCACACTTCCTTTGGCTTCAAGTTGCCAAATGGCTCCATACAGACAACACAAAAGTCTTTGTGGTCTGAGGTCTCAGAATCCTCAGCCTTGGGCTTTCTCTCCTTTTTCTTTTGCTTGCCTTTATTCTTTCCTAAGATACTCTTTCTTACATTTTTGTTTCCTCTTCTCTGTTCTTCTTCCATCAGTGCTTGCTTCTCTGGTGTATTGGTGAGTATTTCAGACTGACTCTTCTTCCTGATCCTGCCAGTTGTTTTCCTTGACCCTGCTTTTGGAAACGGCCGTATAGCCGAAGGACCAAAGGTAAGTAGCACAATCCCCTTTTCTTTGCAGAAGTCGATAGCTTTCACAGATATATGTGAACAGTGGTTATCCAGCAAAAGCAAAACCTTCTTCTCTGGGCTGACCTTTGTGTGTTTTGCAAAGTAATCAAGGAATAAGAGGAGATCTTCCTCTTGCATCCATCCTGAGGCATTACTGCTTCCGGGACTCCCTGTTGCCCCACTCTGAATAAAGTATTCCTTGTAACGTTTATGGGGGAATACAAAGAAGGGGGAATTGCATTTCCCAGTGCTTGCACAGCACATGCTACAGACACGAGCACACCTCTCTCACCTGATGTCATCGCACCTACCTGCTTGACTCCGCAACATGCAACAACACATCTGGTGATTGGACTGTTTTGTCTACATTCCATATGTCACTCCCGTCAAAGTTGTATCTCTCAATGACCTGTCCAATGCTGTTGAAGAAACATTCTACATTTGTGCAGTTAAAACTTGCAGCCCGTGTAAGGCCCGTTGCCTCTGGGCTCCTCATTGACAATCTGGGGTTCTTCTTCATAAAGAATGCGGACCAGTCAGGCCCTGCCATCTGCTTCTCATCCCATGGTTGTGGGTGTTTGATGTTATATATTACTACCAGTTGATATGCAAACTTTCTGACCTAAAGTGGAATAGAAAACCTGAGTACAAAGACACAAAAAGTTTTTCAATTTGTCTGGCACCTACACTAGTATTAAATTCTAGTCTTGTCTCCAGTGGCTAACCTGTCATATGCTTACCTCACGTGAGTAGTTATATCATATACTTTATGTCAAAAATTGATTTATGACCCCCTGATGTTTGTATAATTTATGGACTCGTGAAGGTCCCATGAACATGTGTAATTTATGACAGTACATTTATGTTTATTTTTCCTGTCTTCTGTCTGTGTGTGTATGTGTGTGTGTGTGTTTAATGTTTCAGGAAGTGATAGGTGCTAATGGTTTGTATACTTATCTGTGTTTTTTTAGTGCAATTATCTGTTACAACGAGTGTCCCAACGTGAACTCCTAAAGATCCTAGGAGCGTAAATACGAGGGTCTCGTGAATGAAGCATGAACATGTGTGGTTTATAACGTTTGCCTGTCCTCTCTGTGTGTGTGTGTGTGTGTGTGTGTGTGTGTTAATGGTTTTACACCCCCGCTATGTGCGTGTTGAAAAAAAACTATTGATTAAATAAATAGTTGTGGATAAAACATAGAAGAGGCTGCGTAATACCCACACGGTGGCTAATCCATGAGTTTCCCAAACCCTTAGAAGGACGATGTGTATTTCACCAAGAATACGTGTTGAAATGAGTGGTGTCGTCTTTTGTGTCAGTGTGGGTGTGTGCTAATGGGGGTAATCCCAAGGATTTCACACTTTTTCAGGTCCCCTACCCCCCTACCGCCCCTGTGCGTGTGCTCGTGTGTGACCTGGAGTTAGTGTTTTAAAAAAACAAACAAATAGTTAAAGAGCTATGGCTTGTATACTTATCTGTTTTTATTAGTGCAATTATTTGTTACAACGACTGTCCCAGCGTGAACTCCTAAAGACCCTAAAAGTGTAAATACGGGGGTCTCGTGAATGAAGCATGAACATGTGTGGTTTATAACGTTTGCCTGTCCTCTGTCTGTGTGTGTGTGTGTGTGTGTGTGTGTGTGTGTGTGTGTGTGTGTGTGTTAATGAGTTTTTACAACCGCGCTATGTGTGTGTGTGTGTGTGTGTGTTCTGAAAAAGCTGTTGGTTAAATAAAAACCGTGGACGGATCACTTTTTTGTTAATTTGATTGTAAAAGTGTTTCAGTAAATGAACAGACTGATGTTTGTGAAACTGCTGAAACATTTTGTTGATTACGTTGTTGAGAAAAACACTCGTTCACTTTTACTGAACTGAAATCCCCAAACATTTAAAAACCATGTGAGTTTTTCTTTTGTGGAATCGAATCTGAATATCCTGTGTCATTCTTAACTAACTTTATCCAATAATACTTTATTATACACACATCACATTCAATAATACAGATAACAACATGATCAAAATACGACAACATGCAAAAAAAAGATCACATTTATTTTAAACTGAGCCACTGACTCCGGTCATGAGGGGTGAACTGAATACATGGTCATCTGGGTAAAATGAATGTGTTGATGGTGAACTCGAGGGTGTTTTCTGTTTTTACTCTTCTTAGACGAGCGTCAGATAGCATGTGGTAATGGGCCCGAGCTCGGCAGCCCCGCGGTGCCTGCGGCTCAGACACGGCATCAGCATGTATTATCCGGGGCCGAGTGTGGCCCACGGCTCGCTCTGACACGTGTGTTTTTGTTACGGCGGTAAAGTACTGGGGCCCGATTCCTGTTCACCATAACTAACCCGGATCTGGCTTTAGAGTCTGGGCCACTTCTGGCGATGACTCGGCTTGGTTCAATCAGATGCCCTAATATTTATAACAGTAGCAAATATATTTAGATATAATGCAACATATTCTTTTATATGTTTTTATTCATTATAAACACACGTCGTTGTGCTCTCAGGTGATTTCATCTTCACTCACACAGCAGTGGGAGGGGTCTTGTACCTGTAGTAGTGGGAGATGGCAGCCATGTTTGTGCGGGTAGGACACGAACAAAACAAGAGATATGGGACCATTTAGATAAAACAATTGGGGTAAGCATCGATTCACATTTACTTTTCGAGTATTGTACTTGCAGATGTTCATAAAGGACCTTGTAAAAAGTGAATGTTCACGCTGCACTAATCTTTGACGAGCAGCACTCTGACCCGTGTATATACAAGTAGAAAGAGCAGGTCGTTTGTATTTTTACTTTCCACACTCCTCTTATTTTTATGAACGCAATTGAATTATGCAAACATTGTTTTTATTCCATATTTCTTCAAGGACAATAAAGGTTTTTAGTGAGAGTTACGAGGATTTGTTTTTATTATTAAGTAATACGCTACTATAACTCCACGCATTTGTTTTTCAGTGGTGGCTTTTAAGCTGGGCAGATGAACGCTGTCTGTATATTCAAGCACTGGTAACCTTTGTTATTACACATATATTTCACAGAAAGACTTGTGTAAGTTTTAAGTTTACATTCATACTGAGCTTGAAAATGGTACATAGAGGACTAATTTCAAATCTTGCATAACACTGATGTGTTTCTGTAGCCGGTGGAGACTGATAAAGGTGTCCACGCCTCGAGGTTCTGGATCAACAGATGGGTTTTGGAATTCAGTCAATTTACTGTTTAAAACATTATTCACAGTGTTACTGTAGAGTTTAGTCAGGTGACCGTTTTTAGGTGAACTGATATAAGCCTTTTTAAAAACACGACTGAAACGAATTAAAATGGATAAAAGGTTTCTATAAAGACAAACTGGCATTTTTAGTTCCCCAAAGAACCTTTTTAGTGGTTGTTAAAAAATGTAACTATTTCGGACTCTTTGATTGTACAGCAAGGTTCTATTTGTTTTATTTATTTATTTTATTCTTATTTTTGTTTGTCAGCTTACAGCAAACAATCTTGTTTATCATGCAGCTTCATGCTAATATATAAATAGACTATTTTTCATGTTAGTTGATGTTCATAATGTGTTAACTGATGTTAACATTCAGCTTTTAAAGTAAAAATGTTGGTAACACTTTGCAATAAGGTTTTATTTGTTAACATGAAATAACGATGAACAAAACCTTTTCAAACACTGTATCTGTTAACATTAGGTAGAGTTCATTACACCGCCCTGCATCTAGAAAAAAAGTTTATGCTGTTTTGCAAATCACACTTGTTTTTACCTATTCTGGTCACGTTGAGTTCAAATATGCCACTGAAAATTCCCTATCACGTCCTGTTTTCCCACAAAATAAGAATGAAGTTTTTTATAATTTTGCTATGTTTATATTGCTTTCAGGGTTTTATTTAAATTGGTAGAAGCTGTCAAATTTCACTATTATTATTTATTAATTACAACAATTGGTACACAAAACATAACACATGTTTACAACATGAACAGCAGCAAATAGTCTGTGAAACGTTGTGTTGTTCTAGAGCAAAACTAACACCATATCTGGACTCAGCATCTCAGTATTAGTAAGAAACAACTATCAGATCCTATTCAGCAAATCTGATGCAGGGTGGCGTTATGAATTAATATGAAAGAACAATTGTATTTTTATTAAGTAGTATTAACCAGGATGAATAAGTTCTGTAAAAAAATAGTTCTTTGTTAGGTCATGTTAGTCAGTGCGTTAACGAATGGGACCTTATAGTAAAGTTATGCCAAAGATGTTATTACAAGCGGGCAAATGCTTGGTTTGACCTAATAGAACAGATCCAGATTTCATGATCATGTATAAAATGGTGTAAAATGTGAGTATAAAATAGATAAATCACAAGAGAGGGCAATCTGTAGTACATCAGTCTTTCTATATGTCTGCATAGAGCTTGACATAATGGGGGCTGGTTTGCAGTACATCAGTCTTTACCAGTGTGTGCAGATTAATGGCAGACTGTTGTTTATGATTCAGCGTGTGAATGTATGGTATTTTAGGAATGTTACCACTAGACTCAGGCCACTGCAGAGAATAAACTGCTGATAACTTTTCAACATACTTGAGCTTTTTCACTCCTTTAATTACTAATTGCTTCATAACTGATGAAACAGTTTACTGTTTATGTCTTTATTCCGGCTTTTTAACAAACACACCAGCGTCCTCTCACTTTACACTGACAAATTTGTTGACGTTATTTAATGCATCCACTTTAGTTAATGCATTATCTAACATCAACCAGCAATGAGCAATGTATTTTACAGCATTTATTCATCTTGAACAATTTTTAACTAACTAGTATGTTAACTAGTGTGTTTTTCATATTGCTTTAACTAACGTTAACAGATACAACATCAGTAGATGCTGTAGAAGTATCGCTCATTCAAGTGTTTCTTTCAAGGAGTTCATGAAAAACGTATTTCAGGGTGTTGTTTAAATGTAAACAATGAGGTGTGCATGTGTAGAGCAGTTAACTGTTTAAAATACATAAAAAGACCAGAGCATTTTTTTTCTTTTTCTTTTTTCACGCCCTTTCTGCCTTGTCAGCTATAGGCTATTTTATTTAGATTTACTGTCTGACCCCCTTATAGCATTATTTTCTGGGTGTGGGAATTAATGATAGCTAGCATCAATAAGCATCATTTTCAAGATGATCCCATGTCAGTTTGCCCACATAAATCTGATTACTGTTTTGGCATATGTAAGACATATGAAATTTCACACATAGGCATAAGGAATTTGTCGAATGCAAATGCAGTATGGTATTCAAAAACTTTAACCTATCTGTATCTATCATCTCTCTAACTGTACCTATCATACCATTAAATAAATAAATAAATAAATATTTATAGTATATGTAATATATTGACCTCTTTGTTCTTTTCAGAGGTGGACAGTAACAAAGTACATTTACTTGAGTACTGTACTTAAGTACACTTTTTGAGTATCTGTACTTTTTCTGGAAACCTGTGACTTTACCTTAACTACATTTGAAAGACAAATATCGTACTTTTACACCTTTACATTAATGGACACTATGTGAGAACATGGTCCTAAAAACAATGCAAAGTTAATTTGTACATGAAATATTATTTTATTCACTTCACAACTTCACATATTGCCCAACAGGGCCCTTCAAACAATACAGGAATAATACAATCTGCATGAGCTTTTTAACAACATAAGTTGATCAACATGTTCATCATAAAACCAAAAGTCACAAAGACACAATATTTCAAGACTTCATGAACAGGTCAACACGGCCAAACAGCAAGACCCCCGACTAAACCGCTAAACTTCTGAACTAGAAAACGGAGAACGCTTCAGGTACAGATCCTGATCCATCCGAAGGTCCAAGGAGTGGTTAGATGTATTGAAAAGAACCAGAGGTGGACAAAGTACAGATACTACAGGTCACATATTACTCCATTACAAGTGAAAGTTGTAAAGACAGATTTTTACTTCAGTAAAAGTACAGAAGTACTTGCTTTTTAAAAGTACTTGAGTATCAGAAGTAAATTTCCCTTTTCATGTCAACACCTTGTTTTATTATTGTCGCATCGTTGTATGTAATACTTACAATACCTTATGCCTCTGAAACAACCTGTTGAATACACTGACTAGCTCGGAGTATCTGTGGAATAAAGAGCTTTTAGATTGTTACTAAACCATGTAGAAATGATAACTGCTCTCTCTGTGGCTCAGCGGCAGCACCAACACAGATCTGAATGTTCCGGTGTGATTTTTGTCAAAGGTTAAATAGACAGACGAATCGTTATCATTTAGGAAAGAGATGGTGTGGGTGTTCGAATCGAGATCGTGATCTTTTTCTGATTAATCGTGCAGCTCTACACATAACTATAGTAATTATGCAAGGTGACAAAAAATAAAAATAAAAATAATAAAAGTTACAAGATATTAACTTATTTAACTCTTGAACTCATTTACATTTGAATTCACACTTTTGCGTGCTAACTAACGTCATTGTCCAAACCTTACCTATGCATAAGTGGTGTATCCACAAGGCTATGGCAACTTGGCGGGCAAATCCATAAATCATTTGGCCGACCAGACTTCATACTGATACTTTACCTCTAAAGCACAGACAATTTCAAGCTTTCACAAGAATTTTTAAGTTTATACTCCTCAATAGGCTGCCGCACACTCTAACAAGTAATTCAGGGGTCCTATTAACACAACTTAATTAAACGCGTGGTTGCAAGATAAAAATACTAATTTATTAATGTAATTAAACCTTTTAAGTTGCTCCAACTAGATTTTCTTCAGTAGTTTTAGCTTTTCCATGTTTTTGGTAATTTAGGAGTTTTTAAGAAATGAATTCATTCAACAACAATATTGCTAAACAATTAACTTTTTTTATTTTGAACTGCAGTCGTGTATTTAAACACAATATTCAAGGACACAATAAATCTTGAAAAAACGACACAAATTGACTACAATGGAGCTATAAGACTATCTATGTGAATGACAAAAGATTATTTTTTACAAATGTGTACACAAATAAGCAGAAATTTAATCATGCTTTTCCTTCCTACGGCACAAATGAAAAGTCCTCTATAAGCCCTTATCCATGGCTATGCTAAACTAAAGGGTAGATATTCAAATTACACTGCTAAATATTACTAGCGTTAGACATGTGTAGTAGCACAACATGGTTCATCAACTGTATTAGCATGTGCAGGGGGTGTTAGCAGGTGTAGCCTAACTTTTACACGAGTCCACTATTGGGCATATCACAATGAGAATATGCTCAAATTCATTCCTTTATTAGAGTTTATTTGTAAATGAAATGACACTCACCTTGAAATGTCCTTTGTGTCGTATTTGTTCAGTCTACATTCAAAATAAAAAAAGTTAATTGTTTAGCAATATTGTTGTTGAATGAATTCATTTCTTAAAAACTCCTAAATTACCAAAAACATGGAAAAGCTAAAACTACTGAAGAAAATCTAGTTGGAGCAACTTAAAAGGTTTAATTACATTAATAAATTAGTATTTTTATCTTGCAACCACGCGTTTAATTAAGTTGTGTTAATAGGACCCCTGAATTACTTGTTAGAGTGTGCGGCAGCCTATTGAGGAGTATAAACTTAAAAATTCTTGTGAAAGCTTGAAATTGTCTGTGCTTTAGAGGTAAAGTATCAGTATGAAGTCTGGTCGGCCAAATGATTTATGGATTTGCCCGCCAAGTTGCCATAGCCTTGTGGATACACCACTTATGCATAGGTAAGGTTTGGACAATGACGTTAGTTAGCACGCAAAAGTGTGAATTCAAATGTAAATGAGTTCAAGAGTTAAATAAGTTAATATCTTGTAACTTTTATTATTTTTATTTTTATTTTTTGTCACCTTGCATAATTACTATAGTTATGTGTAGAGCTGCACGATTAATCAGAAAAAGATCACGATCTCGATTCGAACACCCACACCATCTCTTTCCTAAATGATAACGATTCGTCTGTCTATTTAACCTTTGACAAAAATCACACCGGAACATTCAGATCTGTGTTGGTGCTGCCGCTGAGCCACAGAGAGAGCAGTTATCATTTCTACATGGTTTAGTAACAATCTAAAAGCTCTTTATTCCACAGATACTCCGAGCTAGTCAGTGTATTCAACAGGTTGTTTCAGAGGCATAAGGTATTGTAAGTATTACATACAACGATGCGACAATAATAAAACAAGGTGTTGACATGAAAAGGGAAATTTACTTCTGATACTCAAGTACTTTTAAAAAGCAAGTACTTCTGTACTTTTACTGAAGTAAAAATCTGTCTTTACAACTTTCACTTGTAATGGAGTAATATGTGACCTGTAGTATCTGTACTTTGTCCACCTCTGGTTCTTTTCAATACATCTAACCACTCCTTGGACCTTCGGATGGATCAGGATCTGTACCTGAAGCGTTCTCCGTTTTCTAGTTCAGAAGTTTAGCGGTTTAGTCGGGGGTCTTGCTGTTTGGCCGTGTTGACCTGTTCATGAAGTCTTGAAATATTGTGTCTTTGTGACTTTTGGTTTTATGATGAACATGTTGATCAACTTATGTTGTTAAAAAGCTCATGCAGATTGTATTATTCCTGTATTGTTTGAAGGGCCCTGTTGGGCAATATGTGAAGTTGTGAAGTGAATAAAATAATATTTCATGTACAAATTAACTTTGCATTGTTTTTAGGACCATGTTCTCACATAGTGTCCATTAATGTAAAGGTGTAAAAGTACGATATTTGTCTTTCAAATGTAGTTAAGGTAAAGTCACAGGTTTCCAGAAAAAGTACAGATACTCAAAAAGTGTACTTAAGTACAGTACTCAAGTAAATGTACTTTGTTACTGTCCACCTCTGAAAAGAACAAAGAGGTCAATATATTACATATACTATAAATATTTATTTATTTATTTATTTAATGGTATGATAGGTACAGTTAGAGAGATGATAGATACAGATAGGTTAAAGTTTTTGAATACCATACTGCATTTGCATTCGACAAATTCCTTATGCCTATGTGTGAAATTTCATATGTCTTACATATGCCAAAACAGTAATCAGATTTATGTGGGCAAACTGACATGGGATCATCTTGAAAATGATGCTTATTGATGCTAGCTATCATTAATTCCCACACCCAGAAAATAATGCTATAAGGGGGTCAGACAGTAAATCTAAATAAAATAGCCTATAGCTGACAAGGCAGAAAGGGCGTGAAAAAAGAAAAAGAAAAAAAATGCTCTGGTCTTTTTATGTATTTTAAACAGTTAACTGCTCTACACATGCACACCTCATTGTTTACATTTAAACAACACCCTGAAATACGTTTTTCATGAACTCCTTGAAAGAAACACTTGAATGAGCGATACTTCTACAGCATCTACTGATGTTGTATCTGTTAACGTTAGTTAAAGCAATATGAAAAACACACTAGTTAACATACTAGTTAGTTAAAAATTGTTCAAGATGAATAAATGCTGTAAAATACATTGCTCATTGCTGGTTGATGTTAGATAATGCATTAACTAAAGTGGATGCATTAAATAACGTCAACAAATTTGTCAGTGTAAAGTGAGAGGACGCTGGTGTGTTTGTTAAAAAGCCAGAATAAAGACATAAACAGTAAACTGTTTCATCAGTTATGAAGCAATTAGTAATTAAAGGAGTGAAAAAGCTCAAGTATGTTGAAAAGTTATCAGCAGTTTATTCTCTGCAGTGGCCTGAGTCTAGTGGTAACATTCCTAAAATACCATACATTCACACGCTGAATCATAAACAACAGTCTGCCATTAATCTGCACACACTGGTAAAGACTGATGTACTGCAAACCAGCCCCCATTATGTCAAGCTCTATGCAGACATATAGAAAGACTGATGTACTACAGATTGCCCTCTCTTGTGATTTATCTATTTTATACTCACATTTTACACCATTTTATACCTGATCATGAAATCTGGATCTGTTCTATTAGGTCAAACCAAGCATTTGCCCGCTTGTAATAACATCTTTGGCATAACTTTACTATAAGGTCCCATTCGTTAACGCACTGACTAACATGACCTAACAAAGAACTATTTTTTTACAGAACTTATTCATCCTGGTTAATACTACTTAATAAAAATACAATTGTTCTTTCATATTAATTCATAACGCCACCCTGCATCAGATTTGCTGAATAGGATCTGATAGTTGTTTCTTACTAATACTGAGATGCTGAGTCCAGATATGGTGTTAGTTTTGCTCTAGAACAACACAACGTTTCACAGACTATTTGCTGCTGTTCATGTTGTAAACATGTGTTATGTTTTGTGTACCAATTGTTGTAATTAATAAATAATAATAGTGAAATTTGACAGCTTCTACCAATTTAAATAAAACCCTGAAAGCAATATAAACATAGCAAAATTATAAAAAACTTCATTCTTATTTTGTGGGAAAACAGGACGTGATAGGGAATTTTCAGTGGCATATTTGAACTCAACGTGACCAGAATAGGTAAAAACAAGTGTGATTTGCAAAACAGCATAAACTTTTTTTCTAGATGCAGGGCGGTGTAATGAACTCTACCTAATGTTAACAGATACAGTGTTTGAAAAGGTTTTGTTCATCGTTATTTCATGTTAACAAATAAAACCTTATTGCAAAGTGTTACCAACATTTTTACTTTAAAAGCTGAATGTTAACATCAGTTAACACATTATGAACATCAACTAACATGAAAAATAGTCTATTTATATATTAGCATGAAGCTGCATGATAAACAAGATTGTTTGCTGTAAGCTGACAAACAAAAATAAGAATAAAATAAATAAATAAAACAAATAGAACCTTGCTGTACAATCAAAGAGTCCGAAATAGTTACATTTTTTAACAACCACTAAAAAGGTTCTTTGGGGAACTAAAAATGCCAGTTTGTCTTTATAGAAACCTTTTATCCATTTTAATTCGTTTCAGTCGTGTTTTTAAAAAGGCTTATATCAGTTCACCTAAAAACGGTCACCTGACTAAACTCTACAGTAACACTGTGAATAATGTTTTAAACAGTAAATTGACTGAATTCCAAAACCCATCTGTTGATCCAGAACCTCGAGGCGTGGACACCTTTATCAGTCTCCACCGGCTACAGAAACACATCAGTGTTATGCAAGATTTGAAATTAGTCCTCTATGTACCATTTTCAAGCTCAGTATGAATGTAAACTTAAAACTTACACAAGTCTTTCTGTGAAATATATGTGTAATAACAAAGGTTACCAGTGCTTGAATATACAGACAGCGTTCATCTGCCCAGCTTAAAAGCCACCACTGAAAAACAAATGCGTGGAGTTATAGTAGCGTATTACTTAATAATAAAAACAAATCCTCGTAACTCTCACTAAAAACCTTTATTGTCCTTGAAGAAATATGGAATAAAAACAATGTTTGCATAATTCAATTGCGTTCATAAAAATAAGAGGAGTGTGGAAAGTAAAAATACAAACGACCTGCTCTTTCTACTTGTATATACACGGGTCAGAGTGCTGCTCGTCAAAGATTAGTGCAGCGTGAACATTCACTTTTTACAAGGTCCTTTATGAACATCTGCAAGTACAATACTCGAAAAGTAAATGTGAATCGATGCTTACCCCAATTGTTTTATCTAAATGGTCCCATATCTCTTGTTTTGTTCGTGTCCTACCCGCACAAACATGGCTGCCATCTCCCACTACTACAGGTACAAGACCCCTCCCACTGCTGTGTGAGTGAAGATGAAATCACCTGAGAGCACAACGACGTGTGTTTATAATGAATAAAAACATATAAAAGAATATGTTGCATTATATCTAAATATATTTGCTACTGTTATAAATATTAGGGCATCTGATTGAACCAAGCCGAGTCATCGCCAGAAGTGGCCCAGACTCTAAAGCCAGATCCGGGTTAGTTATGGTGAACAGGAATCGGGCCCCAGTACTTTACCGCCGTAACAAAAACACACGTGTCAGAGCGAGCCGTGGGCCACACTCGGCCCCGGATAATACATGCTGATGCCGTGTCTGAGCCGCAGGCACCGCGGGGCTGCCGAGCTCGGGCCCATTACCACATGCTATCTGACGCTCGTCTAAGAAGAGTAAAAACAGAAAACACCCTCGAGTTCACCATCAACACATTCATTTTACCCAGATGACCATGTATTCAGTTCACCCCTCATGACCGGAGTCAGTGGCTCAGTTTAAAATAAATGTGATCTTTTTTTTGCATGTTGTCGTATTTTGATCATGTTGTTATCTGTATTATTGAATGTGATGTGTGTATAATAAAGTATTATTGGATAAAGTTAGTTAAGAATGACACAGGATATTCAGATTCGATTCCACAAAAGAAAAACTCACATGGTTTTTAAATGTTTGGGGATTTCAGTTCAGTAAAAGTGAACGAGTGTTTTTCTCAACAACGTAATCAACAAAATGTTTCAGCAGTTTCACAAACATCAGTCTGTTCATTTACTGAAACACTTTTACAATCAAATTAACAAAAAAGTGATCCGTCCACGGTTTTTATTTAACCAACAGCTTTTTCAGAACACACACACACACACACACACATAGCGCGGTTGTAAAAACTCATTAACACACACACACACACACACACACACACACACACACACACACACACACACACAGACAGAGGACAGGCAAACGTTATAAACCACACATGTTCATGCTTCATTCACGAGACCCCCGTATTTACACTTTTAGGGTCTTTAGGAGTTCACGCTGGGACAGTCGTTGTAACAAATAATTGCACTAATAAAAACAGATAAGTATACAAGCCATAGCTCTTTAACTATTTGTTTGTTTTTTTAAAACACTAACTCCAGGTCACACACGAGCACACGCACAGGGGCGGTAGGGGGGTAGGGGACCTGAAAAAGTGTGAAATCCTTGGGATTACCCCCATTAGCACACACCCACACTGACACAAAAGACGACACCACTCATTTCAACACGTATTCTTGGTGAAATACACATCGTCCTTCTAAGGGTTTGGGAAACTCATGGATTAGCCACCGTGTGGGTATTACGCAGCCTCTTCTATGTTTTATCCACAACTATTTATTTAATCAATAGTTTTTTTTCAACACGCACATAGCGGGGGTGTAAAACCATTAACACACACACACACACACACACACACACACACACACACACAGAGAGGACAGGCAAACGTTATAAACCACACATGTTCATGCTTCATTCACGAGACCCTCGTATTTACGCTCCTAGGATCTTTAGGAGTTCACGTTGGGACACTCGTTGTAACAGATAATTGCACTAAAAAAACACAGATAAGTATACAAACCATTAGCACCTATCACTTCCTGAAACATTAAACACACACACACACATACACACACAGACAGAAGACAGGAAAAATAAACATAAATGTACTGTCATAAATTACACATGTTCATGGGACCTTCACGAGTCCATAAATTATACAAACATCAGGGGGTCATAAATCAATTTTTGACATAAAGTATATGATATAACTACTCACGTGTAGTCATACCTCATAGTACTCCTCAGACTGCTCTGGTAACCTACACTGGGAAGATCAATGGACCCCTGGTCTCGCAGCCTTTGCAGGGATTTGCAGTATCTGCTCAGTGTTACATGGCAGATCCTATGTGCCTTTGCAACTGATCTGACTGACTTGCCCTTTTTTATGGCCTTGTCAGATGCTTTTTTAAAAAACATTGGCAGGCAAACCTCTGTCTGTCTTTCTTTTCCACTGCCTAGGCATTCCGTAAAATTATTAAAATCAAGAAAGTGTTCTTGTTGTATGTAAAGGGATGGTTGTAACATTTTTTAAAGATATGTTACACCCCACCCCTCCCCTGTCAGCCATTGTTTAGCTAGCTGTTATGCATAGTAGGTTAAAATTAGCAGGGGGAAATGCATCACATTTGCGTCATATTTGTTTGTGATAAATTTGTTCATCTCCTCTCAGTTTCATCAAGTGAGAAGGAAACAGTATCACAGGATAAAGTTCAGTCAGAACTTTGAACTAATTTGCAGTAACAAGGGAAAAATAAACCTAATCCATGCCAGCAAAATACTGTATAGCCTAACAGAAACACTGGTTTCCCTTTAATTTGTCACCTATTTCTTATTCTTCTTCTGTAAGTATTCACTTCTATAAGTTGCTCTTGATAAGGGCTTCTGCCAAATGCTACAGATATAAATGTATGTACATAGGTGTGGTAATCACTTTTCAACCACACTGTCCAAAATGGTACCAAAATGGTGCTCTTCCCTGCTCTAGTCTACTGACAGCACCATTGTCAGGTCAATCACTTCCACAGAAAGAGTAAAAGCATCAGCATACAGTATCTGCAATAGCACTCCAAATGTTTAAAATTTTAATTTGCATGCTGATTAATATTAACAATTTATTGATTAAATCTTTTCACTTAGACATACAAATGGGCTGATCAACATTACTGCCCGTTTTCATAATAAATTGTTTACTTTCAAATTGAATTAAATAATAAAATTAAATTAAATTTTTAAAAAAGCTAGAAATTCAGTGTTTACAGACCAAATTGCACAACATGACAATGACTAAACTGAAAAGTGCTCTTACTTTAAGGCAGTGGTTCCCAACCTTTTTTCCAGGAGACCCCTATTTTAACATTCAACATACTTAACGAACCACCCCCCCACACCCCCCACCAAAAAACATACATCAAATAATTTCAGAAAAATAATATAACCAAATAACTGTTATTTGCACATTTAAAAATTATCTAAAATGATATGCATATTTATTCATGCCATTTCTTGTATTCCTGATTGAATTTTGCCTTTTTTAAGTGTGAAAGGCTATTTGATGTGAGCTTTGGGCCTGCATTTCATGAGCTAGAGATTGGATAGCAGGCATGATTTTCATGACAGCCAGACGAAAGTCATTGTGCATGTCTAGCTTGTTGTGTGCAGTCGTTTTGATGGTCACCAGAGAACCGACTAAACCAAGACTCAAGTAACTTCTGCAATTCTCCAGGAGATTCTCCTTGGAGATTTTTTGGCCACTCGAACCATCCTCTTCACAGTGCGTTGAGACAATATAGACACACGTCCAATTCCAGGTTGATTCATAACATTTCCAGTTGACTGAAACTTCTTAATAACTTCTTAATAATGCCCTGATGGTGGAAATGGGCTTTTTCAATGCTTGTGCTATTTTCTTATAGCCACTTCCCATTTTGTGAAGCTATGTTGCCTCATATTTATTCCCTTGTGAAACAGGAAGTCATGGTCTGCATAATTTCCTGTTCCTAGTCATGTACTAAAAAAATGTAAAATATCTATGGGAATATACTTCAAATATATTTTTCTCATATGAATTCATAGGGGTGCCAATAATTGTTGCACACCTATATTTAACAAAGTTTTTTTTTATAAACCTGTGTTGTGTTTTGATATTGTTTGATATCCATGAGAGCAGAGTATTTTTGTGAATTTCTTTAACAAAAGATGAAAAGGTTAAACAATAAAGACAATTTTTCACAGCCTTCTTTGCTCATATTTACCAAGGGTGCCAATATTAGTGGAGGGCACTGTGGCACTGTAACTGTCCAAATAAATCCTTGTTTTCTTTTAAGCGCATACATTTTTCTCTTCTCCCTGGCGCTTTGCCATATTCGTTTGTTTGACTAGTTACACTGTTGTTTTGAGCGTTGCACTGTACTATTAGAACAAGCAATGTGAATTTTTAGTTTTTTTAAAGTCCGTCCTTTCCCACTCTCGCGATACACAGCTAAAAAATTTTCCATGTTAAGGAAATGGCTTCTCTTTTCCTATTTCTTAAACACTATTATTATAATATTCAAAATGTATTTATTTATCGTGATGTTTTACTTTTTTTTAAAAAATCATTTTTTTCTTCCTTTGTAACTGCTCTAAGGGGAGGTTTTACAGTTTTAAATTAAAGTGATCTGTCATTCCAATCTGGGTGGTAAGTGATGCAAACAGGCTAATGTCTTTTTGTGAACCTTGGGTTAAAGGAGGACTGAAAATGTTCAGCGATCCACCATGAAGAAGCAACACAATAATATACACACACACAGACACACACAAGTACATACACAGCATAGGTCTACGGTACAGGCACTCTCATAACTCCAAAAGAAGCAGGTATTTGACATTGTTTATAAAAACTATTTGCTACAGCATAATGCATGAACCAATGACCACTTCACCACAGAAACATTTTGTCCAAGAGATAAAAATTGATCCAGCATTAAAATGAGTATACTAGAAACTGATAATGGTAAGTCTATTCATCCCATCCAGTTGCTGTATATCAGTAAAAAGTAGAAAAAATGATCTGTCCCAAAAATAAGATGCTTTTTTGAATGTCAGATTAATTCATAAGTTGTGTAATGCAGTGTAATGCAGGTTCAAGAGAGGGAACCAAGACTTTAGGTTAGTGCAAACCAGACTTATACAGGGGGCGGGATATGTAGACCAGAGAACATGCACAGAACAGGCGGGGAACATGAGAGAGGGTGAAAATGTGACACGTGTACTAACAGGCGATTGGGCGGGGACAGGATCAGGAAGACATACACAAGAGCTTGTTTGGAGATGATAATGTAACTGAAGCTGAGAACACGACAGGCACCCTGATATAATCCCAGAAAAAATTATAGGACCAACTTCAGCACAGAGAAAAACTTTATATCAGCACTAAAATGAGTAGAGTGCATACTGAGACAGGTAAGTCCATTTATACTTTTACTATTTAAATGTTTTTCCAAAATAGGACTTTTTATAGGGCTACAAATTGCCACAAAAATTTCATTTTGTATTCTGCACTTTTATGATTCATCAAGCAATTGCATTTGTCTTGAGCAATTAAATACTGACATGTCAAATAATTTATCCACACTTAGTGATAAAAGCACCTTTGTTAGAACACACGGAGGGTTGGATGCAGGTGCAGAGCAAATTCGTCACTTTATTTGGAACAGATATAATATCAAAGTAACAGTTCCCAAAATCACTAGGCAGAAGAATGATTACAAGGCAGTCAGAGTTCAATCACACAGGCCAACAGGGTTATCTAAGGTGAGGCAAAAGATCAAGGTCAAAACGTTAGCAAAGTTCAGTATCCGTATAAACAATAAATCCAGGGAAGAAGCCGAGATAAACAGTCCATAGAAATGTTGCTTGGTATTGTCAGTACACAGGAGCGAACAAATACTTCGCGTTGGAAGTTAAAAACTATTGTCCTTATATAGTGAACTTGGGATTAACCACAGGTGTGTGCCATTAGAAGGTGGCTGACTGTGAGCGTAGGAGTGAGGGAGTGTCATGGGGAGTGTAGTCCGTGGCGGCCATATTTGTAGGCTGCTGTGCATGCTGGGAATTGTAGTTGCGCTCGTGGCGCGTCCTAACAACCTTTAAAAAATCCTATTTTCAGGTTCAGCCGTACAAATTTTTAAAGCATTACCTTATAACCTTACTAGTTATTAGTTGTAGATTTTTTTTTTTTTTTTTTTTTTTTTTTTTCTGGTTGGTTGAGGTTTTTTTGTCCAAAAGCACACTTTTGACACAGTATTTAATCATTTGTAACACAATTTATAATTGAATAATTTGTAACACATTTATCTGTAATTTTGTAAAAATTTTTGCTTGTTTTGACTGCACAGCTATAACATTGTAAATATAAACCATAATATTGATCTTTTTAGAAAAGCTGAATTGTGATTATTACTATGAACTAAGAGACAATATTTAAACATGAAAGTAAATTATGTAAATGCTGTAAATTCTGAGATGTAAATTCATGCTACATAAGAATATACTAAACCAAATTATAATGCAAATAAACTTTTTAATTTGAAATGAAATAAATATTAGTAAACAACAGCTATTAAAGATTTCCAAAATGTTAAAGGGCATTGATATAAATTTATAATTTATAAACATAAATTCAGGAGTAATGTTATACTTGTCCTTTAACAGTGCAGAGGGAGCAGGTGAATTCTAGTGAACTGAGGATCGTGCTGGTGGGAAAGACTGGAGTGGGAAAGAGTGCTGTAGGAAACACTATCCTGGGAAAAGCAGCATTTAAATCTGAATTGTCTAGCTCATCTGTGACCTCTAACTGTGATAAAGTCAAAGCAAAAATAAATGGCAGAACAATTGCAGTAATAGACACTCCAGGCCTTTTTGACACCATTTTTACAAATGATGAAATTGTGGAAAGGATCAAGAAATGCGTATCCCTGTGTGCACCGGGCCCTCATGTGTTCGTGATGGTTCTCCAACCAGGAAGATTCACAAAAGAAGAGAAAGATACAGTGGAGATAATCAAAGAAATCTTTGGTGAAGATTCCTCACAGTATATCGTGGTGCTCTTCACACACGGAGACAGGCTGGCGAAAAGCAAGAAGACGATTGATACATTTGTTTATGAAAGTCCTGACCTGGCAAAACTTATTCAAGCCACGAGCGGACGATGTCATGTATTCAACAATGAGATTGAGGATCCAATACAGGTTAACAAGCTGCTCAAACAGATAGATGAGCTGATTATGGTAAATGGTGGAAAGCACTACACAAATGAAATGCTGCAGAGGGCTGAAAAAGCAATTCAAGAGGAAAAGTTAAGAATTCAAAGAGAAACTCCAATGGATGACGAGCAGGCAAGAGACAGAGCAGAAAGAAGCAATAATTTCCTGAAAGCCACTGGCGTTGCATGTGTGGTTGTAACAGTTGTGGGTGTGGCTGCTGCTGCACTCCGAGGACGTTGCATAATACAGTAATTTATAAGCACTGACCAAATCTGAGATTAAGCAGATTTGACAAGGTTTATTGGCTTTTACATACAAGGACATCTAGTATGTGAAGGCTTTTAATATCTAACAATGGAGGATTATGTATAACTGAGAGGTTTTTGACTTTTAGGGAAGCTTCCTTCCTAATTAAATCTAAAATGGACTGGGAAAGGGATGGAGAGGGTGACAGTAAATTTGATGTTAATAAAAATCTCAAAATTAGATATCTTGATTTCCTCTATTCCATGCATGTCTATACTTGCGTGTACCCAGTTGAGTAAATCATATGTAAATCATGACGTAAATCATATGCAGTCCTAGCCATTTGAGTCACACCTGTAATGTCGGGAAGATTTCTTATTTGTTGCATGCACAAAACTGTGAAAAAATAATACATGAAAGTAAACATTGCAAACTATTCTTCCTAGTTTGCAATGCCAATAGTTTACAAGTCCTGTTTTATGTGTGAGCTATTTCAAAAGAAGTTAATTGAGCTATTGAAAGCACTTTTTTCCAGGAGCAAAGGAGCCCCTGAGACTGGTGCTGTTCGGGCTTCAGGGTGTGGGGAAGAGTGCAACAGGAAACACCATCCTGGGTCATGAAGAGTTTCAGTCAGACATCAGCTCCAGTGCTCTGACACTGCAGACTGAAAGCAGGGAAGGTCTGGTATGTGGGAGAAGTGTGATGGTGGTGGACACTCCAGGTCTCTTCAACAGCACACTATCAGACACAGAGATGAAGCAGGAGATGGAGAAAGCGGTGACCCTCTGCCATCCGGGACCCCATGCCTTTCTCATCATCATCCAGCTGGGACGCTTCACAGAGCAAGAGAGGAGCGTGATGGATGAGCTGAATGAAGTTTTGGGCTCAAATATTCATCTCTACGCCATGGTGCTATTTACTTATGGAGACAAACTGAAGAACAAAACAATAGATCAGTTTGTGAAAGAGGACAAGAATTTGATGAAACTGATTGGTAAATGTGGGGGACAGTACCATGTGTTCAATAATTCTGATGCAGAAAATAAAGCTCAGGTCAGAGGGCTCTTGGAGAAAATAGACACCATGATCAAGAGAAGGAAAAAACAGCCATTTTATGTAAAGAGTGCAAAAAAGGCACAGTATATGTGGACAACATTTATCTACATTGCTGTGCCTGTTGTAACATTGTTAGCAATTACAATGGGTTGTACCAAGAAGCAAGTACCAGCAGAGCCACTATCACAGCCATCATCATTAGAGAATGTTATCCCCAATGAGGTTAACTGGAAAGGGCTGATTCCTATAGCTATAGCGTTAGGGACAGGCTGGTGGATTCTGAGGAAATTACAGAAATAACTTCTGCAATGTAATGATTTAAAATGTCCAACTGCTAATGAGATAATCAATAACTCTTGATGATTCTAAATGATTATCCACATTTTCTTCTTACGAAACATTTAGTATAATCTCACTAATTTAGTAGGAAATGCCTTTGTAATTTAATTCAGAGTGCAAGGTTTTTGTTCAGATTGTTTAGTCTCAGTCTAGACTATAGAGGAAGATGTTTTACATGTTCTATTTTCATGTTTAAATGTCTATTTCATAATCTATGGCATAAATGTAAGTGAAGTGAAACTGTACTGATCAAGAGATCCATGTTTTGAAATAAATGCAAGTTCACGTAAAATGTGTTTTTGGATTTGTTCAACATGCACCCAGAACTTGTTTGCACTATATTCAATGTGAGCAATGTCTGAGATATCATCATACATTTTAAATTAGGATTTATAAACAAGATTAGGTTGAGAGTTGTAACAGTCCTTTTTCTTTGAACAGTGTATGGCCAACAGAAACCTCATGAAGATCTCCGTATTGTTCTTTTGGGGAAGACTGGGGTTGGAAAAAGTTCTGCTGGAAACACCATTCTGGGCGAAGAGGCCTTCAAATGTGACATATCCGCATCATCTGTGACCAAGGAATGCTGTAAGGACATCAAGCAAGTAAATGGCAGGAAAATTGCAGTGATTGATACACCAGGCCTGTTTGATCCAAGTTTTACTCTAGAGGAGACGGTCAATAGGATCAAGTTCTGCATCCCTCTCTCTGCTCCTGGACCACATGTCTTCATGTTCGTGGTTCACCCTAGTAGATTCACTCAGGAAGACAAGAAGACAGTGGAGATCTTTCTGAAGGTATTTGGGGAAGATGCCATTAAACACACCATAATCCTGTTCACCCAAGGAGACAAACTTGGTAAAAGAAACATGCAAGAGTTTGTTAGCGGAAACGCCGATCTGGCAAAATTTTTCAGAATGTGTAACCAGAGACACCATGTTTTCAACAACGAGATGAAGGATCCAATACAGGTGGTTCAACTGCTAGAAAAGATCAACAAAATGGTGTCAGAAAATGGAGGAAATTATTATACCAATGAAATGCTGCTGATGGCAGAACGAGCGATTGAGGAGGAAAAACAGCGGATTCTGAAGGAAAGCATGGAGCAGAGGCAGTTTGAGGCTCTGAAGCTGGAAGCTCTGTCTGAAGCTTATAAGGAGCTTCAGGAAAAACAGGAGAGAGAGGCCAGAGAGCAAGCAGAAAAGAATAACAAGTATATTGCCATAATCACACAGATTTTGTGGAATCTCCTTGAGAATTTCCTCACAAAGCGATTACAAAATGCAGGAAAAAGTTAAGCAGAATTCATCTGTGAAATTATTTATTAGGATTGTTGAATTTTTCTGATATTCAATCCTCATATGTGAACATATTAGATATTAGAGAAGACAATAGAATACATTTATTCATATGCTCTTTCTTACTTTCTGACACACACAAATATACTGAAAATATTCTGTTCTTCTGTGTGTGCATGTCCTTGAATAATCTCTGTTGCTGCATGTGAATAAGATATAGAAAATGATAGAAAAGTAGTATTTTGTAATAAGTTTTGTTCTACTTGTCACAAAAAAAAATAAAATGCTTGATTTAAATGTCACATTATTTCATGGGAACTGTAATATGGACATAGTTTTAAGTGATGGGGCCAGTGATAAGACTGTGTAAGTGCAAGGCAGCTTTATTCAATAGAGATGAAGCAGGACACATGAGACAGGTGGTGCAGGTGTGAACAGAAACATCCATGATACAAAAGGGAAAAAAATACAGTTACCCAAGGACCACCTGGGACTAATAATGACAAAGCAGGGGTAACTTAACACCAACAAGTGATGGGGCGCAGAGGACACCAGATTTAGTCATAATAAATATGGAGTTAGTTACAGAAGAAAATAGTCTAGGGGCAGAAAAAAGGTCAAACCAGAAATTGACTAAGACATGTTAGGATCATTCCATCCCAAATGCAGGTTGCTTAATTTTCTGGACCTCAAGGTCCAGATTTGGAGAACCAGCCTGATGTTGGTGCAGGTGTACAGTCACTTACTGCTTTTATCACACTAGAAACAACACCCCAGCTCTGTTTATTTCCCCCACCAGAGATATTCAACCTGAAAGTGAGGAAATATTTTTAAAAATTGCACTTTCTCGACCCCAGAAAAAAAGAGAAGTCTCAAACCTGAAATACTCTGCATGCACACTCTACTTACCTAGGTACCCCTAAAAAATTAAGACTGAGACTTGAACCTCTCCCATTATAAACTGACCCTAAAAGTGGAACTGTGAACAATCTTAAGCATTACATTGGAACTTAAGTTCTAAGTCTAAGGAACATAAATATCCAAAATGTTTATATATGTACATGTACCTTGTAATGTGCTCTAGAGATCGGTTTTTGTTCCAAGGAGCTAGGCCCACCCTGAGCCGAGATATTGAGGTTTCCGTATACAGCTGTAGAACCAAAATTTGTTGTGTGCCATGACACAAAGATGGCCGTCATAATTAAACCAAGTAAAATTAAGGGAAAAAAAACTGGTAGTTTTGCAATGACAATACTTAGAGGTAATCACTCAAAAAAAAATAAAAATAGGAAAACAAAGCAAGCAACCAACTTTGCAAGTATTGGACCACTTGAGATGGAATGACCCATTAGGGAAATGATGTCAGAGTGGAAAGCACACCAAACATACAGTAGAAAAGACCTATAACTAATCACATAATGACAAAAACAGACTACAAGCGGAGCATCAAAACGGGACATGACTACAAACTGGAAATTTAACAGGAAAAAAGATTCCATTTAAACATTAACTATTTAAAGTTCTTCCAAAATATTACAAGCATTACTATTATTAAATTTATTAGCAATTACAATAATGCTGACCAAGAAGTACGTACCAGCAGAACCACTAACACAGCCATTATCACTAGCAAATGTTATCCCTTGTCACGTCAGTGCTGGATTCGGAGTTGCTTACTACTCATGGTAACACAGAGTGGCCTATAAACATGGCCACCAAAGACTACAACATCCAACAGCCATCACAAACTCTCTCACGTTCACGTCCACCTTCATTCTGATTACATACACCTAGACTCCATTACATTACACCTAGACTCCGTTACATTAAACCTAGACTCCATTACATTACACCTAGACTCCATTACATTACACCTAACCTCCATTAAATTACATCTAGACTCCATTACATATTATAACCACAGTATGCAGTATAAGGACACACATTCCACCACTACATTGTGAAGTACACACTCAGTGTCTTGTACCTGCGATACCAAGCTTTATTGTTCTGCTAAAGTATTTATGGTTATGATTAGGATTCTGGTTCATTGGTTTATGTCTTTATCTTTTGCCCAGTTTATTCTTTTTGCACATGACCTGACATCTGCCAGTCTTTTGACTTTGATTCTGCCTCACGTTTTGGACTCATTTGCCTGTTTAAAAATAAAAAAAAACCTGCAACTGTCACTGTCTCTACCACCTGACATCCCTAATGAGGTGACTGATTGAGGTAAATTGCTCTCATATTGAAACAAAAACAAAGTCAAATAAAATGCGCTTTTGGAATTGTTCATAGATATTAAAACCACAACATGCTCCCAATTTTAGCAGTCTGTTTGGGAAAGATTGGGATTGGGAAAAGTTCTTCAGGGCACAAAATTCTGGGTTAATAGGCTTTCAGTTGTGATATACAGCATCATCTGTGACAACAGCCTGCTGTAACGTCACCCAGCATGTACAGTATCTCACAAAAGTGAGTACACCCCTCACATTTTTGTAAATATTTTATTATAACTTTTCATGGGACAACACTGAAGAAATGACACTTTGCTACAATGTAAAGTAGTGAGTGTACAGCTTGTATAACAGTGTAAATTTGCTGTCCCCTCAAAATAACTCAACACACAGCCATTAATGTCTAAACTGCTGGCAACAAAAGTGAGTATGTGGATTATTGGAACCATGTCCTATGGTCTGATGAGACCAAGATAAACTTATTTGGTTCAGATGGTGTTAAGCGTGTGTGGCGGCAACCAGGTGAGGAGTACAAAGACAAGTGTGTCTTGCCTACAGTCAAGCATGGTGGTGGGAGTGTCATGGTCTGGGGCTACATGAGTGCTGCCGGCACTGGGGAGCTACAGTTCATTGAGGGAACTATGAATGCCAACATGTACTGTGACATACTGAAGCAGAGCATGATCCCCTCCCTTCGGAAACTGGGCCGCAGGGCAGTATTCCAACATGATAACGACCCCAAACACACCTCCAAGACGACCACTGCCTTGCTAAAGAAGCTGAGGGTAAAGGTGATGGACTGGCCAAACATGTCTCCAGACCTAAACCCTATTGAGCATCTGTGGGGCATCCTCAAACAGAAGGTGGAGGAGCGCAAGGTCTCTAACATCCACCAGCTCTGTGATGTCATCATGGGGGAGTGGAAGAGGACTCCAGTGGCAACCTGTGAAGCTCTGGTGAACTCCATGCCCAACAGGGTTAAGGCAGTGCTGGAAAATAATGGTGGTCACACAAAATATTAACACTTTGGGCCCAATCTGGACATTTTCACTTAGGGGTGTACTCACTTTTGTTGCCAGCGGTTTAGACATTAATGGCTGTGTGTTGAGTTATTTTGAGGGGACAGCAAATTTACACTGTTATACAATCTGTACACTCACTACTTTGCATTGTAGCAAAGTGTCATTTCGTCAGTGTTGTCCCATGAAAAGATATAATAAAATATTTACAAAAATGTGAGGGGTGTACTCACTTTTGTGAGATACTGTAAATGTGAGGAAACATTGCAGTGATCGACACACCGGGACTGTATGACTTTACTGTACTGTACTGATGTTTTACACTAGAGAGCTCCTCCAGTGATCTCCTCTAGCTAATTACCATCAAGCTCTGCATCTTTCTCTCTGCTCCTGGCCCACATGTCTTCCTGGTCGTGGTTCAGCCTGGAATGTTCACTCAGGAAGACAAGAAGACAGTGGAAGGTATTTAGGCTCTGGTCCTGTTCACCCAAGGTGACAAGCTTGGTCAGAGAAACCTGCAAGAATTTGTTAGTCAAAACCTCAATCTGGCAAAATTCTTCAGAATGTGTAACCAGAGACACCATATTTTCAACAATGAGGAAAAGGACCTCACACAACAACAAGGATCCCACACAGGTGGTTCAGCTACTTTAAAAGAGCTAATAGAAAACTCCATCTTGCACTATAAACCAGAAAAGCAAAAATGTCAAAAGCAGCCTATAATATCTATAAAGTGTGATGGAAGTGCTCTGTTTAAATTTTGTAAAATAAGCAAAATGATAAAAATGAAAATCTGGTTTTGGCCCAAAAAAAATTCTGCTAATAAAATGCTTTAAATAATAACATAAATTTAACTTTTACCAAATCTACAATTATTACCTCATTAATGCTATGTTTAATATAGCACCATCTAATGACAGTCAGTTGCTATAATTTTTGTAAAATAATGTAAGCAATGTATACCAACATGCCTATTCATTACCATTATACTAAAATATCAAAACTAATCATACCGCTGGTGTCACTGAAACTGCTTCTCCAGTCCTTAACCTGGACATGGTGTCAGTGAGACTATATAGAAAGTTATAAATACATGTATAGTTTCTACATTTATGTGTTTATTGAAATCTTTTCCTTCTTTTGATTTGAATTATCTTGTTAGATGAAATGTAGTCTAGTGTGTTTTTTGCCTCCTGTAAAGCAAAAATACTCTGCTTTAAACTATCAGACTTTTTAATTGCACAATTACTGGTTTAAAGGAAAGTGCTTGTTTTAAAGGGGTGATGTAGGCACTAAAACGCCTGTAAACAAGATGGCGTGGATTCATTCATTCATTTATTTATCTTCAGTAACTGCTTTTTCCTGTTTAGGGCTCAGGATCAAACAGGGGACCATAGTTAGTTGGCAGATGTTAGGTAGAAAATTACCCACAACAAAATTAGTGAGTCTATGCAACATTACTAGCCAGACACAGGGGTTACAGTCAATATTTTAATGTTGAAAACAGTTTAATAAATAACATAAATCATTAACATTTGTTAAAGCTAATTTTCCCCAGAACTGATGGCGATAATCATTGTGCTAAGTGCTTTTTATGGGAAAGAAGCTAACCTTTACACAGTAAATACACACTTAGGAATCAAATGTAATTCAGCCTTTACATCCATCATGTCAATCACAAGCTTCCATTATTATCCAAGAGATAGAAATGATAACTAAACTGTACAAATTCCGTAACATCTGTGGTAGATTATGGTCAGATTAACACTTTCAATACAAAATAGATTCGTCAAATGAACTTTTGATTGACCAGCACAGATTGATGTATTAACTTTAACCTGGGATTAAATTTCATCTTTTGCAAATTCGGTTGGTTTTGAGAACAGCATTTGTTTTTCCATTTAACCATGGACACCTCATTTTCAAACAAAGCTTTCTGCTAGATATGAAAAATGGAAACAGAGCCTCTTTAGGCATACCCCTAGCCTAAAAAAGTACTATGCAAGAGAAGCACCATGTTACATTATATTGTAGTGTTTTGCACAGTCATGCACAAGCTTTCAGCACTTACATCATGGGCAGGTGGACTTACGCAAGCTTGAGTGAACTCTTTAGATGGACTCATGAGGTTAAGTTCAAAATCATGCTGTTACATCAGATGGGGAGTGAACCAGAACACACAGGACATGTTGCGTCTTTTTCAAGATTTCTACAATCTTGTAAAACAAGATGAAAATTGTTCATCAGTTCATCAGTTTGATTATGACTCATGTTGCCAGTTTCACTCACAACCCAGCATGTGATTTACATTACAGTTTCAAATAGAAAAATCTTTTTTTTTTCTAAAAACATTTTGTAGCGAGAACAGTCCATCCTGTGTGATCTGGTTTTGCAATCTGTAAATACACGTACACGATAGTACTTTAACAAGCAGCAAAAAACCTGACCAGCAAGGATCCTCTGTGTCACTAGAAGGTGACAGTAAAAATGACAGACTTTACAACACAAGCGAACTCATGATTCGATCAGATTAAAAATGGTGCATTCTCCATTAAAAAAAAAAAAAAGAATGAAACAGTATGTACAGCTTTGCTAATCAGTGTTGACTTATTGCACACGTTGATTCTAGACATATAAACTTTTAGACTTTCTCCACACACACACACACACACACACGCGCGCGCACACACACACACACACACACACACACACACACACAAACTATTATATCTTTTAATCCTCAGTTTTGGCTGAGTGTTTTTTTAAATAAATAAATAAGCTTGAATTACCATCACATTTATACATGGACTCTCTCTCTCTCTCTCTCTCTCTCTCTCTCTCTCTCTCACACACACACACACACACACACACACACACACACACACACACACAGAGTCTGTGTTACCACAGTGGCTTATGAAGCTGAAGGTCTAATGTGGCTAAAATAGCACCTTCTCCAAATTCATCACAAAAGATTTTAGCTTGTATCCTAAAGTACCACAGCCAGACTTTCCATACTGTACATCTGTTTGTTTTTCTATAACACTTCACCTCTCTCTCTCTCTCTCTCCCACACACACACACACACACACACACACACACACACACACAAACACACACCCAGATCCTAACACTCCATCTCTTACATCCTCACTGCACATTAGCACTAATAGTCTAACCATAGAGGTTATTGGCACAGCCACAGTGCCAAGGTAGTGCGTTAGAGCTCTACAGGGCACTCTAACTACGTCTGTGCCTCTGGAAGTGGCAAACCTGGTTCGCATGTCATTGTGGGTGGAGCCAGACCCTTTGCTCCTCGACACATCAGTCCATTGGTTGACCTGCCAGTTGCCGCCTCTCCCCCGTTAAGATTCCTGTATGGGCGGAGGGGTGGGGTTCGGCGAGGAGGCGGGGCTCCACGCAGGCACACCGATGGAAAGCTAAAGCCCACCAGGCAACAGCCTGGACAGGAAATTATGTCATCTTGTTCGGGAGGAGGTGCCAGACGGCTGGGAGCGCGAAGACCACGGTAGCCACTGAGTCGCACCCAAGGCACCCGGCCAACTCCCAGCATGCTGTTGTTATTGTCCAGGCGGGGCAGGGGCGGAAGGGATGGAGGGCCATTTGAAATGGGTACTGTCCAGCCATTAGGCTGAGGGCTGAAGGAAGAGGAGGATGAATAAGAACCATGAAGGAGAGGCTTTGCTGTTGATCTCAGGGCACCCTCTGCTGCATCAGGAGAGCTATTGCAGTCCATGGGTTCAACCCGACAAAGTCCCTCCACCTCTGCTTCTTTTTCCTCCTCCTCGTCTTCTTCCTCCTCATCCACCCGCTCCAAAGACACCATCTCCAGATCCAGCACCATGCCAGGGTCCTGCCCAGCATCATATGAGCCAACCATCTCATTTGCTGTCTCTTCTTTTTCTCCATCCTTCTCCTCCACACTTTCAGTTTCAGGCTCATGGAATGAGGTCAAAGGTCGACCCAGGTCAGGAGTGCAGGGTAAGGACTGGCACCGGCGAGGTGGGCCTCGAAGCGTTGAGGCTCCACACAGTGGTGGAGAGGAGGAGGGCTCAGGGGGAGGGGGCAAAGTGAAGGTCAGGGAGATAAGAGACTTGCTGGGTGTGTCAAAGAGCTTGATGTGGCCGCCGTTCAGGTCATGGCGTAAGGAGAAGGGGTTGAGGCGCACCGGTGTACCCACACACGGACTCGAGGCTGGCGGCAACAGGGCCGACTGACTCCTCGCCAGGCGCTGGGTGCCCAACTGGCACGGTGAACTCCGCCTCCTGTATGGGCTCTCATCAGCAGCAATGGGTTCTGAGGAAATCAAAAAGCTCTGGTGTGACATGGAGGAATAAAATATACACAACTATCTACTACTCACAGATTAAAGTGATAATATGTAATAAATGAAACACTTCGGAACGTGCTGTTATAGAAAAATAATCAACTTCGGGCTGCATCACATCACCACATTGTTGACTGTTTTCATATAAGAGCACATCTAATTTTTTGCATTAATTTAAAAAATGGCATGTCATACTTGTTATCCTTTTATACAACCCCAATTCCAAAAATGTTGAACAGTATGGAAAATGAAAAAAAAAAGAAAACAAAAAGAGTCATTTGAAAATTCAATTCAATCTGTACTATACTGAAAACACATTATTAACACATTATTTGATGTTTTACTTTGTGAATTTAATTTATTTTTGAAAATATTCACTCATTTCAAATCTTGTAATAACACTTATTAAGAGTTTGGACACTGAAGACACCGGTTAGTTAAGTTTAGCAAAGGAAATTTTTCCCCATTCATCCATTATGCATTTCTTCAGCTGCGCAACTGTACGGGGCCATCGTTGCCTTATTTTGCGCTTCATAATGCGCCACACATTCTCAATCGGAGACAGGTCAGGACAGCAGACAGGCCATGCTAGCACCCGCACTCTCTGCTTACGCAACCATGTGTTTGTAATCTGGGCAGAATGTGGTTTGGCGTTGTCCTGCTTTGGATGGCAGCATATGTTACTCCAAAATGTGTACATATCTTTCTGCATTAATGGTGCCCTCACAGATACCACGACAGATGCTGGCTTTTGGACCTGTAGCTGATAACAGCTTGGATGGTCCTTTTCCTCTTTGGCCCGGAAACATGATGGCTGTTTTCTCCAAAAACTATTTGAAAGGTTGTCTCCACACGTTTCCACTGTGCTACTGTCCATCTCAGATGAGACCGAGCCCAGAGAAGTCGTCGGTGCTTCTGCACAGTGTTGATGTATGGCTTCTGCTTTGCATAGTAAAGCCTTAACTTACATCTGTGGATGCAGAAGCGAATGGTGTTGACTGACAAAGGTTTACCAAAGTATTCCCGAGTCCATGTCAGGATATCCATTACAGAATCATGACGGTTTTTAAGACCGTGACGTCTGAGGGATCGGAGATCACGCGCATTCAGAAGTGGTTTTCGGCCTTGCCCTTTACGTACTGAGATTTGACTGGATTCCTTGAATCTTTTAATTATATTGTGCACTGTAGAAGGTGAAATGCCCAAAATCCTACCGATTTGTCTTTGAGGAATGTTGTTCTCAAAGTGTTGGATTAGTCGCTGACGCATCTGTTGGCAGATTGGCGAGCCTCGACCCATCCTTGCTCTTGAAGGACTAGGCCTTTTTTGGAGTCTCCTTATATACTATGATTAGACGATTGCATCACCTGTTTCACATCACCTTCTTATTTCAACTTGTCACATCGCTATTTGTCCTAAATTGCCCCTGTCCCAACTTTTTTGGAACGTGTTGCATGCATCAATTTCAAAGTAAACATTTATCTTCAAAAAACTATGCAGTTGATTAGGTAAAACATCAAATACCTTGTCTTTCTACGTTTTTTGTTTAAATACAAGTCAAAGTACATTTACAAATCACTCCTCTTTGTTTTTATTAGCATTTTCCATACTGTTCGGGATTGGGGTTGTAGTTATATTTAATGCTTTGGATCCACAGAACAAGTTAGTTCCAGTTGCCCCATCATCAACCTCTCTTTTCTCCCCTCTCATACAGTTAATAAGACAAAAAAACACATCTTGTCAGCTGGAAACTGGAATGTACCTGAAACTTAGTGAAAACTTACTAAAAAAATCACTGACACTGGAGACTCCTTCCATAAATATTAAATTAATGTCTACTTACAGAAGGCTTCACCATGTCAATGAATATATATTATTCTTTGTTAAATAACACATTTAAAATCTATTTACAACCTATAAACCTGTGATTTGCCTTGCAGCTGGAACTACTGTCAATACCCTCTGAGTAAGCACATTTGAGAATTCAACAGTGCAGTGGTATAAATTAAAATATACTTTAATATGGGTTTTTAAAAAAAAAATTTCAGATAGCTTTAGCATGTGACTTCCACGTTTTGGTCAATTTCCGATATCACAAAAACACTACTGCAAACTATTACAAAGTGCTTGTATTTAACTTAACCTGTGACTAGTGTTTTTATTGCTCCACAAATTTTCTTTACATGCTTGTTAGGCATACATCGCTGAAGCTTTAAAAAAAAAATCAAAGCTTTACTATTAACAGTAATGCACTTTCATTGGAAAAAGAAAAGTAAGATTATCTGCAATATGACGGACATTCACTGTAGTGAACGTGAATCCATCTGCTTTAATAGATTACTGCAGCAGGCTGTTATCCTTAACTCATTATTCTTAACTGTGTACCTCAAGTGTGACAATATTAAAAGTTCTCAATTTCTCTAATTAACTTTATCTTTTATTTTTTTAAATAATTTTTTAAATAACCACTTTTTTAAATTCCAGCATTTATGTAGAGGTCATTTTGAATAACAATGTGATATAACATATACAATAGTGAACATACACATTAACCTCTGAATATTTCTAATATATTCTTTTTTTCATGACTTCATTCATTTTTATTATCTAAATCAATTACAGTACATGTCTTGTAATGATTCTTGTGATGATTTTATGCTTATTTGAAAAAAAATTTACCAATTGTGTCTCAATTGTGTCATTAATTTAGCAGTATACTTGCTCTTCCAAAAAACAGTTTTTCTCACCTAGAATAACTGGTGTCTCAGTCTTCTCCCTCTCCCTCTCCATCCTCTCCAAGGTCACAACAATGTCAGAGAAGGAAGGACGACTCTCTGCACACATCTACCAGAAGAGGGCAGAAATGTTCACTTTAACATGGAAGAGAAATCTGAATGCAGCATCTTTTATCAAGAAACAATAACATGTTCTTATGTGCAAATTAGGCAATGAAATACCTTTACAAATTAACTTTTAAGTACGTTACAGGTTTAGAACTTGAATGCGTTTAAATCTTAACAAACTTATTCTTTTACAGTCCCCTCTGAAACTATTGGAACAGCAAGGCCGATTCATTTGTTTGTGCTATACACCAAAAACATTTGAGTTTGAGATCAAAAGATGGATATAAGATGAGAGTTTAGGATTTCAGCTTTTATTTCCTGGTATTTACATCTATATGTGTTAAGCAACATAAAACCTAAAGCCTTTTGTATCAGAACACCCAATTTTTAGATGAGCAAAAGTATAGGAACAGATTTAGTCTTGAAGAAAATTAAAGTAAATAACAATTAATATTTGGTTGCATGTCCCTTGTTTGCAATAACTGCATCAAGCCGGTGACTCACTGACCACCAAATTGTTGGCTTCTTCTTTTGTGTTTCCAGGCTTTTACCACAGCCTCTTTCAGATGTTGTTTGTTTTGGGGGGTTTCTCCCTTCAGTCTCCTTTTCAGGAGGTGAAATGCTGCTCAGTTTGGGTTAAGGTCTGGTGATTGACTTGGCCAGTCTAAAACCTTCCACTTTTTCCCCCTGATGAAGTAATTTGCTGAGTTGGCAGTGTGTTTTAGATCATTGTCTTGCTGCATGATAAAGTTCCTCCTGATTCATTTGGATGCATTTCTCTGTAAATTGGCAGACACAATGTTCCTGTAAAATTCTGAATTCCAAGCCATGCCATGATGCTACCTCCACCATGTTTCACAGATGAGCTTGTATGCTTTGGACCATGAGCAGATCCTTTCTTTCTCCACACTTTGGCCTTTCCATCACTTTGGTACAGATTAATCTCTGTTCCTAAACATTTGTGGCTCATCTCTGTATCTCTTTGAGAATTCCAATCTGGCAGTGGATTGTGGATGGTGGAATGTGATACATTCACCCCTGACCTGTGGAGGTTGTTGGTGATGTCACTGACTGTTGTTTTTAGGTTTTTCTTCACGACTCTCGCAATGTTTCTGTCATCAGCTGTTGCTGTTTTCCTTGGCCAACACATTCGGTGTCTGTTGCTCAGTACACCAGTGGTTTCTTTCTTTTTGCCCAATGTTTGTACAATGCCTCTGATTGATTTTCCTTCCAAAATGGCTTGCTTTTCTCCCATAGAAAGCTCAGTGGTCTTCATGTTGGCTATTTATTGTTTAAATAAGCAATCTAACAGCACACACCTCGGTAACAAGAAACTCTTGTCAGTCTCGTGTTCCAATATTTTTGCTCGCCTACAAATTGGGTGGTCTGATACAAAATGTGCTATGTTCTATTTCGTTTAACACATCTACATATAAATACCAGGAAATAAAATCTGAAATTCTAAACTCTCTTCTAAGATTCATCTTTTGATTTTAAACCCAAATGTCATAAACAAATGAATTGGCCTTGCCATACCAATAGTTTCGGAAGGGACTGTAAGACTCATTAATCTAGTCCTTTAGTTTACAAGACTCCATAAACTCAACATGGGATATTAAAATATGCCAATGTGGAATTTATTTTGTCTTTGTATATGTATGAATTCTGGAAAAGTACACAAGCGGTGAAATTCGTTCTGACAGCCATAGTACAAATACACTTATAGGACTCTGTGTGTGTGTGTGTGTGTGGGTGGGTGTGTGTGTGTGTATGTGTGTGTGTGTGTGTGTCAGTGTGTCTGTGTGTGTCCCTTACGTTGCAGCAGTTAACAGCCAGACTAAGGAATGCAGGTGGACAGTCTCCAACCATTTGCTCAAAGGTTTCCACATCCAGCCCAAAGTCCTACACAGAGATAGAAACTGTGATGAGTGTGACTATCAAATATTAAACACATCTTGCTTTACAATAAGAGAACAATCAATCAAACAAGGAAATTGTGGTTCATGTTTATGAAAGATTTTATATTGTGAACCTTCTCTGACCTTGTAAATATAAAATTTCTGCAAGGCTGTTCTGTTTGAACAGGATTTGAATTTGATTTGCATGCTGGTCCACAGATGGAAGTCATGAAAAATTCACTACTGCTGGATCCTTTTACATGGATATCAGTAACATATGAAAAATTCATATGGGATGCAGTGCAAATGTGCAGTTTATGACACTTCTGACAGTCTGAAAGTACAGGGTATTTATAGTGGTAATTTTTTTGAGCAGTACCTCTGTTCGAGGGAGGACATCTGGGTCGGCCTCAATCCGAGCAATGATCTCACACAGAATGATGCCATACGCAAAAACATCCACCTGTTAGGAGAACACAACGGAGCATTATTGTCTATTTTAACTCACTAAGTTGGCAAATAAACAATTTTCTGTTTCTTATAATGTTGTCAATCAGTCAAGACACACTTGACGACATTTGATTTTTTTTAAATTTATTTTAATTCAATTCACCTATACGAACATGACTCATCTCCTATGTTACAAGTAAAGAAAAAAAATACAACAGGGTATATGAAAAGGGTTACAGGAACATAATCAAATATGGGGTGCTTTGATGCAGCCTGAAATGAGGCGGAGTTACTGTTACCATGCCAAAGTTGATTATTATTATTATTTACATGTCCCAGGGTGTTCTATTCCTCTGATACCACAACATATACAGTACACTGTGTCATATTTTATTATCAGTTAATAATTACATTAAAAGTTGTGGAAAGTCCACAAAACAAATTATAGCTGCTATAACAGAAGTCAACTAGTCTCTTTTTTTTCTCTTTTGAAGTTAATACAACCAAAAATTCCTCTGTCCTGAAGACTATCCTGTGGTGGAAAAATTTACTGACAATTACAAAGCGCTGCCACTGGAGACTCCTTCCATAAACGTTAAATAAATGTCTCCTTATACGAAGCTTCATCGTATTATCGTTATCTATGTTAAATAACATAATGACTTTTAATCTGTTTATTATTTGTCTTAGATTATGTGGAGTGTCCTCCATACAAGTCTTTGTGAATGAGCTTTTACAATTAAAACACTAACATATTAGAATGAGCATTTAAGAATACAACAGACCTTTGGTATAATGCTTTTTAACACATTCTCATCTTCCAAGATTGCAAATGGCAAGGGGAAAAAAAGGTTTTAATGCTCCTGCTTGCCCCTACAGTCTTATCTGCTATTTTGAAAAGAAAACAGATTTATATTGCAGTGCGTTCTGAGAATGTTCCTTAAGGGGTCATCTAATAAACTTCCTTTGTGAATAAGAAGGACCTTTAGGATGCTAATGCAGATTCCCCCAAAGGGAAATAGTGAGGAGAGGTCATGTGTTTTAGTGTTGGGTAAAATAAACTGCTCGCGTTACTGACCTAGTAAACCAGTATGAGGATGTGTTTATTGATAGAGACTTCAAAGCACTTCTGTAAGATGCTCTGGATAGGGGCGTCTGCCAAATTGCATAAATGTAAATGTAAATGTAAATACCTTCTCATCATAAAGCTCTCCTCTCAGCACTTCCGGAGCCATCCAGTAGGGGGAGCCGACCACAGCCAGAGGCTGCTTATCCACTCCATCACTGCAAGACATTCGCAGGTTTTGAATTGTTGAAGAATATATTAACCCCTCAATCTCCCAGGTCTAGACTTACACTGCAGACTTACAGTATTGTAACTATTTACCTTTCCTATTTCACTGAATAATTTATAGTAGGTACTGGATAATATGAAAAATAAGCCAGTGGCCATATTCACAAAGAATCCTAAGCCTAAAAGTAGCTCCTAACTGGCCAATTTAAGAGAAACTGTTTTTAAAAAATGGGTGTGTTAATCCTAAAATTAAGACTCCAAACAAAGCATGTTAGTGCTAAACCACTAGGCCCTATAACACTTAATGGTAGTGCTGAGGACTCTTAAGTCACTAATGCCAAGTCATGAACCTGTTGGTGAATAATGGCACAACCCAGCTCATGTGTTTGATGTATTTAATAACAAAAAGATTTAATAAGGTATCATGTTGACTGTAGGAGTATTTTAATGATTGTGGAGTTGCTAGAATAATCACCTCATCTATTAAGTAATACAGTAGCAGATCAGAATGTACACAACTCTCGACTACCACATGAAAACTGCAGCATTACAAAAATAAACAAATGTATATTCAAATTAATGTTGTTGATTTCATACTATACAAATCAAAAATCTATACTGGTATTATAAATATATTTTCTTTTAGATGTTAACAAACTACAAAGCACTAAATGGATGCACTACAGAGTAGTGTGCTAAATACAGACTGTAAAATGATACTCATGTACATTAAAATACAAATCCTGCCATTAATACACATGTACAGCCTACATTAATTTTGCAGAAAATATACACTAACTATCCACTTTATTAAGAACACCTGCACAACTGCACATTCATGCAGTTATCTAATCGGCCAATCATGTGGCAGCAGTGCAATGCAAAAAAATGCAGATACGGGTCAAGATCTTCAGTTAATGTTCACGTCAAACATCAGAATGAAGAAAAATTGTGATTTCTGTGACTTTGATCGTGGCATGGATGTTGGTACCAGAAAGGCTAGGTTGAGTATTTCATAAACTGCTGATGTCCTGGGAATTATACACACAGAACTAGAGTTTACACAGAATGGTGTGAAAAACAAAAACATTGAGTGAGTGACAGTTCTGTGGGTGGAAATGTCTTGTTAATGTGAAAGATCAGAGGACTGGTCTGAGCTGACAGGAAGTCTATAGTAACTCAAATAAGCACTCTTTACAACAGTGGTGAGCAGAAAAGCATCTCAGAACGCACAACACATCAAACCTTGTGATGGATGGGCTACAACAGCAGAACACCACATCATGTTCCACTCCTGTCAGCCAAGAACAAGAAGGCTATCACTGGCACAGACTGAAACCGGACAGGTATTCCTAATAAAGTGGATGGTGAGTGTATTTTATATTTGAGCACAGACGATTTTCATGTATGACATCAGTTAATACCCTAATTCTATTTTTTATGCAACAGCACATCAGGATTATATTTATGAGTTTATCACTGTACAACCACTGTCAATATTCATTCATGAAACATGCCATAGCAACCCCGACCTTACTGTTAGTTTTAGAAATTCCTTAGTAAAGTTTCCTCTCAGCAGTTTTGTGAATAAGTTATAAGGAGAAACCCCTAGTTAGGAACTCATAGTGGAAAGATTCAAATCTTTGTGTATGGGCCCCTGGTGTTTTAGGAGTTAACATAGAAATTGCCCTTTCAATTCAAACAAACATATATAGAGAATTATTTTTATCTTAAGTTTTGAAAAAAAGAAAAAAGCTTTAACAAGACAGTGGCTGCTCCAGAGTTAACGTAGTAACTCTAGATTACCCTAGTAAAATAATATTTCTGCTCAGATTAAATAAGGGAAAGTCATTTGGATATCATGTCAAAAACAAGAAACCGTATGCAAATAATATCAGCCTTCTAGACTCCAACCACACTGTGTGCATGTTTACTGCCATGATTGAAGGTATATCTGGTTAAAACATGATATAGAGTATATTGAAGGAATACTGATTAAACTGGGCATGATGCCCAGTGCAGTGCATTACTGATATAACAAGAAAGACATTTGATCACATTGGCATTTGTAGAGCACTTACATACTATGAAAACTTGCAAGCTTGCTAATTTTCCAATGAAGTGCACTCTATAATTGCCCTGAACTCCCGGAATTTCAAACCCACAGTCATTATCAGATTCAGGAATCTTTGGAACAATACCTACATGCCAAAAAACATCAGCAAAAAATAGTGAAGTTAATTATTTTATAATTACATAGGCAAATGATTCAGATCGGGGCTCAAAGATCAATGCAGAATACAATAATTAACAGACACTGTTAATTATTGTATAAAAATAAAAACACTGACCTGTAATCAGGGATTTTCTCCGCCAGACCAAAGTCTCCAACCACAGCCGTGAAAACACCATTCTCACAGCGAACTAAACAGTTCTGCAACATACAACAGAGTGCGGAGTTTCTGTCTGCTCAATATACAAAGAGTTGAAACTAGAATGAAGGAGTCTCCAGTGTCAGTGCTTTGTAACAGTTAGTGGTACAGCTGTAACTTTTTCACCACAGGAAAGTCTTCAGGACAGAGAACGCTGCATTTAGGGGTTTCTCAGTAACAAGTTGCATAATCTTATTAACTTCAAGTGAAACTGAAGGAACGACTGTTTATAGCTGCTATGGTGCAAGTGATAACACTAACTTGTTTCACAGATTTTAAAAAAAAGTACTCTTTAATTAATAAAGATGTAATTTTCTGGCAAATTGTTTGTGTACTGTTTCATGTTCCAAGTCTTTGATTATTTTCCTATAACAGCACACCCCATGTGTTTTATTCCTTACTAAATAAACTCAGGTCATACAATGTGTCTGTGTGTGTGTATCTGTATGTATACCTTGGAAGTGAGGTCTCGGTGGAAAATCCCCTTGCTGTGAAGGTACTGTAGTCCTCGCGCAATGTCCAGAGACAGTCCTATCCTCACAGCCCAGGATAAGTATATATCACTGTCCAGCAGCTGCTCCAGATTACCCCCATTGATGTACTATAACCATACAAACCAGATGACAATTTCTTATTTTTAATATTATACCCTGTATTAATCGTATGGAGCTTCTGTGTAATATAAAAATCAAAGTCTCACCTCAGTTAGAGCATGAAGCTGTCCCTCATGGACACACACACCCACAAACCTGTTAAAAAACATTTTCAAATGGTCAGCAGAGGACAATCCAAGACTACTTGAACATAACTGAGGAGAAAATAGTGTTAGTGTGTTGTGTGTGTTAGACCTGAGGATGTTGGGATGGCAGAGGCGATTCATTAGCTGCACTTCTCTCAGCATGTTGGCTTTGTTGCTGGCCAGCGTGTTCATCTTCAGAGCCATCACCTGCCCTGTGATCCTGTGCTGGACCTGAGACACACAGAGGAGCTTTCTGGAATTAGCAAGCATCACTTGAGAACTCTGGGTTCTTGATATTACAAGTGTAAGCAGTATAATACACGGCACTTTGATCCTTTACAAATCATGTCAAAACAAGGAAATTCTTCAGTCATGATCACATTCACGTACGTGTACAGAGTGGGATGAAATGTCGAGACTCCACGACAGTTTCAGTAGAATGTGGAGGATGAGAAGGAAATCAATAAATACACACGTCATAAGGGTGGCATGATCATTTTTTTTTTTTTTACTAATAAATCTAATTAAAAAAGTGATCAAAGCAGAAACTGATTCAAGATATCTCTGTTGTTTAGGCTAATTGTACTGGTGTAGTTAAACACTGTTAAAGCAAAAAATATATATAAATCAGTGCAATAAATGTGCAAAACAATACGACCAGTAATCAAATTTAAGGATGCACCAATACTTAAAACGCACACATGTAGACGAGCTTGTGGCTCAGCTGAAACTGTTGATTCTGAAATTGAGAGCGCGCAGCAAGGAAGCTCACCAACAGAGTTCTCCTTATCAAAGTGAGCAAAAGTCTTTGTCTACCTCCTTGTCTGGGAGGTAGTGTCATAGTAGACTATGCAGCCCGTAGCATGTTATTTTGTGTAACTAGACACAAGATACACAAAATAGTGTTTTTCAAACCTGGTGCTGAAGTACCCCTGCCATGCACATTTTGGTGTTTTCACTTTCTCCAGTGCAACTGATTCAACTTTTGTCAGCTAAGTACTAAGCCTAAACTGGGCTGAAATAGGTGTTATTCACTCACATGTATATGGCAGGGGTACTCCATGGACCAGGAATGAGAAATTAGAAACACTGCCATAGAATAACAAGAGCATAAACAACCCACAAAATCAAATCTCCATAGCTGATATTACAGCAGGGTGAAAACTAATGCTGGGCCTGGCATTCAGCCTGTGTGTGATTTATACTCAGCTACATATTAGGAATAAAATCTGTTTGCTGCAGATTGTGCTGCAATATGTTGGCCAGAGTGATGGTGAAAGCGTGCAATAGTCTTATGTTTTTTACCCATTCAGAAAAATCACAAGTCAGAATGAACTGAAGTGTAATTTATGAACTTTTATGTGTTAGATGTTCTGTGATGATCCAGTATGGAAGACAGAAATGAGGGTACTAAAACATAACAATTAAGTTTGAAGATCTTCTGCAATAAACAAAAAATAAAACAGGCTGGTGACAGCACAGCTGATTATAGCTGTTATAATGTAAGTGCTCCAACAGATGGGAAAACAGATTGGAAAATTGAAACTGTATTTGGAAAAGAAAATTATTTCTGGAACATAAAAAGAGACTTAGTGGTTAGCACGTTTGCCTCGCATCTCCGGGATTGAGGGTTCGACTCCCACCTCCCTCCTGTGTGCGCGGAGTTTGCATATTCTCCCCATGCTTCTGGGGTTCCCTCCGGGTACTCCAGTTTCCTCCCCTAGTCCAAAGACATGCATTGTAGACTGATTGGCATTTCCAAATTGTCCGTAGTGTGTGAATGGGTGTGTGAATATGTGTGCAATTGTGCCTTGTCATGAGTCGGCACCCCGATCAGGGTGTCCCCCGCCTTGTGCCCCGAGTTCCCCGGGATGGGCTCCATGCTCCCTCAGAACCCTGCATACGATACGCGGTATGGAAAATGGATGAATGGATGGATGATTTTTATTATATTTATACTTTAATATATCTATTATACTTACATTGGAAGTTATTTTTGTGTGAAAGAGTTTAAACTTCATTTAAAAAAAAAAAAAACATCCAACAAGTGTTGACATTGACTGGTTTCAGTATAAGAAAAGAAAGTGATATTGTGCCACCAATCATTAAAAAATTATGTCATCCTTTCATGATTGTAAAAACTGTAATCGTTGGCAGATTTGTGGTATAAGAGTAGTGCAAGTATAAGTAGTCAGAACACGCTGTCCACATCATACTACCCCATCATTAATTATCTTCCTTTAACAGTACACCCCTTATCCCTTATTCCTTACAAATAAGCCTTGTGATTGGTGAGGGAAAAGCTTATGCAGGATTTAACTAAGATACAGACCATCCACTTTACACCATGACAAGAAATGCATGTAGACAACACCAAGTCACCATTCATACACTACATATCGTGTACCCATAAGACCAACATTAACCTAATCAGAAAGCATGGATTTAGATCTTTGACACTAAATAACAAAAGGAAATGTTCATACTCCAGGAAAGAGTGGAGGGCAGTAGAGTTCAGTCTTTAAATGAGCAGAGCACTACACACAGATTTGCTCTGTAGGTTTCCAGGTTTCTGCTGCAGTTGTATGCTGATTTGCATGTTCAAGAGTTATGCATTATAAACAATGAGTGACAGTGACAGAGAAAGAGGAGAAGTATTAGTGGCTGCTCAGCACTAATAGGCTTTGTGGATTTCCCGTCATCCCACCTGACCTGCCGTCACAATGACATCACACCAAGAATTACACCGTAACCCCACGAGCTCCCTCACAGACCACAAACAACACACACACATAAAGCCTAATGATCTCCTGCTCTCATTAACCACAAGCCTCAGTCTTTCAAAGGAAACTGAGCTGCTATTTACTGAGAATTCTTCTCTTCATTTTGCAGTCTACAGTTATCTTGTGCAAATGTGTACTATGATGTTTGTCACCAGTAATTTCACACAAATGCTTAAAGAACAGAAGTGAGTATTGCGTCCATTAGAGAGATAAGACCATACACATCTCAATGCATGATCAGCAATGGAATGAAGGGGAGCACTAAAATGTTGGGTGAAATTGTCAGAAATGATTGCTGTACATTCTAACCACCGTTTTTTACAAGAAAGTTTATACTACAGGTGTGATACACCAAACAGGACATCCCAGTTAATGAGCAGACCTCCTAGCCTATACATTTAATGTTTTAATTGCCAGCTGGTTTATGTATAATAATGTCCTATTAAAAGGACAAACTTGTCAACAGTAAGGGTTTTTTTTTTTATTACCTTGTAGTTTTTAAATTTGGTAGTATTAATGTTTGCTTTTCAAAGCAAATTCTCTGATTACAGATTATATAACTATAACTATAATAGAGTAGAGCTGGTCAATATGATGATATAATATCTATATCATGATAAACTATGCTGCCTCGCACCTCCAGGTTTGGGGGTATGATTTTTTGCATCTTCTCCCTGTGCCTCTGGGGTTTCCACCAGGTACTCTGGTTTCCTCCCCCAGTCCAAAGACATGCATTGTAGGATGACTGGCATTTCCAGACTGTCCGTAGTGTGTGAATGTGTGTGCGATTGTGCCCTGCGACAGACTGCCCCGACACAAGCCCCGCCTTGTGCCCCAAGTTCCCTGTGATAGGCTCCAGGCTCTCCCATGACCCATTGTAAGATATGCGTTATGGAAAATGGATGGATAAACTATGTTAAAATACATTTTTCGGAGATGTGGTTTTACCATTTATTTTAGATCATTTTGATTGTTAATTTAATACTGATCTTTAAATTTGTACTTTTTTTCTATTTTCCCTCCATTTAACAATAAATGTAATAATATTTTAAATACATTTTAAATAACTTAATATTGTAGCATTAAATAAAAGTATCGTTGGTATTTCACAGTTTGTTTATAATATTACACTTCTGTTTTACTGGTAGTTTGTTAGAAAACCTGTATATTGTGTGTCATAAAAATGTCATGATGCTATCATGGTATTTTTGTCATACTGCCCATCCCTAGGCCACAGCGTCCTTCATTTTTGGTTTGGTCCCGGGCAAGAATTTCAGTGCATCATTAGCAGCATGTATGAAAGCTATACTCATTAAATAGCTTTTCATGTAAGATACAGTACTGTGCAAAAGTTTTAGGCACCCTGTTTTTTTTTTAGTACAAACTTTGTTATAGATTTTTTATTTTATGACTTCTACATTATCAAGTCAGTACAAAAAACATTTTAGATTCCCAAACATTAGTTTTCTATCAAATTAAATGTTACAGAAAAATGTTTGTATGGCATTAAAGAAAGCAGCATATTACGTAAGAGACACTTTTCAGCCAAAAAACACTATGAAGGCTGCTGGGATTTGCTGCAAAAATAAGAAGCGAGTGCGAAAGTCAAAGTCTCCAGAAGAACTGTGGCTGCTTCTGCAAGATGCTCAATAAAACTTACCAGCTCATTTCCTTATAAAACTGCATAAATTGTACTGGAGACTACTATTTTTATTTTTATTTATTTATTTATTTATTTATTGTCAAACCAAATATTGGCTTTGTTTCATTTACTATTGTTTACTGCTCTTTACGGTATTTTTTTAATTGTAGAAACATTTAATTTCATTATTTTGAAGGCATCTTTGCTCTACGGCATTTCTTTGCATGTGCCTAAGACTTTTGCACAGCACTGTATATCCTAAATTAAGTCACTTTTTAATTGTTCTTCATGGAACAGGATTTAAGAAAATGTACATAAACTGCTAAATGTATTCTGTTATCTGATCGTAAATCAATTTTTTAAAATTTAAACAAAAGAAGGTTATAGGAATTTTTTTTTTATTTAAACTTGTTTCCAAACAATAAATCTATATCCACTTTTTTTTGTAAAGCTGCTTTGTGATCATGTATATTGTTGATAGAGCTAAAGAAATAAAACTGAATTGAAAACACTGATGAGCTGGTAAAACACTTAAGCAATCAATGTTCATTTAACAGGTTTTGCATTGACCCGATTCCCAAACGCACTGCCGTTTGCGTAGGCAAATCTGATTCATGACAGTCAGCACGTCTATGCAAATACAATAAATATATAGGCCTAATAAATCTATTACGATGAAAGTGCAGCATTAAACAATGTGGCTGTCAAATGCAAAATGTCACACCACAATTAGACGCCAACCTCAAGAGCTGTAAAATGTGATTTAACAGTCCTTTTGCCCAATACATCAATACAAAAAGAAAGAATTACAACCTTGATTATTATTCTGGTCAATATTACTCCAGCATGATAGTACAGACAAGATGGAAATCATATAAATTAGTCGTTACACTGTAGTTTACACGATCTTACAAATGCAATTCTGATCAATAAATTTGACTGCTCAAATGCTTTCCATCTGGTAATAAATACATTGCATCAGAGGAAGTGGTCTATAGTGAGTGTACTCTAGGGCAAAATTCTAAGATGCTGTCACAAAACAAGCTTCACATTAGTGTTTACATAGCATTTATCTATATAGTCATGAAATCCTCTGACTAGAATTTTCTATATATAATTTTATACATATAGTTTTGTATCTAAAGCACAATGAAATGTTTTCCTGAGTCCTGTGTCAGGAATGACTCAACACAGCTCACATCAAGAGCAAACAAGTCAGACGTCATATACTGTTTGTACACCGTTACACAGGAGATTTTCAAACAATGCAAAAGGAAGTGACGGGGAAAAGTGTGTGTTCAAGGTTACCAATTCATACTGTACAGGAGCTTTATAACGGCCACAAAGAAGCGCCATAAATGTGTGTTAATTATTACTGAAGAAGGAAGAAGGAGAGGTCATTCACTTTAACCATTCAGGAATGTAAAGCAGCGTGTTTGAATATTGCGATAAGAAAGATTGGGACATAGTTATGAACAGGAAATAATATTCAAAATTTTGTATCCATATTTCTACCACAGTGCTGCTGAATTCTCGATTCTGATTGGTCAGGAGGTGTTGATTATATTTCTATAACAGCAGCCGTGAGAATAGTTCCGGCTGCAATGCAAATCACAGGTTTATATTAATTTGTTCTTTCTACATTATCACATGTATAGTAGAAACCTATTCACAGTGACATGTATGGTGGAACCCCACAAAAACTAAACCTAATAATAAACCAAAAAAAAGCTCTAAAGAAAATTCTGTAATTGTTGACATGTTGAAGCTTTCTGTAAGACTTTTATGTAACATTTATGGAAGGAGTCTCCATTGTCAGTGAGTTTTCGGAAAAGAGGACTTTGCTCTTTCTGGTTTCTCTGCAAAACGACAAGCTACCTTTTTTTGACATAGTAAGAAAAATAGAGGCTGGTGGGGGAATAACTGTTTATAACTGCTATAACACAAGTAATAACAGAAAAATACTTGTTTAATGGACAACCCACAACATTAAATGGTTAAAGAAATTACAAACTGTATTTCATAAATAAATGAAAATCTATTATTGTTGGCAAACTGTTGTGGTGTAAAAGGAATAAAACACTTCAGGATGTGCTGTTTTTGGAAAATAACAAACTTCGACAGTAACAGTAACTTTGCTTTGTGTCAGGGATATAGATTATTTCCCCCTAACGGCATGTCCTGAAGTGTTTTATTCATCTTATTCCACAGCATTTATACCATTCTTATGTCATTTGATAGCAATTACAAATTTCAATTTATTAATGAAAGACATTGTGACTTTTGACCATTTATAGTTACACTAAATGTGTCTGAACATGTATTGTTATGTCTTATAAATCATAAATGAAACACAGGACATTCCAATATTTAAGATAGTATTTAACAGAATATTTAAATATGAGAAGAAGAAGAATGAATAGTTTCTAATCACATGCACATTAAAATTGCATGCACAGTGAAAGCAAAGTCAGCTGATAGGTCAGTAAAGGGCAGTTTACAGCAAATATTCTCATTTTTGGGAAAACAAAAAAAGGAACGAAAACTCACCTTAAAAACTTCAGAGAAGAAACCAGAGCCAATCTTCTCACAGAAGAAATCATCGATTCGTGCCAGGCTGGACACTGCGCTCCGCAAAGCCCGGTACGATGAAGGCCGCATGCGGTTTGGCCCATGGAGTCCATGTAGAGGCAGTTCCCAAATCTCTGCGTTCGTCTCTCCCTGATCCATAGCGATGGACGCAAATACAGGTTACGATGAGGTCCTGTTGGACACTCGACCCATGGCCCAGTGAATATAAAAAAACCGTTCGTTGAATCAGCGTCTCGGCGCTTTGGGTGATGTCCACACACGTCCGTATTCCAGAAGAGGGGAAAAAAACACTGAGCACACTTTTATTAAACAAACTTCAAAGGTTTGTAGTCAGGATTTTGAAATCCCAGATTAATTTTCATTTGCAGGGTCTATCAGGTTTGATTTCACCTCAAGCCTCTGGTCTTGGGTCCTCTAGTGTGTGTGATCACCCTGTGATTACTTTCCTTTGTAAGCTTGATAGGTATGTGCACTCGTAGGATGGAACAGACAGAAAGTGTGTAATGATGTTCTCATAGGCTGGGGTTGGTTAAGGCTCTGAGAGAAACACTCCTGACCCTCCTCCTTCTGTCCACGTCTCCAATGCAAATACACCAGAGCTGTTGAAATGAGAAATAACAAATAATCTATAATAAGTATCATATTCTTATCAAAAAGATGACAACCTCTGTGGTACCCTTGCTGCCATCATTTGATGAGTGGATTTCCTGCTTAGCTGGGTTTTTTTTTTTTAATCCACTTGTGATGGGATAAAATTCCCTTGTGGTGGTAGATATAATTTACTGTAATTCAGTTACAGTTTAAAGCTGGATTCATTTGGGATGGCTGATCCACAATAAATGAGTTACTGAAGATGGATGGATGGATGGATGGATGGAGGGATGGATGGATGGACTGTGTCCAAACTGGCATCCCCAGTAGTAGAGAGAAATAATGCAATCAACTGCACATTTTGGCTAATTTACTGTTCAACCAAAATGCACCTTTAATAATAGTCATTAGTATTAAGTATAATAGTAACAAGTCATTTTACAGCACTGTTTAAACAAGTGACAATGAATTTGATTTAATTCTAATGGGGTGCCAGTAACAAGTAGGCCTATTTCTGCCTGTTTTTTTTAATCCAGTAAAATTGGACAAATTCCCTTGTACTTGTATAGAGTGTGAGGTAGGTTTTCAATCATTTGGAATAGCATTATACAGTGAATTCAATCTGTACACCCCAGGAGTAACCCTATAGAAAGGTGTGAATACAGCCAATTGCATAATTTTACAAATTTGCTGTTCAACCAAAACACAACATTAATAATAGAGAAAGAGTTTGTTTCTACTAGTAGACCTTTTTACAGCACAAACTGGAAGACACATAGATGAAACTGATGACAAATTTTACAACACTACTTGTCAGTCAGTGTTAGTAACTAGTAGGCCTACTTCTGCGTTATTTGTTTGTTTGTTGGGAACAGGATACAATTCCCTTGTATTAGTATATATCATTTAGCTTAAATATAATTTAATTACAATTTGAGGCTGGTTTGTGTTCGAGACAGAGTTACACACTGTATACAATTTGGCAACCCCAATAATAACCCTATAAATAAGTCTGAAAAATGCAACCACCTGAACATGTCATTACTTATCAGGTGCCAATAACTAGTAGGTCTATTTTAATCCAGTAGGACAGAATAAATGCTTTGTACTTGTGTATATAATTTAATCACAGTTTGACGCTGGTTTATAGTCATTTGGGACAGCTTTACACACTGTGTCCAATCTGGCAATCTGACAATTAACCCTATAAATAAGTCTGAGAAATGCAGCAACCTGAACATATCATTACTTATCGGGTGCCAATAACTAGTAGGTCTGTTTTAATAAAGTAGGACAAGATTAATGCTTTGTGATTCTGTACATAATTAAATTACAGTTTGAGGCTGTTTTTTTTATTCATTTCAGTCTGATTTCGATCTGGCAACCCCAGTAACCCCATAGCAAGGTTAAAATGATGCGGACCGCTAATGTATTAGTGATACGTTTGGCACCAAAATAATATCTCAGATATTCGCAGAGTTTGTTTGCAGTAATTTGTGTGTGAGAGAGAGTGGGGCAGCCGCACCATGTTTCATGCTGTGATCATTTAGGGGGATTATTATAGAGAGGGATCCACTGCGGTGATCCATCTGCCTGAATTACAGACTGCTAACGCGAATTTAGTCTTAATATTATACGGAATTTCTCCGTAATTTCACATTAAATAAACGATACCAATTATATTCATGTCCATGGAGCATTATTTAACGCCTGAATCTTTCTCATCTATATTGAGATGATGGTTCAACTGTTAGCGATCCGCCGGTTTCATCGTTTTTAAACGGTTTAACCCTGGTTATAGATGCATAAACCGCTGCTTACCTGATTTCCACAATATCACGCTCTTCAAACACCTGGGAATACAGGAAGTCGTAATTAGCCGATGCTGCGGTCGTTAATCTTACAACCTTGGTCGCGTTTTTCCGCTTCGGCCCATCTTCGGATCACCGTCGGCTTGTCTCGGCCAAATCGCTCACTAATTCTGCGCTCTGATTGGTCAGCATTCGGGGCGCGCCTGTAAAGGGGAGGGACATGTGGACGCCGGGGTATGGCGCATGCGCGGTGCGAGCAGCGACGAGCTCCTGTTCACTGGAGCGTGAATCCTATATAAATCCCTAATGCACGAGGTTGCACTATAATCCATATGCCAGTATTTCATACACTACCACGTGGACTTTTATAGGGTGTTGGAAGCTATTTAAGTTCCAGTCCAATTCTGTAGGTTACTGTAGACTATTTTTCCCATAATTTCAGTGTACATAAAGATTATCAGTCATTTATACTAGGATTCCTGCCTCCCTCGTCTCTGTGCCCAGCATTATTCAAATAAGCTCCAGAGAAACTGCATCAGTGAACACCTAGTGCCAGGAATGAAGTGTTTCAGTTTCAAAATGAACGTTGAACACTTCCCCTATTATTTTACGTCACATAATTCAGGGATTTTCAAAACGTTTGTAGCCACGGACCCCTGTATTTATTTTTTTATTTCTTATTTTTACTGTACTTATACATATATAACAGAGCAGGGGTTACATCAGTGGCAGCTGGTGGCCAGGGCTAACCCATACATATCCCACACTGGTTCAGCCTGCCATATTGGTATGTCCACATGTGGGACCACTGCAAGCTACCCACATTGGGCCAACAGGGTTTTTTTTTTTTTTGTTGTTGTTGTTGTTTGTGAGCAGCCCACACTTTGGCAAGCGCCCACACGAATCCCATGTGGGACCACTGCAGGCTAACCCACATTGGCCCAACACCAATTTTCTGTGGACTGCCCACACTTTATTCTTACAGGATTCACTCAAGACAAAAGAATATGCAGCCTCCCACACAAAATTCACAACATTATTGGAGAAAGTGCATGCGATTGTCAGGAGTTTAAGACCAATTCAAATACAGGCTAGGAGGCAATAGATTAAGTCTGGCCTTGCCCCCAGGGATTTTTTTTTTTCCATTCACATATATCACCATTATGCTATGAATGGGCTTTTCAACATAAGCCTAAGTGAATTCTCCTGGCATGTCCTCTAAAAAATTCATCTGAAAGAAAGAAATAAAGAAATATATCTATATCTCTTAAATTGGGTTAAATTGGGCCAGGGACATACATTTTCAAAAATATAGGCTTTTGTTTCTTTCACGTTCTTACTAATTCAAGCAATGATTCAAAAACGTTGCCTTTGTAGCACATAATAAATGAGGTCCGCCCCTAAAGTTTACAGGATTATGTCAGAGCTTCAAAAAATCTTCGATAGCGTCATTCACAGGGCAATCAGAGTGATGGTTTATGCTCCCACTACTTTGGCGTGAAATGTACATAAGGTTTCATTTAATTTCTGTTTTTTTGCCCTCGTATTATACAAGACTGTAAGTCGCAAGTTCGTTTCCTACCGATGAACCAATCTCAAAGTTTCAGAGGTAAAAGATATGAGTGAGGCAAAGAGGAGGAAGCTTACAGGCTACTTCAAAAGCTAGGCTAGGTCTGCGTTAGTCACTACTGAGTCACTACTTAACATGTACAGTAGCCTACCCGTTTGTTGCCACAGGGTGAGATTTGTGAAGCAAAAACCCATGCTTTTGAAACGTCTTTATTCGTGAAAATAAATCACGAAATTTTATTGTCATCAGATGTAGCTTTGCACACTGCCAGCATCTAGAATGATTTTGATCAGCATTTTAGTGTTCATAGCAGAGGGCTCTCTCTACATGTTATATTTTACAGTTTGTCAATTGATAAGATTTTGTAGGCTTTGCATACACATGTGCACCCTTCAAAAGCCTGAAACCACAGAGCCCCCCATAACAAATCCCAATTCAACCCCTGTACACACACACACACACACACACACACACACACACACACACACACACACACACACACATATATATATATATATATATATATATATACACACACTTATAAACTCACAATATACCATAAATAAGAGGGAATAAACAAATATACATATAAACAGCTTTCCAAGTTATTCTGTACAGATTGACTGTATAAAATATATTACAGGATGGCAGGCTTAAAACTGTTACTGTGATGAGTGGTGGTGGTCCCTATGTAAAAAGTGTTGTGCAATATGCAGTGTAGTAGCTCAGTATGCAAAATCAGTAGACATGTCCATTGTCTCCAATGTCCACGTATCTCTCCAACCCCGTTGTTGACTCACTGTAGAGTCGGATAGCAGTGGGCAAGAATTTACTGGAGAAGAAGCTGTTTGGCCAGTGTGGCATGGAGGGGGTATGTGCTATTTTCCAAGATCCTCTCAATTTTGTCCACTATCCCCCTTTCTACCACCATCTCCAGGGTGTCCAGCAGCCTAGGACGAAGCCAGATTTCCTGATTAGCTTATTGAGCTTCTTTGCATCACCAGCTCTAATACGGAACTTGCAGCCATAGACTAGTAGAAGGTCTCCAGCAATTTTGCATATATTGAAGCACCTGCATTTCCTCAGGAAGTAGAGTCTGCTCATACCCTTCTTGTGTTTTGTATGATGACTCATATGGCAAACAATACATTTGTACTCAAACAGTGTGGTTAAAGTGCACATTCTCAGATTTTAATAAGAGGGTATTTCAAGGCACCCACTGTGGAGGTCTTCCTTGGCCTATCAGTCCCTTTATGATTACTAAGCTCACCAGTTCTCTCTTTCTTCTTAATAATGTTTCAAACAGTTCATATTGGTAAGCATTTATTTAGTAGGGACCGTGAAGGATGAGAACACAGTTGTCTTATAAAATCACATTGTACTGTGTTGTACCTGTACATTTTGTTATTTTGCCATCATCTTTTGGGTAAGTACAAAAGATTATTTGTTTTGCCAGTTGAAGAAGGGCAATGCATGCTCACATGGCCATTTTGACATTTGGGGTCTCTAAGCAACAGCTTACTCAGGGGCCCCCACCCGACACCAGTCACATTATTTTATATGCAAGAATGAATAGAATTAATACATCACTCTTTCTTGTATGGGGGAACAAGTCATCATCCTGTTTTCTTGAAGTGTTTAAAAATTATCTGCATAAATGATTAAACATCATGTATAGTAGTGGTCAAAGAGCCATCTGGAAAGATAACTGTGATTTTATCAGACTTGCTTTTTTACTTTGAAAAGGCATTTTGAATATTTTGACTTGTGTTAGGGCACACTATTGTTTATTAGTTTTACTTTATTGTTGAATAGTCGTTGTTTCCGTAGATTTATTAGCTGCTATTTCAAACTACAGAGCTAGCAATAGGTGAAATTTTAGTTATTACATGCTGGGGAAAAATATAAGACAGCACAGATAGAGGAAGTTTTAGAAACCTATGTGGTACAGATTTTTAAAAGGTACACTATGTAACCTTTCTTGTTCAAAATAAACAAAATTTAAATAATGAGTAAGTACATCATAAATCCAGCTTCCAACCCATGCTTTTGTCTTATTCTGATTTACTAAGGTAAGCCTATTCTAAGTATTTATATTTTAAACCCTTCGTGACGGATTTCATCCAGGGCTGAGCCCAGATTCTTCTCCATGCATTTTTTCCAGCTCAGCTAGTTTTGTTTTATGGAAGCTGAGGTAACTTAGCTGTCAATGTATGACATGATCAGAAAAAGTTGGATTTATCATAAAACTTGCCTCGGGTGTTTGTTGCTCGGCTGTTTGTAGTACTACCAGACCGAGAAAATATAAAACTTTTCTAACTAGGCTAGTTTGGTGTCGCTAGCTGGGGTTTAGGGTTTATGGGTTTAGGGTTTAGCTGCAACAGTCCCATGCAAAGTACATTATCTTTCCTTATGCCCTGCTCAGCATGAGAGAATGTTAGTGCTTCAGTTTCAACCCCTTTACTGGTTTAAAAAAATAAAAGAATATAAAAAAGGTGTACATCTATTTTCGCAGGTCAGACAAAATGGGCGTATCTAAAGGTAAGTGCATGTCTAAAGATTTCTCATTGATGAAAGGAGCTTCTTGCTTGGAACTGTGTTGGCCAATCAGCATTAACCATTATGTTACTTGCTTTAGACCGGAAGAAGATGGCGGTAAGTGGTGTAATATAACAATAGCTTGTTAAAATACAAACATAATTAATTTATTGCTTCATTTGCATTATATCTGCTGCTTTAGAATTATTTTATTGCTTTTGACACGTTACAGTGAGAAGAAGCACTGATTGTATTTCCATCGAAGCATTCAAAGTTGAAAATTTGTATCGTTGTCCATTTTAATGGCTTTTGTTCTATGGACTGCTACTACAGTGTGAATGTCAGTGAGTGTGTGTGAATGTTGGATTTGTCTAAAATTGTTCAAAATGACTTGTGAACACATGGCCCACACTACTGCCATTGATAATTTAATAAATGTTTTATTGGTTAAAATTGTGTGTTTGCTAAATTGCTTAATGCCAATTGTGTAGAAATAGTTCCTAGTCACCTAGAAGCAGCAGTCTACCTTTTAATAATTCTGTGCTTAATGTGGCAATGTTTTATGATCAACACTTCCAGTATTTATTGCTTTATTACTTCTCAGACAAAATGTTCACATTTTTGGTTTGCATGAGTGAAATTACGGAGAAACATACAATTGTAAATTATAGTTGTGTTACAAGTTAAACAGTAGAAATTGCCACTTCTATGACATGTTTTTGTGATCGTGTGCAGTCAGTACAATGGTAATAGACAAGAAAGTCATTATAGTCATTATAAGTTGCATTTTCAGTTGAATTTTGGGAAACCACTTGAAGCATTCGTTGTGCTGAACTATTTCAATTGCTTTTGTTTGATTTGTTCATTGCAAACAGCTAAAAGTCTGTAAATTTTCACAAACCTGATTTGCAATGGGGGTTGAATAATTTTGACTGCAACTGTATATATACAGTACTGTGCAAAAGTTTTAGGCACATGCAAAGAAATGCTGTAGAGCAAAGATTCCTTCAAAATAATTAAGTTAAATGTTTCTACATTTTAAAAAAAATACCGTAAAGAGCAGTAAACAGTAGCAAATGAACCAACATTGAAAGTCATAAATAAATGAAAGTCAATATTTGGTGTGACAAAAATTTTTTTTTTTAAAAATAGTAGTCTCCGGTACATTTTGTGCAGTTTTATAAGGAAATGAGCTGGTAAGTTTTATGGAGCATCTTGCAGAGCCAGCCACAGTTCTTCTGGAGACTTTGACTTTGGCACTTGCTTCTTATTTTTGCAGCAAAACCCAGCAGCCTTCATTGTGTTTTTTGTCTGAAAAGTGTCTCTTACGTAATATGTTGCTTTCTTTAATGACATTTAATTTTGTGCTAGAAAGCTAACGTTTGGGAATCTAAAATGTTTTTTGTACTGACTTGATAATGTAGAAGCATTAAAATAAAAAATCTATAAGAAAAGGTTGTACTAAAAAAATAGGAAGCCTAAAACTTTTGCACAGTACTGTGTGTGTGTGTGTATATATATATATATATATATATATATATATATATATATATATATATATATATATATATATATATATATATATATATATATACATACAGTGGGGGAAAAAAGTATTTGATCGTATTTAGTACGTTTGCCCACTGACAAAGAAATGATCAGTCTATAATTTTAATGGTAGGTGTATTTTAACAGTGAGAGACAGAATAACAACAAAAAAATCCAGAAAAACGCATTTCAAAAAAGTTATAAATTGATTTGCATTTTAATGAGGGAAATAAGTATTTGATCCCCTATCAATCAGCAAGATTTCTGGCTCCCAGGTGTCTTTTACACAGGTAATGAGCTGAGGAGGACTCTCTTAAAGGGAGTGTTAAAGGGATCTCAGTTTGTTACCTGTAAAAAGACACCTGTCCACAGAAACAATCAATCAGATTCCAAACTCTCCACCATGGCCAAGACCAAAGAGTTGTCCAAGGATGTCAGGGACAAGATTGTAGACCTACACAAGGCTGGAATGGGCTACAAGACCATCACCAAGCAGCTTGGTGAGAAGGTGACAACAGTTGGTGCGATTATTCGCAAATGGAAGAAACGGTCAGTCTCCCTCAGTCTGGGGCTCCATGCAAGATCTCACCTCGTGGAGTTTCAATGATCATGGGAACGGTGAGGAATCAGCCCAGAACTACACGGGAGGATCTTGTTAATGATCTCAAGGCAGCTGGGAACATAGTCACCAAGAAAACAATTGGTAACACACTATTCAACATCCTTAACGACCCCCCCCCCCCCCCAAACTAAAAACATACATTAAATAATTTAAGAAAAATAATATAACCAAATAACTGTTATTTGCACATTTATAAATTATCTTATAAAATATCTATAAAATATCAAAACTTCTGCAATTCTCCAGCTGTGATCCTTGGAGATTTTTTGGCCACTCGAACCATCCTCTTCACAGTGTGTTGAGACAATATAGGCACACGTCCAATTCCAGGTTGATTCATAACATCTCCAGTTGACTGGAACTTCTTAATTATTGCCCTGATGGTGGAAACGGGCATTTTCAATGCTTTTGCTATTTTCTTATAGACACTTCCCATTTTGTGAAGCTCAACAACCTATTGTTATGAATGACTAAGGGAATCTGGCCTATGTGTTATCTCATATTTATACCCCTGTGAAACAGGAAGTCATGGTTGAGTGATTTCCTGTTCCTAGTCCTGTACTAAAAAAAAAAAAAAAAAACTATCAGTGGGAATATACTTCATATATATGTTTCTCATATGAATTCATAGGGGTGCCAATAATTGTTGTACACCTATATTTAACAAAGTTTTTTTTTATAAACCTGTGTTGTGTTTTGATATTGTTTGATATCCATGAGAGCAGAGTATTTTTGTGAATTTCTTTAACAAAAGATCAAAAGGTTAAACAATAAAGACAATTTTTCACAGCCTTCTTCGCTCATATTTACCAAGGGTGCCAATATTAGAGGGCACTGTGGCACTGTAACTGTCCAAATAAATCCTTGTTTTCTTTTTAGCGCATACATTTTTCTCTTCTCCCTGGCGCTTTGCCATGTCCGTTTGTTTGACTAGTTACCCTGTTGTTTTGAGCGTTGCACTGTACTATTAGAACGAGCGATGTGAATTTTGCCTAGTATTTTTTACTTATTTTATTTATTTATTTTTGAAATCTGCGTCCGTCCTGTCCCACTCACACAGCTAAAAATTCTCCATGTTAAGGAAATGGCTTCTCTCGTAAATCTTTGGCGACCCCTAGTGGGGGTCGCGACCCCCGGGTGGGGAACCACCGCACTAAGTCACTGTGCCCCCCGTGTCTGCTGGCTTATTATGTCAAAATTTCTTTAATAGTTTCTCAAAATAATGTCTTATCCTTTCAAAATGTCCTCTCAGATTTATTTTCTTAGACTCTTGCAGATTTTTGTTTTCTTACAAGATCGTGTAGAATATTTGACTTGGAATTCCAAAATAACGATTTCTTATGTATGGGAAGGTGGACCTGATATGTACAGTAGTTGCACCGCGCTGCATGATGGGGGCAGTGAAGGATAAAAATCCTGTTTTAGTTCAGTGATAGAGCAGTTCGTTTCCTCCTCGCGTCCTGATCCGCTCGCAATGGCATCGACACGGCTGGAGCGGTTCTGGGGTCTTTTGTTGCGTTTGGTCGTTAAAGCGTTTTTGGCTGTTTTCAGGTTATTCGCACCTCAACAGCTAGGATTCAGAGAAGGTCACCGGCTTCCCCCCATCACCGAGCCGCTGCTGCGCGTTTCCGCCGTTCAGCTCGCGCGCAACATCCGCCGCAAACAAGTGAGACACTGGTTCACTTTTAATGTTGTGCTCTATCCTGATGAAGAAATAATATACGCGATAACATGTAACACTGAATCCGACCTACTTTTAAACGGTTGTCATTCAGATCTCTATTTCACGAAGTGATGCAATGTGAAATGTTTGGTGGAATTCTGGGAAGTGTAGTTTTTTTTTTGTTGTTGTTTTAAATTGCTTAATCACACCGTTTAGTCTGTTTCATGTGTTTATAAGAAGGATGACTTGCAGCACCTAACTTTTGACTCTGTAATGAATTAAACTGTACAAATAGTCATTATTTAAATGTGTGCAATAATATTTTAGCGAGTTATTTCCACAAACAGAACACATTAGGGTCAGAGTTGACAGTATTTACAGGCTACTTGTATTTGAGTTTTAAGGTTTTGGATTTAACCCTTTCAGTTTAAGTAACCAGTCACACAAACACATACACACACTGTTGGGGTTGGGATTTCCACCACAAGATATACTACTACTACTAATAATAATAATAATAATAATAACAACAACAAATCACCTGGCTTTGCTTCATGGACCCCCACTTTTTGCAAACCACTGGATTAGAGACACTACAACATTAATGCAATCTGAAAAGGGATTGTTTATTCTAATAGTTGTGTGTCTTCAAGTCTGTTTACATGACTTGGGCATTTTAGAGTGTATAAAGGTCAAAATAGCCAGAGAAATGAGCAGCCTATTGTTCAAGGCTTATTTCCTAATCCAAACATGGCTTTAAATATGTGGGAACTAAATTTAGGAGCAGTGGACATCTGTTGCGTAGATGTTTTTAATTGGGTTTTTAAAGTCCTCTTTTGTACTATTTAATAAAATGTATGGGTACACTACATCATCTAGGGGGTCACAGTGGCTTAGTGGTTAGCACATTTGCCACACACCTCCTGGGATGGCGGTTCGAATCATGCCTCCATCCTGTGTGCACGGAGTATGCACGTTCTCCCTTTGCTTCGGGGGTTTCCTCCAGGTACTCCGGTTTCTTTTTCCAGTCCAAAGACATGTGTTGTAGGCTAATTGGGTTTTCCAAATTGTCCAAATTGTGAATGGGTGTGTGATTGTGCCCTGAGATGGACTGGCACCCCGTCCAGGGTGTCCCCATCCTTGTGCCCCAAGTTCCCCGGAATAGGCTCCAGGCGCTCCCATGACCAGTGTAGGCTATGCAGTATAGAGGATGGATAGATGTGCATGGTAGTACAGACTAAAATATAGCATGATATGATAAATTATATACATATATGAGCCAACCTCACAAGATTTCTGAGAGAGTTCTGTTTATGATCATTTATGACCTTGTGCCCCGAGTTCCCTGGGATAGGCACCAGGCTCCCCGCGACCCTGTGTAGGATAAACGGTATGGAAAATGGATGGATGGACCACATCATCCAGCTCTTCTAAAAAGCATAGCCCATTATGATTGCAGCACAGATTAAAAATGTATTAACGTAAATTGACATTAATGTGACTAAAATAATTTTCAGTTGAAGTAACAATAAATACTAACTCCAAACAAGTACATAAATAATAATCGATAGTGATTGATAGTTATTTCTACACTCATCACATCTTTAAGAAAGTAATGATGGGGCAGTATTCACTTTTAAATGTCTCTAGTGTGGCATCCACCTCATGTTGAGATGTTGAAAGTCTTTAAAGTTCATGTTCAGATTTTATTTGTTCAGGTTTTATTCGTACCCTAGGTAACAAGTGTCCAGGTGGTTCAGGCCTACATCGATCGTATCCAAGAAGTCAATCCATTTATCAATGCTTTGGTTAAAGACAGGTGAGTGAGGCTCTCCAGTGTTCCTTTTTTTATCTGCAACTGTCATGGATATTTGAACTCTTTTCTGATCGTAGACCTCTCTATCACTTTTTATCACGGTTAGGTTTGCTGCAGCGCTCCAAGAGGCAGCACAGGTAGATAAACTGATAGAGGAGGAGACAGGAGGAGAGGATGTACTGGAGGACAGGCTTCCTCTTCTCGGAGTGCCCTTTACTGTGAAAGAGGCCTTCGCCCTGCAGGGTAACTATGACCACATGTCTGTTCATTTAATAAGCATCTGTCCAATACACCACACAGTATAGCATATTGAAATATAAAGTGTATAGTAGGGGAGAACATTGGCTTAGTGCTTAGCATGTTTGCCTCGCACCAGGGTTGGGGTTCGAATCCCACCTCTGCCATGTGTGCACAGAGCTTGCATGTTCTTCCCGTGTTTCAGGGGTTCCTCCGGATACTCTGGTTTCCTCCCCCAGTCCAAAGACATGCATTGTAGGCTGATTGGCATTTCCAAATTGTCCATAGTGTGTAAATGTGTCTGTGATTGTGCCCTGTGATGGGTTGGCACCCGTCCAAGGTGTCCCCTTCCTTGTGCCCCAAGTTCTCTGGGATAGGCTCCAGGCTCTCCCATGACCAGTGTTGGCTATGCAGTACAGCCATGGCCAAAAGTTTTGAGAATGACACAAATATTCATTTTTACAAAGTCTGCTGCCTCAGTTTTTATGATGGCAATTTGCATATACTCCAGAATGTTATGAAGAGTGATCAGATGAATTGCAATTAATTTCAAAGTCCCTCTTTGCCATGAAAATGAACTTAATCCCAAAAAAACATGTCCACTGCATTTCAGCCCTTCCACAAAAGGACCAGCTGACATCATGTCAGTGATTCTCTCGTTAATACAGGTGAGAGTGTTAACGAGGACAAGGCTGGAGATCACTCTGTCATGCTGATTGAGTTAGAATAACAGACTGGAAGCTTTAAAAGGAGGGTGTTGCTTGAAATTATTGTTCTTCCTCTGTTAACTATGGTTACCTGCAAGGAAACACGTGCAGCCATCATTGCTTTGCACAAAAAGGGATTCACAGGCAAGGATATTGCTGCTAGTAAGATTGCACCTAAATCAACCATTTATCGGATCATCAAGACCTTCAAGGAGAGAATTTCAACTGTTGTGAAGAAGGCTTCAGGGCGCCCAAGAAAGTCCAGCAAGCGCCAGGACCGTCTCCTAAAGTTGATTCAGCTGCGGGATCGGGGCACCACCAGTGCAGAGCTTGCTCAGGAATGGCAGCAGGCAGGTGTGAGTGCGTCTGCACGCACAGTAAGCTGAAGACTTTTGGAGGATGGCCTGGTGTCAAGAAGGGCAGCAAAGAAGCCACTTCTCTCCAGGAAAAACATCAGGGACAGACTGCTATTCTGCAAAAAGTACAGGGATTGGACTGCTGAGGACTGGGGTAATGTCATTTTCTCTGATGAATCCCTTTTCCGATTGTTTGGGGCATCTGGAAGAAAGCTTGTCCGGAGAAGAAAAGGTGAGCGCTACCATCAGTCCTGTGTCATGCCAACAGTAAAGCATCCTAAGACCACTCATGTGTGGGGTTGCTTCTCAGCCAAGGGAGTGGGCTCACTCAAAATTTTGCCTAAGAACACAGCCATGAATAAAGAATGGTACAAAAACATCCTCAGAGAGAAACTTCTCCCAACCATCTAAGAACAGTTTGGTGACGAACAATGCCTTTTCCAGCATGATGGGGCACCTTGCCACAAGGCAAAAATGATAACGAAGTGGCTCGGGGAACAAAACATCGACATTTTGGGTCCATGGCCAGGAAACTCCCCAGACCTTAATCCCATTGAGAATTTGTGGTCAATCCTCAAGAGGCGGGTGGACAAACAAAAACCCACAAACTCTGACAAACTCCAAGCATTGATTATGCAAGAATGGGCTGCCATCAGTCAGGATGTGGCCCAGAAGTTGATTGACAGCATGCCAGGGCAAACTGCAGAGGTCTTGAAAAAGAAGGGTCAACACTGCAAATATTGACTCTTTGCATAAACTTCATGTAATTGTCAATAAAAGCCATTGACACTTATGAAATGCTTGTGATTATACTTCAGTAACAGTTAGTAACATCTGACAAAAAAATCTAAAAACACTGAAGCAGTAGACTTTGTGAAAATTAATATTTGTGTCATTCTCAAAACTTTTGGCCACGGCTGTATAGAGGATGGATAGATGTGCATGGTAGTACAGACTAAAATATAGCATGATATGATAAATTATATACATATATGAGCCAACCTCACAAGATTTCTGAGAGAGTTCTATTTATGATCATTTAAAATCATATTCAAGAATTGTTAACAATTGTTATCATCATTGCAAACTATAACTTCATATGACTTCTGAGACAAAGTTATATTAATAAATATGACTGAATATTTACTGATAATATGTCTGAAATGGGCAACTAGCTATGTTGTAGGACTGATAGTTTAACTATACTGCTAACGAATATCTGATAATGACACAATATCTGAATGTTCATTGGAATCAAAAAACTGCTTTTGAGGACCGGGTACTTCAAAAAATTTGACGGGTATGTCTGCGAGATTATATATAGGCTCAAAAAAAAAAAAATCTGTTCCACTCAAAGACACACCCAACAATATACAATAAGCCAACAGACCCTTCTCTAATAATGCAGCACAGGATCTAGTAGCAGCAGGCTTTTCTCCTTCTCTCTGTCTTTCTCTCTCTTTCTCTTAGGCATGCCAAATTCTACAGGACTGCTGAGCAGGAGGACGGTGGTTTCAGGAGTGGATGCCCCACCTGTGGCTCTGTTAAAGAGGGCTGGAGCAATTCCACTTGGTGTGACCAACTGCAGTGAGCTGGCCATGTGGCTGGAGTCTCACAATCACCTTTATGGCATTACCAGAAACCCTTATGACCTCGGGAGGATAGCAGGGGGCAGCTCAGGTTAGGATACATACAATGCCTTGCATGAGTATTCATCTAAATCCTCCCCATCCACCTGCCCCTATTTACCACCCCCTCCCTAGAGGGCTTTTTAAAGAGAATGCCAAGAATAACTCTCAACACAATGCTACCACCACCATGCTTCACTGTGGAGATGGTGATCTCAGAGTGAGAACCTTTTTCCACATGTTTGATGAGTCTCCAACATACCTTTTGGCAAACTCCAATCATGATTTCATATGATTAGCCACTCTTCCATAAAGCCCAGCTTTGTGAAAACTTCAGGCTATGCTTGTCCTGTGAACAGGTTCTCCTATCAGCTGTGAGCTGTGAAAGAGTTATGCTTGGACCCTTGGTTGCTTCCCTAATGCCGTCTTTACCCAGACACTTGCTTTTGATGCACAGCAACCCTTTAGGCAGAGTCATGGTTGTGCAATGTTCTTTCTCTTTTTAATAATGGAGCTAATGGTGCTCTGTGGGATATTTAAAGTTTGGAATATATTTTTCAGAGCTTTGTCCTGGACATGTTTTGATAGCTCCTTGATCTTCATGATGCTATTTATTTAGGTCTTTTCTCAAACAAAGTCTGGGGCCTTCCAGGAGCAGGTGTATTCATATCAAGATCACATGACACTTTATCTCTATGTCTCTTTCAGGGGGAGAGGGAAGTATAATAGGTAGTGGAGCTTCTGTGATTGGAGTGGGATCAGACATTGGAGGAAGCATTCGCATACCTTGCTTTTTTAACGGCATCTTTGGACATAAGCCAACATCAGGTAGGAAGAGAGTGTGTATGTAAGATAAATGCTACATGAACATCCTTAATTCCTTAGTCTGTAATTCCTTAGTCTTGTAGTGAGGCATGCTGTCATTTTGCTTGTGTCTGCAGGTATAGTAAATAACGGAGGTCAGTATCCCCCAGCATCTGGACAGCAACCAGGCTTCCTCTGTACAGGCCCCATATGTCGCTATGCTGAGGATCTTCTGCCCATGCTGAGGATTATGGCAGGACCCAATGCAGAAAAGTAATTCCAATCAGAAGTACAATTTCCACTCACCTGTTTGTCTTGGACTGAAAAGAAAATGTACAGCAATGGGATTGAGATTATCCGCTAGTGATTGGAAGGTTGTGAGATCAAATCTCACCATCAGCCAAATTAGTAAATGTGTTCAAAAGTTTGGGATATATACTGTAGACAGTAACCTAACTTAGATTGGATAACACCACTTGTTTAATAGTACATTTACTGCATGTGGCAGACACTCTAAGCCAGAGCGACTTACATTTATCTCATTTTATTCAACTGAGCAGTTGAGGGTCAAGGGCCCAGCAGTGGTAGCTTGGCTGTGCTAGGATTTGAACCCAGAACCTTCTGACCAGAAATCCAATGTCTTATCTACTACCACTGCCCCTTTATAATGGTATCTACCACATGAGCTGTACTATATACACTATGTACTGGTGGTTTCAAACCCAAAATCAATTCATCGGCAGGTTCTGTGAGCAGAAATACAAGCTCCTGAAACAACTCTCTTCAGAACCTGTGTAAACCATAAATCTGCTGTACCTCCTCACAGATTATCCCTCTCTGCTAATGTGGATCTGAGGAAACTCCGGTTCTTCTCTGTTCCTCATGATGGAGGATCACCTCTTCTCTCTCCTGTAGACCCACAACTGATTCGGGCACAGAAGAAGGTGTGTGTGTGTGATGCATTTTTAATATCTACACTTTTTAACATCTAAACCTCTTAACTGTAATGTGCTCATGTGTTTCAGGTGGTTGAAAAGTTGGAGGCTGACTTAGGCATCCAAGTTCAAGAATTGCGCATCCCTCAGCTCAAATATTCCTTTCAAATCTGGGGAGCTATGATGTCCTCGCCTGACAAGGATGGAAAGGTTTGCTTGTGTTGTGTTGTTTGTACACTTTGACATTGCAGCCTTGCTAAAAGGGGGTCCATAAAGCTAATTGTTGTTTCAGTCTCTGGTCCTGATTATTTTAATACAAATTTCAGACACAACTTAAAAACTCAGTTTTATCCAATTATATGAAAATGGGAAAACTGACTGTGCTGTAGGGTGTTTCCTCCAAATGACTGTAGTTGTCTTTCCTAAATGACATTTGACAAAAACACTGGGAGACAGGGGAGCTTCAGAGTCCCATGGACAATTGCCCACGTGAGGACAGCAGTCAGTCTGAGTAGACTGAGATGAGGTCATCACCAGGAACATTGGGGTTTGAGTAGAACAAGAATTGGTGAAGGACATAGGTGTCTGTGTAGACACGGACTCCATTTTAACCCTTGGAAAAATTTGGAACAGAAACAGAGGATGGTTAGGTACAGGTGTGCTGTAGAGCTGCTCCAGGTACTCAGAGACACCAGTGGCCAAGTGAGTCAGCTGATAGCGACGATAGAGAGCAAGTTCCGATGTCCCAGAGGAAGTTGGGAAAGAACCACGTGGGCGGGCTAGAAGAAAAACACACAGGAAGTATGCATAAGATAAAGAAGGTTGGGAAAAGAACACTGTAACGAAACAATCATTACTAGCATTATTCTTTTCCATCAGAATAATGTAATGGATCAACTTTAAACATGAAAAACAAAACAGAAGCGCACACTTGGATTCAATGCACCTTTTTAAAGGAGACGAGTTTTAAAGCCTGCCCACCTTATCTACCAGAATGTGTAGTAAATCGGGTGAATCTGCAACGTTTAAAAAAAATATTCTCCACCAGTTACAATTTATGTAACGAATTAAAAGATGTTTAACATGTTTAAATGTATTCTCCAATTTATGTAAGGAATTAGCTCGAATGGTGTGAAATATATCTATATATCTAATCAACGCGTGTTGTGACCAATTATAAATATACATCAGCCATGAAAGGGAATTCATTTATGTGCTCATATGCATATAGATAATTAACTACAACAGATTATAATTAATTATTACTATGTATGTGGTCTAGATCAGCTTTTAGGATTAGTTGTAGTCTAGTTTGGAATTATGAACTCTAAAGAGGGAGTTTATCCTTCGGGCCAGGAAGGATTAACCACGAAGTTTGTTATAAAAAAATTAGAGCGGGTAACGATATCTTATGCAGCGTAGAATTGACTCATCACGTGACAAAACAGACAAATCAAGCGTGGGATAATAGATTTTAATAACTAGATGTAACTATGGATACACACGACTAACTCTAAGCAAAACATACATATGTACATCTATATACAAGGAAAGAAAAGGGATAGAGAGAAAGTAATGAAGTAAAAGGGAATGGCAGACAAAAACACAACTAATTAGCCCTTTTCAAAACCGGCAACGAACTTAAATCTCCTGTAAACAGGGGTACAATCTTAAACCCAGATATAGATCCATTAAATATACTTGCATGGCTTCGGTTTGAAAGTTCGCGCAAGGTCGTGTAGAGTTCGCTGGTTCGTCGTGCCGTTTAAAAAGGCATCGGCCGTGAGGCGGTTGCATCCTTTGTCCGGGAGAGAGAGATCCTGGCATCCTCTTCCCGGGGCACGTGGCCCCGGGGGAGAGAAGCCGGAAAGAGTGTCAAGTTGAAGTGAGTGAAGAGAGACTGAAGAGAAGACTGCCTTTCTTCCACAGCCTTTTCGGCAGCAGTCCTCTGCTTGGCGTAGGCCTTGTGGATTCTGCCTGGTGACACATTGAGCAGTGGGCTTCCACCCCCCTTTTGGAATTAGGGAGGGGTGGCTGGGAGGCTTGCGCTCACTGGTCAAGGAAAACTCTGTGGTGAGCGTTTACCTTCTCTGGTCATTTTGCAGAAGGTATGACCAGTTCAGTTCTCTGTGAACGGCGTTAAGTCCATCTATGAAAGTGTACCCTGGTTGTGCTGAAGTATGGATTTCAGCTCGGGTCGCCAGCAGGTTGTTTTTGCAGGCTTTGGCCTTAGCGTTCCTTTCTGTTCAGTTCACTTTTTGCTCTGGTTAGGAGAGCTTCACTTGTTGGAGTTTCCTGATGAGTTCCTCTCTGGATTCTCTCTCCAACTGCTCTCTGTGCTCGGTCTCTGCATGAGGCCCTTTGTAGTTTTTCCACTGCCTCTCGGAGCTCTGGGTCCCTTTCACCTTCTGTCCCATGCCGGTTCTGGGTCTCGAGGATTATGCTGATCTTGGCAGCTTTGAGCGTGGGCCTGGTTCCTTCAGGCCTCCTCGTTCTGGAGCTTGAGCGCGCTGCTGCTTCTTGCTCCAGGTGGACGTTGCTCGTTTCGCTGAGTCGTGCCTGGGCGACGAGGTTGTGTGCGAGGCTCCCGATGATCTCTGCCCATCCTTTGGGGTTCTGGATCAGATTGTGGGCCGTCTGTTAAAATGCTAAACCCAGGCTGATTCAGAAATCAGTTTGATACGTTCAGACGTTACAACACCCACGCTTGCCAAGAATTTAACAAACTAGACAGCCGGCCAATAACAGAGACAGTAATAGTCATGCTTAAAGAATGTGTTGCATAAACAGCTTGCTGATATCTACAGACACAGCTTACAGGATATATCCAAGGCATTACTTAAATCTTAGAAAAACAGCATTAAACTTGTTATAGTAGTAGAAAGGTAACAATAATAAGTGCTTAGAGTAAAAATAACAAAAGGAGAAGAGTAAAATAAAACTTACACATTTTAGGCATCTTGAAAAGAGAATAACGGCGAGGCGTCTGATAGCAATGTAATCCACTGCAAAATATGGCAAAAACTAGGAAGTTTAGATTAAATACAGACAGTTTTTTTTAATAACAAATGACGCCAGAGACCGAAAATAAGGGGAAATTCAAAAGACAGGAACACCCAAAAAAGGACATAGTAAAACCGGGAAATAAGGGGAAATTCAGAGAACAGGATATAAGTCAAAAATGACGCATAAAGAGGAGTTTCCCAGAAGAGCGGAAAAAAAGGGGGAATTCGGCGAAGGATGCAAATTAGAATAGGAGGGGCTAGAAGGGCCATAGTGGGAAATAAGGGGAATTCGCCAGGGCACATGCAAATTAAAAGAGGAGGCGCTTCACAGCGCCCTAGGATAAATAGAGGGGATTTTCTGGGGAGTTTTTGAGAACACAGAGGGCACTGAGAATGCAGTGGATGCTCATGCACTTGCTTGCTTGTTTTGTATTGTGAGTGTTGTTCTCCTTGAGCTCAATGGATTTTTGTGTTTTTGGATTGCATTAAACAACATTTGCTCTTTCTCATCCAAGCCTAAAGAGTCTTGATTTATTCTTGATAGTTTAAGTGAAATAAGAGTTGGAAAAGACTAAAACAGCCGAAAAGGTCTTCAACTCCACCCTGGATGTCGGAGCTCGGAGGGAGGCTCTGAGATCATTTTTTCCGACAAACTTTTATTTTTGCATGTCCTAGAGTGAGGAGTGTTCACAAGGAATAAAATATTTTTACACATTAGTACAGTAAGATGGAAGTGAAATTTAAAGTCAGTGATTATGTTCCACCTATTGACTTCCCTTTAGCATTTTCCTTTGTAGGAATTATCTTTGCCATCTTACAGGACATTGCAATGCTAAAGTGAAGTTTGTTAGTGAACTTGGAAGCTAAGTGATCAAGTTAACATGACTTATGTATATGCCTATAAATATACACAGAAACACTGAAATGCATAAATTAAAATTTTGATGTGCTGTGTTCAGATAGGGTGTTCATAAAGCATTATCTGTACATGATGGCTGAACTTTATTACATTATTCTGCTAGTTAATTAGTATACTAGCCAGCTCATTTAAAAGACTTGCCAAGAAAACAACTTTAGCTTGTACTTGCCCCAAGTTCAAGATGGTTTCTACTGAAAAACTGCTTCTAGTGCTGCAAGTGGCCAGTTGTGAAGGTGATGAGGACGTGTTAAAAACGATTTTGGAACAATCGTTTTTAACGGGTCCTGTTGTATCGCGAGAACAGCAAGACCCGGAAGCGCTGTACTGTTCACAGCAGAGGAAGAGGGACGCTGTAAACAAACTGAGTCACACAGAACAACCTTTGTAGCAAAGATGTCTGCAGATTTCGACATAGAGGAGGATTGCATTTTTCTGTCCGTTCTCTCGTCAACGCAACACGCATGCGTCGTGGTCCTCTCATGAATGTGCGTCGGAGATCTATGCGGACGTGAAGATATTTTGTGAATAAAGACTTCATTTTAGTTTTTTTGCAAACACAAAGCATTCATATCGCTTCATAAAATTGGGATTAAACCACTGGAGTCACATGGATTACTTTTACGATGCCTTTATGAACTTTTTGGAGCTTGAACGTCTTGGTTACTGGACTGTAAATGGAGGAACAGAAATCTCTCAGGTTTTTATTAAAAAATGTCTTCATTTGTGTTCTGAAGATGAATGAAAGTCTTATGGGTTTGGAACAACATGAGGGTAAGTAATTGATGATAGCATTTTAATTATTGTGAACTATGCCTTTAACACTAACTGTTTTAGACATACCCCAACATGGGCAGGTTTGAGAGAACACATAATGTAGTGGTGGTGATGAGGGTTTAGGTGAGCAACTGAGATGTTTCTCTCAATCCGTGGAAAGACAAAAACTATTAATTGTGGATGGAAAACTTGGCTCAAATTTGTATAAAGCTTTATGCTTGGGTTGATAAGTGCTAAGTAACTGAGGATTGTTTTTATTTCAGCCCCCTACTACTTTTGCTGAGCTGATGGGCGGAGGAGAGAAGAGGGTGTGGCCTGTGTGGGAGCTTTTCAAATGGTTTCTAGGACTGTCCTCTCACACCATGGCTGCTATAGGTACATGCTTCTGTTTTTGCGTGTGAAAAAGAAGTATAGAGATATCACAACTCTTCCTGGGATCTCATTTCTTTTGCTTATTTCCTGTCTCTGTTGCTCAGGTCTGGCCCTGGTGGAGATGTTTCATAGCTCACAGCCATCTCAGTTCATTCTGCAGCAGAAAGAGAGTTTGCAAAAGGAGATGGAGGAGCTTTTGGGTACTGATGGAGTGCTGTTGTATCCTTCACACCCTCAGCTGGCCCCTAAACACCATCAGCCTCTATTCACCCCCTTCAACTTCTCTTACACAGGTCAGCCTTTACACTTCCTTGTGTTTCAATAATGTTTGAATCACTTTCTATTTGATTCTCCCTCACAAATTCAAAGCATTTCACAGCACAATCTGGCCTTTTTTTAATCTGGTATCAGTTCCAATTTGTCTTGGATATGTACTGTGAGATGAATACTTATTCACTTTTTGAGATGGTCCCAAAATTGAACCCAGCCAGAATGTTTAGCCTCACACAGTAGCATTTGTCAAGTCAATCTGGCAACCCTGCTAGTCATGAAATCCATTCAAGTGGTCACTGGAGACACTTTTGAGACACATAAAAAGGTCTAAACAGATATCCATCTTGGGTGCTAGCTCCATTTGTAAATATTGAAGAATTAAATCAAAATGCCTCCTGTTCATGTTGACCCAATCACTCGAGCCTCAAAGGGGTAATAAAGCACCGGAGCAGCCCTTGGTGGTGACAGGGATCTTCTCAGGAGAAATAGCGAAGAGAATTCAATGAGAGTGTTAAAACTGTACTGTAACACAGCCATGTCTATTACATCACCTTCTTCTGTTATTGGTTTTGTATGTTCAGATCGTCAATGTCTTCTCTCTGATCATCTCTCTCTGTGCAGGGATCTTTAATATCCTCGGGCTGCCAGTGACCCAGTGTCCTTTAGGACTTGGTGTGGAGGGTTTGCCCCTTGGACTGCAGCTTGTGGCTGGAAAGCTACAGGATCATCTCTCTTTGGCCACCGCTTTGTACCTGGAGAAAGCTTTCGGTGGATGGAGAGAGCCTGGTGACACAGAGCACACACTGAACAGCACCTCGAATAATGTCAGTAATACCACATAACTACTAAATTGTCCATGCATTAATTAATTAATTACTTTAACTTCTCAAAGCTTACAGTTGCCACATCATAATGTGGGTAACAGAATAATAAATATAGATAGAAAGGAAGGACTGCAAGAAGTAATATGTAATATTATTAAAATACGCCACAAATATCAATGTAAAATGTTGTAATTTAAATTGCAGTTAAATTACAATTAAAGTATTGAGATAATAAATATAAATAAGAAGAAAGAAAGAACAAAGGAAATGAAAGAAAGGGATATGTATTATTAAAACATGCCACAGAGATCAGTGTCATTTTGTTGTGATGAAAGAAAGAAAGGAAGAAAGAAGGAACAAAGGAAAAGAAATGAAAGAAAGGGATATGTATTATTAAAACATACCACAGAGATCAGTATGCCATTTTGTTGTGATGAGAAGAAAGAAAGAAAGAAAGAACTGCAAGAAGGAAGAAAAGAAATATGTAATATTTAGATATATGTAATATACAGATATTACAATTAAACTATTGAGGTAATATATATAAATAGAAAGGAAAGGAAATGTACTAATTCTTCTTCTTCTTCTTCTTCTTATTCTTCTTATTATTATTATTATTATTATTATTATTATTATTAAAACATGCCACAGACGGAGAGAAAGAAATATGTAATATTCAGTCATGCTACAGAAATTTTATTGACTTTTTTGTTTAAGCAGCAGAATAGTAATGCACATTCCTGTGAACACCTTTATTAAAAAATGAGAAGTAAGAATGGAATGAGATGTAATATTTATGCATATTAAAACGTTTCTGTAAAATAAACAGCCTTCAGATGCAAAAAAGTCATACCTCGTCTTTGACCCATGTTACAAGTTGAGTGTCATGTCTGCATTGGGCACATTTTAAAAGTTTATCTATTATGTGTAAGACAGATGTTTGTGAATTTTTAAATAAAGTAACAGTGACTTCTTCTATCCCAGCACTCAGTTACACCCACAACTTACAGGATTCCCCACAATCAGGTTACACTCTTTAGGAAGAAAATGCTGTAGTAGCATAACTGTAGCCAGATAACACAATAATAACATACAAACTAGAATAACTGACTCAATACTCAAGATAGGAGAATCTCCACCTCTACAAGCTCAATCAGCTCACCTGCTGCCATGTTTTGTGGGGGGGGGGGGGGGGGGGTGAGGAAACCCAGAGAGCTTGGAAGAAACCCAGAACATGGACATGGGGAGAACATGCACATGATCTGCACAAACTCCACAGTTACAATAAACTCGGTAGTTTAGGATCAAACTGAGGACCCTTGAGCTGTGAGGTGGCAACGCTACTCTGTAAATATAAAATGTAAATGTTTTAAAGTTTCAGTTTAAATTCCTATAAATGAGTGTTTCCTTATCAGACAAGGTTCCTTGTAGGACCATTAACTATTCAAAGAACTCTTGAAGGGATTTTTTTTTTTTTTCTAAGATTAACAATAATGCCAATAACCAACCAAAATGTTATTCCTGTTGAATGTTATTCCTTGTTAAACAAAAAATAAAATAAAATAAAGCCCTGTGACCAAAGCACCATAGTTGTTGGTATCAAAAATTATATCCACCAAAACTAATATAATTTTTTATGTTGTATTTTCTTTTTCTGCTTTGCTCCTCAACAGGGTTTTTAAACTGATGGTACTCTTTGTGTGTTTTCAGTCTTGGTCCAGTTAAGTGTTCCAAGTGGTCTGACTCAGCATTTTTGTGTATATTTGAACACAACAAATGAACTCTGATACTGTAATTAAATTAACTCAGTTGAATTCTCTCAACTGACATCTCTGAAGTGACAAGCAAATGTTTGTATGTGGTTCATTTTGTGGTCCACTTCATTGGCATATTGTGAAAACGAACTGGTTTCAGTCCACTTCATCCATAAAGAACTTGATGGTTGTGTACATGCTGTATATAAGCTCCAGGTTTCTGACACCTAACAGAAAAAAAAAAATACTCAAATTAGCGACATAGTAGATGGGTAATAGAGGCACTGTGGCACTAGCAATTATGTCATAGAGCAAGTAGCTCGGCAGCAGTAATGATAGTATTGTGTCAGTGACAGGAACAATAGTTATTGTATACTATTAATATACAGTATGTGTGTAATATACTTGTGTTGTATGCATTTGTTTTGTCTACACTGTACAACTCAGAAGACCATCAGTGGCATCAAGCATATTGGTTTTGATGATTCAGCATCAAAAATTGTTTTGTTTCTTTTCCCCCCATCCAGATGCTTCCAATATTTCAATCTCATTCTGTTTTGCTATCTATATTTCATCCACAGCCAAATGATGAGATATTTTGTCTACCCCAACACCAACTCGCATCAGCCAGTACTACAGTCAGTAGCTCTACGGCATGAAGCATGAGTTGATAGTTCAGCATCAAAAATACTTTTGGTATTTCAATTCAAATCTGTTTAGCCTGCTCTGTTTTTCAGCCATGCTATGGTGCTATGGTATTTGGCATACAGTATAAAGCAACCATTTTGAATGATACTATTCAGTGTTACACATATTTACTATTAAACTATGGTAAAGACATTGTACTGTGAACAAGTGGTCTGACATCTCATCAATGTTAATATTCCCAGAAAGAGAACCGAGTCCCATTTTGAGTCCACATGTGAATACCAAAAGCTCTGAGGCCATTTACAGCTAGAGTATCGTTCATTTAAAAAGAACTATATGTGAAAACACCCTTAGAGGGGCCTGAGTTCATGTGTTGTGTTCACATATGCACAGAAAAACGCTTAATCATCGGTCTGAGATCACTTGGAGCACTGAGATGGACCAAGTGTGAAAACACCTTTAGTCCCTGGCCTAGTAAATTAGCATGATGATCATTTTTGATAGAGTCTGCTAAATGACGTAAATGTAAACTCTACTCTTCATTTCTACCCTTCTTTCAGGCAAAGAACCATAATTAATAATGCATTTATTAATACATAGTAAATGCAATCAAGATATCCAGATGCATAACAGTCTATTGAAAGACTTTACTTGTCATCTTTACATGTTGGGGGGGCAGCATGTGACACAATTTGTATATCTGTATATATTAACGCATAATGTGCTTTGATTACTATGTTGACTGCATTTATAGTAGCATTTTTTTCTGGGGGGTGATGGAGAAACAGCATTAATCAGTTTTTCTGTGTTCACTTTTGGAGGAAAAGTAGATTGCTCCCATAAAGTAGAATACATTGACAGTATGTATGCATTCATATTTTTTTTCGTGCTTCTATGCTCATAATTACTCACATCCTAATGTTACCTTATGTTAAGACATTCACATAAACATGCACAGCAAGTGAATATCAATGAATGCAAGCAACTGTTCAATTTAACCCAAGAAAGAAGTTTGGTCAATAGTGCAAAATAAACAAGGCAAACAACTAAATTTAGCAAAACATTTTATTATATGATATATCCAGGGAGAGGGTAGTAAGTTTTTCCTTGAATGGGAAATGAACACGTGGAAATGTAAACAAAGCAAAAGTCACTGAATGCGGAAGTGCGCTGCTCGCACGCTTCGGCGATCAGTGCGAGGGGGAATCGTAACAAGCTGGAACTTGAGATTTACTGCACCAATGACTATAGGGATATCTCTTGCTTTAGACTTCTCTATTACCTCCTAAAAGAGAAAGAAAAATGTGCTATCTTAAGATAATGTAAAATTAAATATCATCCAAATACTAAGTGATGTTGGTCCAATAAGCACACTGTAATGTTCTCTTGAGGTTGTACTTATAGTGTATTTTCATTTATACTGAACAATGAAACTTGGTAATGTAAGACCTAGAATCAATCATGTGTGCTCAATGTATAAGTAATCAGTTTGCATTATAAAGTAATGATTATTATAAGGTAATGATTATAAAATGATCATAACTCAAGGGCCTAGGATCAAAAGTAGGTCAGGTTGGGGTATGACTTCAGTCTGTGTTGAACTCACTGCCTGTACACTCTTTAGTTACAAATGTATTCTTTCTGTTCGGCCTGCTCTGCTGTACCCTCTGTGTGTGCATGGGGACACTGAGTTTGTATCATGCATGTTTAAGTCTGTATCTGTTACAAATGTATAGAAAAATTTCTTTGATCAAACTATGATTTAAATATGGTTATTATGTAACCCATCAGGTCCAATCAAAAGTTAAAATAATCAGAGTGATAAGAAATGCATAATCCATCAAAGGCTTAATAATGACTGTGAAATGTATTTGAAAAATGAAGAGAGACACTTAATATTAAATCAACATTTAAACATGATTATGTCGTAAAAGTGTATAGAATATTTTATTAATCAGAAAATAATAAGAGAATATTCATGGGGGTGAAACTAGGACAAATTGGTGTAACTCCAGCTTGTGGGAAATCACTGAGCTCACATTTCTCACTCGCAGTTTGTATCTTTTTCTTCCTAGCTCCCTAATTTGTCATTTCTTCAATCGTGTATCCACTATTATCGCCAAAGCTTCATGAGTGGGCCATTGTTCAAATTGCAGAAGTTAGAAAAACTCAGAATGTGCAAGTTCTGATAAGGCCACCTGTGTTAGAGGAGATACACCAATGTTCAAGGATAAGTTGTTAGTATTGTATAAAAACATGAGCATTGATTGTATTCGTCAGATGATCTGCAGACATCTCGGCTTGTTACTATGGTAATAAAGTCTAACACCTTTTTGCCATCAAAAACCTCGAGACTCAGAAGTTTTTATTTCTGCGGAAGATGGTTTTCCACAACACACTTAACAAAATCTTGTTAAAAAAATGTTTCATCAGTCTAATCAAAGTTGGGCTGCAATTCCAGCTGCCAGTTTATTAGGTACACTGAGCTAAAACTAATACAGTTTAACCTTAACAACAAATCTAATCACCGAATATAAACTTCATATGTTATCAAACACCAATAACTGTAATTAATTTGAGGTAAATGTATGCCAACTCTGATATCTGGTTATGGTAGCTAGTGAAGTGTTGCTCAGGCTAGCTAACTGCAATTAGAATCTAACTACCTATTATCTAACGATAAACATTAACTAAAGCTGATTACATAAAATATCACTATTGACTAAATTCATGAGAGGTCAGCTAATGCGTTAAAATGTATTTTAAAAAAATAAAATAGAAAATTGAAATAATTACATCAACTTAGCAGCGATTGTGTTTGGGAAACATTGAAATGAATGGGATTCAGTGCTGGAACTATTCGGTGTTTGGAACTATCGGTTAACACACGTCACTTCCACATATAAGTTTATAGGAGTGTCGCAAATCTCTTTTTCAATGGCGCTGTTTTTTTCCTTGATGTCTTGATGAAGCCCATTTCATGATGTTTAACTTCTTAGGTTCACGCACTTCAATTTGCGAGGTTAAAGTTAACAAAGATAACACAAAATATGACATAAAACATCATCAGATTTTCCTAAAAGTAGACAAATGGAACCGAATTAAACAAATGATACAAAAATATTACACTTGGCCAATTATTTATTAAGGAAAATGATCCAATATTGCATATCTGTGAGTGGCAAAAGTAGGTGAACCTCTAGGGTTAATTTGAATATGAAATTAGAGTCAGGTGTTTTCAATCAATGGGATGACAATCAGGTGTAAGTGAGCACCATGTTTTATTTAAAGAACAGGGCTCTATCAAAGTCTGATCTTCACAACACATGTTTGTGGAAGTGTATCATGGGATGAACAAAGGAGATTTCTGAGGACCTCAGAAAAAGAGTTGTCGATGCTCATCAGGCTGGAAAAGGTTACAAAACCTTCTCTAAAGAGTTTGGACTTCACCAATCCACAGTCAGACAGATTGTGTACAAATGGAGGAAATTCAAGACCATTGTTACCCTCCCGAGGAGCGGTCGATCAACAAAGATCACTCCAAGAGCAAGACGTGTAATAGTCCACGAGGTCACAATGGAACCCAGCGTAATTCTAAGCAACTAAAGGCCTCTCTCACATTGGCTAATGTGTTCATGAGTCCACCATCAGAACACTGAACAACAATGGTGTGAATGGCAGGGTTGCAAGGAGAAAGCCACTGCTCGCCAAAACGAACATTGCTGCCCGTCTGCAGTTTGCTTAAGATCAGATCAGAAGGTTACTGGAAAAATGTTTTGTGGGCGGATTAAACCAAAATAGAATTTTTTTTTTTTTTAAATGAGAAGTGTTATGTTTTGAAGAAAGGAAAACACTGCATTCCAGCATCAGATCCTTATCCCATCTGTGAAACATTTTGGTGGTAGTGTCATGTTTTGGGCCTGTTTTGCTGCATCTGGGCCAGGCCGGCTTGCCATCATTGATGGAACAATGAATTCTGAATTATACCAGCGAATTCTAAAGGAAAATATCACGATATCTGTCCATGAACTGAATCTCAAGAGAAAGTGGGTCATGCAGCAAGACAACGACTCTAAGCACACAAGTCATTATACCAAAGAATGTTTAAAGAAGAATAAAATTAATGTTTTGGAATGGCCAAGTCAATGTCCTGACCTGAAGCAAGCAGTTCATGTGAGGAAACCCACCAACATCCCAGAGTTGAAGCTAATCTGTGCTGAGGAAACAGGGAACACGTAAATATGAGGTAACACATAGGCCAAATTCCCTTAGTCATTCATAACAATGGGTAAGACCAAGGAATATAGCTGTGATGTGCAGCAAAAGGTTGTTGAGTTTCACAAAATGGGAGGTGGCTATAAGAAAATAGCACAAGCATTGAAAATGCCCAATACCACCATCAGGGCAATAATTAAGGAGTTCCAGTCAACTGGAAATGTTATGAATCAACCTGGAAGAGGACGTGTGTCTATATTGTCTCAACGCACTGTGAAGAGGATGGTTCGAGTGGCCAAAAAATCTCCAAGGATCACAGCTGGAGAATTGCAGAAGTTAGTTGTGTCTTGGGGTCAGAAAGTCTCTAAAACTACAATCCAAAGTCACCTACATCACCACAAGTTGTTTGGAAGGGCTTCAAGAAAAAAGCCTCTACTCTCATCCAAAAACAATCTCAAGTGTCTTCAGTTTGCCAGACACTACTGGAACTTCAAATGGGATCGGGTTCTATGGTCAGATGAAACCAAAATAGAGCTGTTTGGCAATAAACAGCAGAGGTGGTTTTGGCGCGCACAGAGAGGTAGCCATATGGAAAAATACCTCATGCCCACGGTTAAATATGGTGGTGGCTCTTTAATGTTTTGGGGCTCTTCTGCCAGAAGACCTGGACAGTTTGTTAGGATACATGGCATCATGGACTCTATCAAATATCAACAGATATTAAATGAAAACCTGACTGCTTCTGCCAGAAAGCTTAAAATGGGCCGTGGTTGGATCTTCCAGCAGGACGATGATCCAAAACATACAACAAAATCAACACAAAATGGTTTACTGACCACAAAGTCAAGGTCCTGCCATGGCCATCCCAGTCCCCTGACTTGAAACCCATAGAAAACCTGTGGGGTGAACTGAAGAGGAGAGTCCACCAGTGTGGACCTCGAAATTTGAAGGATCTGGAGAGATTCTGTATGGAGGAATGGTCTCAGATCCCTTGCCATGTATACTCCAACCTCATCAGGTATTATAGGAGAAGACTCAGAGCTGTTATCTTGGCAAAGGGAGGTAGCACAAAGTATTGACTAAAAGGGTAAAAAATAATGGTATTTTTATGATTTTTTTAAACAAAAGATCAAAAGGATAAACAACAAAGACAATTTTTCACAGACTTCTTTGCTCATATTTACCAAGGGTGCCAATATTATTGGAGGGCACTGTAGTACATATGTGCATGAATGTGTGCTGTATACAGTATGTATGTATATATACAGATTTGAATAGCAGCTGAACTATATGTTTGTTTGTTTGTTTGTGCGTTTGTTTGTTTGTTGTTGAATTTATCCACTGGGTAACCAAGCTTGAGTGGCAGATTTCCCCTGGCCTTGATCTTCCATGTGTGATACGTGTCTGTGTCCCTGCCGGCCTGTATTTGCTTTATGTGGCATTTATGCAAATATGATTTCAGTTTAACATTTCCTTTTTAAAATGTCTCCCTGTCACTTTCCAGCAGAGCGTCTACATCATATTTCCCACACAGACCACATGCTGTATACAGTATATCTATAATTAGGTTTAGGCCACACCTACTTCCTGTTCAAATTTAAGTACAGATACGAATATTTGGAGCATTAAAAAGATACAGACATGGCATTGCTTTATACCCTTAATATGTTTACATGTTAATATGTTAATATGTGTACATACTGTGTACTCACTGTAGACTTTAATAGGAACACCTCCTCATTTATGCAGTTATCTATTCAGCCAATCAGGTGGCAGCAGCACAATGCATATATATATATATATATATGTGCAGGTGTTCCTAAAAGTGGATGGTGAGTGTATGTGTAAGTGTATGTATATGTATATGTGAAGGGATCCCATTTAACATCACTGGATACTTTGATCAACGGCATAATTGCTTTACTTTGTTTTACAGGGTCAGATTTCTGGGTGGAAGTGCTGGAAGGCCGTGTAGTAGGTATAGTGGCCACATGGGACTGATGGCAACATGGCTCTGGACTGCCGCTGCCGGAAGTGTGGATTCAGTGCAACTCTGGAGACAATGGCCCCATTTGGCAGTGGTTATTTTCCAGAGTGCCATTTCACTTGAAATAAAATGAAATTAAGTGTGTTAGTAGAAAAATTATTCTTGACAGGAAGAAAATTTGTTGCACTTTTTATTAGTGCGTCCAACCGCAGTTATATACAGGTGCATCTCAATAAATTAGAATGTCATGGAAAAGTTCATTTATTTCAGTAATTCAACTCAAATTGTGAAACTCGTGTATTAAATAAATTCAATGCACACAGACTGAAGTAGTTTAAGTCTTTGGTTCTTTTAATTGTGATGATTTTGGCTCACATTTAACAAAAACCCACCAATTCACTATCTCAACAAATTAGAATATGGTGACATGCCAATCAGCTAATCAACTCAAAACACCTGCAAAGGTTTCCTGAGCCTTAAAAATTGTCTCTCAGTTTGGTTCACTAGGTAAGCCACAAACATTCATTGCCAAAGAAGCTGGCTGTTCACAGAGTGCTGTATCCAAGCATGTTAACAGAAAGTTGAGTGGAAGGAAAAAGTGTGGAAGAAAAAGCTGCACAACCAACCGAGAGAACCGCAGCCTTATGAGGATTGTCAAGCAAAATTGATTCAAGAATTTGAGTGAACTTCACAAGGAATGGACTGAGGCTGGGGTCAAGGCATCAAGAGCCACCACACACAAACGTGTCAAGGAATTTGGCTACAGTTGTCGTATTCCTCTTGTTAAGCCACTCCTGAACCACAGACAACGTCAGAGGCGTCTTACCTGGGCTAAGGAGAAGAAGAACTGGACTGTTGCCCAGTGGTCCAAAGTCCTCTTTTCAGATGAGAGCAAGTTTTGTATTTCATTTGGAAACCAAGGTCCTAGAGTCTGGAGGAAGGGTGGAGAAGCTCATAGCCCAAGTTGCTTGAAGTCCAGTGTTCAGTTTCCACAGTCTGTGATGATTTGGGGTGCAATGTCATCTGTTGGTGTTGGTCCATTGTGTTTTTTGAAAACCAAAGTTACTGCACGCATTTACCAAGAAATTTTGGAGCACTTCATGCTTCCTTCCGCTGACCAGCTTTTTGAAGATGCTGATTTCATTTTCCAGCAGGATTTGGCACCTGCCCACACTGCCAAAAGCACCAAAAGTTGGTTAAATGACCATGGTGTTCGTGTGCTTGACTGGCCAGAAAACTCACCAGACCTGAACCCCATAGAGAATCTATGGGGTATTGTCAAGAGGAAAATGAGAAACAAGAGGCCAAAAAATGCAGATGAGCTGAAGGCCACTGTCAAAGAAACCTGGGCTTCCATACCACCTCAGCAGTGCCACAAACTGATCACCTCCTTGCCATGCCGAATTGAGGCAGTAATTAAAGCAAAAGGAGCCCCTACCAAGTATTGAGTACATGTACAGTAAATGAACATACTTTCCAGAAGGCCAACAATTCACTAAAAATGTTTTTTTTATTGGTCTTTTGAAGTATTCTAATTTGTTGAGATAGTGAATTGGTGGGTTTTTGTTAAATGTGAGCCAAAATCATCACAATTAAAAGAACCAAAGACTTAAACTACTTCAGTCTGTGTGCACTGAATTTATTTAATACACGAGTTTCACAACTTGAGTTGAATTACTGAAATAAATGAACATTTCCATGACATTCTAATTTATTGAGATGCACCTGTATATGCTTTACTGATTAATTGTATTGATTATAGATTATAGATCTTACAGATTACTTCATAGTTTATATTTGAACGATGTATTATTTAGATCACAGTATGTGATTTGAGACACAGCTATTAAAAAATATGATTCTGCAACAAAAATGGCAGCCAGACTTTGAGTCGAATTAATCAAAGACTATTTAAATGACAGACTTCCTGCATCCCACATAACATCATGCATATGTTTACTTCTTTATCATGTGAAAGTTTACCCAGATCATCAGCTGTGCCGTGCTTTACCGTTTCACTGAAACAAAAAGAAGTCCTGTGTTACAGCTGTACTTGCGAAGTGGTACAATTGTGACATTGCATGGGTCAATTGTAAAACCACTCAAAAAACACTGTTTTTTCAGGAAAATTCAAATTAAACCATCATTCATTGATTATTCTGTGTGATAGCTTGGAAATTATTAAGTAATTAAAAATGATCATCGGATGTCCATTATGCACATACGGAGGAGCGCATACAGAATAATCACCCAGTTAAACATGCAAAGGTAATAAATATCAAAGGTCATTTTTTTATATTTCATTTTTGATGTATCATAGTGACCATGATTACTGTGGTACTATGGTATATGATTACTATGGTTTAATCGTAATTCTATGATTTTGAAAAAGGATAAGTGTTTTATGAGCTATGCATCAGTAATGCTTATTCATATACAAGAATAAATATTGGTGTGTGTGTGTGTGTGTGTGTGTGTGTGTGTGTGTGTCTTTTGGCAACTTTTTGCTCTGAAGCCCATGTGAAGCAATATGCAGTTGTGTTACAGTTATACCATATTCCCACATTGCTACAGTCTTGTAAATATAAGCAGTATGCTCAAACTTTGAAAACAATGTTATCAGTTAGTGTTAATGTAAGTATATTATTTGTAGGTCATTTGTGCTTTTTATTTCGGCTCCCTGATCCTCCTGTTCTTTTACTCAGTACATTCGGTTAAAACCTAGTTCTTTGTTTATTAGCTGCATGTACTTGATAAGAAGAACAGTCCTCACTGAATTGTTGTTTCTCACAAGTTGCAGCAGTAACTTTTGGTAAAGGTGCATTTTTGGGCTGAGTCATGGTGACTGGGAGTGTTTATATAAGTGAAGAATGTACTGCACAATCTGGCAACCCTGCTACTCTGAGTTCACGTCGAACAACCTCTGCACATGCTTCTGAATTCTGAGCGCATATTTCCATATTTCAGCACAAAGGTAAGTGAAAAATGCTTGTATGCGCATGTGTCTGAATTTTCTTGAGTAAACTAAGGTAACATTTAACTGTCTCATTGTTAGTAAATGCAGTTCTTATAGGTTTGTGTGTTACACTGAATAGCATGACATGATCAGTCTTGTTCTGGTTCCTGTGCAACTTTACATGCACACAACATATATCAGCCTTCAGATGTAGGTAAATAATTTACAACATGCTGCTTTTGGTAATTTAGACATTTTTAATCTTTGGCAAAGTCTTTTGGGTAGATGTAAGTGTTCTTGAAGTTTAAATGAGCACATCTGTAACTCTGTAAATATCTAGAAAAGGCTTTATAAAGAAAGCACTGCATTAGTGGCAGTGAATTTTGGGAAGACCACCCAACCCCAAACCCCTGTTAAGCATATAAAGCGCAGCTATACACCACACTGATACAGTTCAGTTCATAAGAAACAAGTGCCAGATAATCATAATTAATCATGAGGGTTGGTGTAACTTGTTTTTGGTTGGGTTTTTTTGTTTTGTTTTGTTTATTTATCTTTTTTTTTTTTTTTAAATGCCATTGGTGTGTGGACATCTTATCTAAATAGGTAAAGGTGCAATGTTTATACTGTATGATAACATACAATGCAGTGTGATTGGACGATATATAGAGCCTCCAGGATCACAATGCAATATACAAGACAACACCCTGATAATATACACTACATAGCCAACTATGGCTCATATTCCACTGTGAAATGGTGGCACAGAGCTCATATTTGGCACTACTTTTCCATACATATTTGCATTAGATTTTCTTATGCAACCATATTTCCCATATTGAGCAGTTACATTGTGGAATTAACACATATAAACTTGTTTAAGCCACAGTGCTGTTGGATTTGTGATTGTAGCTGGTCAGAAGGTGTTGACCTGACAGAGGACTTTGCTCTTTCCTGTTTCTCAATATGGTGACACGACAAGCTTTTTTTTTTTTTTGCCTTAACTTCAAGAAAGGGAAAAAGAGATTTGTGGTTTAAAAGGAAAACAGAAACATACCGGTTGCTGGAGGAAAGCAACCAACTTCGGGGTGATAACAGTAAATATGTGTCAGGCCACCCCATACCACCCCAGCACTGATTATTTTGTTACAACAGCACACTCTGAAGTGTTTTATTCCTACAGTAAAATGCATTGAGCAATCAGTTGGCTTTTCTGAACACAACCTTGCACCGCCATGCAGATGGCCCACATTCACCACTTCACCGATGTATTTTATAGTTCAGATTTAGTCACGGTATGTTATTTAGTCATGCTCTAAATAAATCAGCAGTACTAATGAGGGACTTGTTACATAATCCCTGTGAATTCTTTAAACACCTGGGAATATGGTTTTCTTGGACTAAATATATTTTATATTAAATAAATACAGCTGTATGATTTTAGTTTCATACTTTTATGTATTACACAGAAGAAAGGAAAACACATTGCATATTTGCACATCCACACACTCCACCACTCATTTACAGCATTTAGAAAACACTCTAGAGCAACTTACAGAAGTGATTTGTATTCTCTATCAAAACACATTTACTCACCCTAGTGCAAATAGGCTATGGTCTAAGAATACCGTAAGATAAAACTCTGTGACATAGGAGGTAGTGCAAGAGGTAGTGCAAGAGGTAGTACAGCAAAAACAGTACACGTTTATTTTTTAAATTGAGCTGTATATATTTAGTGCTCATTTAAGTGCTTAGTGAATAGGTGACTCTTCTGTTTTCATTTGAAGACTGAAAGTGACTCGGGTGTTCTATCAGTCTTCCTTGAGTCTTGATAGTGGGTCAAGTCGTGCTGGAGAATTGAAGGAAACGTGGTGCAGAATAAGAATGATGAGTGCCTGAAGGTCAGTGGGGACTGGCCCATTTTTGGCTTTGTAGGCAAGCATCTATTTTTTATGCCTGATGTGGGCAGCTACAGGAAGTATGCAACATAGCAATTGGAGGTTGGAGGTTGACCACAAGTCATGTAGCTACATTCTGAATTAGTCTCAGCCGGTCCGATGGCTTGCAGTGGAAGACCTGCCTGGAGCAAATTGCAGTAGTCCAACCCATGGATGACAAGGGACTGAACAAATACAGTCATGTGAAAAAAATAAGTACACCCCATGGAAATTGTTGTTTTTTGTTTTGTTTTTTTGACAGATTTGGACAAGCAAACATTTGATCCTCTTTGAAACAGTGCCTATTAATAAAGTTGATACACTCTATAAAAATGACATAAAATTGACATTTTGTAGTAATTTTCACAATTTAATTTAAGAAAAAACAGATCAGTCACATGTAAAAAGTAAGTACACCCCTACATTTATCACACCTTCAAATCCATAAAATTAGAATCAGGTGTTCAAGATTGGGTGACAGTGATTAGAACCTGCTTAGGGAGTGCAGGTGGAACCTGTCTTATTTATACCCCTCTCATATCTAGTGTCTGGTGTTCCCAGTTCCTGTTGTTATTGAGGTGTGTGGTGTCATCATGCCAAGATCTAAAGAGTTCTGCAAGGCCTTCAGAAAAAAGGTTGTGGATGACTATGAGTCTGGCAAGGGATTTAAAAAGATCTCCAAATTATTTTAAATACATCATTCCACTGTAAGGAAAATAATCGATAAATGGCGCAGATTTCAGATGACTGAATTTTTCCAGGACTGGCCATCCCAGCAAATTCAGCCCAAGAGCAGACTGTCTGATGCAAAAAGAAGTCTCCAAGAACCCAAAAATTTCATCACAGGATCTGCTAGTAAGTCTTGCAACTGTTGGTGTCAAAGTGCATGCTTCTACAATTAGAAAGCGATTGCACAAATTTGTTCTGCATGGGTGGGTGCCAGGAAAATGCCTTTGCAAGACTACAGTTTGCCAATGAGCATATAGGCAAAGACCAGGCCTTTTGGAATAATGTGCTCTTGACAGACGAATCAAGTTTGTTTGGCCACAGTAACAGCAGACATGTTTGGCGGAGACCAAAAACAGCTTTTCAGGAGAAGCACCTCATGCCAGCTGTAAAGCACGGTGGTGGAATTGTTATGGTTTGGGGTTGCTTCGCTTCCTCAGGGACTGGACAGCTTGCATTCATTGATTCAACTATGAATTGTCCATCATATCAAAGAGTGCTTGAAGATAATGTGAGGCCATCTGTCCGAAAGTTGAAGTTGAACCAAAACTGGACCTTTCAACAGGTCAATGATCCAAATCCACCAAGGAATGGCTCAAAAAGAGGAACTGGGGGTTTATGGAATGGCCTAGTCAAAGCCCAGATTGGAATCCCATTGAAATGTTGTGGGGGGATTTGACATGGGTTGTACATGCAAGAAAACCCTCAAACATCTTGCAACTGAAAGAATATTGCACGGAAGAGTGGTCAAAAATTCCAGCAAGTCTGGTGGACAGTTATGCAAAATGCCTACAAGAAGTTATTTCTGCTAAAGGGGGCAATACTAACTTTTGAGGCCAAGGGTATACTTACTTTTTTCACAGAAGAATATCACTTCTATTGATATTTCTGTTGAATAAATAATTGAAAAAGCTAATTTTCCTTGTGGTTTTGTTCAAGTATATCAACTTTATTAATGGGCACTGTTTCAAAGATGATCAAATGTTTGCTTGTCCAAATACGTCAAAAAAGCCAACAATTTCCATGGGGTGTTCTTATTTTTTCACATGAGTGGCCTCTGTGGAAAGGAAAGGTTGGTTCCTCCTGATGTCATAAAGGAAAAACCTGCATGGCTGAGTGTCTTTAGCAACATGAATAAAGAATGTTTTCTGGTCGTTCAGAACCATACCAAGGTTTTGTGCATTGTCAGATGGTATGGTTCGAGTGTTCTGTAGGGAGATGACAAGACCTCGACATGGGGATGCATCTCCAGGGATATACAGCAGCTCAGTTTTGCTGTGATTTAGTTTTCTGGGCTGCCGTCCATTGTAAGATGTCTGCCAGACACACTGAGATCTGAGCAGAAACATGAGTGTCTTAGGAAGGAAAGGAATGAATGAGCTGTGTTTCATCACCAAAGAAGTGGTACAGAAAACTATGTGATGATATTGCCTTGCCAGGAGAATGGGTATATAGGGAAAATAGAAGAGGGCCAAGCTATGATCCTTGTGGAAAACCAGTAGAGAGTCTGCTTGGAGCAGATATACATCCTCTCCATGTCACCTGATATGACCAGGTAGGAAGAAAACCATCGCAATGCTGGATCACTAACGCCAAATCATGTATGGATGGACAGGAGAAACTTGTGACTGGTTGTGTCAAAGGGATTAAGACGAATCAGGACTGATGACAGACTGGCTGATCTACCAGCATGAAGCTGCTCAGTAACAGTCACATGGGCAGATTTTGTGGAGAGTGCCACTTTATAGCCAGACGATTTAGGATTCTGGAGGTCATTCTGTGTGAGAAAGGCAGTTAAACGATAGCAGTCAGTATTTGTTAATGTCTGAAATGTCTAGTGTGGGCTTTTTTAGAATGGGTATAACCCTTGTCACTAGTGAAGTGATGAAAGAGAGAATTCGTTCTGTTCGAAAGAGGAGAAGTGGAAGAATGGAGTGTAGTAATAGAGATAGGAGGGAAAGTTTATAAATGCTGAAGATAACTCTGAGACATCAGAAAATGTTATTGTTACATATTTTATCACATTATGTCAATATTGTGTCATCATATTGTCCAGTTCTAGTCAAGACTTAATTATTTTGTGTGTAGCACAATTGTTGGAAAATAGTTAGCAGTAGATCATGTGAAAACCTTTATAAAAGTATGTACTTCATATAAAACATAGTAGTTTTGGCTTGGCTTATTTCTTTCTTTTAGGGTTTAACCCACAGAAACTACAATGTGCACTAAGGAAATTATTTACTGCCACATTTCAAATAAATTTCAGCTATTCAATCTGGTTCATAGCACATGTCATGGTTATATTTAACCTTTTAAAAAAATAAAAGACAGTCCTGTTTAGACATATTAAATTTTAGTTACATTAAATGTAACTAAACTAATTTATTTGTCTTTTCTTTGTAATCCAGGACCATGGCTCAGGCTAAGTTTTGGACACTTCGCCAACACTTTGTGGGCTTTCCCAAGGACAGTGACTTTGAACTGAAAGAAGAGAATCTGCGAGGACCACAAGATGGAGGTCTCTGGCACAAAATAAATCAACCATGACGACAAACTATAGAATATCATATAATGACTAAAAATTAATTCCTTCCTTCCTTCCATCCATCCTTCCTTCCTTCATTCATTCATTCATTTATTCATTTTCAGTAACCTGCTTTCTCATGGTCAGTTACATAATTTTCTTATAGTAGGAATAGATTTAGTTTTAAATGATTTCTGCTAGGTAAATTATATCATGGATGGGGCCACACCAGTTGTGTATTGAAAAGGGCACACCACAGGGTGTCAGCATTTTCTCAATAAACAAGCAGATTCATGTTCATACTCAGACAGGAGGATAACCAGGATACCTCATACCCAGGAGAGCTGAAAGCACTACTGTGGATTCAGCTCTCCTTCCTGAAGGTCATTGTTATTTTATTGAGTAATCAGCTGAATAATTTAAATCAGAAATGTTAAGATATGCTACAGTTCTGCAGCCCTCAATGACAACTTTGCTTTCCAATTTTAAAAAAAAAATAATAAAGCTTCTGTTTTTAGATCCTTTCTAAAAAGATCGTCATGAAATAATTGCTTTGATTCTTGTATAATAGTTTTATGTCTGACAAGATGACCTGAAACTCACAATTTAAAAGTTTAACTCAAACGTGTACATACACTATAATGACATTTTGTATTGTAATTGTTTCAGAGGTACTGCTGGAGGCTGTTTTCTTAAGTGTGGATCCATATATGAGGTCAGTAGGGCATCATGTTACTTGCACCAATATAAGTCTTTAATATACACTACAGTATTTTCAGTCATTTATTGTGATTCATTCACAGGCCATACAGTCGTTCTCGCATGAAGGAAGGAGATACAATGATTGGATCCCAAGTGTCCAAGTAGGATTTATACATTTATACAAGTGTATAATGTTTGCGTGCGCGCACACACACACACACACACACACAAATAAATAAATAAACAAACAAACAAATAAATAAATACAGAGTTGATAATGTAAGGAAAGGACATATCCAAGCAGTTGGAGGTTTGTTTAAGCCATAGAACGGGGAAAATGTCTAATCAAGCTCCTAATGATTGTAGAAACTACTTCTAACTTATTTGTAGTTGTACTGCTTTTATATTAAGCACTGATGTATATTTGGCTGCTATGATAATCCCTTATGTAACCAAAACAGGCTTCCTATCTGTCAGTCCCATGAGGATACTGATAAAATGTGACAGACAGCCTTTCTCCAGCAAATATTTTAATCTCCTGGCCCAAATACAGCCACAAACACTGACACATTTTCTCAGGCAAATATTAGCAGAGGCAACTGAACCTCTGGTTAAAAGGGGCAAAAAGATGCCTCCCATAGCATTGGCTATATACCTAAATCTTTCAGGCTTGTGATTTTCATGCCACTGATTAAGAAGCCTAACCTCAACTCAGTCACATTAAATACTTTAGTCAGAGTTTAGGCCTCAATACTGTGCTTATGCAGCACTGGTTAAAGTAGTAAATGTTCTGCTACTGACCTCTGATCAGCAATGCATATCTTTGTTTGTACTAATTGATGCAGCTTTTGATACAATAGAGCACAAAAGCTCTTTTCTTGCCACTAACCCCTCTGCCTTGCTCATTAGCAATCTAAACCTACATCTATGAAAAGCTGTTATAGTATTCATCACTCTACTAATCACTCAAATTATGAAATATCTCATAACAGTATTATGCTGTTCATTCATTTAATGCAAACTGTTTTTGAATTTTTGGTGGACGGCGCAGTTTTGGTGGACTCCATTGGTTATATGGCAGATTTAAGTACACTTTGATTTAATGGGAGCAGAGATAAATGCTCATTGGACAACAGGCTTTTAATACATCCTTTTGGGTCCTGCCTGGATGCACGACTTCACTGGGAGTCAGTGAGTGTATGGATGGGTGGGTTTTGCATAGACAAAAAAAATCGTAAAGTTTATTGGACTGTGCACTCCTCGCTTGTTCTGCCCAGATGCGCGATGATCCATATGATGATTGGGAGACCTCTGAAAGGGGCTGAACCTCATAACCAACTGTCAATCACTTAAATGTTAATGAATTTGACCGAATCTCAGATGTAACCATATCAGCACCAGTCAGACTCACAGTGTGCTCAGAGCTACAGTAGTGGTCAGCAACTTAATGCATAACAGTTTTACCAAACTAGTATAGCTTGTTATTTTACCTTGTAATTGTTAAATATTGTAAGTAAACTGTAAGTACAATGCTTTGAAAAAGTATTTGCCCCAAAACAGTATTTTCTGTTTTTGTGTATATCTCATACTAAATTGTTTCAGAAATTCCAGAAATGATGAGGAAGAAGGTGATTGAAATACATCAGTCTACGAAGGGTTACAAAGCTATTTCAAAGGCTCTTCGACTCCAAAAGACCATTATTGCTGCTAAAGGTGGCACAACCAGATTTTAAGTTTAAAGGGCCAATTAGTTTTTTCACATGGGTGATAGGTGTTGGCTAAAGTTTTGCTTCAATTAAAAAATAAATAATTAAATAGAGACTGTATTGTGTGTTTACTCAGGTTGCCTTTGTTTTATGTTGTATTTTGTTTGAAGATCTAAAACTATTTAGCATGATATATAAACAAAAACAGAAGAAATCAGAATGGGGCAAATACATTTTCACAGCACTGTATAAAGTTATATTTGATTTTTTCTTTTGTTTATTTACAGGTCTAGCTAGCTAGCTGTCACTACCTTCTTCAGTGAACTTTAGCTAGCTCATTAACAGCTTAGCTGCTTTTTAGCATGACATGGCAGACACTACTAATTTTGTTGACCTGTATTTGGAAAAGCCTTTGATGCTCTTACTTATGGGGAGCAGAGCCATTGAAAAAGAGAATTGGGACACTCACATAGACTCCTATAGGAATCGGAGAATGCGGAAGTGACGTGTGTCATGGGGCAACCGATAGTTCCAAACGCTGAATAGTTCCAGCACTGAGCCCCATTCATTTCAATGTTTCCCCAAACACAGTCACTGGTAAGTTGACGAAATTATTGCATTTTTTGACATTTTATCGCATTAGCTAACCTCTCATAGATCTAGTCAGTAGTGGCATTTTATGTAGCCAGCTTAGTTAATGTTTATCATTAGATAATAACTAGTTAGATTCTAACTGCAGTTAGCTAGCCTGAGCAACACTTCACTAGCTACCATAGCCAGATGTCAGTTGGCCTACATTTACCTCAAATTAATTGCAGTTATTGGCGTTTGTTAAAATACAGAGTTTATAGTCGGTGATTAGATTTGTTGTGAAGGTTAGACTGTATTAGTTTTAGCTCGGTGTACCTAATAAACTGGCAGTCAGATTTGCAGCCCAACTTTGATTAGACTGATGAAACATTTATGTGTACATAAAGATTTTGTTGAGTGCAGCCTAAAGTGAACATTTCAGTGTGTTTATTGGACCAGCATCATTTGGATGACATTTAATTTTACAATATCTTAAGTTAGCACCTTTTTCTCTCTCTTTTAGGAGGTGATAGAGACGTCTAAAGCAAGAGATTTCCCTATAGTCACTGATGCAGTAAATGTCAAGTTCCAGCTGTTGAATAGATGGGATTTTCTTATTATTATTTCTTTAATTCATGCAAATAATACAATATAACCACACACACATCTACACACATCAGACTGGTCTGTTATTATAAGCAGGTATTCTTCTGTTTATGAAGGATGTTAAAATTCCCGGGGCTCATTAATACTTTACTTTTTTATTATTTCTTTTTTCTTTTTTTTGCATCCAAATGCTGCACATCTATTTTATTTTATATATATATATATATATATATATATATATATATATATATATATATATATATATATATATATATATATATATATATATATATATATATATATATATATATATATATATATATATATATAACATTGTAGGATTTTGGCATCTCAAGGACATACAGTGAGAGAAGAAAGTATTTGATCCCCTGCTGATTTTGTACGTTTGCCCACTAACAAAGAAATGATCAGTCTGTAATTTTAATGGTAGGTGTATATGAACAGTGAGAGACAGAATAACAACAAAAAAAAAGAAAAATGCATTCCTGGCTCCCAGGTGTCTTTTACACAGGTAACAAGCTGAGATTAGGAGAACTCTCTTAAAGACAGTGCTCCTAATCTCAGTTTGTTACCTGTAAAAAGACACCTGTAATTATTTTGCACTACTGACCTACTGAACTAATTTCTTGAGTTAAATTGAGCAGCTGCTAGCATTCATTGATATTCACTTGTTGTGCATGCTTATGTGAGTGTCTTAACAATAAGACATTAGGCAATAAGATAACATTAGGATGTGAGTAATTATGACCATAGAAGCTAGAGAAAAATATTAATGCATACATACTGTAAATGTATTCTACATTATGGGAGCAATCCCCATTCCCTCCAAAATTAAACACCGAAAAACTGATTAATGCTGTATCTCTATAACTCCCCAGAACAAAAATGCTATTATAAATGTAGTCACCGTAGTAATCAAAGCACATTATATGTTAATATTTACCGAAAATTGCTGCAAATATAGTCGCTGCTGCTGTCTGTCCCACTTAAACCCATTCGAACAGATTGACAGCGCGGATTTGTTTGGAACTATTGAGAGCTACATGAACCACGTGACTGCGTTGCGGCGAGATTAAAGATTGTCGCAACTCTCTTTTTCAACGGCTCCAATGGGGAGATACTGAGAATTAAATAGGAACCCAAGCCAACAGATTAAACAGCTAAAACAAAACACACATACAGGTATATACGTGAGTAACAGACACCTGTGTTTCCCCTATTCCCCTAAAAACCACCAGCTGACATTCCTTTGTGACAATGTCTGTTGCTAAAAGCACTAAACAAGTAAAATTCAGTTAATTTTTGTTTGTTAGAGTAATGGCTGTAGTTTGAATCTGCCTCATATTGTAGAGTTCCGCATTTTAAATGCTTATTGACAGAATTCAGAAACTGCCCTTGAACTGCCATATTAGGTGAGTTTTTAGTAAACAGGTTTTCAGTTGTTTTCCCAGTGAAATGTTTTGAAATTCTTATCTATGCTAATCACCCAAACACTACAGTTGTGGTGGATACATGGCAATAATCAGACACTCTCTTGCCAATCTGCCTTCCTCTCTTTATTAAAGAGTATGAACCCAACACACTCTTTTTCTTGACTTTAGGGTAGTCCAGAGCAAAAATCCTAACTATCCTGTAGGCAGTTATGTGGTTGCAAACTGTGGCTGGAGGACACACTCTCTGTCTGATGGCTCTAACCTCAGGGTGATTCACTCTGATTGGCCAAAGGAGCTTCCACTGTCTCTGGCTCTTGGGGCTATCGGCATGCCAGGGTATGTCTACACCGATGATCATTATCATGATCATGACCATTATATTAATATTGCTAGGAAAATTGGATTAAAGCCTTTATGATGAATTTCTCTGCACAGACTGACTGCTCTCTACGGTCTCGAAGAGGTCTGTGAGATTAAGGCAGGAGAAACCCTTCTGGTTAATGCTGCAGCTGGAGCGGTGGGCTCTGTGGTTGGACAAATCGCCAAAATCAAGGTCATTCTGTATGAGGAACTTACTCAGATGAATGAAAATGTCTTCAGGATTATAAAACAAATCTGGTTTCTTACTACTATTAGACATTCAGTCATTCCAGGGTCCAGACTATAAAAATAAGACCTGTCCATTCAGCACATTTTTAATTTTTTATTATTATTTTTTTAACCTCAAATGTGGACATGATTTAAATGAATGTTTAACATTTCTCTCATCCTGCAGGGTTGCAGAGTGGTGGGCTGTGCAGGCTCAAATGAGAAGGTTTCCTATCTCAAGGAGCTCGGCTTTGACTATGCCTTCAACTACAAGACCATCAGCTCACTGAAGGACACGCTGCTAGAGGCAGCGCCACAAGGATATGACTGCTACTTTGAGAATGTAAGAGGAGCATGCTGATGCATCTGAACATCTAGAAACCAGTTTATAGCGTCAAGATGTTTTGATGTATTAAATCTCATTATCTTGATAATTTTGTCCTAAGAGTATGCAAATATTCACACTCGCCTGCATGTCATAGTACTAATGTTTCACTACTAGGAATCTGGTAACATACTCTACCATTATTTAAAAAGATTGGTAATGGTTTACATCAAGGTTCCCTTAACTAACATTATTTATTGCCTTAGTTACATTATTTACCACTTTGGTTAGATTAAACACTAAACAAAATTATTATTTTAAAATAAATAATGTTAATAGTAAAAGTAAAAGCAAGTAAATATTTCATTAACCAGTGTTCATACCATTAATGAGTAAAATGAATCTCACCGTGTTCAATATGAAACAACACCTTAATGAACATTTTTGTAGTTGTTAACTGGTGAAATTCAGAAACGTGTCTGAAACAAGTTTGAATATTTACACCCAGAGCCCAGAGTACAGTAAGCTATCATTTAGTTACATTCTGAACTTACTTTTAGTTGTGAATTAAATAAACTGTATTTTATTACCTTTTAAAGTACATACAGTAAAGCACTTACAAGTACTTAAAATACTTCAAGTAAATACTAATTGACTAATACAGTTTATTCAGTTCATGGCTAAAAATAAGTCCACATAAATTACAGAATGTAACTAAATGATAGCTTACTGTACTCTGGTACAATTTCACCAGTTAACAACTACCAAAATGTTCATTAAGGTGTTGATTTACATTGAACACTGTGGGATTCATTTGACTCATTAATGATACGAACATTGGTTAATGCAGCTGTTGATTACTTGGCTTATTTAGTTTACTGTTGCTAAATTTTAATGTTATTTGTTTGGGTTTTTTTTATTGTTAACTGGTTACATGACATAATGTCCCATAAGTAAAAAAAAATAAAAAAAAGTTGCTAATGTCAAAATTTAAGCATTTACTTATAGGATTATGACCAATCTGAGGATCAGGATCATTCCTCTGTTTGCAGGTAGGTGGAGAGTTCAGCAGTGTTGTGATGCCACAGATGAAGCAGTTTGGCAGGATCGCTGTCTGTGGGAGTATCGCCACGTACAACGACACCGAATTACAAACAGGTACACAGGACTGCTGATAACACCAGTTCTACCAGGGTAGCACAAAATAAAAAAGGGATATTCAGTTGTCTTAAATTACAGTTTTCATTATGAAGGTGAAAATAAGAATTACAATTCTCAAAGTAAAGCTATTCATTTCAAGTTTATTTATGAAACACACTGTAAAGCACATTGCAGTGTTTCACAATATGTTGTATAGAAATACTTTAGTTAGTGATGTATTTCATTAGCTGACAACAATGATGATGCAAAAAAAAAAAGTATGCTAAGGTATGAAAAGGTCCTAATGTAGGTCTGAATTTAATTAACCCTCTACTGCATGAATTATTACATTTACATTTTAGAAAAATGTATAGATTTTTATTCTATAAAGTGGGGGTTTGGGGGCTAGGGTAGGGTAGTTGGTAAATTGTTGCTGTTTGGCAACAATGTGCAATGGTGGAAAATATCATAATGTCTTGTTTTTCTTAGAAAACACTCCTTTTAAGAACAAAGGATTATCCATGTCTTGATGTTATTTAATGAAACTCAGGACTTAATATTATAACAGCAAAATTAATGTCCTTTTAATTGTCACTATGTATGGTAATTATAATATGATAATAGTGTAGGTATCCACCCAGAAAGACACAATTTCCTTCATCAAAAGTCTACACTGAATTTTGTCACAATTTTAAAAAACATTCAGATATAACCAATGTATATTTCCATTGTGGATCTTTTCATGTCCTAAATTTCAATCTACAGTAAATTATATATTTCATTCTAAAACTCCATGCTACTCTATACATTATACCACAGCACCGTTGAAGTCTCACTTCTGATTGGTCAGGAGGTGTAGATTAATTTTCTATAGCAGCAGCACTTCCTGTTATATTTTGTTATATCTGTTATATTTCTGTTTTATTCCTTACGTAGTGATAATACATAAATACATAATAAATGACATGACGCTATAAAAGACATAATACACTATAAAACAATTAAAGATGGGACACAAGGACAATAAAATGAAAAAAATCATTTGTTTTGTAAAAATGTAAAAGTTTTTTTTTTTTGCTGTATCTTATTTGAGATGTTTGTTTTTGATCTTGATCTCATGTGATGCTGTGTGTTTCAGGGCCATACATTCAAACTCATATGATCTTTAAAGAGCTGCGTATGGAAGGATTTCTGGTTTATCGATGGAAGCACAAAGACCATGAATCAATCAAGAGACTCCTGGGCTGGGTAAAAGAGGTGAGACAGAGAGAGAGAGAGAGAGAGAGAGAGAGAGAGAGAGAGAGAGAGAGCATCTGGCTACCACACAATACAAAAAGACTTCAAAGTGTGTTGCCTAATTATAGTTATAGATCCCATTATAACCCAGCTCATCACCATTCTCATGAATTTTGCAGCAGTTTTCAAAGCAGCTGATTAACATGTTATTGAATAGGACTTAATGAAATGCCACTGAACAGGATGAGTGTAACAGAGGAGAATCAAAGAGACATGGTAAAGGACAGAGTGTAAGGCTCACAGCTCTAAATATGAAATTGCTTATACATATGTGGGCAATCTGTCTTATTTACATTTCCATTGCATTGATTTCTTGCCTGTTTATATACTAATATTGGCATCTGCTATGACATGCATTTATTATGAGGAGGCACGTACAATGGTGCTTGAAAGTTTGTGAACCCGTTAGAATTTTCTACATTTCTGCATAAATATGACCTAAATCATCATCAGATTTCACACAAGTCCTAAAAGTAGACAAAGAGAACAATATTGTACAAATGACACAAAAATATTATACTTGGTAATTTATTTATTGAGGAAAATGATCCAATATTACATATCTGTGAGTGGCAAAAGTATGTGAACCTTTGCTTTCAGTATCTGGTGTGACCCCCTTGTGCAGCAATAACTGTAACTAAACGTTTCTGTGGATCAGTCCTGCACATGGGCACAGCTCTGAGATGTTGGTGGATTTCCTCAATGAATTGCTTGCTTCAGGTCCTTCCACAGCATTTCTATTGGATTAAGGTCAGGACTTTGACTTGGCCATTCCAAAACATTAACTTTACCCTTTTTAACCATTCTTTGGTAGAATCACTTGTGTTCTTAGGGTCGTTTTCTTGCTGCATGACCCACTTTCTTTTGAGATTCAGTTCATGGACAGATGTCCTGACATTTCCCTTTAGGATGTAGGCAGAGGTAGCTCAGTGGTTAAGACTTTGGACTACTGATTGGAAGGTTGTAAGTTCAAATCCCAGCACTGCCAAGCCTCCACTCTTGGGCCCTTGAGCAAGGCCCTTAATTGCTCAGATGTATAAATGAAATAAACGTAAGTTGCTCTGGATAAGGGCATCTGCCAAATGCCACAAATGTAAATTTGCCGATATACTTCAGAATGCATTGTTCAATCAAGGATGGCAAGTGGTCCTGGCCCAGATGCAGCAAAACAGGCCCAAACCATGATATTACCACAATCATGTTTCACAGATGGGATAAGGTTCTTATGCTAGAATGCAGTGTTTTCCTTTCTCCAAACATAACGCTTTTCATTCAAACCAAAAAGTTCTATTTTGGCCTCATCCATCCACAAAACATTTTTCCAATGTTCTTTTTGGAGAGCAGTGGCTTTCTCCTTGCAACCTACAATTTTCCTCAATAAATAAATGACAAAGTATAATATTTTTGTCTAATTTTTCAATTGGGATCTCTTTGTCTACTTTTAGGACTTGTGTGAAAATGTGATTATGTTTTAGGTCATATTTTTGCAGAAATATAGAAAATTTTACACAAACTTTCAAGCACCACTGTAACTAAAATTTTTGTAGCTCTGTGGTATTTGATTGCAATTCAGTTTGACTCATTTGATCAGAAAAAGCAGAAGTCAGTAAATTGCCCTCCCATTGTCTACACTGGGTCAGGAAACTGACTAATTGTGAAAGACACTGAGTAGGAAACTGAGTAAAAGTGATTGTGGGCAATAAGATGTGAAATGTGCTCTCTTAAAAACATGGTCCTGATTAATATTTTGTACTGTAGGGCATGTTGACTACACACCGTACAAACAGCAGTAATGATGACTAACCCTATTATAAATATAGTGTAGCAAAATAGAGTGCAATATACAGAATTATCTTTTTTGATAATTGTTTGGCTTAATAATTGTTACAGACAGGTAACAAATGAAACGTAGTGGAGCGATGAACACTGTTCTCCAAAAGTTATTCCCTCAACTGGTGTTTGGGGATGATGGGGGGCACAGTGGCTTAGTGGTTACCACGTTTGCCTGGGGGTTTCCTCCTGGTACTCCGGTTTCCTCCCCCAGTCCAAAGACATGTGTTGTAGACTGATTGGCATTTCCAAATTGTCTGCGGTGTGTGATTGTGCCCTTCGATGGATTGGCACCCCATCCAGGGTGTCCTCCTCCTTGTGTCCCAAGTTCCCTGGGATAGGTTCCAGGCTCCCTGTGACCCTGTGTAGGTTAAGCAGTATGGAAAATGGATGAATGGTGTTTTCATGATAACACATCACTCAAAAAGACTCAGACTCTCTTTCTTAGACTCAATATAAAGACAAATTAAAGAGTTAATTTTCAATACACATAGCATTGTAGATCTTTATCTCATTTAATATTAATAAAACAAGTATCTTTTTAAAAAACAAACAAACAAAAAAAAACCATATAAACCCATTTGCATATTAAGTACCTAAAATCACTGCTTTGTTTCATATATACACAATTACCAACATCAAAAATATTTTTTATGGTTTCTCATGTTCATTTGATAGTTTTGGCTTGGCTTATTTCTTTCTTATAGGGTTTAACCCACAAAAACTACAATATGCACTAAGAAAACGTCTGCCTTGCACCTTCAGGGTTGGGGGTTCAATTCCCACCTCTTCCCTGTGTGTGCGGAGTTTGCGTGTTCTCATAGTGCTTCGGGGTTTCCTCCGGGTACTCCGGTTTCCTCCCCCAGTCCAAAGACATGCGCTGTAGGCTGATTGGCATTTCCAGATTGTCCATAGTGTGTGAATGTGTGTGCGATTGTGTCCTGCGATGGATTGGCACCCCGTCCAGGGTGTCCCCCACCTTGTGCCTCAAGTCCCTTGGGATAGGCTCCAGGCTCTCCCATGACCCTGTGTAGGATAATCGCTATGGAAAATGGATGGATGTTCATTTAAGAAATTAAACGAAGCACACAGTGTCAGAAACCAGTGCTAGAAAATTAAAACTAGTATTTGTGACTACCACATAACATAAGGACAAAGAATAAGTTCAACATTTGCGGGTATTTCCGACATGTCACATTAAACACACATACATGCAACATTATGAGTCGTGGCTCTCACTTCCTCCAATATATCATGTGATTATTTTCTTGTTTTTTTCTCATTTTAATCACATGTTTCTGGTATCATGTGATGTCCAGAGCTGATCTGAGATACAGTAACTGATCAAAGTGTATTAAATGAGAACAAGAGGCAGCTGAACAGCTGAGAAATTTAGAAGAGATAAATGCATAAAATACAGACAGGGACAAAGCCAGTAGCACTAGACTCAACTAAGAAACAAGGACAACATGCTGCAATGACCAAGGAACAAAGCATAAAATCAAAGCTCAAATATGCACCTAGATATAAAGATTGTATATTCATAAACAAGTTAGACTTAATGAGACTCACTGTAAAGAAACTGGTGAGATACCTAAACACAAGTATAAACAATGATTAGGCATTGTGAATGAGACAGAGCTGGAAAAGTGAGAGTTCATGACCCCAAAAAGGTCAAAATTGTTCCTGTCAATTTTTACCTCACTTTTTTTTTTTATTACACTGAATTGTGCCTGTGACGTTTTTAATCTTTATCTCTTCTGCTTGTTCTGTTTTTCCAGGGAAAGCTCAAGTGCATGGAACATGTCACTGAAGGCTTCGACAACATGCCTGCTGCATTCATGGCTATGCTAAAGGGAGCCAACACTGGCAAAGCTATAGTAAAAATCTGAATACAATATGAGCGAATGCCAACTCAGAAATCATTCTCAATTAAATAAATAAGTAAATTCCTAATTTTATCAACCATAATTATTCAGGGGAGCACAGTGGTGCAGCGGGTATCGTTGCCATCACACAGCTCCATGGTCCTCCGCTCTATCTTAAGTTTGGAAAATGAGTAAAAGTTAGTAAATAGTACTAGTAATATTAATAGTAATAGTTTTACTATGATTTGCTTTGTTGATGTGAGAGGTCAGAGGAAAATGGCCAGGCTGGTTTGAGCTGACAGGAAGACTACGGTAACTCAAATAACCACTCTTTCCAACCGTGGTGAGGAGAAAAGCATCTCAGAATGCACAACATGCCGAAATTTGAGATGGATGGGCAACAAAACAGATTAACTATAAAACCCTGTTTATCTATTTTGCCCTAGATTACAGTATTTAAAACGTTTATTTAAAGCAGTGTACTGTATATCATGTCATTGCAGCGTTTCAAATGTTTAATACCATTGATACTGCAGTTTTATCTTACAGATGTGTCAAGCTACCCAAAACATGCTGCTGTTTTCATAGAATATTTCATAAAGTGATTCATGAAGTATCTAACAGTCTCATTTTGTTAGGATTGAAGTCTGTTGTCCTGCTTTAAATGTTTACTTGAATTTGAAATGAGTTCTTGCAATTTCCAACAAAAGCATTAAGAGACCCCCATGTATGTGTGTGTGTGTGTGTGTGTGTGTGTATGAGTAGAAGGGCTCTATGGTCTCTTGGTCTCTTGCGCACATGGTATTAATGGTTTCTCAATGAGTGTAAGTGTGCTTAGTGTCCACTTCTGATTATTTGAAATGTTTTCTGCTCCACATCTTGTGCTAGAATCTCATTTAGGTTTTGTCTCCTTGGAAACCCAGTTCATTTGATGCCAACCGGTGCTGGTTCAAATGAGAGATAATAGTAACACGAATACAACCTCTCATCAGAGGACCACCTGCTCCATCATGTCTGCATTTATATCCACCATCCTTAAAGCTGTTGCTCTCAAATGCTATTGGTAGTGTGATAAAATTTGTTTTTCTCTTTTTTTATTATTATTATTATTATTATAGATTACACTGGTCAACAAATTTTATGGAAAACATTGTTTCCACTACAATTTCTGGTGAAGCCAATAGATTTTTATATGCTGAACACAAATGTGTATTGGTAATTTCTCTATCACGTAGGGTTTTTAAGAAAACTGCATTAACACATTAACACTGTAATGTCTTCAGTATTGCATAGGCCTACGCTATGATATTGCTAGAAAGCAACATGAGAGACAACTAGGAATGTTTTGCCGCAGATTTTCACTTATAGTCACTGTCCGATGCTTCACGTATCAGTGTCCAACAATAGTCTCCCAGCATTGATGGACTCCACTTTCCCTGGTAGCGTTTCTCCATCGTGGCAATGTCTTGGTGAAACCTCTCACCATGTTCATCACTGACGGCTCCGAGATTGGCTGGGAAGAAGTCCAAGTGCGAATGAAGAAAATGTATCTTCAGTGACATGTTGCAGTTCATCGACTTGTATGCCTGAAGCAGAGTTTCAACCAGTTCAACGTAGTTTTGTGCCTTGTAGTTGCCCAAAAAGTTTGACAAAACATTCTTGAAGGCAGTCCATGCAACACGTTCGGCACCCTGCAGAAGGTCATCAAAGTGACTATCCATCATCACCTCTCAGATTTGTGGGCCAACGAAAACGTCTTCTTTTATCTTTGCGTCACTGATGCGTGGAAACATTTGTCGCTTCACTTTGTTTATTCATTGCCTTCACAAAATTTTTCATTAGTCCAAGTTTGATGTGCAGTGGTGGAAGAATTATGTTCTTCGGATCAACCAGTGGATCCTGTGCAACATTCTTCTGCCCTGGCAACAATTTCCTGCGAGGTGGCCAGTCCCTGACCACGTAATGTGAAGTTCTTGCTCGGCTGTCCCACTCGCAAAGAAAACAACAATACTTGGTGTATCCTAACTGTAGACCAAGTAAAATTGCAACCACCTTCAGATCCCTGTATATAATCCAGTTGTACCTCGAGTACTGAATGTGATTCAGCAACAGCTGCATGTTCTCGTACGTTTCCTTCATATGAACAGCATGTCCAACAGGTATGGAAGGGCAGGTGTTACCACTGTGCAGCAAAACGGCTTTCAAGCGTAACAGTGATGAGTCAATAAACAGTCGCCATTCTGCTGGATCATATTCACAACTGAGAGCAGAAAGCAATCCATCAATGTCACTGCAGAAGGTCAGATTGTCCACTTTTTTGAAGAATTTTGTGAAATCTTCATGGTCGCGGCGAAATACAGAAATTTTTGTAAATGGAGACAATAGGTTCCAACCTTGCAATCTTAATCCAAGCAGTTCTGCCTGATTCTTTGATAAATTTAAATCTCTGACAAGATCGTTGAGATCTGCCTGGGATATTAAATGAGGATCGCTGGATGTTGATTGCTTGAAATCTGGATCATCAGCAGCCGCAGCCGCTTCCATCAGCTCGTCCACCTCAATCTCCTCGTTCTCTAGCGTCCACACCTCTGGCGGCTTTGGAACAGGAAGACTTTCGTCGTGCAGCACTGGTCTCATTGCAGAGGCAAGGTTCGGATACTCAATAAACTTCCTAGTCTTGGAAGAAAATCCTGAGACATTCGTCATGCAGAAGTAACAATCAGTCACATGATCCTTCTGCTCCCTCCATATCATTGGGATGGCAAACGGCATGGATGGACGCACACCGTTTAGCCAAGCCCTCAGACTGGTGGCACAAGATGCACAACATATATGAGGAGCCCATACTTTGTCCTGATCACCAATTTTGCATCCAAAATATAACTATATAAGCAATATAACTATTGCTTTCTTTATGAGCTTGGTCATACTCTGTTTCTGTGCTTTCAAAGTGAACTTGCCACAGATATAACAAAACATATAACAAAACACAACATTTCAGAAAAAACGCAATTAAATTAATTGTCTTTTAACTGAACAGTTGTATTTACAATGCGATACTCATTAACACTAACATCAAGAAAGACTGCTGCAGCTGCTTAGTGCTGCTGTTACGCCTATATAGGGTAGCATTGCCATGGACACAAGCCAAAGTACGTATTGATGACGCGCTTGGGCATGTCTGAGCGTGCTCGAGCATGCATGATCAAACCAATTTTCTTGCAGTATTTTAGTTAAGCGAGCTTGTAGTATGCATTACATTAGTGTGGCTTTAAATTATCATGATTGTGACTAGAGAAGATCACGGAATACTGCCATGCAGCTAAAACATTAACACCCATGACTATGGGAAACACCGCGATTTGAAAATTTCGTAATTTTTATTACAAAATTGGCTGTTTCTCAAAAATCAATAACAATAGATGTCACAAATCAGCTTTCAGAAATCTGAATGTAGATCTACCAGAGAACATAGTGGAAAGAAAACTCTTTGAGATGATATGAGTGAAAAACTTGATACTTGATATGAGAGAAGAACCAGACTCAAATGGGAACCAATCCTATTCTGGGTGATACCAGATAGTGGGATTATACATCATTACAGTATACAGGTGTACCATAGAAGAGTAAACACAAACAGTACAATGTGATGAAAGGATGTTCAGTATGAGCATATTGTGAATAAGAGTCATGGGATGAGCACAGAACAGTCTTTATGATTACAGTAGCAGTTCTTAAGTACAAATCTACAGTATCCAGATGAGATTATCCACTGAACGAAGGGTGAGACTTGGGAAGGTCAGATCTGAAGAAGCAGAACTAACACTGTATCAAAACAGAATAATTCTCATCAATAGAAAGTATGATCAGCATGTGATCCCATCCTCAATAAAGTACAGTTTCTGCACTTGAGTGCTGCTTGCTATTTTCTGGTAGGGTGTGTTTTTAGGATGTGTTACAAACCCTTGTGACAACTTTGATATAAGGTCTCCACTTGTTTGGAAGGAAACCACCCTGGCAGTCTGGAAATGTATGACTGGATGAGCATGACTTTGCTGGGACATTTTATAGGCTGTATAAGCGATGACTTTACTATTAGTACTTTGCAAGAAAAAGAGCATATAAGGAAACCCAACTAGTTCTGAAGGAAATCATCCTGGTGGTCCTCCACACCGATATAAATAATAAAACCTGAACTGAGCACTTAGGTTTGCTGTGTGAAATTAGTCTCAGAGTCACTCAACAAAATGACTCAAATCGGTTTGTTGTAAGTTGTACTGTCTGTTGTACTGAACAGCACAATTTAGTACAACAGACTATGGATGTAACCAAATATTATATAATATTTGGATTAAATAACCAATTCAAAATGAATACAAATACAGATATGAATACAAACACAGATTTTTTTTTTTTTTTTTTTGAACGCTTGCCAGGTTCATGTGACATTTGGTTGAGACCGGAGGTGTGCATCGGGACTGAAATCCACATGATGTAATCCAAAAGCCACATGATTGGGAGTTTTTCTTCCATCCTTTCATATTTCATACTTTCAAGGCAATGTTCATTTACAAACAGGATGTGCACACTTCTTTTTTTTTTTTTGTGGTTTTCTCCAGTAGCCTAAACTGCATTACATAGCTCCAAAGTAAAACAATATTTGAACCTTATTTCTGTACAAACTGACCTGAAATTCATCAGAAAAAATGCTTTTATTCATAGAACCGCTGCTCCATATAGACCACACAGACCACATGTGTTGCACAGGGCAGCACAACTCTGCTGGGGTTTCCAAAAAAAAAAAAAAAAAAAGTCATTTAATTAATTTGTAAAATATTAACTTGTAGGTTCATTGTGCATGTTTTTCATAATTTTTTAAAAGAAAGCTCTCTGTCGTTATTAAAAGATTATACAGGCTTTATAAAGAAATGGCAGGGACCCCATTTTGACTCACAGCAGCACTGCGTCCCAGCTTCACATTAGATTCTGACAGTGTGTCCAGCAAACTTTCTGTTCCTTCTGCAATGGAAATTTGGTAAAATGTTATTAGGTGGATACTGTTTGCACCTTACTGTTACAAACTATATCCCTTGATTTGGGAAAGATGTTGTAATTTTGAAAGATATTTTCCCAAGCTTACTCAGTCAAATTAGGTAGAAAGCTTTCCATGAAGTTCCCCAGGGTGAGATGATCTAGATGAGATCAGTTATGAAATCAAGTGAAGTAGTTGAGGAACTGTACAAGTTCAGAAGTTAACTGAAGTTATGTCCTGCAGATTGCTGTTTGTTGTTATTATTTGTAAATTAAGATTTTACTTATTATTCCCAGCAGCCCTGGGTTTTTTTTTTTTTTTCTTCAGTGTTAATAGTAGGAATAGTGGTAGGGGTCACATAACAACAACAACAATAATAGTAATAATAATAATATTTTAAATCCGAATACAGATATATATATATATACGAATATTCTGAGCACTAAACAGATACAGATAGAGATACACATAGTGGCATTACATCCTTTATACAGACTAAGTGCTTTACAAATGTCCACAGTCTGTAGCTTTTTCATTTATAGAATGCTCAACACACAGCCTTTAATCCAATAAACATGAAAGATTTTTGCAGAGATTATAATCAGGATAATCAAATTTCCTTCTATTTTGCTATTTCCACTCATTCAGATTCATTAAGTATTAAGAAACGCAAATACATCAACGCGGTGTAACTCAACAAGATGGCGCAGTACCCTGAAATGCAGCATGACGTAACTCCATAGCAGTGTTGCCAGGTCTGCTGTTTACGCGAAAATAGACTATAAATGTTAAATATCGGACTAAATATCTAAGATGACTTTTACAGTGTATTGTATAGAGGACCAAACCTGCAGAAATGAAAAAATAAATTATATATATATATATATATATATATATATATATATATATATATATATATATATATATATATATATATATATATATATGAAAATAAATAAGGGAATAAATGACTTGATAAAACAAATATAATTCATTTTTAATTCAATTTATTATTCTTCATTTCCATATTTATTTATTTCTACATTTATTTATTTTTATTTTATTGTGTAACATGGAAATGAGGGAGGCGGTCCTTGCGTAGCTCCACTGTATCATTTGTTGAGAGCTCAGCTAAAAAGGCTATAAGGCTCCTAGGAGCTGCTTACCTTAAACCGTGCTATGCCATGTTTCCAGCAGTTTGACCAGTGAGAGAGAAGTTTCAATAGTACCTATAGGAAGCAAATAAGATGGACTTCCCACGATAAGCGCCCTCTGACTTGCACAGATTTTGAATATACAGGGAAATATTTTGCAGAGAGCCTAACAATTCAGGCTCTACTTTGACATTCATATCGGCATATAGCTCTCCTAAAACATCAGTAAGCACCTCTACTCTAAATAACATGTAGTCATTTGATGCGTGACTATCGACTTCATTTGCCAAGTTGTGCTGACTGTAAGTCAGAGGGCGCTACGGTGGGACGTCCATCTTATTTGCTTCCTATAAGTATTATTGAAACTTATCTCTCACTGGTCGAACAGCTGGAAACATGGCACAGCACGGTTTAAGGTAAGCAGCTCCTAGGAGCCTTATAGCCTTTTTAGCTGAGCTCTCAACCAATGATGCACTGGAGCTACGCAAGGACCGCCTCCCTCATTTCCATGTTACACACGGAAAAATAAAAATAAATAAATGTAGAAATAAATAAATATAAAAATAAATAAATATTAACAAAATTAATAAAAGAATAAATAAATAAATTAAATTTTTAAAAAGTTAAAGATAAAAATAAACTAAAAAATAAATACAGAAAATAATAAAAATAATCAAAAGTAATACAAAAAGAAATGAATTAAAAATGAATATTTGTTTTTATTAAGACATTTATTCCTTTATTTATTTTCCTATTATTGCATTTATTTATTTATCTATCTATTTATTTATTTATGTATTTTTTACATTTTGTAAAAAAGAAAACTATATATATATATATTAGTTTTACATTCTGTGATATTGTTGATATTTGGGGTGCATTTGGGTGCTGACCTGGCAACCTCACTCCACAGGTTCGCATGCGCGGGGGCGGGGCTTCTGGTTAAGAGCGCAGGGCGCGCCGCTTACTAATATTTCAGTTAGATCTGGTGGAGGATCCGAGCAGCTGTAAGAGGAAGTTTTTGCTTCTTTACATTTAGTCTATTACCAATAATCATCATGATCATCGTAATTGAAGATCAGGTAAGGACTGGAAAGCTAATAGATTTATGTGCTTTTTTTCAAGCCGAACATGGACTTTGCCCGTGTTTTCTCTCTATAGTGCAGAGTGATTAAAATGCAATGTAATGTTAATGATTATAAACCTGTAAGCCGGAAGTATTTAATCTTGATCATGGAAAATGCGACTTATTTAGCCGGCTAGTTAGTTCACTTTATTATTGCCTCTGTGCAGTTAGCGAACAAACCGACTGTATTCATGTAGCTTTAACTTTAATAATTTACGTCCTATTATGTGGAACTTATCAAATATGGCGGATAAACATAACCTTAAACAAATTAGAATGAGGTTTAGATTTTGGTTATTTTGGAGCAAAACATTTTTTCCATTTTTTTTTTTTTTTTATAATATTAGTATTGACACAGGTCGCCCCTGTTTAAAATGGCGCTAGCTGATGTAGCGGTGTGTGTGTGTGTGTGTGTGTGTGTGTGTACTCGGGCTTTAAACCTCCACGTGCTGATTCAAAACGATAATACAATTTTATATATAATGTGTTAGATAACTATCTGTGATATATTTATCCGGGGGCGTTTGGTTATAGTGGCATTTAAAAAAATCCTGAGTGGGTTTTTTTTTTTTTTTTTTTTTTTTTTTTTGAAAGAAGGCCGGTTATGCTAAGCTAACTAAGCGTTTATCAATAAGCCAAAATGTCGCCGTCACAAGGGGTATGGAGGAAAATCAAGTAAGATCTTTTTTATATGGCTGTATTGGTTCATTGGTGATGACCAGATTGGGGTCACTTCATTTTAACCCCCTTAAGTTTCTAGGGTCATTTTGTCCACAGTGTATACTCGCTTCGATTTAATACACGCACACTTCATGTGTACGTTCAATAACTAGTTTTCCTTCTGCAGAATAAGGCGGGTTTTTTTAAAAAAAAATTTTAATTAAATTAACAATTTCACACCATAATAGTTGACACTATGCTAACTGACGGTACATTGCGCGCGCTGCAACTCAAGCACGTGGGTCTGAGGGGTTTGGGTGGGGGTGGGGGGTAAGAGTACTCACCGAACATAATACACACTGCTTATTTGCATATTGCGGCCATCTAGTGTAATGATGCTTGTGGAGCTTTTGTAAGGTTTAGGATTCTTGTACAGGTCTGTGAATGTGGGAAGAAAAAACATACATACACATATATATATATATATATATACACACACACACATTATATATATATATATATATATATATATATATATATATATATATATATATATATAACAGTACTGTGCAAAAGTTTTAGGCAGTTGTAAAAATGCTGTAACGTAAGAATGCTTTCAAAAATAGACATGTTAATAGTTTATATTTATCAATTAAGGAAATGCAAAGTGAGTGAACAGAAGAAAAATCTACATCAAATCAATATTTGGAGTGACCACCCTCTGCCTTCAAAACAGCATCAGTTCTTCTAGGTACACTTGCACACGGTTTTTGAAGGAACTTGGCAGGTAGGTCGGCCCAAACACCTTGGATAACTAACCACAGTTCTTCTGTGGATTTAGGCAGCCTCAGTTGCGTCTCTCTCTTCATGTAATCCCAGACAGACTCGATGATGTTGAGATCAGGGCTCTGTGGGGGTCATACCATCACTTCCAGGACTCCTTGTTCTTCTTTACGCTGAAGAAAGTCCTTTATGACTTTCGCTGTATGTTTTGGGTCGTTGTCATGCTGCAGAATAAATTTGGGACCAATGAGATGCCTCCCTGATGATATTGCATGATGGATAAGTATCTGCCTGTACTTCTCAGCATTGAGTAGACCATTAATTCTGACCAAATCCCCAACTCCATTTGCAGAAATGCAGCCCCAAACTTGCAAGGAACCTCCACCATGATTCATTGTTGCCTGCAGACACTCATTCGTGTAACGGTCTCCAGCCCTTCGGCAAACATCCGGCCTTCTGCTACAGCCAAATATGTCAAATTTTGACTCTTCAGACCAGAGACCTGTTGCCATTTTTCTGCACCACAGTTCCTGTGTTTTCATGCATAGTTGAGTCGCTTGGCCCTGTTTCCACGTTGGAAGTATGGCTTTTTGGCCGCAAGTCTAACATGAAGGCCACTTTTGACCAGACTTCTCTGGACAGTAGATGGGTGTACCAGGGTCCCACTGGTTTCTGCCAGGTCTGAGCTGATGGCACTGCTGGACATCTTCCGATAGCGAAGGGAAATAAGCCTGATGTGTCTTTCATCTGCTGCAGTAAGTTTCCTTGGCTGACCACTGCGTCTATGATCCTCAGCGTTGCCCATTTTTGTGCCTCTTCAGAAGAGCTTGGACAGCACATCTGGAAACCCCTGTCTGCCTTGAAATTTCTGCCTGGGAGAGACCTTGCTGATGCAGTATAACTACATTCAGTCTTGTCATGGTGTATGACTTTTGACAGTAAACTGTCTTTAGCAGCCTCACCTTGTTAGCTGAGTTTGGCTGTTTCTCACCCAGTTTTATTCCTCCTACACAGCTGTTTCTGTTTCAGTTAATGATTGTGTTTCAACCTACATATTGAATTGATGATCATTAGCACCTGTTTGGTATAATTGTTTAATCATACACCTGACTATATGCCTACAAAATCCCTGACTTTGAGCAAGTGTACCTAGAAGAATTGATGTTTTGAAGGCAGAGGGTGGTCACACCAAATATTGATTTGATGTAGATTTTTCTTCTGTTCACTCACTTTGTATTTCGTTAATTGATGAATATAAACTATTAATGTCTATTTTTGAAAGCATTCTTACTTTACAGCATTTTTACACCTGCCTAAAACTTTTGCACAGTACTGTATGTGTATGAGTTTGTTAGCAAAGTAAAATCTAATAGACACCAAGTTTTCATTTGTTGTCTTCACATTCTTTTGTCCCTTTTCATTTCCATTAACATACTCTAATTTATCACACCTCATCTTTATATATTTCAAAATAGGTTTTAAAAATAGCAAGAAAATATATCCAAGTTATAACTTGCAAATTTGGTTTGAGAATCATGAAGTACATGCATTTTATAAGTTTACAGCATAAAGGTATTAAACACCAACAGCATGTTTGCCCATGTCTGTCTTGTACATGGGCCAAGTGTTTATAATGTGAATGCAGCTTTTACAATAATTGGCCCCTTGCTAAGGCTGTACACCTGAAAACTTGACGTTTCTGCTTTTTCAACCTTCACATATGAAAAAGCCACTTCACTGAAGGGGAAAGGATGTGGAACATGAAAAATGCACATTTGTACATTGGTATTGGTTAATTTCATGTTGTGCTGACTTAATCTGATTGAACTTTAACTCATGAATTCATGAGCCTCGATTTTGTGAACCATTTGGGGGAAAAGTGGGCGGGCCTGTTGGTTGGTAAATGGTTAGAGGTCCTTATTATATTTTGCCCTGCTGGTTTCTTGCCTCGTCATTATCCTAATGCAACTACATTTATTCGGAATGAACAGAATGGGTTTTTATGTGAGATAGAGGGAGAGAGATGTGCATCCATACAAAGTACATGAGACCAGGTGTCTGCATGTATATACATATTTGGTATAGTACATACCATGTACATGTGAAATCTGAGCTGTTGTTTTAAGCATCACTATACAAAAGGAGCACAATGCTGCTTGTCACAGTGCCTGGGGAAATTCTGGCAAAACCACATTTGGTACATTAAGCAGTTACGAATGATGCCTTTGGATTGTATGCCCTGTGGTGATTCACATTGTGCTAGAAGATTTAGTATCTCAAAAAAAAAAAAAAAAAACGTTCTGTCTAACAGGTTTAATTTAATTTCTAATGTTGCTTCTCTACAGGCAGCTTTTGATAAAGCTCTGGCTGATGCAGGCAATAAGCTTGTTGTGGTGGACTTCACAGCTACGTGGTGCGGACCTTGCCAGAGTATCGCTCCCTTCTACAAAGTGAGTAAATCCTGCTTGTGATGGTTCATCACATCTAGCATGCCTCATAGAGACTTCATATACCCGGGCGTGGCTGGTGAATTGTCCTGGATGGAAGTGGATGCAGATTCTGAAGCTGATTTAATGCTGAGTTACACAGACATTGGCTCTTAAGTCAACTCCTGATAATGTGGGTGTTGCTAAAATTATTGACACTATGTTGTATTAACTATTGTAAGGATTCCATTTGAGAAGGGTTGTGATACAAAATGCATCTGTGGTGTTGAATTATCTGCAAGCGTCTAATGATTACACTGAAACCAATGAAGTCTCGATCGTTAGTAATAGATATTCGAGATTTAGTCCTTGGAATTGATTGACGTGAAAAGGTTCAGTCAGTTAATAATACTGCTGCTTTCACACCCATTTGTCTGGTTTCCAAGTCCAAATAAGAGCCAAAGTTGATAACTTGAGGAGTGTGCAAAACCTGTTCATTCATTGGTCAGATAAACGATGGCGACTAAAGGTAAATAAATCTTTGCCCACTGTGTGTAGATATCATAAAAAATCACCTGAGCCTGTAGACCACACAGCCTGTGTTAAAGAAATGTTTACATAATTATATAAATAGCTCGCTCACTAGCCCAGGCACCGTGTGCTTTTAATACACTATCTGGCCAAAAATACATGTGAGCACTTAACCATCATGCCAATATGTGCTTGTTGAACATCCCAATCCAGATTTAGTCCCCATTTGCTGTTCTAATGACTTCTGGGAAGGTTTTCCACTAGATTTTTCAGCTACTCATTCAGCTACAAGAGCATTAGTGAGGTCAGGCTCTGATGTTTGGTGAGGAGCTCTGGGGCGTAGACAGCATTCCAGTTCATCCCAAAGGTGTTCATTGGGGTTGAGTTCAGGGCTCTGTGCAGACCACTCATGTTCTTCCACTCCAACGTTGTCAGTGTCTTGATGGACCACACTTTGTGCACACTGGCAGTGGCATTCTGGCACAAGTTTTGGGCCTCTTAGTTCCAGTGAAGGTAAATTGTAATGCTACAGCATACAAAGACATTCTAAACAGTTGTGTGCTTCAACTTTGTGTTAACATTTTTGGGGAAGACCAACATATGGGTGTGAGGGTCAGGTGTTCACATACTTTAGGCCATATAGTGTATGAGTAGTCTGAGATTAGATGTGGTTTGTCTGTTTGTCTTTGTATGTTCTTTGGCTGCTTTGGTGCCCAGATGTCCCTTTTGGGGATCAACAAAATGCATCCATCTACTACAAACAGTGCCAGAGTAGACATTTACATTTATAGCATGCAGCAGATGCCCTTATCCAGAGCTTACATAAGTTGTGGTTAGAGGCTGGTGTTAGAGGTGGTTCTTTTGTGCTTTGGGTTTGTGGGTATATTTGTTATGGTTATGGTTTTTGTCCACTTGTCTGCCTAGATGAACACGCCACTGAAAATTAACACAACATTCTTCTGACTGGTTACCTTTATCCTGTGATGAAATGTTTCTATTCTGATGGGAGTGGTCTCTTCCACGGTGACTCCGCCCTCATCCACAGGTCATGAGCACTCACTGAAGTATTTGATGAGGATGAAAATTATGTAAATCATATGTTACGGCCTTCAGTTATCAGATCTCAATGCAATTGAACACCCATGGGAGATTTTGGGGCAATGTGATAGACTGTACTGTCCACCACCACCATCATCAAAACACTAACTGGGAATGGTTCAGTACAGAGACTTGTAGAATTGAAGCCAAGGTGGCTTATGATCCAACACCTTAACAAGACACAATGTTGGTTTTTCCTTTAATGTGTCAACCGGTGATATTTATTTTTACCACAGCTCTGGTGCCGTAGACTATGGTGCACACTCTGAGCTCTTGATATAGTTTTTTTTTTTGCATGCAGTACCCAGTAGTGGGTTTGTTTTTCTTGTTTTATTTTATTTATAAAATATACCCCCCCCCTCCCCCCGGAACTCAAGGCCTATTATTGGTGTCCATCCATGCTTCTGTTTGAGATTCTGGCTAGTATTATATCTCAAGTACTAGTGGTTGAATTTGTATGGAATTATCATTGTGACGGGACCAAGTAGTGTAGGTTGACTTTTACATGTATATGTAAAAGGTATATGCGAGAGGCCTTTGCATGCAGGTTTTTTTTTTTCCTGTCTTTTTTTTTTCCCTTCTACTTTGCATCAGACTTTGCATTACTCTGCAGTAGGCAGCACTTGGGCCACTTCAAAACCAGTAGTGGTTCAGATTTATTTTTTGTTGTTGTTGGATTTTCATTGGCATTGAAACAGACGAGCTTCTGTCCAATGTATTGTGCTGTTGTCTGGCATGCTATCCAGCAGATACCTTGTACTAACATTAATTTTTAACTAGACATCTTATCCTTTACCTTCCCTCCCTCCTTTTCAGACACTGTCTGAAGCAACAGATAATGCCAACGTGGTCTTCCTCAAGGTAGATGTGGACGATGCACAGGTTAGTGATCTCCTCTGATCTTGCTCCATTCCTTTATTCCAGTTCTTTAGGGGATGTAACTGTCTGTATTTGGATTTAAACCTGCACTAGGTGTCGGCTGAGCTGTATGAACCATTCCACTGTGTGTGTTGGGGGGGGGGGGTGGGGGGGGGACCGGGGGGGGGACCCTCCAAAGTAGAAATGACTGCTTTGTTAACTTGGTGTGAATTCTGTCTCGGGCAGTTCCTCAACCACAGCTACATCCCCATAATTCTAGTTCATAATTGGTCTCCACTAAGAGATGTGTGGGGTGCTATAGTGTTGTGTGTGGGTTTTGTTTTTTTGCATTCAGTTTGAACCTACCTACAATATTTTCTAACAAATGTACTTCATAAAAATGTGAACTAGTAATCTACTGTAAACCATCACAACCCTGACCAGGCAGCTACTAAGGATGATGTAGATATATTGTGCAGGGACAATAAAATGGTTCGTCTATGAACCTTGTATTCATTTCCAAAAGCATGACTAGTGTGTCCTATCTGTATTCGTAGAACATGTTATTTGTTCATTCTGAGTAATGTATTTGTGTTTGGTTACATCCCTGCAGTGCTGCATTGAGCAACATCCAATCTGATCCATTAAGATCTTTCTTGTTGTGATTCAGCTTTAAGGTCCATAAAAAGCCCCTCATCTCTGGTACTTTAGCTTTGCCATCTAAATCCTGCCTTCCATTTTACTTCGATGCTATATTCTGAGTGAATCTTTAAGCCCTGTGGAGAAATCAGATGTCCTATCTTGCACATGGAAGAACCCCCCCCCTTTTTTTTTCTTAATTTATTTTGAACTCGCTTCTTCGGTGCTTTGGAACAGCTGCATACTGGCCTGTTTGCAAATGAATACATCAATACATTGTCATGATTTACTTTGTCTTCCTTAAACGGAAAGAAGCTGAATCTTTTAAAGCCGTTCTCTCTTGCTGTCTTTCTGTAGGATGTGGCTCAGTCCTGTGAGATCAGATGCATGCCAACATTCTACTTTTACAAGAACGGAGAGAAGGTGGGCTGGTTTCTTTACTCTAGTTAAAGCACGCATAAGAAGAAGGGAATTGTGTAGTCTGCCATTATTCTGGTTTGCATTTCCGCTGAGTCATTTACTAAAGTGTCCTGCCTTGATCGATACGTCACAGTAATATATTTTTTTGTAAAGTGTAATTTTTACTCCTTCATTTGTGCTGCAGATCGAGGAGTTCTCTGGGTCCAACCAGGCGAAACTGAAAGAGCTGGTGGAAACACTGCGCAATGTGTGAAGCACGAAAATAAATAGGCTTGACCCCGAACATGCCTGCTGTCAATCCCATAGACTTTTCTAACAAACTTTTGATGCCCTGACAGATGAACTGTAGAAATAGTATGTTTAAATAACTATGCCTTACTCAGTTCATTGTATTGCCATAATTATTTCAGGTTCATCTTTTTTTTAACCATGTAACGCCATGATTTATGCTCAGAAAAATAACCATTGAAATCAGGTTTTAATAAACAGATCTACAGAATACTATCTCTAGCTCGTGTTGGGTTTTTTTTGTTTGTTTGTTTGTTTGTTTTAAATACAGGATAAAGTACTTCCCTTAGACATGATTATAAAAGTGAGAGATGAGTCATGCACAGATCATATAACAATAGTATAAGTACAAACATCTGGAGCTTAATGGATGCAAAAAAAAGAAAAAGAAATGAATGCAGGAAATAAAGTAATGATTTGAATGTGAATTGTTGCCAGTTAGTACTTTAAGGTACTAACCTTAAGGAAGTCTGGAAACTTCCCCAACAAGGCTTTAAAGCCCCACCAACCTTTTTTTAATTGCCCTTTTCTTTTCAATTCTAGCATCAGTGGTGAATTTACTATTAAATGCAAAATTAAAAAAACAATGTTTGTTCTCTCACTCAAGAGATTTGAGTTTCTTTCTTTTTTTTTCTGCCTTTTTCCTGGCTGGTTTTGTAGATTATGTATAAGTTGAATTCTGGAAAACAGCCAAAAATGATTAAATAAGGTTTTGGCATTAACTTTTCCTACCAATAATACACTCTGACATCTTTACATTTAAGAAAACAAATGTGATTATAAAAATGACTTTCTTTTTTTTCCCCCTTTTTCCTTGGATGCCTGTCTGCAAAGCTCGTGTTGTCTAAGGAACCAGTTTAACAAAGCCAGTGGTAAATGCAAACAGTCTGAAGATGTCTAAAAACCTGTTAGCCAGGTGTTAAGTGCCATAGTGAAACAGACAAGCCTAATAAATTCAGTTTGTAATCGGATACAGGCTGTCGGTGGCCATAATGGTCCTGCTTTTATTATTAGGCCATAAAGTCGCAACATCGTCAAAACAGAAGCACGTCTACACGCTGTACAGATGAAAGCGGACAGTTTGTTTAATGACTTAATAATAAAAGACTTATAATAAATTTAGTTAACAAAACAAAAATTTCCCCACTAATGAACAAAAATCATTGGAATGAAGAGACTATGATGAGACCAGTGTTTAAATGCCATGAGTGACACTTATCTCGGGTGACGAGACACAGACTGTTGTCGGATCTACCGATGTACCAGTCTGAATGTGCCCTTAATTTACATCTCTCCCTTTACCCCAACCACAGAAATTAATCCGACATCCTGATCACAACAGCCTCTTGGCACCTGAGTGCAACCGAGTATCAGCATTTTAACTTTTTTCTACACCATTTTAGTATTCAAGTTTGTGTTGTACTGGTGAGTGGTTGTCTTATGTTTTTGTTAAATCTGTGAATGAAATGAAAATAAGCAGCACTTTGGTTCAGCTTGCCTGCTTTTTTTATGTTACACATTTACATGCGGACACGATGAAAGGTCAATACTATACAGTTTCTAACTGATAAAATTGGCTTATCTGACGTATTTTGCAAATAATTTTTTAATCATTGGTCACTCAAAAGAGGTAATTAGTATTTCAACAGAATTTAAAATGTTTGGAGTTTTGAATGAAGACTTCATGAAGATTTACATTTGTTTGATGTACATCGTGTAGCTCGGCCCCTATAGATGAGCTGTCGCTGGTCTGGATGAGCAACTACCTTGCCTGAATAGAGGCAAGAGTTATTTTTGCTTCCTTAACTATGTCTATAAATAAGACAATTCAGAGGGGTTGGGGTTTGTGTGTAGTAGTGTCTCGTGCTGCCATTTTGACTCGAGATGAGACGTCCTTTTTGAGAAAAAAACACCTATTTCACAGTCCAGTCCACTTAAAAAAAATAAAATAAAAATAATAAAAAATCCACGTTGTCGTTTCACCAATTAAACCAAAGATGAGAATTCTATGAAAGTCTAGATTTAGGTCCCTAATGAGCAAATCATAGGTGACGGTGGTAAGAAAAGCTCCCTGAGATAACATAAGGAAGAAACCTTGAAAGGAATCAGACTCAAAAGAGAACCCATCCTCTTCTGTGTGATTATAAATCATTGCAGTATACAGGTATAGAAGAGTAAAGACCTACAGTCCTGACTGTGTTGAGAGGGTGTTCAGCATGAGCATATTTTGAATAAGCGTTGAATAAGGGATGAGCACAGGACAGTCTTTATGATTACAGCAGCAATTACAGCCTACAGTATCCAGATGAGATTATACACTGAAGAAAGGGTGCGTCTTGAGCCTAAACTGTTTGGGGAAGTGCAAACTTCTAGGATATCCATGTGGGACCACCCACAACACAAGCGTGGAAGCCCTAAGCAGAGATTGTTTTTCATATGTTTACCGGCTCTGTTACAGTATTTATTTTTTTCAAGTACTTGATTCGATCCTCTGAAATACTGCTGGGTCCACATCCAAACCAGGGGTAGTACCCTCAAGCGTACACCTTTTCTACTTTTAGTATGTATCTTTAACCTCAAAAAGTGCATATCACGTACCTTTAAAGCTTTACTCTAAACTCTTTATTCTAATTACTGTCTAATTACCTCAAATCTTTTTTAAAGGTGCACTGGAATCTACATTTCCAGGTGAAAAATACATCTTAATTGTACAGAAAAATAAAGGTATCACCCCAGCAAGAAGGAAAGGTACAATTTAGTATGATATTCTAATACAGGGGCAGGGTGGAATTACTTTGACCAGACCCATGACTGCACTATGTGGCTAATAGGCTCACTGCATAAACACATCTGCGTTCTTCTTAATGCTGCTCCTGCATTTCCGCTTCTTTCACTACACTCACAAAGGTGGTATTTTACAGTCAGTGTCTGCAAGAGCTCCTGAAAAATGAAATGTGAATAGCTATGTTTCCATCCACGTATTTCTTATGCGAATTTTGGGATATCGCATAAAAACGCTGGATGGAAACACCAGATGCGAATAAAATCTCCAAAATGTGTATAAAAAAACGTATGCACTCAATTGAGGTGGATAATTTTTTTATCTGATAAGAAAACGTGCATAAACTACGATGGGAACACAATTACCGAAGAAATTCCTCGATGCGCACCAAAAAATTCGTGACTTTGCCTCAACAAATGATGTGATTGGATAATTGGCTCAGAAAAGTAAAAATGGTGGAGAGTGAGATGCGGCAGTTTCCCTGGAAGTGACGATTTTGTTCTCTTGAACACACTGTGCTTAATTCGCAATCGTTTATGTGACATTTCAATTCTTCGCATATGTTAAATTCGCAGCTTGGCTGGAAACAGCTATTGATGTCCATCAGATACTGTATGTAAGAACATTTTACAAAGACCCTTTAACAGGCTTTAAACATACACAAATACAATAGCATACATATTTTATATAACATATAAATACAGTAAATTAATAATAGTTCGAGAAGCATGAAGGACAGGATGCCATCTCACTGTACTGATGGGTGTAAACAATGCTGCCGGAAATGCTAGAGCCACACTATTTCAAAACAGAAATGCGTCACAGTACTAAATACAAATACTATACAAATACTTATAGATAACATGGATAATGACACAATACTTAATTTTAAGCACTGTAACTCTCTTCCGGCTTAGTAGCCAGTGAAAGCCAAACAAATCTACTGTACTTCATGGCTACAATTGACTTTTCTATTATGCCTAATGCATTACAGTTTTACCTTCAACTGACACTTTTCCTTCATGAAATGTTGCATTATTTTTGTGTTAATGTGGTAATTTTCCATTTTGTAGAGAGCCACGAGGTCGCGTTGTGTCCAGTAGGATGCACCCAAACTGATCACATGATCTAGAAGTCGCTAATGGTCGGTTTAATTACTTGAGAAGGTCTTGGCTGCAGCCTGCAGAATGGGGCGGGGCTGCACTTTTGGGTTGGGATACATGTGTCGCTCCACCCATAACTGGTCTTATTGGTTAGTGGAAATGTAATGACCATAACCATATCTAACCTAACCCCTAACTCTTATGGGTGGAGTGACACATATAGCCCCACCCAAAAGTGCAGCCCCGCCCTGTTCTGCACGCTGCAGCCAGGTCTACTTGAATTACTTTGTTTGTTTGAAGTTTTTCATTTCCAGCAGTGCAGCAAACACCAGTAAAAGTATCCGAAAAAAAAAGGGCTTTCGATCATAAATGGAGCCTAAAAACGAAGAGGAGAGAGAGAAAGAATTTAACTGCACAAAACGACCATGATTAGATAATTATTTTACACCTGTTTTGGTACTTTGTCTCCAGCCATGACAGTCACCTCTGGCTGGTAAGTGTTAAACTAAACTATCCTAACTGTCTTAGCAAAAATGGGTGATTTAGTACATTTAATTCACCTATTAATTAGTTTGCTAACAGCTGTGGTTTATGATTTTTTTTGTACTGTGTTTTAATATTTGCTGAATTGAAAGTGCGCCGATTCAAACCAGGCCTTGAAATGAGTGAGTAACCTGACCAGCTATTGCTGTTGGTCATGGCCACTGAGCTAGTACTGACATATAGAGCTGTGATTTTTTAAAAAGCTTTGAACTCCAATGCCATTATTTGTGTGTGTTAATAACTTGTTAATAACATGCTTGTTTCCTACTTTATGATACTGTTGATATTAATCAGTATACAGTATACAGTACTACTGGTCATAACAGGGCTATGAGGATTATGTACATGCAAATGCTGGAACTGCAACATACCCAAGGCTCAAATGTAAAGCTTATACAGGGGTACATTGTGACAAATTTCCGACAATGCCTATATTCTGTAATTAAAACATTTCTATCCTGATGGGAGTGGTCTTATCTAGTTTGACTCCGCCCCTGTCGCAGGCCATGAAAGGTTTGATGGAGAAGGGTCTTTCTGCGTCCTGCAAGATTACAAACCATGCCTATCACAATGAAGGCCCGTTACAAGGAACGCCTACTTGCAAATCACACTACACAACATTCCCACCCCCACTCAAAGATAGGCGCGAATTTCAAACATTTCCCTAACCCTAACTGTATTTCTTGTAGGTGTAACTTGTAATAGTGGGCGTGCTTTGAAAGGGCCGTGTTTTGTAATCCTGCAGGACGCAGGCGGATACACTTGGTTTGAAGAGGATGAAAAATGATGTGATAAGTTATAGCATTCACACACACACCGGATCTCGATCCAACTGAACACCTATGGATCGCCGTGTTAAGGGTTTACGCTGTATGATTTTCAGCCCAATTTTGCTGTCTCACATTGTCAAATAATCTTCTTTTTTTTTTTTTAGTTGTGAGTTAAGATCAAGTCTCGGGACGTACAATATGATGTGATCACTGCCAGCCAATTTAGTGCCAAAGCAACCGAAGATAGCTGATTCAGACAGCAGTTCTGGCATTGTCAGAAATCTTTGGGTTCTGAAACATTTGAGTGCAACTGCTGCTACTACGCTAATCTAAAAGCCTTCAATAGGAGGACTGCATAGGATGATGCAAAACTCATGGGACAGCTTCAAATACTGTAGTGGCAATTAGAAATTGTAAACAAATTCATGAAAACTCAGTTTGGAAAAATGTTCATATGAACTGTTATAAGGACATCGCCTTCACCTGTCAATGACCTTAAATGGGAGAGCTAGATCATAGATCATAGAAAAGGCAGCTGAAGTATTAGTCAGTAGTAATCAAATATTGTACAACAGCTGTATAAATGAGTTTGTCTCCATAAGTAGTAAATCAGAAGTGCATATACTGTATCAGATGTTGTTGTTAGATTTCCTTTTAAGAAACTGATCAGTTCCGCTTGTTTTGTTTGGGAATGATGAGGGGAAGGATGTACATCACTGACATCAGTAGTATAAACCTAGTACTATTTGGATGGGATATAACTGATCAGATGTCAAGTAATTATGATCGCTTTTACATGAGATAAGCGAGCTCTGAAAAAACAGAGATATGGGCGTGTCTTCACAATATATATGCATAGTTATCACACTAAAAACTCCATGCATACTGCATAGATCTCATTTTAATACAAAACTGATAGCTTGACCTTTATTATAAGTGAATATTTTAGGGCTTGTGGCCGTGCAAGTTGAGCTCGATCATTAGGTAACATTACTATAACATGTACAGTATATACATTATGTGTGCTAGGAAGTCCATAACTTACCATCACTTCTCTGTCCTTTTAAATGTCATCTATGCAAAGGTTTGGGCACCCCAAACCCAAACCTGGTCAAAATTCTATATTTTTTGACTTTTGAAGTGAAAAGAAGTAAACACAACCGCTGCAGCAAACTAATTTTCTGCAAGTGTTAATGCACAAGTACTTTATAGTTGATGGCCTTAAAAACAGAAAAAAAATGTAATTGTGGCCTGTGCAAATGTCTGGAGACTGTATTAACCAGTACTTAGTGACACCCCCTTCGACAGATATGTTAGCTTTCAAGTGCTTTTTGTAGCCAGCTAGGTGTCTTTCTATTCTTTTTATAGGAAATTTCACCCAAGCTTCCTTGCAGAATATCCACCCAAACTGTTTATCCACCCATCCATTCATCCAACCAACCCATACATCCATACACTCTCCCACCCACTTATCCATGTACCCACCCACCCATTCATCCATCCATCCATCCATCCATCCACCCGCTCAGTCATCCATCCACCCACCCACCTATTCATCCATCCATTTACCTGCTCAGTCATCCATCCACCCACCCACCTATTCATCCATCCATTCACCCGCCTATTCATCCATCCATTCACCCGCCTATTCATCCATCCAATTCCCCATCCACTTATTCATCCATCCATCCATCCACCTGCCCATTCTTCCATCCACCCGCCCATTTATCCATCGCCCCACCAACCCACTCAACCATTCATCCTTCTATCCGCCCATGCATCCACTGATCCATCTGTCCATGTGCTTGTCCATCCTTACATCCATCGAGCCACACACTAGTCCATCCATCCATCCATCCATATTTCCACCCATCCACCCTGCTGTCCACCCTGCCATCCTCACACCAATCCATCCTTCCATCCATCTATCCATCCATCCACCCACTGATCCACCCATACTTCCGTTCATCCACCTGTCCACTCATCCATCCACCCACCCAACCATCTGTCCAACCATACATCTGTACACCCACCCAATGGTACTATAAAGCAGCAATGCTACCCATTGCACCACCATGCTGTAAAGTATACAAGTAAAGCTAAATGATCTAATACATTTTTCTCAATGTTCCCTACTCCTAATTTGAGTAAAGTGAGTGTATTTAGTTCCTAAATAAATTTTAGTTAAACTAAAATTTATTAGATCTAGATTTATTAGATTTATAAAGATCACATTTACACTATATACACGTTTAACTAAACAAATTAACTAAAAAAAACTGCGCTTTGTCTTGTATGTAGTAAACACCAGCACCATGGAGAGCTCCAATCTGAACACCTCTTATTCATCAGCACTGTGGACAGCATCTTATCTCAACAGTTTTAATGGACTGTATACTTGTAGATCTGGGCCACAAGTGTCGTCCAACATACTTGCATATAACGTGAACATGTACAAAAAGGGGCAGTGTCACTGTACGCAGCACTAGAGAGAGGGGATCGAAGACGCAAAGAACTGAAGGCAAGAACTTAACGTAAAGTCAGTTTGAGCCATTGGGTGTACAATTAATTATTTTTTCCTGTATTAGTAATGTTTTGAAGTTGCATAAGACTAAGTACAGCATATCAACATAGAATCAGCTGCTTCCAGTCAGAGCTTGTACTTGTTACAAAAATACTGACAATACCTGTGAAATCTCAGATAATTATACAAACAATTTTTGAAAATATCAACATTGTATCATCATATTGCAAAGAATATGCATATGTCTCCCTCTCTCTTTCTGTCGAGCTACACATGATACTCCTGAGATGCCAGTGATCCCAACCCCTTCTGCTCTCTGGACCTGCCTGAGCCATGCTGATGCCCTACTTCTGGTTGGAGTTCTCATCAACTGGAAGTCACATGCTGCTGCTGAGGATGGCCCCACATGGTGCAGCCTAAAGATCATTGAGATTACTGAGGATGGTACCACATAAAAACCATAAAGATGGCTTTGGACCTCAATTCATATGAACAATTATGCTGCGATGGCTAGGACTACAATTGCTGTGATAGCTTTAGGGCTGCAATTATCACAGTTTTGCACTCAAGTCTCCATCAGTGAACAGTGGAGAAGTTCAACAAAACAGACTTCATGTAAAACTGTAATGAATTTTCCTAGTTACTCAATTTGACCATGTAGTATTAGTACATTTATAGAAGGGATTTTTTTATTTATAATCAAACTATCCGGTGTCACCCAGATGAGGATGGGTTCCCTTTTGAGTCTGGTTCCTCTCAAGGTTTCTTCCTCATAGAGTCTCAGGGAGTTTTTCCTTGCCACTGTTGCCTCTGGCTGCTCATTTGGGGATAAATTCGTACATTTAAAATCTATATCCTGAATTTATATATTTCTGTAAAGCTGCTTTGGGACAATGTCCATTGTTTAAAGCGCAATACAAATAAAACTGAATTTGCTTGAATCATTCTAATCTGCCTCTTCTTTTTGATTTTGTTAATGTAAAATGTAGGATTGTGTCAGTGTGTCAGATTGTGTCAGTCAGATAATTGGTGTTTATAAGTTTACAGTCATAGTTTGCCTCACAGCTCTAGTTAAAATCTAACATGTTTTATCTGACTGACTCTATTTATAGTAAGCAAACAAAATTGTGTATATATTGTGTACATTCCTTAAAATAAAATCTAGCTATCTAAGCCAATCTAAATTTATACTCACTAAAAGTAAGATCCCAGGCTTGTGTAAAAGATCTCATTTTTGTACACTCTCCTGCCATCTGCTGGAGAATAAAAAGACTCAACACAGGTCTACCGGAAAAATCCTTGAAATATGTGTGACTATTATTCAGATTATTTCCAGATTCCAGAAAGGGTTCTTTACAGCAGTGTGACAGAATGTCTACCTTATCGTAAACTGGATGATTCTTTAACCATTTTTACTAGTTCCACTGGTTATATTGGCAGGAAATGATTTTGTAATTCATTTTATTAATTGTTTGATTATTTATGCATGTTTTTGTGTTATTGAGGTTTGGATTAAACCCATTTAATACAACTGACCAGACAAACAGGTTAATAACTTTAGGTCTTTAATAATACATATAGTAACTTGATGTATACAAATATAATAAATGGGGGGTTGTGTAACTAAATTAAAAATCACTGACTCCTTGGCTATGCTATACTATGCTGCAATGTGCATTGTTAAGAATGAGGTGTGAGCGACGTGGATTGTTAAAAAAGAGACGTGCGACATGCAGTGTTAAGAAAGTGGCATGTGTGAAGTGCAGTGTGTTAGGAAACTGGTGTGTATGACGTTCAGTGGTAAAGTGGTAAATGTAAAGTACATTGTTATGAAAGCAGTGTGTACAGCATTAAAGGGACATGTGCAGTGTACAGCATTAAGAAAGTGACGTGTGCAACATTAAGAAAGAGGCAAGTGTGACGTGTTTTGGTAAGAAATCGACGTGTGCAGCGTTAAGAAAGAGGCGTGTGTGACGTGTGTTGGTGAGAAAGTGACGTGTGCAGCATTAAGAAAGAGGTGTGTGTTACGTGTTTTGGTAAGAAAGTGACCTGTGACGTGTGTTGGTGAGAAAGTGACGTGTGCAGAATTAAGAAAGAGGCGTGTGTGACGTGTGTTGGTCAGAAAGTGACGTGTGCAGCGTTAAGAAAGAGGTGTGTGTTACGTGTGTTGAGAAAGTGACGTGTGCAGCGTTAAGAAAGAGGCGTGTGTTACGTGTGTTGGTGAGAAAGTGACGTATGCAGCGTTAAGAAAGAGGCGTGTGTGTGATGTTTTTTGGTAAGAAAATGACGTGTGATGTGTGTTGGTGAGAAAGTGACGTGTGCAGCATTAAGAAAGAGATGTGTGTGTGACGTGTGTTGGTGAGAAAGTGACGTGCAGCGTTAAGAAAGAGGCAAGTGTGACGTGTTTTGGTAAGAATGTGATGTGTGATGTGTGTTGGTGAGAAAGTGATGTGTGCAGCGTTAAGAAAAAGATGCGTGTTACATGTGTTCGTGAGAAAGTGACACGTGCAGCGTTAAGAAAGAGGTGTGTGTTACGTGTTTTGGTAAGAAAGTGACCTGTGACGTGTGTTGGTGAGAAAGTGACGTGTGCAGAATTAAGAAAGAGGCGTGTGTGACGTGTGTTGGTCAGAAAGTGACGTGTGCAGCGTTAAGAAAGAGGTGTGTGTTACGTGTGTTGAGAAAGTGATGTGTGCAGCGTTAAGAAAGAGGCGTGTGTTACGTGTGTTGGTGAGAAAGTGACGTATGCAGCGTTAAGAAAGAGGCGTGTGTGTGATGTTTTTTGGTAAGAAAATGACGTGTGATGTGTATTGGTGAGAAAGTGACGTGTGCAGCATTAAGAAAGAGATGTGTGTGTGACGTGTGTTGGTGAGAAAGTGACGTGCAGCGTTAAGAAAGAGGCAAGTGTGACGTGTTTTGGTAAGAATGTGATGTGTGATGTGTGTTGGTGAGAAAGTGATGTGTGCAGCGTTAAGAAAAAGATGCGTGTTACATGTGTTCGTGAGAAAGTGACACGTGCAGCGTTAAGAAAGAGGTGTGTGTTACGTGTTTTGGTAAGAAAGTGACCTGTGACGTGTGTTGATGAGAAGTGATGTGTGCAGCGTTAAGAAAGAGGCGTGTGTGAGGTGTGTTGGTGAGAAAGTGATGTGTGCAGCGTTAAGAAAGAGGCGTGTGTGTGATGTTTTTTTGGTAAGACAGTGACGTGTGATGTGTGTTGGTGAGAAAGTGATGTGTGCAGCATTAAGAAAGAGGCAAGTGTGACGTATTTTGGTAAGAATGTGACGTGTTACATGTGTTCGTGAGAAAGTGACATGTGCAGCGTTAAGAAAGAGGTGTGTGTTACGTGTTTTGGTGAGAAAGTGACCTGTGACGTGTGTTGATGAGAAGTGATGTGTGCAGCGTTAAGAAAGAGGCATGTGTTACGTGTTTTGGTAAGAAATCGACATGTGCAGCGTTAAGAAAGAGGCGTGTGTGACGTGTGTTGGTGAGAAAGTGACGTGTGCAGCGTTAAGAAAGAGGTGTGTGTTACGTGTTTTGGTAAGAAAGTGACCTGTGACGTGTGTTGGTGAAAAAGTGACGTGTGCAGCATTAAGAAAGAGGAGTGTGTGACGTGTGTTGTTGAGAAAGTGACGTGTGCAGCATTAAGAAAGAGGCGTGTGTTACGTGTGTTGTTGAGAAAGTGACGTGTGCAGCGTTAAGAAAGAGGCGTGTGTTACGTGTTTTGGTAAGAAAGTGACCTGTGACGTGTGATGGTGAAAAAGTGACGTGTGCAGCATTAAGAAAGAGGAGTGTGTGACGTGTGTTGTTGAGAAAGTGACGTGTGCAGCGTTAAGAAAGAGGCGTGTGTTACGAGTTTTGGTAAGAAAGTGACGTGTGCAGCGTTAAGAAAGAGGTGTGTGTTACGTGTTTTGGTGAGAAAGTGACCTGTGACGTGTGTTGATGAGAAGTGATGTTGTGCAGCGTTAAGAAAGAGGCGTGTGTTACGTGTTTTGGTAAGAAAGTGACCTGTGACGTGTGATGGTGAAAAAGTGACGTGTGCAGCATTAAGAAAGAGGAGTGTGTGACGTGTGTTGTTGAGAAAGTGACGTGTGCAGCGTTAAGAAAGAGGCGTGTGTTACGTGTGTTGGTGAGACAGTGACGTGTGCAGCGTTAAGAAAGAGGTGTGTGTTACGTGTTTTGGTAAGAAAGTGACGTGTGCAGCGTTAAGAAAGAGGCGTGTGTTACGTGTGTTGGTGAGACAGTGACGTGTGCAGCGTTAAGAAAGAGGCGTGTGTTACGTGTGTTGGTGAGACAGTGACGTGTGCAGCGTTAAGAAAGAGGCGTGTGTTACGTGTTTTGGTAAGAAAGTGACGTGTGCAGCGTTAAGAAAGAGGCGTGTGTTACGTGTGTTGGTGAGACAGTGACGTGTGCAGCGTTAAGAAAGAGGCGTGTGTTACGTGTGTTGGTGAGACAGTGACGTGTGCAGCGTTAAGAAAGAGGCGTGTGTTACGTGTGTTGGTGAGACAGTGACGTGTGCAGCGTTAAGAAAGAGGCGTGTGTTACGTGTGTTGGTGAGACAGTGACGTGTGCAGCGTTAAGAAAGAGGCGTGTGTTACGTGTGTTGGTGAGACAGTGACGTGTGCAGCGTTAAGAAAGAGGCGTGTGTGACGTGTGTTGGTGAGACAGTGACGTGTGCAGCGTTAAGAAAGAGGCGTGTGTTACGTGTGTTGGTGAGACAGTGACGTGTGCAGCATTAAGAAAGAGGCGTGTGTTACGTGTTTTGGTGAGACAGTGACGTGTGCAGCGTTAAGAAAGAGGCGTGTGTTACGTGTTTTGGTAAGAAAGTGACGTGTGCAGCGTTAAGAAAGAGGCGTGTGTTACGTGTGTTGATGAGACAGTGACGTGTGCAGCGTTAAGAAAGAGGCGTGTGTTACGTGTGTTGATGAGACAGTGACGTGTGCAGCGTGCCACCCCATTCTTCCCAAATTATTCTTTCTAAATTACAGAGCGTGTCCGTACATCCATAATTGACTATTGGCACTTTGGCGTTACTACATGCTCTCATTTTCCGCACCACTAGGAGGCGGCAGAGTGTAAGGTTTTTAAGGGAGCTGCTTGTGGCTGATCTGTGAGGACACACAGAGGTTTGTGGGTGTCAGGGTTATTTATCACAACCTGAACAAGGTAATAGAGCTTCCTCTCATTACACTACTTTATCTGCTGGACCTCTGTGGCTCTGCTGCATTCTGGGTTTCAAGAGCATCCATCAACCCGACCACCACACACACACACACACACACACACACACACACACACACACAGCTTAGTGGCCAGAAAGTTCAGACCGACCACTGGCTTCAGTGCTGTACATTTCCACCTCATCAAAGAAATATGTTTTCTGTAGATAACATTACAAACACGTAACCCGTCCCTTAAAGCTGCAGTTTGTAATTTTTACCATTTTCCTAGATGTGTAATAATTGTTTCAGATGCGGTAGAAAAACAGATTGTGAGTTGCAATATTGCAGTGTAATGGATGGATCTGGCGAATTTCTTCATTACAGACTACTGCTTATTTTTTCTGGCACAGAAATGAGCTCCGCCCCACCTAGAACTTACAGCTCTTTCTCTTTTCCTTAAAAAAAAACAAAAACATCTCATATTGTATACATTATTTCAACAGAGAGTGAGGAGCCACATTTTAGCAGGAGGGGGCTAATAAAATTTCCAAAATATAACCACACTTGCTGGTACTTAGCTGGTACTTTAGAAATAGATTGTTCATTTTGAAAAAGCAAAATGTTTTTTTTTTTTTTTTTTTTTTGTAATTTCACAGAAAATCTCTCTCACATTTAGGCTTGTAAAAATTTGCTTCTGATTACCGTCCAGTTCCAGATGGCTTATTCACGCGGCCGGCTTTTATTAGATTAAAGCCGGCTTTATTACACTAATGGAGAAGGTGTCGTGAGACACCATGACCCCCATTTAGCAGAGCCCCCCCCATGGGGAACAAGTGTGTGTGTGTGTGTGTCTGTGTGTGTGCACGCATATACACCCCCTCTAAAACAGACCCCCAAACCTCATCCTCTTCTTTCTCCTGTTGTGCGCTACGATGTCTCACCCTTGAAGATGAGTAATGATGGTGTCACACAGGTACCTTTCCATTCATCATCATCAGGAGAGAGAGATTCGAGAAACTGAGAAAATGTGTGTGTGTGAGAGAGAGAGAGGGAGAGGTAGAAAGAAAGTCAGACAAAGGAAAGGAAAGGACGGGTGATTGATTGCAGAACGAAATTAAGCGCTGCTCTTTAGCATGTGGTCTTAATTATGCTAATGAGATGTCTCCTCGCCGGAGTAGCTCTTCTACTAGTTCTCTCTCCTCACAGTGTGTGTGTACACACACACACACACACACACACACACACACAGAATTCCGTCTTCATCCAGCAACACACTAAATACACATCAGAATAGATTTACTCACATTTGCATTGAACGAACATTCTTGTATCATCAGTAAGGGCATTACTGAAGTCTATCCAGGGACCACTGGCATGAGGTGGGATGGGTTGCCAGTCCCTCACAGAGTGAACAAGCAGGATTTCTTATTTCCTTATTGCTAGGACTGATGAGAAAACACAGTGTTACCTCACAATTGAAGAAAAAAGGCCTTTCTTCACTTCAAGTTTACTTTTTTTTTTTTTTTTTACATTTTCACACTTTATTATCCCATTAGTCTGGTCAAGCTTAATGGACGTGATGAGTACATTTGTTCATCTTCATGTGCTCTGTACACTGCAAGTACATTATAAGATAATGGGAGGATCTGTGATTGGGGCTACATGTAGCTTGGAGCAATATGGAGATATAATCAGTCCCTCCAGGATTTTGCGATGGCAGAAATTAGCGCAAAGTCAAGGTAACTCCGTAATATTCGCAGCAGCTTGCAATTTCTCAAACTTACCTCAGATTTTCCGCAGATTTGGACCAAGATGCGTCATGTGATGTCATCAAAACGCGCATTCAGCCAAAGCCCGCTTCAATTCGATGTGCGTTCGAACATTAGTACAGCTAAATGATCTCATTTACCAACAAGCATCACTGCGAAAGACAATTCAAGTAGTTTTCCACAAAGAAGCACGCAAATTGCGCCGCAAATTTTTTTTTAAAAGTCGCAGCAAAATCAAGCATTTTTGGCCACAACAATCACAAAAAAACTCAGCAAAATCCTGTATGGACTGTATAATATCAGTATTGTGATCGAGTATACTACAGAAATTGTGTGTAAATGTTTTCACAGTCCAAACCAAACTAAGAACACATGCAAGATTTACAAACATTTTGGTAACGTTGATGTTCATTGTTCTTTACTTCTGAGAGACTCTGCCGCTCTAAGATTCTCTTTTTATACCCAATCATGTTACTGATCTGTTGCCAATGAACCTAATTAGTTGCAAAATGTTCCTCCAGCTGTTTCTTTTTAGTAACACTTACTTTTCCAGCCTTTTGTTGCCCCCGTCCCAACTTTTTTGAGACGTGTTGCGGCCATCAAATTCAAAATTACCTTATTTTTTTCTTAAAATGGTATATTTACTCAGTTTAAACATTTGATGTGTTTTCTATGTTCTACTGTGAATAACATATGGGTTTATGAGATTTGCAAATCATTGCATTCTGTTTTTATTTATCTATTTACATTTTACCCAGCGTCCCAACTTTTTTGGAATTGGGGCTGTACTTGCATGTCTGTTGATAAATGGAAATCACCTGTAAATTACCAAGTGTGTTCACAACATCGCTGATTTGCATTTAGTAACACCCACAAAACTCCATAAAAGGCAAAGCTCACAGAGAGCTGGAAACCACAGAATGATGACTAAACAGTGAAAGAGTGTCTCCTAAACATGGTGTCCGGCGAATTTTCCAATAAATCAGCTCAGACTAACGCTTCCTCCTGTTATACACAGCATTTCTTATCTGAATGGCAAGTATTATTTGTCTTGATTTATGGATTTGTTTTCAATTGCCTTCATTCAAGTCATTACTATTAAATGACTGATCTGAAAGTGTAATCTACAGTGGGGGAAAAAAGTATTTGACCCCCTGCTGATTTTGTACGGTTGCCCACTGACAAAGAAATGATCAGTCTATAATTTTAATGGTAGGTGTATTTTAACAGTGAGAGACAGAATAAAAACAAAAAAATCCAGAAAAACGCATTTCAAAAAAGTTATAAATTGATTTGCATTTTAATGAGGGAAATAAGTATTTGATCCCCTATCAATCAGCAAGATTTCTGGCTCCCAGGTGTCTTTTACACAGGTAATGAGCTGAGATTAGGAGCACTCTCTTAAAGGGAGGGCTCCTAATCTCTGTTTGTTACCTGTAAAAAGACACCTGTCCACGGAAGCAATCAATCAATCAGATTCCAAACTCTCCACCATGGCCAAGACCAAAGAGCTGTCCAAGGATGTCAGGGACAAGATTGTAGACCTACACAATGCTGGAATGGGCTACAAGACCATCACCAAGCAGCTTGGTGAGAAGGTGACAACAGTTGGTGCGATTATTCGCAAATGGAAGAAACTGTCAGTCTCCTTCGGTCTGGGGCTCCATGCAAGATCTCACCTCGTTGAGTTTCAATGATCATGAGAACGGTGAGGAATCAGCCCAGAACTAAACGGGAGGATCTTGTTAATGATCTCAAGGCAGCTGGGACCATAGTCACCAAGAAAACAACTGGAAACTCCTTCCCTCTGCCAGGGCATTGAAAATGACCTTAATGACTTGGAGAGGATCTGTAAAGAGGAGTGGGACAAAATCCCTCCTGAGATGTGTGCAAACCTGGTGGCCAACTACAAGAAACGTCTGACCTCTGTGATTGCCAACAAGGGTTTTGCCACCAAGTACTAAGTCAAAGGGGTCAAATACTTATTTCACTCATTAAAATGCAAATCAATTTATAACTTTTTTGAAATGTGTTTTTCTGGATTTTTTTTTTTTTTTTTTTGTTATTCTGTCTCTCACTGTTAAAATACACCTACCATTAAAATTATAGACTGATCATTTCTTTGTCAGTGGGCAAACGTACAAAATCAGCAGGGGATCAAATACTTTTCCCCACACTGTATATATAAAATTGCAGTAACTCTGTCCAATTATACGATTTGAAGCCAATCAGTCGAGGTTCACATTAGTGAGTCTCCTCATATATAAATCTACACAAACTCAGGAGCTCCTGTAGGATATGAACGTTTTTTTCTGAACTAACTGGATTTTCATGAATACCACATTTCTTCTGTAAATGCTCCTTCCAGTGATTTCTGAATAAATTTGTTTATATCCCATTTGATAAATTTGATTTGATCCATTGTGAATATTGGGATTTATTTTTATAATTTAAAAAGCACCTGATTTGATGTTAATATTTTGTACTGTTTTGAATCTCTAAAATTGTAAAATGTTATTTTTTATCTTTTTTTTGTTGCAGATTTCTATTTTTCCCCACTTTAGTGTTAATTTAAAGTATTACTGAACACATTTTTAACTAGTTTTGCTGGCAGTGTGTTAGCAAACCTACATTATACAGTTGGGTTTATAAGTATTTGGACAATGACACAATTTTCATCTTTTTGCCTGTTTACACCACCACAGTGGATTTGAAATGAAGTAATCAAGATGTGATTGAGGTGTAGACTTTCAGCTTTAATTGAAGGGGTTTAACAAAAATATTGCATTAACTGTTTAGGAATTACAGCCATTTTCTACAGAGTCCCTCTATTTTCACATGCTCACAAGAAATTGGACAAACTAACATAATCATAAATATTAGGATTATTTATCCTGTCATTGACTGTCTGACAGTCTGGAACCCATGGACATGATCAAATGCTGAGTTTCCTTCGTCGGGATGCTTTGCCCAGCCTTTACGGCAGCCGCCTTCAGCTGCTGCTTGTTTGTGGGTCTTTCTGCCTTCAGTTTTGTCTTCAGTAAGTGAAAAAACATGCTCACCTGGCTTAAGGTCATCAGAAATTTAAGAACATTATATTTATTTGCCTTAAGAAGGTGTTGGGTAGCTTTTGCGGTATGTTTTGGGTCATTATCCATCTGTACCGTGAAATGCCGTCCTATCAGTTTTGCAGCATTTGACTGAATCTGAGCAGAAAGTATAGCTCTATAGACTTCAGAATTCATCCGGCTACTTTTATCGGCAGTCACAACATCAATAAACACCAGTGACCCAGTTCCACTGGTAGCCATACATGCCCATGCCATAACACTTCCTCCACATTTTTGACAGATGATGTGGTATGCTTTGGATCATGAGCCCTTCCTTTCCTTCTCCATACCCTTCTCTTCCCATCATTCTGGTACAAATTAATCTTATATCAGAACTGGTCAGGCTTTTCTTTTCTTTCTTTCTTTTTTTTTAATTTATTTATTTTTTTAGCAAAGTCTAATCTGGCTTTTCTGTTCTTGAGTGTTACTGGTGGTATGCATCTTGAGGTAAACCATCTGTATTTACGTTCATGAAGGTGTTTCTTGATTGTAGACTGTGATAATGATATGCCTACCTCCTCCAGAGTGTTCTTGACTTGACTAGATGTTGTGAAGGGGTTTTTATACACCAGGGAAAGAATTCTGCTGTCATCTACTTTAGCACTTACTTACTTTAGTCTTCTGCGGTGTTGCTGAGCTTGCCAGTGCATTCCTTTTTAAGAATGTACCAAACTGGTGATTTGGCCATGCCTAAAGTTTCTGCTGTCTCCCTGATAGGTCTGTTTTTTTGTTTTTTTTTCTTTCAGCTTAATGATGGCCTCCGTCACTTGCATTGCGTTGCACCCTTTGGACCGCATATTGAGAGATCCCATGCACAGCTACCAAATGCAAATTCAACACTTGGAATCAACTCCTTTTATCACCTTAATTTGTTATGAAATAATGAGGAAATAGGCCACACCTGGCCAGGAAACTGCTTATCAGTCAATTGTCCAATTTCTTTGGAGGCTGTGACAATGGAGGGACTGTCCAAATATTTATGGACCCAACCGTACATCATGATAGATATGGTAGAAATGTCTTTGTGTCATCGATAGATTTTCATTAATTTAATTAAGCAAATTCTTTCAAACTGATGCATGTATTTCTAATTTAAAATTTGACATTTGATTGTAATTACAACCCCAATTCCAAAAAAGTTGGGACAGTATGTAAAATGCTAAATAAACCAAAGAGGAGTGATTTGTAAATGTACTTTGACTTTATTTAAACAGAAAACCTATAAAGACAAGGTATTTGATGTTTTACCTAATCAACTGCATAGTTTTTTTTTTTTTTTAAGATAAACGTTTATTTTGAAATTGATGCATGTAACACATTCCAAAAAAGTTGGGACAGGGGCAATTTCAGTAATAAACAGTCGACAGTCCCAACTTTTTTGGATTGTGTTGCAGTCATCAGATTTGAAATGTGTATATTTTCAAAAATAAATTAAATTCACAAAGTAAAACATCAAATGATGTGTTAATAATGTGTTTTCAATATAGTACAGGGTGAATTGAATTTTCAAATGACCCATTTTTTGCATTTTCCATACTTTTTCGGAATTGGGGTTGTATTATTTTATTTTATTTATTCATTTTACAGTTTTACAATTTACCTTTCAAAACTCAAACTGTTAAACCTGTTAGAACTGTGGCTGGTCAATTTTTTAATCATATGCTTTGGCAAAATACATTTTTTCCAAAGTCTTAGTTGCACTTCCCCCTCGATTTTCAACACCAGCAAACCTACGTATTTCTACATATTTCTACTTTATGAAATAAAGTAAATAAATAAATTTTTACAATTTTTGACCCCTTGATATGGCAATATGGAAGACAGAAAAATACTTGAAAATACTTTTTTTTTTTTAAACTTTAACTTTTGCAAATGAAGCAGCGGTCAGAATGAAAGTTTATGAAATTCGCATGGCAGAAAATCTAACTCACTGAAGGGGAAAGGACGCAGGGCAGGAAAGAGGCATGTGCTTTTGTTAGTGGTTACTCTTGCTTTGTGGCACATTAAATTTATTTCAATTAACTTTGACCTGTGAATTCAGCCAGCCTCAGTCTTGTGGGGCAATATAAATCCAGAATCACACTGTCAGGACTGCCACTGATCACCTGATAATAGCGTGTTGAAAATCCGATGTGACTGTGTGATGTGGCACCTGTCAGAAGTAACATAGTGCTGATCCATGCAACTTGACAGTATCACATGATCATTTAGTCTGCGTGCTAGCAAAAAAAATGTTAATAGTTAAAAATGTAAAAAGAATTCATTAAAATAAATTAAAATAACTTAACCGTATGCAAAATGTTTAATGTGCTTTCCATTTTTATAAAAATGTTTTGCATTTGTGTCAACAGATAAAGCACAGGGTGGGTTGTGCTATGTGCCACCTTGTAATATCTTTTTTTTTTTTTTTTTTAATTAACTTGTGTTCCTATTTGTGCTGACAAGTTAATTGATTTATTTTGTTTTCCTTTCACCATTTTTTTGGTCTTTACACTGATGCTCAGATCTACAAAAAAGTAAGTTAATCAACGGCAGAGCTGGTACATTTATAAAAAAAAAAAAAAAAATTGTCAACGATGTGATTATTTGTGTCTTTGTGTTGCTTAGCAGCTGTGCTTGTTATGAAACAGGCTTTACTATGATGGTGTTGGGTCCTGTTAAATAAGGAATAAAAGAGTGTGCGCTGTTAGGAAAATAATCAATTACGAGATTGTGTGACGTGGCCCGACACAAAGCTGAAGGACTGTTACCACCCTGCAGTTGATTATTTTCCATTGTTTTATTCCTCTTATGTCTCAGGAGATTGTTGTTACATGAGTTGTTACAGTGGAATTCCAAATTCATATCACAGATCTATATTAATGCACTTGTTTTAATCAGTTATTGTTTCAATAGTAACAGCTCGTTCATATGGACTTGTATAGCCAATAACCTAAACCTAATAATAAATGGAAATCAAGAAAACCTGTTTAAAATGTATAATTGTTGATATGGTGAAGCTGTATGTCAAGAGGAGTTTATTTAACATTTATGGAAGGAGTCTCCAGTATCAATGCTTTGTAACAGCCAGTAAGTTTCAGCCGTGGGAGAGTGTTCAGGAGAGAGGATTATTATCCACTGTAGTTTTAGATTATAGTTCAGTAAAGTATTTGTACCCTTCTGGTATTCATTCCGGTTTGAACTGAAATGTAAATCCAGATTAAAACATGACTGGGCATGCAGTTAATAATAATAATAATAATAATAATAATAATAATAATAAACAATAAATAAATAAAAAAAAATAGTGCAGCTTATCATGTTTCCGGAAAGCACAAAGTCCGCTGTCCTAAAGATTTTTCTATGTTCATCGTCTGACTGTTACAAAGAGCAGACACTGGAGAATCTATCCAGAAATGCTAAATAACCGTCTCCTTACAGCTTCACCACATCAACAATGACAGGTTTTTAATTTATTTATGTGGAGCATCTTGACATACTGGGTCCGTGTGGAAGTCGTCACTATAGAAAAGAAAACGAGTGCATTAATATAAAAATGTGGTTTATATTACAGTTGATATTATTGTCAGAGCTGCTGTTATAGAACATTAATCAACACCTTCTGACCAGTCATAATCTATTTTTTGTAGAATGAAAAGTATGCATCCCTCAACTGTATATCAGTAGGCTTTATCAAGCAGCACCGGAACTTTTGAAATATATAAGGTCTTTTTAGATCAAAATAATAAGTAACATTAAGAGCTGAAACATCTCAGACTAAGTCTTATTAAAAAGCTCCAAAATTAAAATGTCATACATTGGTATCAGCAGCGTTGCATAATTAAAATATAATGCCATTTCTAAAAATTACTTCTCAAATGGTCTGTGACCTTGAAACTAACCTGGCTGCTTCTACATTTTAAAATGGGCCATTTCTCTCCTTTCTTTTTGTTTTCATGCCACTCATATTCACAACCTTGCTTTTTGGCTGTATGTGGAAAAAGTCAAGAAGAGCACGTGTCATTTGATAGGATCAGCGAGAAAACTCTCTCTTTATTGTATTTTTCTGGAAAAAAAAAAAAAAAACCTTCTTCCTTTTTGTAAGTCTCTGGTGTTAACATTTTCATAACTATGTACACGGGAAGAAAGTAGAAGCACTGCATTAGGTACAGCTCAAAATCCTCCAACTAGAGAAAAAAAAACCATTTGAAATAAAATTCAGAGAAAGTTTACATTACCCATTAGTAGTAAGACATTGTCTGAAGTGCAATGGTATAGCTCGGATGAGTTTAAAAGTGGAAAAATGAAATAAAAATACTCTATCTTAAACAGTTATATCTTTACAGAAAGTAGAGACACATTTTCTGGTGTATTTAAAGCAGTAGAAACATATTTACATATAGCCATTCTCATATATTTATATATATATATCTATCTATCTATCTATATATCTATATATATATATATATATATATATATATATATATATATATATATATATATATATATATATAATATTTATATAGAATCTTTTTAATATATATAATCAGCACCAATACAAAATAAAAGCCGAAAAGACAACATTGATGATCGACGGAAATGACAAACAGAAAAACGACACGTTGTGTGCGACTTGGTCCCGGATAAATTGAGATATTAGAAGGAGGATGGAGAGAGCGGGCCACACCTCCCTGATCATGGTTATTACAATAGTAAGAGCAATACTGTAACACTTTCACTCTCTAAAAAGACTGCAGACGCGGCGAATGGTTCCTTCTTCCGATAACAACAATGACATGAAATAAAAATAGATGCAGTCATTGTATTACATTCCTCAGAGACTTAAGACAATCAGGCTAGACTGAAAGACTTACTGGGTCACTGAATAAGGGACTGATCTGCAATGCTTTTCTTTTTTTTTGTAGGACATTTTAACACCAATAAAGAAAATGAAAACACTCTGAATTCATAAATCATCATAACTGTGCTTATGATTGTAGTAATTAGATCATTATTTGTAAGCGTTGTTATTAACTCAAATACTTCCTAAATAAATGACTATTAAATTGCTATTAATTATGAATCTGTGAAAAGCAGAACTGCTGATAATCAGTTAGAGAATCTATAGTACAGGTGCATCTCAATAAATTAGAATGTCGTGGAAAAGTTCATTTATTTCAGTAATTCAACTCAAATTGTGAAACTCGTGTATTAAATAAATTCAATGCACACAGACTGAAGTAGTTTAAGTCTTTGGTTCTTTTAATTGTGATGATTTTGGCTCACATTTAACAAAAACCCACCAATTCACTATCTCAACAGATTAGAATATGGTGACATGCCAATCAGCTAATCAACTCAAAACACCTGCAAAGGTTTCCTGAGCCTTCAAAATGGTCTCTCAGTTTGGTTCACTAGGTAAGCCACAAACATTCATTGCCAAAGAAGCTGGCTGTTCACAGAGTGCTGTATCCAAGCATGTTAACAGAAAGTTGAGTGGAAGGAAAAAGTGTGGAAGAAAAAGATGCACAACCAACCGAGAGAACCGCAGCCTTATGAGGATTGTCAAGCAAAATCGATTCAAGAATTTGAGTGAACTTCACAAGGAATGGACTGAGGCTGGGGTCAAGGCATCAAGAGCCACCACACACAGACGTGTCAAGGAATTTGGCAACAGTTGTCGTATTCCTCTTGTTAAGCCACTCCTGAGCAACAGACAACGTCAGGGGCGTCTTACCTGGGCTAAGGAGAAGAAGAACTGGACTGTTGCCCAGTGGTCCAAAGTCCTCTTTTCAGATGAGAGCAAGTTTTGTATTTCATTTGGAAACCAAGGTCCTAGAGTCTGGAGGAAGGGTGGAGAAGCTCATAGCCCAAGTTGCTTGAAGTCCAGTGTTAAGTTTCCACAGTCTGTGATGATTTGGGGTGCAATGTCATCTGTTGGTGTTGGTCCATTGTGTTTTTTGAAAACCAAAGTCACTGCACCCGTTTACCAAGAAATTTTGGAGCACCTCATGCTTCCTTCTGCTAACCAGCTTTTTGAAGATGCTAATTTCATTTTCCAGCAGGATTTGGCACCTGCCCACACTGCCAAAAGCACCAGAAGTTGGTTAAATGACCATGGTGTTGGTGTGCTTGACTGGCCAGCAAACTCACCAGACCTGAACCCCATAGAGAATCTATGGGGTACTGTCAAGAGGAAAATGAGAAACAAGAGACCAAAAAATGCAGATGAGCTGAAGGCCACTGTCAAAGAAACCTGGGCTTCCATACCATCTCAGCAGTGCCACAAACTGATCACCTCCATGTCACGCCGAATTGAAGCAGTAATTAAAGCAAAAGGAGCCCCTACCAAGTATTGAGTACATGTACAGTAAATGAACATACTTTCCAGAAGGCCAACAATTCACTAAAAATGTTTTTTTTTATTGGTCTTATGAAGTATTCTAATTTGTTGAGATAGTGAATTGGTGGGTTTTTGTTAAATGTGAGCCAAAATCATCACAATTAAAAGAACCAAAGACTTAAACTACTTCAGTCTGTGTGCATTGAATTTATTTAATACACGAGTTTCACAATTTGAGTTGAATTACTGAAATAAATGAACTTTTCCACAACATTCTAATTTATTGAGATGCACCTGTTATAGTGAAAACATGCATTATTATCAGGGACTTTTTAAAATTACTGTCGCTAGCCTTGAACGTTATTTATCTTAGCTGTGGAAGTGGCTTATTGCGATTACACAAATATCATGTGCACAATGCACATTTATAATGCCATTAAAAGCAGTCCGTACAGGATTTTTTTTGTGACTGTTTGCCGAGTTTTCGTCCTTTTTTCGGAAAACTACTTGAATTGGCGAAATTGCAATTGCGTGATATTGTCTTCCACAGTGATGTTTGTTTGTAAATGAGACCTTTTAGCTGTACTCATGTTCGACGTATGTGAATCGAAGTGGGTTTTGGCTGAATGTGTCTTGGCCCAAATCTGCAGTAATTTTGAAAAATTGCAAGTTCCACTGAATATTGCGAAGTTTACTTGATTCTGCTATCGCAAAATCCTGGAGGGACTGTAAAATGCCATTATCGTGAAAATTTATATCAACTCTAGTAACAAATTCATTCATTTATCCATCAGTAACCACTTAATCCTGTTCAGGTGCATGGTGGGAAAACACCTTGGAAGGAACACCAGTCCATTCAAACACTAGGGGTAATTTAGTATAGCCAATCCACCTGTTCTTGGGAGGTTGGAAGTATCGGTCAACCTGGAAGAAACCTACATGACCATGGGAGAACATGCGAAACACCACCTAGACAGAGACCTAGCTCAGGATCGATGTAACATCAACATCACTGCTTAATTTACTTCTTCATTTAAAAAGCTTTGGTATTAAACAAGTGTTCTTGTTATTTTTGGAAATGTACAGACAAACAATTGATAACTTTTAATCAACACCTGCCATTTAACCTGCTGTTCTGTAATTACTTTGCAATTGATGTTTCCACGATATACTAAAGTTTATAGTAGTTAAGAAACCTAAATATGAACTGAACTAAATATAAAACAATGACATTAAAACTTTGACAGTTAGTTACTGTCTTGCTTTATCAGACATTAGTGGAGTTTCTTACAAATATGATCATGGTCAATTTCATGAAGCATTATAAGCACAGTTATAAAGTTTTATGAATATAGCCTTCATGCACCATGTCTCCTCCAAACAGTCTTTTCTCCCTACCCAGGTTGGCCATAAAGAATGTACTGACAGTAACTGATGGCTTTTTGCTCGGAATGAAGGCAGGCAGTGACGCTGTGTCAAACCCGATAGAACAAACACAACACATCAAGAACTTGTTTTACATGAACAATTCAAGGGTGTGAAAATATTAATCTGATACATAACATCAGATTACAGTTTATCAGAAGATAAGTACCACCCAAGCTCTTAGTCCTCGACTGCTCAGCTTTATGCTTCGAATAAAAACGTCTGGCAAATGAAATAAAGGAAAGAAGTTGATTTGCTATCTTTAGTTATGTCAAATGATTTGTCATGTTTTTTTTTTTTTTTTCCTGAACATAGAAAGCGAACAGACAAGTGATCATTCCTGCTTTCCCATTGCTATGTGAAAGCCCGAACTGCCACAAGTCACTTGTGGAAGCTGTTACATTCGAAGGTTGGATCTAAAATTTGTGTCTGGCTGCACGTTGCTTAAGAGGACTGTGTGTTTCTAGCCCATGTGGGAGACGACGCTATGCTTGTGTTCCTAGCTGCCATATGAGAAAACATAATGTCCTCCAGCCTTCAGATTTTAGGTGGAGAGACAAATTTGTAGCTGCCAAGTCTCTTCGATTAGTTAAAGCACACAAACACTGGTGATGCATGTGCTGAGAGTAAAGACTGCAAGGTGTTTTGCTGTGATGTTTGCAGAAAGAAGGCAGGGGAAATGGAACTGCTGGCTCTTTGAATCACTATCAGAGCAAAGGGAACTGTTGGTGAGGTGACGGTGCTGTTGTATTTTTATTTTTTTTTTTTTTTTTTTTTTTTTACAAACTCTCTCTCACATACATTTCAGAATTGATTATTGACTAAACAGACAGAGCTGAGAGCAAAACCAACATCTGATCTAAACACTGGGCAAAAATCTTTCTATTTCACAATTAATTTAGGTTTTACACTGTGTCGTCCCTAGAAAAGTCTGGAAAAGATGACGAAGAAAAGATGATGAAGGTCTAAAGAGACTTGGCTTCTAGCTAGAATCAGATCTTAGAGATTGTTGGTTTAAATATAGTGACATCACACATACAATACACAACATATAATAATCTTCCCATTATATTAAATGGAAACAATAAACAAAAAATTATAAAACAAAACCAAGAACGAACACACCGTCTAGAAATGATTTTCATTTTTCTTTTTGAAAAAACACTTTTCTGGCCCATACCAAAGGAACCCCCACCCCAAAACATTTTCCACATTGGCTATTGGCTGGGGAAAAATTCCTCCATCCAACCGTCCGTTGAGTCCAGCTCTGCACTGTCTGACAGGCCAAACGATACCCCACTTCCGGTCCCTGATTGGCCAGCATAACCGTAAGCCAAGTCTTGGCTTGATGTCCGTTGGTAGCCTTGTGTCTGCCCGCTTGGCATATAGGCCCCTCCACCTGGTCCCGCCCCTGCCATGGCCTGCGTGGAACCCTGTCCAAAAGCAGCCATGTTGGGCACGGCCTGACCCATACCCGACATTGCCATTCCCCGCGGCTGATTGGTCCTTGGTTGGCCTGCCATGTGAGGCATCATGGGTCCGCCCATGCTTGCTGGGTTTATGGCCCGTGGGTCTACCATGCCCTGGCCACCCATCCCTTGGCTGAAATGCTGCTTGGGCATCCTTGGTGGCTGCCCACCTTGCATGGCATATGCAGGGTTACTGTTAAATGCCACCATGTCGTTTGTAGTCCTTCCACTCATGGCCTGCATATTCTGCTGCTGCTGCTGGGGCCATCCCTGACCTCCGCCTCCCATCATGCTTTGCAGTCTTTGAGCCTGGGCTTTGGCCATTGGCTGCCCAGCTGGCTTCATCTGCTGTTGAGAGAGGGCAGGATTCATCATCATGCCCTGCCCATATCCGCTTCCAGCTCCGCCTCCCACCATTCCCTGGCCACCCGTGCCCGCAGGTCTCTGTGCCATGGCCATGCTAGCCTGGTTGGGGTGATGCTGCGGCTGGAGCATCTGACCCATTCCCGAATTCATGCCCTGGTACATGGCTGCCTGAGTGCCTGGCTGGCTTCCATAGGCCATGCCCATCTCACCCTGAGTGGGCATGGGACCAGGGTTCTGAACTGGTGCCATCTGTAGCATGCCTTGGTTCTGCTGCTGTTGCTGCTGTAGGAGGCGAGCGTTCCTCATGTTCTGAAGCGCCTGGTTCCTCGCTGCCATATCCTGCTGTGTGCCTACCAGCACAGAAAAACATTACGTCATGTTTAGAGGAATATTAAATTAATATTTCAAACAAATATCATGAACTATGAATTGAAAGCTCCTGGGATTCAATTAAAGCTCAACTGTATAACACTATGTCTAGCAATGTGTAAAATTCATCAATAAGTAAAGAAATAGAAAACCAAGATTAGTAATTCAACTCTGCATGAAACACACAGGCACACACACGGCAAATCAGCAGCGCAGCCGTGTAATGCGATGCATGGTGCTTCTCTATTCATTTGGAAAGGCTCCATCAATCCTGATAGTCCATTCCAGTGCAGACTGAAATTGTGCAGGGAAATTTGGGAGGAGGGCAAGTTGCCATGACAACATGGCAGTGTGAGGGAGAAAGTTCAGCGCTGCCAATAAATATATAAAGAAATAAACAATCAAATAAGCAAACAGAGGCAGTTGATGTTTTGAAGAGAGGATGCTGAGGGGAGTGAGCACAGGCTGGAATTGAGCCTAGTGATAACTCCACTTTCATTGTAGAAGAGAGAGAGAGTGTGTGTGTGAATGCGTTGTGGATTTGACTGGTGCACTATAAGGTAAAATTCTAGCTTTCACTAAGTTCGGTTTCACCAGTTTTGGTGAGCCATTTCGCTTTACCCCTTCAAATACAGTGGGTATAGAAAAGAATCACCCCCCTTTAAAATAATCACATTTTGTTGCTTTTCAGCCTGAAAAGAAAACGGACACAGTTTTTGTTTTATCCAGCTGTATTTACTCAGTGCAACTTATAACATCCAAGTGAAAGACATAACACCAACATGTCAGAAAAAAAATAAAAAAATAAAAAAACAGAATCACTGAGTTGGAAAAAGGATCACCCCCTTGCTTTAATTTGCCTTAATTTTTTAATTACAGCCTTTAGTCTGTTGGGATATGTCTCTACTAACTTTGCACATCTAGACTTTGCAATATTTGCCCACTCTTCTTGACTGAAGAGTGCTCAAGTTCAGTTAAATTTGATGGTGACCGTTTGTGGACTGCAGTCTTCGAGTCATTCCACAGATTTTCAATGGGGTTTAAGTCTGGGCTCTGACTAGGCCATGCAAGGACACTCACCTTTTTCTCCTTCAACCACTGTGTGGTCAGTTTTGCTGTGTGCTTTGGGTCATTGTCATGTTGGAAGGTAAACCTTCTTCCCATTGACAACTTTCTGGCAGAGGGCAGCAGATTTTCCTCAAGATTTTGACGGTATTTTGCCCCATCCATTTTCCTTCTATCCTGACAAGTGCTCCAGTCCCTGCTGCAGAGAAACACCCCCATAACAGGATATTACCACCTCCATGCTTTACTGTAGGAATGGTGTTATTTGGATGGTGAGCTGTATTGGATTTCTGCCAGACATATCGTTTGGTGTTGAGGCCAAATAATTCAATTTTAGTCTCATCAGACCATAACACCTTTTTCAATGTGGCCTCAAAATCTTGAAGGTGCGTTTTGGCAAAGCTCAGTCGTGGGTGGCTTTTTTCTTGCAACCCTCCCATACAAGCCACATTTGTGGAGAATTTGTGATATTGTTGTCACATGCACACAATGACCACTCTTTGTCATAAATTGATGCAACTACTTCAGAGCTGCTGTAGGCCTCTTGGTAGCCTCTCTGACCAGTTTCCTCCTGGCTCTTTCATCCAGTTTGGAGCAACGTCCTGATCCAGGGAGGATCTGTGTTGTACCAAATACCTTCCACTTCTTAATAATAGACTTCACTGTGCTTCTAGGCATTGATAAAGCCTTTGAATTTTTTTTATATCCATCTCTTGACTTTATCCTGGAGATCTTTTGCCTTGCCACCCATAGTTGATTGTTTGCTTCAGTTGTACTACAAAATGCTCCAGGAAAGCTCTTTTCATGCTGAGCTAATCAAAATGACCACAGCTGATCACAGTTGAAAGTCAAATGGCTTTGTGTGCCATTGAGAAGGTGATTAGCTACACCTTATTGAGTTTACAAGTCATTTTTAGGAGGGGGGTGATCCTTTTTCCAACTCAGTGATTCTGTTTTTTTTTTTTTTTTTTTAAATTTTTGTCTGACATGTTGGTGTTATATCTTTCACTAGGATGTTATGAGTAGCACTGAGTAAATACAGCTGGATAAAACAAAAACTGTGTCCATCTTCATTTCAGGCTGAAAAGCAAGAAAATGTGATTATTTTTAAGGATGTTTAGTGGATTCAGCTCAAGAGGGTGACAAAATGATGTCAACCAATCAAACATATTGAAAGTCTTTTACCTGTATTAATTACTATATTCAATGGAGGAGATTATGCTTTAATTAATGGTTACTAAACTGGCTGTTAGTACTGGTTATTTCTGGTGACAGAGGCATGGCCTCTTTACCTATCAGTCCCAGTGAAGATGTGTGGGCTCTGTTCCTGTCAGTCCCAGTAAAGGGGCTGCAGTCTCTGTTCCTGGCAGTCCTAGTGAAGGAGGTGTGGCCTCTGTACTTGTAAGTCACAGTGAAGGAGGTGTGGGCTCTGTACCCATCAGTCCCAGTGAAGAAGCATGGGCTCTGTGCCCGTCAGTCCCAGTGAAGGGGTGTGGGCTTTGTGCCCTGACCGTCCCAGTGAAGGAGGCGTGGGTTCTGTACCTGTCAGCCCCAGTGAAGAGGCATGGGCTCTGTGTCTGTCAGCCCCAGTGAAGGGGCATGGGCTCTGTATTCATTAGTCCCAGCAAAGGGGCTGTGGCCTCTGTGCCTGGCAGTCCTATTGAAGGAGGCGTGGCCTCTCATTCCTTAAATCTGACACTTTTTTATTACTAAAATTGAACTGTTTGCACGATAATGAATCACACTACACTAAACCAAAATCAAAAGGCTGTTGTCTAGTGTGTTTCATACATCGGAGCATTGCTCACATATCAAGATGCACTGCAATCATATTGTCTCAGAAGGACATATACACACCCCAAAACTCTCAGTGAAGATGTGGCCCAAAAGTATATTAACAGTGTGTTGGCCTGATTACTCCAGTAGTGTATAACATTGTCCAGATTTTAGACAATGAATTCAGTGTAGCTTTACTTTACAGCCTACCCTGATTACTGGGTGAAGACTGGACAGAGATGCTCATTTGCAGCTGACTTGAATATTGTGCCAAATTCAACAAACCTGAACATGTCTAATGTGAGACACACACTCTCCCCAGGTCCCATTCCCACTGATGGCTCTGACTAAGAGGGTATTTCCCATCGGATCTACATCTAACATGGTTTCCATGGCAACGTGACAGAACAATCAATAGACACACTTCCCTTCAGGGTATGTATGTGCTTGTGTGTATAGGCTGGGGGAGTTTTGCCGATGTGTTTGCTTCTGTATATGCTCATGTGCGTGAATGTGCATGACTGCTTATCTGCGTGTTAACGGAGTAGAAGTATGAGAGTGTGTGCGAGTATTTGTGCTCTCTCATTAGCTCAGGAGGAGGCAGGAGCAGTCGGTGCACTTGACAAAGTAGTAATTTGGAGACTAAAAGAGTGAATGATCTGCTGTGAGAAGAGTGAAATAAACAAATGAACTCTGCAATGAAGAGACCAATGGAACACACACAGGAGCTAACAGAGCAAACTTCCCTATTCCAATGTCAAATGTTCTCCTTTTAGTCATGTTACACAAGTGTGTCAAAAAAGCACTTGTCTACACTTCGGCTAAATGACCTTTGTCCCTTGATGTAGTGAAAAGGTCCAGAGTAAATATATTTTAAATATGCTGCTTATTTTATATCATTTTGTTCAGACCAAATATTAAAACACAAACAGTATGTGTCCTAATAATGATATTAAATGAAAGTAGTTAATTTCCAATTGACAGTCTCTCTATTTTTCTCAAATAGTATTCTACTGGACTTGTAATACACTAAATACTGTAGATTGTACAGTGCCATTATGTTACGCCCTATGTAGTGAGCACATGTAGTGAAAAGGGTAACCAATTTGTACTCACCCTGGGCTTTTCTGTGTAAAGATGAATTGAAGATGGTGCATAAGTAGCATAAGAATAGTCAAATTTAGGTCAATATCAGTGACAACAACGCATTAATGTGGCTAAATTAAAAAAAGAAAAAGAAATGGAAACATTCAAATTTAGGACAAAATGGCACTGTTTTTTTGTGATTTTTTTTGTTGTTGAAAAACTGCTTAAAAGTGAAACAGTTTTCATCTTCCATAGTTTATCTAATATAAGTGCATGGTGTAGTGCTAAATTACTAAATCTTTTCAAGTAATTTAACATTTAAATGCATTTCTTTTAAAAGGAATTTTACAGCCCTGATAAACATTTGCTGATTATCTGTATTAAAAATCCATAGATTGGATGCACTAAACACACATAAGTGGGTATATATGCGTGTTGAGTGACAATGGATGAAATACAAGGAATGGGATTGTGTAACTGCTCATGTCTTTGTTTCTTACCCTGAAACTGTTGGAGAGGATACTGGTTTCTCTGTGCTTGACTCATCTGCCTTGGGAGATGCTGCTGCTGCTGCTGCTGCTGCTGTAACTGCAAATAAACACACCGTCAGTGCACACACACTTCGAGCACACGCCTCAAAACTGCAGCTACAGATTAAAGTGCACAAAAGAGGAACAGATGAGGGAATAGCTTAAACCGTAACGTTAATGTAAATTTAAGAAAATGGTACAGATCCTTGGAGAAGTGTGCTAATTTTATTTGTGTTTCTGCGAGTGTGTGCTGTGTTGGACGGCAAAACAGAACAATTTACACCCAGAGGACAGAGGTTTGTGATATCGTCCAATATCAGTTAAGAGTCTCTTTAGCAGCATATTCTCAGAGATAGAAGAGAGAGGAAATTAAAACAGCAGGTGGTGTGTGTGTGTGTGTGTGTGTGTGTGTGTGTGTGTGTGTGTGAGCGCACATTTGCTAACACATTACTTTGATCTGTCTCACTTTAAGTGTGCTTAAGTGGATGGTCTTTTGTTAAAACATTACCAACATACAATAAAAATAGTCATTTGGGTGTATTTAGGGGTAAAATATGCAAAAGGTAAACAGTAGAAATAAGAAAATGTAGAGATAAATATTCCAACTGAAAAGCCACTACAGTCTTTTCTGTAGTGTTTGCACACTAACATTTTTGTTGTGTGTTTCAGCAGCTTGGATCTAAACTGGACCAGACTAGGAGATTAAAGTGCGGAAAGTCTACAGTGGGTGAAACATACAGGAGGAATCCTGCTCTTTTTTACTCTCACACCCCAATTTCATGAGACCAACATGTAATTTGTCAAATTACTAAAATATTGAATATTCTGTAACCTAAACCCTATGTAGCTGTGTATTTTCACTGGTCACATGTCAGTCCTGTTCCTGCTTTTCAGTTCCTGCTTGGGAGGTTGTTTGCTTTAACCTCATTATCACTCAATTTGAATCAATTTGACTGCAGATCAGAGCCAGAACAACACAAGACAGTGTCACCATCCAGCTGCTTCCTCGGTCGTTCAACAAACCAGATTAAAGTCCCAAATTTTGAACTAAAATATCTTCTGGATTATAGCAAGACCTCTAGCTTTGACATTGATGTTTCTGTTCACTGGATGCTTTTTCGTTTCTCACACCTTTCTGGGTAAACTCTAGAGACTTAACAAGAGCTCAGCAGTTTCTGAAATAGTTAAACCAGAACTGAGATCAGAACTGACCTTTCCCCCATTCTGATGTTTCTGATGTTATTTCAAAAATAACCTGGTTGAATGATGAAACATACACATTGTCCACTTTAATAGGAACACCTGTACACCTGCGCATTCATGCAGTTATCCAGTCAGCCAATCATGTGGCAGCAGCGCAATGCATAAAATCATGCAGATACGGGTCGAGAGCTTCAGTTAAAGTTCACACGTCAAACTTCATAATGAAGAAAAAGTGCGATCTCTGTGACTTTAATCGTGACATGTATTTCGGAAACTGCTGACCTGTAGGGAATTTCACACAACAGTCTCTAGAGTTTACACAGAATGGTGCGAAAAACAAAAAACATACTGTGTGCGGAGGGTCTGCAGGCTGAAACACCTTATTGGTGAGAGAGACCAGAGGAGAATGACCAGACTCGTCTGAGCTGACAGGAAGTCTATAGTAACTCAAATAAGCACTCTTTATAACCGTGGTGAGCAGAAAAGCATCTCAGAATGCACAACACATCAAACCTTGAGGTGGATGGGCTACAACAGCAGAAGACCACATCAGGTTCCACTACTGACAGCCAAGAACCAAAAGCTGAGGCTTATGGCACAGACTCACTGAAAATGGTGCTAGTGTGCATTTTGTTAACAATTCTAGTGACATGCTGCTATGGCGACTAAATAAAACTGTAAGAACCAATGCAACATTAATCTCAATCTTCTCCATGTTCACGGTGTTCCTGTACTTTTTTGCGCCATGTTGCATTCACAGTGTGATCAAAAGGAAAACCTGAAATCCATTCAAGAACTGTTTACTTCTTATTTACGACAGTTCCCGAACCCTTTATTTCCTCGAAAGGTGATGGAATCTTGGTGGTGGCATTCTGACAATGAAGGTGATCTGAGTGAACGTGTATGTCTGTGTGAGGTGTACATGCTGCGTACCTGCTCCGCCAGTAAGTGGTGGTGTTGCTGTTGTCTCTGTTCCCGCAGGAGCTGAACTTTCTGCTGCTCCATCAGGTGAAGCTGAACTCTTTTCTCCTGCTCCATAGCCATCATCTGCTTCATCATGGCTGCTTGCTGCTGCTGCTGCTGCTGGTTGCCCAGGTAACCACCTGGCCCCGCCCCATTAGGTCCGGCCGAGGGCACAGCTCCCGGGCCTCCGTGAGGGGGTTGGATGCCTCCGGCCTGGCGCGGCATCCCGACCATGCCCTGCTCCTGGAAGAGAAGAAAGAGAAGCGTGATAAGAACTCCATGAAAAAGGCATGAACAGAAAAAGCAACCACTGAAAAGAGAAACAGATAATAAAACTGGACGATTCATTCAGCACAAGCGTGAAGAGGAGATTAAGGTCAGGATGACTTTTAGACGGAAAAGATTCACCATTATTTGAACACTGTCAAACAACCAAGCAAGCTAAAATTCCATCAACTTTTAGCACTTGGATGCATTTTGGGTCAAAATGATCCATTTTACTAAACACTACAGTTTGTTTGTTTTTTTGTTTTTTTTTGCTTTTCCTCTAAAGAACATTAACACCTATTTTTAATAAGTTACAGAGATGATGTTCAGGATCATTCTAGGATAAATATCTGATCCACAAATCTAAAGAACTAAACACATTTACATCAGATGTTTAGACACTCCAGAAGAACAGAACACATCCCGAACATCCTGATTTTGCCAAATGACAGCGAAATCTGGGTCAACAAAAGAGGTGCTTAAATTAAACGTTATCAGCCAAGGCACTATGACTGGCGTTTTGTCTGTACTGTGGCCTATTCACTATGTAGTGCACTATTTTTGGGGTCTGCTATTGTGTATTGCTATCACAGAACATAAAACTGGGCAGGCTATTGTACTGTTATCACCGTGAACAGTCTGTACAAGATTTAGATTTTTTTGTGATTGTTGTGGCCAAATTTTTTTATTTTTTTTTGCAGAAAACTACTTGAATTGGCAAAATTGCAATTGCACAAAATTGTTTTGCGCGGCCTTTCGCAGTGATGTTTGTTGGTAAATGAGACCTTTTAGCTGTATTCATGTTAAACACACGTGAATTGAAGATGGCTTTGGCTGAATGTGCGTCGTGATGACGTCATGTGACACGTTTTGGCCCAAATCTGCAGAAAATCTGCTGTTATTTTGAAAAATTGCAAGCTCCTCCGAGTATTGCGCCGTTTCCTTGATTTTGCGTTAATTTCTGCGATCGCAAAATTGCAAAATCCTGGAGCTACTGCTTGAAGTCCAACAGCAGCGTTTTATTCCTCTTATACCACAACTCTAACAATTTATTATTATTTATTAAAGAGCAGCATAATTTTTATCCACTTACAGCTACGTTTAATGTTATAGAATGTGCATGAAACAAGTTAGTTTCTGTTATCACTTATGTTATAGCCGCTATAAACAGTCGTTCCCTCAATAGCCACTCTCTTTTTACTCGCTCTTGACATTAACACAAAAAAATAAATGCAGCTTGTCAGGTTACTGAGTAACCACAAATCACAAATGCTAAATAAACATCTCCTCACAGAAAACTTCACATCAACAATTACACACATTCTTGAATCCACTGATGTGGAATGTCCACCACGTCCCTGTGCGAGTTGTAACGATAAAACATCAGAATGAGCGCAATATTACAATAAACCTGTGATTTGCCTTGCAGCCAGAACTACTGTTATAGAAAGTTAATCAACACTTTAACCGATCATAATCAAGAATTCAACATCACTGTGCTATAATGGAGAATGTGTAATGCATGTTCTCTGTAAAAGTGTATAAAGTACCTCCTCCTTTTCCAATGTAGAGACTAAGGTTCTGCTTTACTGCCTTTAAATATACAATAACAATACACACTAGCTTGAGCAGTGTCTCTCTGACATTAAGCAGTCTCTCCAGGATTTCACGATTGCAGAAATTAACGCGAAATCAAGCAAACACTGCAATATTTGGAAGAGCTGGCAAAAGATGCACCATGTGACATCATCACAACGCACGTTCAGTCAAAGCCCTCTTTGATTCATGTGCGTCGAACATGAGTACAGCTAAAAGGTCTCATTTACCAACAAACATCACTGAAAGACAATCTCGTGCAATTGCAACGTGACATCGGAGTGGCAGATAACCACTCATCGGCTTTACAAAAACACAGTCACTAAACACATCACAGGTATCTCAAAAGAAAAACCTTTTTACGGGGTGGAGTTTTCCTTTAAGACCTAACTAACACGGTCTATGCCAAAATACTTTAGTACAGAAGTATAACATTTTATATAAGAAATCGCACCTTATTCACTACATAGTGCACCATTAAATCATTTCTAAAAACACAATGATATCCCATGATGCACCGCGATCCAAATAAAATAGGCTTTTGTAGGTAATAAGGCACTGTTTTGGACTCAATGAAATGAATCATGAAAAAGGTGCAGCTTCATTTTTTAAACAAACGGAACTGCAGAGCTACACATTAGCTTTTGTATCTAAAAATAATTGGGGCATTTGGCAGGAATTTTCCGGTGCTGAGGAATGGGAGGCTCATATCGATAACATTAGATGATAGCTGCTGGATAAGAAGAATGTTGGGATCCATGTCCTACTTGAAGAATTCATGTTCATGCGGAATATGGTTTATCCTGGTAATAACTACTGTATAACACAGTCGTAAACATTTTACAAACGAGTCTTTGCAGCCTGCAAGCTAAAAGCTGGCATGATATAATAGGAACAGTGGGCTTCAGTGTTGCATGTTCCTGTGTGTGTGTGTGTGTGTGTGTGTGTGTGTGTGTGTGTTTGTTTGCTTTTTACTGTATTGATCTATCGGCTGTGCTTTAACTCCCTCTCCCTCTTTCTGCCTCTAAAAGCAGACGGTTCAGATTCGTCTACTGATCGATACGTGAAAACCTCCACCGAGGCTGCAGGATCTCCTCACTTAACCAGCCAGGCTGACAAAACGAGCGCAGAGCAGCATGAGAGTGACTGTGTGTGTGTGTGTGTGTGTGTGTGTGTGTGTGTGTGTGTGTGTGTGTGTGTGTGTGTGGACAGATGAGGGCAGCGTTGCTCTATCCTCCTCTCTCTGAATCGTCATATCTCTGTTTCTCCCACCTCCATGCCTATCTGGCAGTCATGCACGCCTTCTCGCTTTTCTCCGAGTCTCTCCCTCAATATCGCTGCTTATCTCTGTCCCCACACCCCCACTTCCTCCTTTACAACCCAAACTCTGTCATCCGTACTTTCCTCTCTATCTCTCCTTCACTTGCGCTCTCTCTCTCTCTCTCACTCTCTCTCTCTAACTGCCCCCCCCCCCCCTCCCCCTGCACACTCGACGGCTTAATCACGAGTGCTGTAATATACATCGCCCTCTTCCTGCCTGCTCCATAATGTGTCTGAGAGCGAACGAGGGAGAGACGGAAGGTGGAGAAATGAGAAAGACGAACAATATTGAGCTGAAGAAGAGAAAAGCGAGAGAGAGAGAGAGAGAGAGAGAGAGAGAGAGAGAGAGAGAGAGAGAGAGAGAGAGAGAGAGAGGGAGGAAGCAATAAAGAGAGGAAAGGGGAAAATAACGGGTTGGAGAAAGAGAGAGAGAGAAAGCTACAGAGAAAAGACAAGAAAAAAAAGAAAAGATTTATGCAAAACTAACAGAGAAGGAAGAAGAAGAACATCCAAACAAGAAGAGAGGAAGAAAGGGAGAGAAATAGAGAGAGGCATAAACAGAAAAGGATAATGAGCTTCATGAGATGGGGAAGTGAAGTATAGAAATGAATAAATCTCTTATAAAGTGATGGGAAAAAGAAAAGAAAAAAGAAAAAAAACAGGAGAGAAAATAGAGACACAGGAAGAGAGAGAAATGGAGGGAAAAGGAGAGAGAAACCAGGAGAAAGAAACAGAGCAGAGAGAGAGAGAGAGACAGAGAGAGAGAGAGAGAGAGAGAGAGAGAGATTGAAATTTAAAAAAAAAAAAGAGAAAAGAAGAGGGAACAAGAAAAAGGAAAAGGTGTGTACAAAATAGAGAGGAAAAAAAGGGAGTGAAAGGGATAGCAGTGAGAAAACAGAGAAATGATAACAAGAAATGATACAGAACTGAAAGAGAGGAAAGCAGAGAAATAAAGGGATCAAGGAACAAGAGAGAGAGCAGGAGAGAGGGAGAGCAGGAGAGAGGGAGAGCAGGAGAGAGGGAGAGCAGGTAGCCAGGCAACAGCGGCTGTAATGTTGAGCAGATGGTGCTCATAGGAGCCATGATGGACGACGGCGGGCGGCAGCCTCTAGCTTGCGTGCACACACACACACACACACACACACACACACACACACACACACACACACACACACACACACGGGAGAGAGAGAGAGAGAGCGTGACACAGGGGGGGAGTGTAAATAAAGTGCCGTGCCTCTTTTATTCTTTCCTCTGCCTCTTTCTCTCACTCTTCACCTCACGCTCATGCGCCCACTGAACCCCCCCTTCCCTTTGTTTTCACTCGCTCCACCTGGTCTGTCGTTTATACAGTGGACACACAGTGTTGCTCACTGCAAAGGAATACACACCCCACCGTGTGATACTCGGTCATACACACACACTACACACAGGATTTTAGATCATTGCTTCAACCCTGATATACAGTGTGTGTGTGTATATATATACAGTATCTCACAAAAGTGAGTACACCCCTCACATTTTTGTAAATATTTTATTATATCTTTTCATGGGACAACACTGAGGAAATGACACTTTGCTACAATGTAAAGTAGTGAGTGTACAGCTTGTATAACAGTGTAAATTTGCTGTCCCCTCAAAATAACTCAACACACAGCCATTAATGTCTAAACCGCTGGCAACAAAAGTGAGTACACCCCTAAGTGAAAATGTCCAAATTGGGCCCAAAGTGTCAATATTTTGTGTGGCCACCATTATTTTCCAGCACTGCCTTAACCCTGTTGGGCATGGAGTTCACCAGAGCTTCACAGGTTGCCACTGGAGTCCTCTTCCACTCCTCCATGACGACATCACAGAGCTGGTGGATGTTCGAGACCTTGCTCTCCTCCACCTTCCGTTTCTTTTATTCTTGTATTATTGTGGCTAAAGTGCAGATCGGCACTTTGCGTCTCTTCGTAATCCTGCGTTCACGCTAGCAAGCGACAAAGTGACAGGCAACCGTTCGTTTTCTATCTACACCTCGGACAGAAAGTCGACAGCAACATTTGAATTGAGATTTTCTCGAGTCTATGCTAGTTAGTTATCGCACAATAAAGCGACAAATCCAAACGAATGGTTCAGATGATTCCTCGGACCAATCCCAGGGCGCTTCTGTGGTCTGGCCTTTCTTTAGTTCCTTATTCGCTACTTTCACAACCTGCAGTAAGTGAAAAAATGGAAGAAAAACTTATAACCATGGTTTTCTCTTATCCTGTCAGACACAACCTTTTATTAAACATGTGTATAGAGACATTACGAAGAAAAATAACGCTTGGGAGGAAGCAGCAGACGTCATTGGTGCCTCTGGCGAGTGTACATAGCTAGTACGAAGCCTAGCATGTAAATCGGTTTTCAATTAAGTCACTCGATTAGTGCTTTATTTGATTTGCGTTTAACTAGCCAGATGCTTTAGAAGCTATATAAAGCTACCACTGTTTCTTAACAGAACAAAAAAACAAACAAACAAAAACAAAAAAAAACCCAAAACAACGCTGCACCCACAAGTGACAACAAACTACAAGCAACATGAGTCTGTAGTGTGACTGTAGGGTAAAAGAGGAGTGATTAAGGAACAGAGATCTGGCACTGAAAACAAAATTCCTCCATTTTGCTTTAGTTAACCATGACTTTCAGCTGTAGCTAGCGATACTGTGGTGAGAACGAGGAGTATTGCCGGAGAGTACAGTTACCTCGTTACAGCTAACTCCGAGTAAACCGAGTAAACCGTAAAAAAAACCCAGAAGTGAAAGACAGATACAGCATCTAATCCTCGCTGCAGGAATTATGGAGTAATTGATAGCCAGTATGGAAGTATTATAGAAGTTCTCATTCCTGTACTCTACTAAAAGCCATTTTTGCACTGCAGTGTGAGAAAGACTGGCTCTTTAGAGGTCAGCACAGAAAACACAGCTGTGCTAATGGTCAACAACAGAACAATGACACACTGCGAATTTATGAATTTCGCTCCAAAAATGTACTCACACCATGATGCAAAACTGCTGATAGCAGAGAAATTGACGAATAATTTCAATAACAAATTGTGAGACTAGTGTGACTAATGCCTAATGTCGGTATCCAAAAAAATAATTTTTTTTTTTTGTTTCTTTTACTCTTTCAAACACCTTTCTTTAGAGCTAAAACCTTGGACACACACACGAAAGAGAGAGAGAGAGAGAGAGAGAGAGAGAAACGCCGACTGCACAATAATCAAATCTACAGTTTGGCACACACAGCTGGACTGATCACTTTCATTGATCTCTCACTCTCTCTCTCTCTCTCACACACACACACACACACACACACACACACACACACACACACACACACACAAAATGATTGATTAGCACCAGTGAGCCTTGGCCCGATCACACACTAATCTGAGGGGCTCGTTCCCAACATCCCTCCTAATAATACACCACGCGCCAACACACGCCTCCAGGGGTGCTCATACACACACACACACTGATCGTTTCAACACTGCATCTGGATTGTGTGTGTGCAGCTGAGCGCTCTAGCCTGCCTCATTAGTATTAGTGTTAATCTCAGAGCTGATCTTCAAGCACTGCAGTTCTAATGTACACACTGCCACTAATACCTACGCAAACATCACACACACACACACACACACACACACACATGAGAATCAAAGATGCACTTTTCAAAAAACATAAACGTGCCTATACTGCGATGATAATGATAATAATAATAATAATAATAATAATAATAATAATAATAATAATAATAATAATAATAATAATAATAGCATTTATCATCATACAGTTGATTAACAGTTCACACACTACAGGATGTGAACTGCAATAATAGCATAGAAGACTTCAGGATGCTCTGTGTGTGTGTGTGTGTGTGTGTGTGTGTGTGTGTGTGTCGGGTAGAGAAAGAATTGAAGGCCTTAATATTATTATTACTCAGATTAAAGCATTTTGCTTCATGTCAAATGGTTAATCAAAATCTACCATCTCTCTCTCTCTCTCTCTCTCACTCAAAGTGCTTCCTCCCCCATCATATGCTATAGAATGGGAGGTTTATTTCTCTCTCTCCCCCTCTGCTCTTCTGTCCCCCTCCTGTTTTCACCTCGACACTCCATCGTTCTTTTTTATTTTTTTAACTCTCCATCTCTCCACCTCCCTCCCTCTCTTTATCTCCCTCTTGCTCTGTATTACTCTCCTCCTCCTCCTCCTCGGCCCCTTCGTGCTCTCGCTCTCTGCACAGAAGCCATTAGTGGTGTCTGCAAAGCCATATTTCTGTCCACAGCTCAATTACCCACACCCACACACACACACACACACACACACACACACACACACACACACAGGTTCAGCTTTAGTTCACGGAGCATTATGGACAGAAATCTGATTAAAAAGTGTGTGTCCGACACACACACACACACACACACACACACACACACACACACACACACACACACACACAGTAGGACTTTCAGGAACAGGTGCCGGCGAAAGGGTAAAGCAGGAGTGATGAAATCTGATGTAAGGATGAGAAAAGACGGATAACAGCAGGAAAGAGATGAAAATGTCTATGTCTCACTTTCTGTCTCGCTCTCTCTGTGTCTGTCTCTCAGGGTGTGTGACAGCAATACCACACTGATCCATCAGCTGTGAACTGTGACACACCAAGAGGGACACACTGAGAGAGACACACCAAAAGAGACACACAAAGAGCGATACACACCAAGAGAGGGACACTGAGAAGGAGATACACTCAGAGAGAGAGAGAGAGAGAGAGACAACAAGAAGACCACATTGGGAGGGACACAGTAAGGCAGACACTGAGAAGGGGACACACTCAGAGATAGAGACACACTGACAGGGACACACACGGAGAAGGAAACACTGAGAAGGACATACTAAGACAGACACACAGAGAAACACACCAAGAGTCACACACTGAGAAACACACACTAAGCGAAACACACTGAGAAAGACATCAAGATAGACACAGAGAGACACTATGAGAAGGACATGACAGACACACTAAAGAGGACACACTAAGAGAGACACAGTGAGAAGGACACACTAAGAGAGACACAGTGAGAAGGACACACTAAGAGAGACACAGTGAGAAGGGCTCACTGAGAGAGACACAGTGAGAAGGACACGCTAAGAGAGACACACTAAGAGAGACACAGTGAGAAGGACGCACTAAGAGAGACACAGTGAGAAGGACACACTAAGAGAGACACACTAAGACAGACAGTGAGAAGGACACACTAAAAGAGACACACTACGAGAGACACAGTGAGAAGGATGCACTAAGAGAGACACACTAAGACAGACAGTGAGAAGGACACAAAGAGAGACACTAAAAGAGACACACTAAGAGAGACACAGTGAGAAGGACACACTGAGAGAGACACAGTGAGAAGGACACACTAAGAGAGACACAGTGAGAAAGACACAATAAGAGAGACACACTAAGAGAGACACAGTGAGAAGGACGCACTAAGAGAGACACAGTGAGCAGGACGCACTAAGAGAGACACAGTGAGAAGGACACACAAAGAGGGACACACTAAGAGAGACACACTGAGAAAAACACACTAAGAGAAACACAGTGAGAAGGACACACTAAGAGAAACACACTGAGAAACACACACTAAGAGAGACACTAAGAGAGACACCGGGAGAAGGACATACTAAGAGAGACACACTGAGAAAGACACACTAAGAGAGCCCTGAGTGAGAAACCCATACAACACATAATGTAATGTTAAATATCATTTTGTCAGATATAATTGTCTTCTGTGTGACAGAGTGCACTCACACACTGTGCTGTGAATGTACACACACATGCCGAAGGCTCTGGAGCAGTGTGGTAATAGTGTGTGTGTGTGTGTGTGTGTGTGTGTGTGTGTGTGTGTGTGTGTGTGTGTGTGTGTCTTTCTGTCCAATCACCGCTCTCCTCAGCAGAGCACACACATAATGACCAATCATCTGCTGCCCACTGTCGGCACGGTGACACACCACCACATACAGGGCCAGGGGGTCTTAGCCTATATGTGTGTGTGTGTGTGTGTGTGTGTTTATTCCCTGAGAGAATGTGTGTGTGTGTGTGTGTGGCACAGACACTCTCTCTCTCTCCCAGGCACTTTTTCTCCTGAGCAGCAATTACCAGAGCCGTGATTTATGTGACCAGTCAAAGGAGCCTCTCCCTCTCTCTCACGCTCTTTATTTCTCCCTTTTCTGTCAGTTTCTCTCATTCCTTCCTCATTCCTTCCTCATCTCTCTCACTTTCTTTCGCTTTATCGCTCACTCTCTATCTTTTACGCTTTCTCACTCTCCCTCTTCGTTTCTCTATATCTTTTACTCCGTCAGTGAGGTACGGCAAAGTGCGGTCTGAATCCTGAAGTATCCACTGATGACAATGCATAAATTTCCTTGGGGGGGTGAGGGTGTGTGTGTGGGTGTGTGGGGGGGGGGGGGGGGGGGTGTTTGTGGTAATTGCAGTAAGCAGCCCAATACTTTAATGTCCATGAAAATAGGGAGAAATTTTATATGTAAACTTTTAAAATGACATCAAAATGCATTGACGGTTTCTTTCTCCAGCAGTTATGCCTACCACACACACACACACACACACACACACACACACACACACACACACACACACATACACACACACACACACACACACACACACACACACACACACACACGGAGCAATTAGCATGGTTGTGTCCTCACACACACCTCTCCCGCCCTCCCTCTCCATTCCTTTTCTCTTCCTTTATTTAAAGATCGTTAACGGGGGGAAGGGGTGAAGAATGCACTCCCCCAGGGGACACCCCCGTCCTCCCGTCCTCCCACCAGAGAGAGAGAGAGAGAGAGAGAGAGAGAGAGAGAGAGAGAGAGAGAGATGGAGGGAGGAGGGCAGGTAAACACTCAGACAGCAGACAGGGAAAATAAGAGACAATGGGTAAACATGTGTTTAGCGCACGCGCACACACACACACACACACACACACACACACACACACACACACACACACACACACACACACACACACACAGAGCCACACAGCCTGAAAAGAGCAATCAGTGGGTGAGACGGAGACACGCACAAGTGCAGCGGTTGTCTCAAGAGCGGCAAGAGGAGGAGAAGGCAAGAGTGAGAAGACAGGACGTCTACAGCCTGACAGCGCTGCCTGCTAGTGACGGACCTGTGCTACCCAGAGACAGAGAGAGACAGAGAGACACGGTGTTTGTGTGACAAGAGACGGGATGTGCTAATTACTGCCTGATCCACTAATCACACAGAGAGAGAGAGAGAGACAGAGAGAGACAGAGAGAGATGTGTTGCTATGTGCACATATGGATGCAGGCAAAGTAAACACTCTTATCTGACTAATTTAAATACCTTGGCCACATTGTCTCTATAGTATGGTAAAACTGACAGAGAAAGAGAGGGGAGTTGTTCTTTCTGTCCTTTATTACTATTTGTATGTCATTTCAGTACTGTAACTGCTTTAATACTCATGCCAATAAAGCTCACTGAGAGAGAGAGAGAGAGAGAGAGAGAGAGAGAGAGAGAGAGAGAGAGAGAGAGAGAGAGAGAGAGAGAGAGTGTGTGCAAGAGAGGGGTTAGAGAAAGGGTGTGTGAAAAAAGAGAGGGTGCAGATAAAGAAAGGGAGAGGAGGTTGAGACAAGGATGGAAAGAGAGAGAGACATTGAGGGACAGAAGAAAAACAGGAGGGAAAGGAGATATAATAATGTCATCATGAGAAGTGTGTAAGGGTGTAGTTGAGCCTCAAACCCTCTGTGCTTATTACCCAGTGTGCTTTGCTACAAGATTCATATCAGTAAAGGCCAACAGACTGAGAAACGCCTCACCCTCTTATCATTACATTGTTACATTATTACAGTGTTATTACAGTATAATCAGTACACATGGTTAGTAGCGGCAGTGTGTGATGGTGTGACAGTAGACGAGCACGAACAATCTTCACTAAATCACCTTCGGTCACTTACAACACTGTATACAGTCTGATTGTACAGTTAATATCAGTTTTATTGTCTATTTGCTTATAAAGCGGTGGCTTTCAGCATGAGAAATGTCTTCAGACACCGGTGCGAATACGGGCGTCAACCGGATGTGACATCACACGCCAATGTTAAAATACACCATATGTTTCTGTATGCAGTGACACGGCAATCTAGACAACTTCTCTCTTGATGTTGATTTTATATTCTTTTAAAGCTGTGTCGTATAAAACGGCATGGTGCGACACCACTATAATCGTTCTGAAGAGGTCACGCCATGACGTGTCGATCTTCTATTGGTCGCACGTCTTCACGTGATACGAATTCGCAGGTCAGAGTTCACCAAACTTGAACTCTGGAACGCAACGGAATGCGAAACGTCTTCATATTTCCGCTTTCCAGCATTCGCATGTGTATGAATGGGAGTGTACGGAACGAAAAGTGTAGTGAGGCCGCCCCCTTAAGACACGTTTATTGCATAATCACATGATCACAGTCGGACTCTCGTCACGTGTGGTTCTGTGAACGTCGACCGAAATCTATCGGCAACTGCTGACATAGTGCAAAGCCTCAACTCCTCTTAGAGAACACCGACCTGAAACCAAAACGCCCCTTTTCATCATGGCAGCGCTCGTATTTCTGCACGATACATCGGTATTAAACATATTCATCATCCTCGAAACATCTTTGACTTTTTTTTTGACTATATCTCCATTCACACATGGGCGAGAAAACTAATATTAAGCAATAACCATTCCGATCATGTCATCTCTCACCTCCGCCTTCCCGAACAATCAATGAGCGCAAACGCTGCCTGTTTCACTCAGTCATGTAACAGAAGACAAATTTCACCCTGAACACTTCTACACTGACGCCGAAACATAGCTAATGAGATATATACACAAACACAGCACAGACAAAGCGAGCTCTGAGGTTGTGTGTGTTTTTGTGGGGACAGAATGCAAAGGAATATGTGACATGTCTTGACCTTGCATGGACATTTGGCTGGTCTCCATGACGAAAACAACAGCTTTTATTCATAAAAACAAACAAACAAACAAAAGACTTCCTTTTGGTTATGGAGGTTAAGGTTGGTATGGGAACTGACAGCATTAACGGTAATACAGTAACTGTTATGTCAATGGAAGGTCCCCACAAGGATAGTACAGGGTTAGTGTGTGTGTGTGTGTGTGTGTGTGTGTGTGTGTGTGTATCTAGCAATATTCTCATTTGCAGTGCTACTTTTTGAGAAAGAGCCTCTTCCTAGCAGTTACTCATCCTACTTTATCAGTATTACTGTTATTATAGTATCAATGTTGGCGCACTTGTAGTTTGACTGACTGCTTCATGACTAGTGTGTGAAGCCCTCCTGAGTACTTTTCTTGCCTCTCCAACTGCCAATCACAGGGAATCTCATCCTGAGGTGCACAAGCTCCTGCTCTGCCGTTATTGACTGCTCAGTGTGACCCAGACACACAACCCGATTCACACTCAAGTCCCTCAGCTCTGACTTCGGAGTTTATGACTGGCAAATGACCCAGAATTCAAGGCTTACAACTTAAGAAGGTTTAGTAATTAACAATTTCGAGTTTGAATGTGTTCATTCAACATTTTTCAGTTCCCCAATTGTTAAATACTCACTTTCATTTTACTTCAGATAATTCACACATTGTGTAATTATACAGATTATTATTATTATTATTATTATTATTATTATTATTAGTAGTAGTAGTAGTAGTAGTATTAATGCATTCCATTCAGGTCCTCTCTATCTGTGTTCATAAATATATGATATTGTATTTAAAGGCTAATTCATTGCAATTAAAATAATACTAATAAATCAAGTGAGTCATCTTCTCAAATGAAGGGCACACTTCTACATAACTAATAATATTTATTCTATTATTGGGAGGAAAAACTACTCCAGTTCTGCACAGGTAACATTTCTACACAGAGTGACTCCACACTGCATTGGGACTCAAAACAAAACTCAAAGAATTCCTTTAAGTTTACAAGTTAAAAAAATAAATAAATAAAAAGGTTAAAAAAATATACTTCCATTATTTTATCCTTGAAGTATAGTTTAAACTGAAAGTAAAGCTAATGATAGCCTTGTTTATAAATATTTATTTATTTTTTAAAGGAAAAAATCTATTTAAGAGCTAAAACAATATAGCTGTAAAATAGCAGCTGTAACGTCTGAACGTATCAAACTGATTTCTGAATCAGCCTGGATCTAGCAAAGACGTTTCTCTGTGTCCTTGAGCCATGAATCCTTAACTAACCTCTTGTCCAGATACCATCGGAATGCGGACAGGGGACACGACCCCCCTCTTCAGACACACACACACACAAACACACACACACACAAAGCACACACCCGTGCACACACACAATGTAAGAATCTCTTTTGAATGTAACATGTAATTATATGTAATTATTCGATGTCCAAATAGTGTGATGCTTTCTTGTTCGCATATATTGTGTGTTTATGTAACGTAACTATAATGATTTTAGATAGCTTAACTTAGGATATTATTTTAAATGTCTGTAACCATGTTTTACTTGTAATATTCTTTATAAGTCCATCGAATTTGGTATGTAGTTAATCGTCTCGAGATACCCTGATTGATTATGCATATCAAATTGCAATGGGATACATTATTTCATGCTTTTTCTTAATTTCACACATAATACGGTTTAAACCGGCTCCTCCCTGGACATGCAAATTCGGGTCTGAGACCAGACGAAGAGAGTTCATCCCGCCAACAAATCCAACTTCCTGATTGGCCTATAGCCCAAAGAGGCGTGTGTGTTGGTGTTGTCTTTAAAACAACACCACGCTTTGAAACTCTTACTCTTCAGTCTCTCTTCACTCACACTCTTCAACTTCACTTCTACACTCTTTTCGGCTTCTCTCCCCCGGGCCCACGTGCCCCGGGAAGAGGAAGACAGGATCTCTCTCTCCCGGACAAAGGATGCAACCGCCTCACGGCCCACGCCTTTTCAAACGGCACGACGAACCAGCGAACTCTACACGACCTCGCGCGAACTTTCAGAACCGAAGTAATGCAAGTATAGTTAATGGATCTATATCCGCGTTTAAGATTGTACGCCTGTTTACAGGAGATTTAAGTTCGTTGCTGGTTTTGAAAAATGTTAATTAGTTGTGTTTTTGTCTGCCATTCCCTTTTACTTCATTACTTTCTCTCTATCCCTTTTCTTTCCTTGTATATAGATGTACATATGTATGTTTTGCTTAGAGTTAGTCGTGTGTATCCATAGTTACATCTAGTTATTAAAATCTATTATCCCACCCTTGATTTTCTCTGTTTTTGGTCACGTGATGAGTCCCTTAAACGCTGCAAGATCTTGTTACACACTCTGGAAACAGAGATTTCCTTCCTGGCCCAAAGGATAAACTCCCTCTTTAGAGTTCATAATTCTAAACTAGACTACAGCTAATCCTAAAAGCTGATCTAGACCACATACATAGTCATAATTGATTATAATCCATTGTAGTTAATTATCTATATGTATATTTGCACATACATGAATTCCCTTTCATGGCTGATGTATATTTATAACTGGTCACAACACGCGTTGATTAGATATATAGATATATTTCACGCCATTTGGGCTAATTCCTTATATAAATTGGAGAATACATTTAAACGTGTTAAACATCTTTTAATTCGTTACATAAATTGTAACTGGTGGAGAATATTTTTAAACGTTGCAGATTCATCCGAGTTACTACACATTCTGGCAGATAATGCGGGCACGCTTTAAAACATCCAAGCGTGCGCTTCTGTTTCGTTTTTCATGTTTAAAGTTGATTCATTCCATTATTCTGGTGGAAAAGAATAATGCTAGTAATGATTGATTCGTTACACAGCTGTACTTTTAAATTTTTATTTTTTTTTACTTTACCTAATATACTGTTACTAATATGTAGTTCTGTATAAATACAGTTGTGCATTCTATGTAAAAAGCAGTCCGTACAGGATTTCATGGAGGTGTTTTTTTTTTTGTGATTGTTGTGGCCAAAAATGCTTGACTTGGCTGCATTTTTTCCCCCCAACATTTGTGAGGGTTTTTTTTGTGCTTTTTTGGTGGAAAATTACTTGAATTGGCAAAATTGCAATTGAACATAACTGTCTTGCGTGGTCTTTCGCACTGATGTTTGTTGGTAAATGAGACCTTTTAGCTGTACTCATGATCGACGCACACGAATCGAAGAGGGTTTGGCTGAATGCGCGTTGTGGTGACGTCACATGACGCGTCTTGGCCCAAATCTGTGGAAAATCTGAGGAAATTTTTGAAAATTGCAAGCTCCTCTGAACCTTACGGAGTTTGCTCGATTTTGCGTTAATTTTTACAATCGCAAAATCTCGAAATCCTGGAGGGCCTGAAAAATACTGTGCAATGTGTCATTACTGTAAACATTCCAGTAAGAATGCTGTATGTATATTCACTATAACTGTCTGACCTCTCCAGCTACCAGTGAATTACTATAAATGTACAAGGTCTTTAAAAAAAATTTTTTTTTTTGTCAGCGTTAAGCTACGCTGCATTCGATGGTACCTCGTAACTTGTTCTAGGAAACAACAAAGAAAATGCCCCTTCAATTCAGAATTCCCAAATGTAAACACAGAAAATTCAAATCTTACCTTTAAATGAGTTTTACTGCATATGCAAGTTTACTTTACATCAATCAACATACAGACACATTCGCTTGTTACATCTGTAACATCGACTATACAGTTCCCTGTCTTGAGGAAATAAATATACATCACTCATCACAGTTAGCTGGCTAGCTTGTTGCAAACAAACATGGAGGCATCCTTGGTTTTTTCCCCCCATTTTGCAGCTCGAATGCACGGAGGTTGAAAATGGCGTAATACTGGGAGCAGGGGTTCTGACTTCCCATTTCTGAGGTAAGTCGAATGCGGCATTACACTTACAAATAGCATATTAATGCTAATTATTTCCTCCCAAGATTTCTCCTTCCTGAACTCCATCTTAGGAGATTTTTATTTGCCAGTGTTGCCGCTGGCTTTATCACTGGTGGTGTCTGTACATCAGCTTTAAGTCCATCTGTACTGTAAAGTCGCTATTAAAATAAAGGCTAAAAAATCTCATACTTTACATAATTAATGGTCAGTTGATAACCGTTAGCTCCTTTTGAATTAGTGTCCATCAAATGAATAAATGTAAATGTGTGTTTTTGTCTCTTTATGGCTGCGCTGGAGATTCTGAGAAGGGAACAGCCGTGCCAATAAAGCAAGTGATGAATGAGAACGTGAATGCAGAACTAGGAAAGTTTTCGGAGGACAAAGACAGCGCTCAGGAAGAGGAAAAACAAGAACACGTCGATACTCGGTGTGCCTGCTTTGTGTTTCTCTCCTACTGAGGAGCATCAGAAAATTTTGCTTTATGCTCTTCGACCAAGTCTCTGGTTACACAGGGGTCAGAGGTCAAGCTGTCACCGTGGTAACTACCAGTTAGACTGAATTGGGTTATTATAGACACAGGATGGGGGTGGGAGGGTTGTTGTCATGGCAACTGCTACACCCAAAGGTGATATTAAGGGTCCGGAGGGGAGTGTGTCAGTATCAATGTCCTGCTGATGATACAGAGAGAGAGAGAGAGAGGTGCAGAGAGAGGGGATGACAGGGAGAGGTAATAACTTGGATAAATAGTGCAGGCGGGGAGAAAAGAGGGAGGGACAGAAGTGCTGACACAAAAGAAGAAGGAGGAAAAGCAGTGTGCTCATTTGCAGTCTGTCTCGGCAGAACGGGTCGTGAGTTTCTGCACGCGCTCTGAGCGTGCCTCAGTACAGAAACTACAGCATGCAGCGTACACGCTAGACCTCACACACACACACACACACACACACACACACACACACACACACACACACACACACACACACAATTAAAAAGTGATAAAAAGCTTGACTAAGACCCTGAATATCACCAGGATTTAGGCCTTAGAGAAAGAAACAGAGGAGAAAAAGAAAAGGTTTCACTGCGAGTTAAGCATTAAGTCATGAATCCATGCGTCTCCATGTTCATCATTTCACACACTGTAGTTTCCCGAGAGGACGACTGCATATTAGATGATGAAATATCTGAAATCAGGAAGGCAACAATGCTGTTTATTTATTTATTTATATATATTTTTTTGTATTAATAAAATATCAGAACTCTGCGCATCAGCTGATATTAACATCCTCACACTTACTAAAAGAGTTGTGCATATTGCATACCAACCAGTACCAGCACTGATTCTGATTCAAATCTGACTGGTCACAAGGTGTTGATTAATTTTCTATAAGAGCATCTCTGACAGTAGTGCCAACTGTAATTCAAATCACAGGTTTATATTAATGCACTAGTTCTAATATGTTATTTTGACAACTTGCACAGTTTGAAAGAAAAAAAAAAAGGTGTAATGGTTAATATTGTGAAGTTTTCTGTGATTCCTTTAAGTTCTGCAACATGGGAGAGTCTTCAGGACAGTGGAGTTTGGGCTTTCCGGTTTCTCTGCAACATGACAAGATGTGTCTTTTTGACAGAGAAGGAAATCTGAGAGAGGCTGGTGGAAAAAAAAAAAAAAAAAAAGACTGTTTATAGCTGCTATAATGTAAGTGATAACAGGAACCAAGCTGTTTCTCACATGTTCCACAGCATTAAAAATACTAAATGCAACTAAGCAGAGTACACTGATCAGCCATAAAATTAAAACCACCTGCCTAATATAGTGTAGGTCCTCCTTGTGCCACCAAAACAGCTCTGACCCGTTCGAGGCATGGATTCCACAAGACCTCTGAAGGTGTGCTGTGGTATCTGGCGAAAAGACGTTAGCAGCAGATCCTTTAAGTCCTGTAAGTTGTGAGGTGGGATCTCCATGGACCGGACTTATTTGTACAGCACATCCCACAGATGCTCGATCGGATTGAGGAAAGGGGAATTTGGAGGCCCCCCAAGTCAACACCTTGGACTCTTTGCAAAAATTGTTCAGGAATGGTTTGAGGAACATGACAGCGTGGCAGGCGGCATTATCCTGCCATTAGTGAATACCGTTGCCATGAAGGGGTGTACATGGTCTGCAACAGTGTTTAGGTAGGTGGTACGTTTCAAAGTAACATCCACATGAATGCCAGGACCCAAGGTTTCCCAGCAGAACACTGCCCAGAGCATCGCTGGTCTGCCTGCTCATGAAACGCTTTGGGATGTGCTGTTATTAGTTTGGTGTTTGGGTGATGACAGTAACTCTGCTTTGCTGATTATTTTTCTAGAACAGCACACCTTAACTTTGTTGTTTGCTCCCCTGCAGCTCTATTGCTTGGAGTCAACTCTCTTCCACTTTGATCTTCAATCATTTAAAAAAAAATTAAAAAAAAAAAAAAAACAGAGAGGAGGCGAAGCTTACCACATCTTTACTTTACTTTAATAAATAGTCAAGTCTGGTGCTGTTCAGGAAAATGAATTCAAATTCAAAACCGATTAATGCTTACTGAAGCACATGCTGCCATCTGTCAGGTCTATCCCTGCATCCACAGAGAACCCGGTTTCCCAGGAGACACCTTGGCCTACCAACACGGCTATTCCTATCACACGGACTGTGTCACGTTCACACTCACCTGACTTCTAATCGCTCAGTGTGTTCGTACCTGACCGTACCAAGCAGTTCTTTTGTGTATCGCGACTCTGCTTTTTGATCTTGCTTAGGTTCTAGTTTCTGCTCCTTTGCTTTTGCCCTGTTTGTACTGTTTGCTCATCGCCTTACCCTTTGCATCTTTTTGACTACGGTTCTGCCTCCCGGTTTGGATTTGTTTGCCCGTGAACTGTTTATTAAACTCTCTTTGCATTTGTATCCGTTTCCGCTTACCTGTTATGACGCCACCTTTTTTAATTTAGTGTGAAATCATTCATCAGGACAGATTCATCTTATCTGAATATGAGTTAGATAATAAAGCAAGTGTCTAAACGTTGCATTTTTTTTTTTTTCCAGAATTATGGTCACGATGGCTGTTATTGAAGCATTTTAAAAAAAATATTTGCTAAAATATTTATAGCAGTGATTTTTGCCATACTGTCGAGCTCTAGTAACTGAGCCAACTGTTTACAAGCTTACTCTGATGATGCCACGTTTTAGGACAATCTGTGTCTTGTGTTCACATGTTGCATCAGTTACACACATTCATGCATTAACAATTCTGAACTGGGTTGAACTGTACGTCAGTGGAGGGAAAACACAAAAATGTGCAAGGCAATGGTACTCAAGCTCCAAGATAACACGGAGAAACACTGCTTTACGCCACTCATCTTTCGATAATGATGCTATCGGATTTTTTTGTACTTTTTTAAAAATGGAAAACTACTTGAATTGGTGAAATTGCAACTGCACAAAATTGTTTTGCACAGTGATGTTTGTTGGTAAATGAGACCTATTAGCTGAGCGTTGGCCCAAGTCTGCGGAAAATCTGCAGTAATTTTGGAAAATTGCCGGCTCCTCCGAATATTGCGGGGCTTGCTTGATTTTGCATTCATTTCTGCGATCGCGAAATCTCGAACTCTTGGAGAGACTGAAAAGTGCTGTAGTTTTGAATTTGTGTTGTATAGTTGCATATTTTAAACACTTCTTGGCGGTCCAGGTGACAGTTTTCCAATCTTCAAACTGTCCAGTTTTAGTAAGACCACGGTAGCCTCAGATTTCTGTTCGTGGCTGCCGGGATTGTGGTCTCAACGTGGTCTTCTGCTTTTTGTAGCTCATCCGCCTCAAGGTTTGACGTGTTGAGATGCTTTTCTGCTCACCACGGTAGTAAAGAGTGGTTATTTGAGTTCGCCTTCCTGTCAGCTTAAACCAGTCTCTGGTTTTTCACTCAGGTGTTTGTTTGTTTATGTTTTTTTGTTTTTTTACCCCACAGAACTGTTGCTCTCTGGATGTTTTTTTGTTTTTCGCACCATTCTGTATAATGTTGGGTATGAAGATCCCACGATACTCAGACCAACCCGTCTGGCACCAACAACCATGCCATGGTTGACGTCACTGTATCTGAACTGTATCTGCATGAATGATCAGGTACAGGTGCTCCTAATAAAGTTTTAATGGTGTAAAAGCAAGGTTTGTTTTATTACAGAGATAGATAGATAGATAGATAGAGAGATAGATAAATAGAGAGAGACAAAGAAAGAGAGTGCAGTGTACGCTCAATGGTTATGATTCTGATAGTGAAGTGATGGTTGTGGGTTCAAATCCCACAATGGGACCAATCCTCAGATCCACTGTTAAAGCCTTTAGTACAACTCTTAAACCCTCAACTGCTCAGCTTTGTGCACGGATTAGATTCTGTCTGGCTTAGATAACAGTGTGTGTGTGTGTGTGTGTGTGTGTGTGTAAGTAAATAATAACTTCTTGACCCCCGAGAGCCCTCAGCATAAGCCAACAGTGCCATCTGTGCCCTGCTGCGCTGGTGCCTGCACTAAACCGTCTGGAGTTATCCAATTAGTGTCGATTCATTTGCTGTAAACATGTCCTAAATAACGAAATATTATTTAAAAGTCAATAAAATCTCCAAAAAAGCCACAGTGAGCGGGGACGACGGTGCCGCTCCTCAGAACAGCAAGAGTTCCTCACACTACAGCTACAGTTAAATGGAAAATACATATTCACAACAGCAGAGGCAGAAGTGCGTCCAGCTAAATAAACTCATTTAGCACACAATCCACACACACAAATAAAAAGTCAGTCTGTACGATGTGAATTCCCAGGTGTGTCTGAAGACCTGCCGACGGCTATTTCTGTCTGAAATACAAAAAAAAAAAAAAAAAAAAGAGATGGAGAAAAGGAACGGAAAAAGGAGGAACGGAAACAAGGCTAAATATAGTCTGATGTGACATTCCAGAAGAGAATAGTACTCTTTCCTGCAGCCTGAACACACACACACACACACACACACACACACAATTCCATACAAAATAAAAGTTTCAGAATGTATTTTAAACATTCACACCATACACAAGCAACCGAACAAGCATGCTAGCCAAAAACTTAATTCTCTAACATTTTTGTAAAGTTCACAGCCGTTCTGTTTTTCCCCTCTAAACATTCGTTTTGTGCCGAAAGAACATTTGGGTTGGTCCAGTTCCACCTCGGCTCCTCCGGAATTCGCGCTCTGCTGCTGATAAGAGCCGAATTACAGAGAACAGAGAACAACAACAAGCGTGTGATTCTTCACGTGGCCAGGCGCTGACCTTCAGCAAGACTGAGAGGAACAGGAGGAGTGGGAGGGCTGCGAGAGACAGAAAGAGGGAACGATAGTAAAAGAGAAAGAAAGAAAAAAAAAAAAACAGCACGAGGGGAGAAAGAGAAACAATGCGATAGGAACACGCAAACTTTCAGGTCCAACCCTTAAAAAAAAAAAAAAATTCAAGATGATTTACTTAACCTTTCCAGGACAGAAGGCTGCAAAACAGAACAGAACAAAAAAAAAAAAAAAACAGACAGAGGACAGAGAGAAACAGAACAGCTTCTTCTTACAGACTTTCTGAAAGCTGTACATTTTGCAGTAGGACCGAGTGAAAGGACAAACCTCTAGTGTTACGATACCTGATGGTATTACACGAGATGTATGTTTAGTTTAGCTGAAATTAAATTAGGAACTAATTAACAAAACAGCAACGCAAAAAAAAAGATGATGTCTGATCGACCGTGTAAGGATAAGAATAGAGAAAAAAAAATAATCAACAACTGCTGGCCAATCAGACGTGTGCTGTTATCATAAAAAATGAACAACAACAGGATGGTGTGTGGCGACCCGCAGCTAAGCGGAGTTACTGTTTCATCCCAAAGTTAGTGTTTTATTCCTCTTACAACACAGCAATTACATTTGTTAAAATTCATTAAGGAACGTCATACATTTTACCCGTCTATAGTTATGTTTAATGTGGTGTAATATCCATGAAACAAGTGTGAGTTCCTGTCATCACTTATAACAGTTATAATCAGTTGTTCCCTCACCAGCCTCGCTGTCTTTCTCTCTTTTGAAGTTAATAAGACAAATCGATGCGTCTTACGTTGACGAGAAACCACAAAGTGCAATCTCTTGTAGTGACAGAAAAACACAGCTTTACTTCTGAAGGTACGTTCACACATACAGCGACAAAGCGTTCGGAGACTTCCGGCGACACGAGCGGCAGCGACCGTCGTTGTGGGCGTGTCCAGCGACACGACAAAAGTTGAACTTTATGCAAATTTGGAGTGACTTGGTGCAGCGACTACTAATGGGAGTGAAGACAGTAGAGCGCACGTGATCCGTAGTCTGCCATGCTGCCTGCGAGTCCGAATCGTTTCGTGGCCCCAGACAGTCCGGCGCTTGAGCTTTCGCCGCAGATAGATGGCCGCAATGGCAAAGAGCTCACACACTGCTTCTCCTTATATACATTGGTGAGTCTTATATACAGACGCTCTCCCTCCAGAATGTTTCATTCTAGCGGCAAGAAGACCGGTTTGTTGGCAAAAGTGGAAAGCTAGTTGTGCCACCCTGTCATGCAAATACCGGTAAAGGACTGGAGACTACAGTTCCCATTAGCCGCTGCACCTCACCTGACCACGTCACATGACTATCCGCACCTGATTCACGTTTGGGATGATTAGCACTTGTGTATATATAGTCACGCTTTGCACTGCTCACATTGTCTTTCGTTTGTCTTTCCTTACCATAGTTTATGTTTCTTGTCATGATCATTGGTTTATGTTTATTTTCAAGCCTTGTGTGTTCCGAGTTCCTGTTTTGTATTTTTTCACTTTTTTATTAAAACCAAAATCTGCACTTGCATCCGCCTTCGTCTGAACCTAAACCTGACACACCCACTGATAAATGTTACTATGGCAACCAGTAGTAGGAATGCCTACTGGTGACTTCATAGTACAGCGACCGGTGACTTGCAGCGATAAAATCACTTTGTGTGTGTGTGTGTGTGTGCGCGCGTTAACGTGGCTTGACTGTTACAAAGCGCCGACACTGGAGACTCCTTCCGTTCACGTTCAGTAAACCTCTCCTCACACAAAACTTCACTATCTCGACAATTACACGTTTTTATTTTAAATCTGTTTACTTGGAGAGTTTACTATACAAGTCACCGTGTAAGTTGTTACTGTAAAAGTGATAAATGTATTAGAGGCAGAAATACTGTCACAGAAAACTGATCAACACCTTCTGACCAATCAGAATCAAGAATTCAACAGCGCTGTAGTATAAACTTCAGTAATCAACGTAATCGGTTTTGTTTGCATTTGAATCTTTAAATTACCGTCACTACTTAGGATAAGTAGTTTTAAATTAAAATAATTTTTCATAGCATTATACAAATAACAGTAAAAATGACACGTATGGCACAAAACATGAAGCTTTTATGCACTGTGTGTGTATGCACAGTTACAGCCCACACACACACACACACACACACACACACACACACACACACACACACACACACACACACACACACACACACACACACACCATCACATTCCACATTTAAACTTAAGTTCATATCACAACATCTCATGAGGTGGTGCGTTATCATTGAAATGCTTGACTTGCTACACTATACTGTATGTGCCCAAACGTTTGTGGACACCTGACCATCACACCCATACACTAGCCTTTCACAAACTGTTGGAAGCACACAGTTGTCCAGAATGTCTTTGTATGCTTTAGCGTTACAGTTTCTCTTCATAGGAACTAAGACGCCCAAACCGGTTCCAGCATGATGATGCGTCTGTGTACAAAGTGAGCTCCATGAAAACATGGTTTGTGTGAAGGCATGGCCTGCACAGAGCCCTGACCTCAACCCCACTGAACACCTTTGGGATGAACTGGAAGGCCGACTGCGCCCCAGACTTCCTCACCCGACCCGACATCAGTACCTGACCTCACTAATGCTCTTGTAGCTGAATGATCACAAATCCCCACAGCCTCGCTCCAAAATCGAGTGGAAAGCCTTCCCAGAAGAGTGGAGGTTATTATAATAGCAGAGTGGCGACCGAAACCGCGTTCATGCCCGTGGCACGTTTAACAAGTCCATACGGGTGCGAGAGTTAGGTGTCTACACACTTACATTTCCATCCAGTGTAAGTTACCTGGTGCCTTACTGGAACGGCACATAGTTAGTGACTGCATAGAGATGAGGTGCGACAAAATCACTTTGTACTGCTTAAAAGACTGTTTTCTTACGAAGAGAGAGACAGAAAGAGGGAGAGACTTGAGAGCTTTGTATTTTATACCTTGCAGATATAATTAAAGTTTAATAAAACTCAAATTTGACCCCGTTTGCTGCTCACCTTTCAAAACTCACCCACTGAGGAAAAACCACTGCGAGACATTGTATAAATTTTTTTTTTTTTTTTTTTTAAAGTTCTCGGTAAAATAACTACTGAAACAGTTTAACCCTGCTATAATAATGATACCGTGCGATGTCACTTTTTTCACATTTTGAAATGACGGTCTTGACTTTAAAGTAGTGTATAAAGTTTGTAAGAGGCAAATACTGTGCTGTGTGGCGGTTTTGTTTAAGGAAACATTATTGTATAGTTGTACAGAATCGCTGTGAAGTACACAAACAGTCAGAAAACACACACTTAAGTCTCCGGACATGAAGTGCTGTCTGTTGGACATGTTCTAGAAACATGAAATGTACAGACCAACTATACGCAGGCACGATTGCACTATATATTTGATATCTGACAATGTGTTTGGGGTTTATAGCCCTACGCGCTTTGGTCATGTTCATTACAGCTGTATTTGTGATATCCTCTAACCCGCACTCTCACTACACAGTGACTAAAATGACATGCGCATCTTAGGTTTTATTCTGGTTTTTACTTCCTTCTCTTGAAATGCAGATGAATGCACATGAAAATGTAATTTGATGAGCAAAATCCTGCAGCTTTTATTGACAAGTCTGAGCACAGTCTGGTCTAAAATGGCTGTCTAAAATAAACATTACCAACGGTCAATCGGAGAAACTACTTTTCCTTCCTATAACAATGGAAGAACTCACTGAGTCTTATGGACTCTCAGTGAGTCCATAAGAACTCACTGCATGTGTTATAAACGTTTATATTTTAATGGTGTCATTTCAGTCAGGGTGCCAATACTTTTGGACAGGACAGTAAGTGAAACCGTGTGGTGGCGTTCGATCACAATTTTCCTGTAACTTATTTAACACGCCTGCATGCCAGTCTGATGCCACAAAATGACTTTTAACATTTAATTGTTTTGAATGTCGAACACACTTATTTAGACTTCTAGAAACCCATAATATTTTCGGAAAAGTGTATCATTAAGTAATTTATCACATTACTGATATAATCCCTATTTTGCAGGACTGCTTCTCCTGCGTTTAGGTTCACCACCAGCTAAGTGCACCTTCCTTACTTCCTGTCACTGCTAAGCATTGTGTGTTTGTGTGCATGTGTGTGCGCGTGCGTTTATCGATGTACAACACTATTAACGCACGTTACGGTGTTTCTTGCAGGGTAATTACTGTGTACTCGCTGCCTGTGTAGCATAACCATGACCTTTTCTTTCAGAGAGAGAGACAGACAGAGAGAGAGAGAGAGAGAGAGAGAGAGAGAGAGAGAGAGAGAGAGAGAGAGAGAGAGAGAGAGAGAGACGGAGACAGACTGAGTGATTTCCTGCTAGTTCAGCACGAACTCTTTGTGCTTTTCCGATCCATTTTCCTTCACAAACTGTAATGAGGGTGTGTTTTTGTGTGTGGGAGGGGGGATGCAAAACATATAGATGTTCGATGAGACACAGGATAGAGACAGGGCAATGAGAATAAGACTGAACGGGGCAGACTGACTGTCCATCCTGCAGCAGAAAACTGAATTACACTGTCAGGGAAAATATGGTTTTGTAAAATTGAGAGACTGTGTGTGTGTGTGTCTGTCAGAGAGAGAGAGAGAGAGAGAGAGAGAGAGAGAGAGAGAGAGAGAGAGAGAGAGAGAGAGAGAGAGGAAGGAAGGAGCACAGGTCAGCAGGAAAAGAAAAGATTTGCTGACATGCTATTTTCAGTCCACACACCCTTCATAAGGTACGACTACACTGTACTGACTTTAAAAGAGAGAGAGAGAGAGAGAGAGAGAGAGAGAGAGAGAGAGAGAGAGAGAGAGAGAGAGAGAGAGAGAGAGAATATCATTGTTCTCAATGGATATGAAGTAACACCAGCAAACATGTCCCTCAGTTGCATGCTATGGAGTATTAACACACACCACATGACACATGCTATCTGTCAAGGTCATCTGAATACCCAGCTCTCTCTCACACACACACACACACACACACACACACACACACACACACACACACACACACACACTTCAGGGCCGGTGTCCTTTACAAATCTTCACCACAGTTTTCCATGACACACTATGGTTTTATTCGAATAGCGTGATATTACCAGGAGTGCACTGTGGTACCTCTTTCCCGTCGCTCGTGTTTGGTTTGTTTGATGATCAGTGTGAGACTTTTATCACAGAGGAGACATTTCATTAAAGACATTAGCCTGAGAAACTAATACTGAATATGTCTTTAAAAACGTGTAAAAACCTTGTTTACAAAACGTCTTTTTAGTTGGGGATCATACGCATGTTCATTAAACATGGAAAGTCCTGAATGTGATGAGGGAAAAATGTACACTTTATTGTTTGGAACAATATTACCCTGATTTGAACAATATTATCCTAAATTTTACCACCAAATTAAACTGATTAAACCCGCCAAAGAAACGTTTCCATGTATGACATGCCTACCCATAATCCTCCTCTCTGCATTGCGAACATGCAAATACTCTTTAAAATACAAGGAATACAACCTGAATGGGACACCAGTCTATCACAAGGCACCATGCACACACCATCACACACTCAGGCTACGTCCACGTTAATCCGGAGAGATCCGAAAACTGCGTTTTCATTTTAAAACGCTCGCGGTCTACACTGGCGTTTTCAAATGTTTACTAAAAACTGCTCGTCCACACTGAAACGTATGGAAACCCTTACATCCCTATACTAAGGCGCCTCGGCCTGCGTCATTTCCGTCAGGCGTTTATTTACTCTCCGTCTATTTACTTTGTACAAAGTGACATTAATGTTTATCAAACTGGATAGCAGGCACAACAAATGCAGTTTGTTTTGAGTTGAATGGGTCACATGACTAAAAATACATCATTGTTTTTGAACATCTCCGTTTTCTCAGTCCACACCACAATATTTTCAAACGTATACATTTGGGAAATCGGTTAAAAAAAAAACAAAAAAAAAAAAAACTCTGTTTTCGCTGGACAAAAACGCTGTCTCAGTAATTCATCTGGATTCATGTGGACGTAGCCTCACTCACATCAATCAGCCTACTGGCATGTTTTTGGGAGGTGGGAGGAAAACTGAGAACCCAGAGAAAACCCACATGGGCATGGGAAGAACGTGTAAAGACGGTAACCCGAGCTCAGGATTGAACTGGACCCCAGAGCTGTGAGGCAACAACGCTTCCCTCCGCACCTCCAAGCCACCACTGAAACTGATGGACATGAAAATGATTCAGACCAGTGCACTGGCGTAAATATTTACAATTTGGCGGCACAGTGCAAAAACTATTGGCTGAAAGTTGGAAAAGCAAGCGTGACTGTATAAATATCTATATCGGTGTCAGTGATATCACACACCACGCACACGGCTCTTTATTATTGTTGTACTATTGTTTGGACACTTCATCAAATTAGTTTCTGTTCCTCTTTCTCAATTAGCGATGCACTGAAATGCACACTTTTGGCCGAAAAACAAGACTAAAGGATTGTCTAGTACGTGATGTAGTTGTCTCTAGAGCACAATTAACTAGTTTCAGTAGTGGGAAAACATCTCGATTATGCAAGATGAAGGAGCAAATACATTTTAAAACACTTTGGGTGGATACTACGACTTTTTCCTTACAACATGTGTGTCTCGAAAATTTCATAACGTAAAATATCGAGCTTAAAATCGAGCTTCATAGGAATATTCCATTACTGTTTACTAGACAGATTATACAGCTATCTGTACTGTCTCGCCTCCAAACTCTGGATTTCAACATCCTTATTAAAGGTGTGTCCATTGTGCTCATGAACATGACTCCAGAGCATTACCTTTCCATTCAACTGGCTCACGATTTTACTCCAAGTGAGGCAAAATTCGATCCAATCCGAGCACGGATGAGCTGATGGCTGGGAGCTTAAGGGCCCTACAGTGGCTCTCTGGCAGTCCTGGGAACTCCGTTGCTAGCTTAGAACCTGACCGCTGAGCTCTCACTACTCCCATGCCACATGAGAGCTACCACTGCACTACAGTGCAAGAAGAAATAGAAATAATTTGACGGTTGGGAACACTTGTGGGCTGTGAGGACGTTCCCTACGGATAATTACTTTATTTACTTTCGCATTACTCATCACAATACACAAGTTTTTTTTTTTTTTTTTCCCTCCCCTTTCTTTTCAGGAATGCCCATCAGGATTTAGTCAGCTAAGGTTAAATCCTCCAACCTGAGATGCAAGACTGCTGCATGTGCTCAAATTCCCATCGACAGATGAAGGTTTGACAATCAGGGTATTTACTAGCTCTGTACAAGTTATTAGACAGAGCTGAGAACTTAACAATGCTTCCTGGGTGGCTCGCTCCAGAGGAGGAAGGTGCGTGTTGGGCTCCAGCCGCTGGGGGTTGAACTGCGTTCAGGCAGTCGGGAGTGACTTAGAACGATGGGAATTGGCTGGAAATAAAACTAAAAAGAAAATGGCTACTGGCTACATTTTACTGCATGCCTATAATTTACTCACTATTAGTGTTACAGGACAAAAACTTTTATAGGAACAGTGGTTGCTTTTGTTATATGGTTTTGCTCAAACGGTGTTTACTGTGTCTAAATCATGACACATAATAACATGAGCAAAATGTTCCTCATTGCATTTGAAACATTATTCCTCGCTAAGGGTGTTTGGTTCCTTCGTAGTTTATTAATAGATTGTATAGTCACCGTTACTAAGCATCAGAAAACACCTTCCAACGAAACATCATCATCAGGAAGCTTGAAATGTATCCCTGTTGGACGAGCTTAAGGCCGAGCAAAACTCGAACAAATACTGAGTCGACTTGTTAAGTTATTCTGTAAATATTGATGACACACGCAAGTTCTTAGAGAAAAGACATGTGCAATGTCTCCGACATGGCTTACACACAAGGGAGGGGGGAAAAAAAAAGAGACAACAGTTGTCCAAGCACTATCGCAGAGAACAATTCAACCTGTACCACAGCACTGCTGAACTCTCCAATCTGATTGGTCAGTAGGTGTGGATTCGTTCTTCTGTAACTGCAGCTCTGACAGTAGTGCTGACCGCAGTTCAAATCACGGGTTTGTATTAATGCGCTCATTCTAACGCGTTATCGTTTCTATAGTAACAGATCTTACATAACAAGGACTTGTTATGGAGGAAGTGCCACGTAATGTAAGACCGAACAAATTGAACGTGTTATTTAACAAAGAAAAACATCATTGATAGGGCATCGTGGTTAGCACGTTCGCCTCTGGGGTTGGGGGTTCGAATCTCAGTGTGCATGTTCTCCCTGCGGTTCGGGGGGTTTCCTCCAGGTCCTCTGGTTTCCTCCCCCAGTCCAAAGACATGCGTTGTAGGCTGATTGGCATTTCCAAATTGTCCATAGTGTGTGAATGGGTGTGTGAATATGTGTGCGATTGTGTCCTGTCATAGGCTGCCCCCCCATCCAGGGTGTCCCCTGCCTCGTGCTCCGAGTCCCCTGGGATAGACTCCAGGCTCCCCTATGACCCCGTGTAAGGATAAGTGGTACAGAAAATGGATGGATGGATGGATGGATATGGTGAAGCTTTCTGTGAATAGGTGTTTATTTAACACTTAAGGGGGGGGTCTCCAGTGTCGGTGCTTTGTAACAGGCAAGTTTTCCCCATGTGAGAGTCTTCAAGACAGCAGATTTTGTTTTTTAAAGTAAAAATAAATACATAAAAAGAGACACTGGTGAGGGAACGACTGTTTACAGCTGTACATGGTAATAATGGGAACTAACTTGTTTTGCAGACATTCCACAACATTAAATGTACCTATAAACGGATAAAATGTACATGTCGTTCTTTAATAAATAAAAAGATGTTAGTGGGTGTTTTAAGAAGAGTAAAACCCTTTGTGGCATGCTGTTACTGGAAAATATATATAATAAACAATGTCGTGGTGGGAAATGCAACTCCATGTCACGCCAGGCCACATCACACCACCCCATCGCTGATTATTTTCCTATAAGAGCACACCCCTAAGCGTTTTACTCCTTACATATATAATACATGAATATGTTTTTTTTTTTTTTTAAATATCTAACATTTTCCTGTAACTGCACAATGAGCACTTGTATGGGAGGCTACCTAAAAAAGTCTGACGTGCCAACAGAAATGTTTGTGGTTTGCTGGGCCGTGATGTGGTGTGTGGTCTGACCCGCAGGGGGTGGAGAGTAAAACACTGGGATTGGGGAGAGGTTGCGTGTATCACAGGTTTACATTGGCTGTGTTTCATCGGGCAGGGCCGTCGGTAAACTGTAGATCTGAATTGAGCGCACAAAGCGAGGAGGAACGAGGAAGGAAGGGAAGAAGGAAGGCAGGAAGGAAGGAAAGAAACAAGCAGCCAGTGAGTAAAGAATAAGAGAGAGCGAGAGCGAGAGACTGCAGTAGTCTCTGCTGCCAGATTACCGTCTGACGTAGCATTATCACAGTGCTGATATGAGCGAAAGAGTGAGAGAGTGAGAGAGAGAGATGGAAAGAGACAGAGGTGAAGTCAGTAAGGAGGCTTTATGGCTGGAACACGACAGTCCTTTTACTGCCACGCAGCAAAAGAAAGAAAGAGGAGAGGCGAGAGAGAACAGGCTTCACAGCGGGAGACTGCAGGATTGGAGTGGAGACACAGAGAGAGAGAGAGAGAGAGAGAGAGAGAGAGAGGAAGCAAAAGGAAAAAGCACTGAAAGATGAAAAACAAAAAGACAAAGGGAACGAGACCAGCACTAGGAGGTTAGAAGGAAGGAGAGGGTTGTTGAAGAGCGGAGGAGGAGAGAAAGAAAGGGAGGGTGAGAGAGCGAGAGAATAGTAAAAGTAGACAAAGAGAAGAGTGTCAAAATCAAATGCATGAAGAGCGAGGAAGAGATATCAAATGGTGAAACACACACACACACACACACACACACACACACAAATTGTCCAATAAAATGCATTTATGTACTATTTATTTCTTATATTATGTACATTATATTTTTAATCATATATATACTCCGTATATATATATATATATATATATATATATATATATTATATATATATATATATATATATATATATATATATATATATATATATATATATATATATATATACACAAAAGTATGAATATTATAATTCTTTTAGAATACTAATTTAATTATCATTTTGTAAAATTATTATAAACCTTTATTCTGATTTTTTCGCTCGACATGTCTTAGGCCATGAGATCCATCATCTGCCATCGTCCCGTTTTTACAGGAATATTTTTTCGCCATAATGAAGCTCATCCTGACAGAATTATCACACTATGATTCATCTTTGGCTTGTATGAAATAAGCAGCAGCATCGAGCACATGACACCGGCGTGATAATTACCTTCACATCTTGTGTTTCTGATCTTTACTACACACACCTCTCTTGTCAGTCGTGATAGAAATGAGACACACACACACACACACACACACACACACACACACACACAGTTTTTCACAGCAGTGTGCCCTTCCACACGGGACGAGAGAGGCAGCGCACATGCCAGGAATTCCAGCGGCAGCGGCAGCGGCATCGTGACGGGAAGAACGGAGCCTCGAACTCCCACTTACTCGTGGAATGCAACTCTTTAACCTCTTAATCAGACCGGCGGCCCAGACAAAGACGAAACGGCTTTCGTTTAACTCCTGCGAAACACACGCCGCGCTTTGCTCATCGTAGCGTGATGCCCGAAAAACATTCCTGCTTTATGATCCAGATAGCGACACCAGTGTGAGGTCGTGTACAAGAGTGTGTAAGAGGTGAAGGGAGGAAAATTAAGGCCAGAGCGCAGAGCGTCACTCATAACCACTTGCGGCACACACACGCAAAGGAAAAGCACACATCTGAGCGACACACACATAAAGGCAGGTGAAAGGACGAGGATCTACAGGATAGAAATACAGCTCTATACTCAGTGTGCATCAGAAGGTTCCAGCTCATAACACAGAAGCTGTAATAAGAGACTTAAAAAGAGTTTAAGAATCAATAGTCAGGGGAAAGCTACTTCCTGCCAAACCTGAAGAGGAAGAAACAGTAAAAAAAAAAAAAAAGAAAAACAAAAAAAAAAAAAAGAGATGGCACAGCTCCAGGATCGATAATGGCCCATACCAAAAAAAAAAAAAAAAATTGTGGTTTGGAGAAAAAAATGAACAAATTTGATCTGATCCTGTAACAAATGGAAAAGACTGGAATTTGAAAAAGATTTTTTTTGGAACTATAATAGTTTACATACAGGATTTTGCGGAGTTTTTTTTTTAAAAAAATGCTTGATTTTGCTGCAGCTTTTTTTTTTTTTTTTTTTTTGCGATTCAATTTGCAGAGTTTTTTGTGCTTCTTTGCAGGAAACTACTTGAATTCGCCGAATTGCTATTGCGCAAAATTGTTTTGCGCGGTCTTTCGCAGTGATGTTCGTTGGTAAACGAGACCTGTACTCATGAGCTGTACTCATGTTTGACGCACGTGAATCACGTGAATCGCGTGTTGTGACGACGTCGCATGGCGCATCTCGGTCCAAATCTGCGGAAAACCTGTGGTAATTTCGAAAAATTGCAAGCTCCTCCGAGTATCGCGGAGTTTCCTTGGTTTTGCGTTCATTTCTGCGATCGCAAAATCACTAAATCCTGGAGGAAAACTTGAAACTTGATCCAGCGATGTTTGTGTACGCAGCTGCATATGGCAAATTATATAAACAATTTGAGATTATGCACGTTTAATTCATATTCTTTCTTACAGGGCATGTTTGATTTAGTTTACCCCTACGTGTTAATTAACACACTAACTAACGAACATGTGCTAACGTGTACTTAAGGTGGTCGTTATTCACGCATGAATTCATAAGACTCGCGTCGTAGTTAAGGTTAGCGCTTCATCAGCTCGCGATTAGTACATGCCTTCACTCATCATTAGTTCATATTTACGTAAGTATTAATTCAGGTATTAGTGCATGATTAGTCGTGTACTGTTATTGTAAAGTGTCACCAAATTTTCAGGTGAAAGTTTTCCTTATAAATCTAGCTAACCTGATGTTAAATGTACACTAGTCTAATGTCAGCAACAATCACCGATAGGTTTTATTTCACATTAATGAACACAAAACATAATCGATTCACCTGGACGGAACATGAGGGCGCATGTCGGTGCATCTCTCAAGCGGGAAGATCAAGCTGAGATAGGAGCGCTTGCTAAAAGATTACTACTGTGAGATGAGGAAGGGGGCGGGGCTTCCAGGTGATGTTTTAAAATCGAGAGTTTAAAACACCTACGATATTGTCAATCGTGCCAAATTCACATGTCGACTGGATCATGTACCATTTTTACTGGGTGGAAAAAAAAAACAAGACCAGCATAGCTGAATGTTAAAATGCAGAACTCCTACGCAAATTGTGTCAGGTTGCCAGGTCTGTGCATGCTTTGTGTTCTTATATATATATATATATATTTTATGGTCTAGGACGTGTATAGTGAGAACATTGTTACAGTTATTGTTATAGTAGAAGATACTGTAATATAATTTGATGCTCAAGATCCAACCATTTAAAAAAAAAAAAAAAAACCACCAACAACTGTTGCCTGTTGGTGTTCTATGGCTATAAACACCAGATTGATGTAATCGGTACATTGTGAGATTTGGGTGACTTAAATGTATGTTTTTGCCGAATCAACAAAAAATGACCTCGTTCACTCAATATATTCAGATTGTATTTTGTAAAAGACATTAGCTAGTGTAATTGACATTCTCATCCTTCCAAAGGTGTCCTCTTCTCCTATCTCGCCAGTAATGTCTTCTGAGATTAATCAGTCATCTAATACTAAAGACGGATCTTCTCTTACTTTCTTAAGCGAATTTTTTTAAATTTTTTTTTTATAGTCAGTATGACTGTGAGACACCATTCTGACCATGAGCATCAAACTATATTACAATATTCTCTAACAGTGACGATACTCTCACTATACAGTGGTGTGATAAGTTAATTAGCTTATACCACCCAGTCCTATGTTTTGGTGGAAACCTCACTGGGAGGATAAAAACGTGGTAGATAATATAATGTAGTAAGGTTATGACAACCTAGTTAGCTAGTTAAGGGCCTTTATATAGATTATTGGAAATTAGTATATAATCTTGTAGCACATTGCGTTTGGACCCTCAGTTCTGTCCTCACATCTCACAGAAAGGACATTTCAGTTTGGCAATGTTTATTTTTATTTAGCATCTTATTATTTTCTTTTCATATTTTTTTAATAGTGAGGTGACTGCATGTTATGCTAGCGGGACAGTTATATGACTGCTTTTCGTTGCATTCTTTTAAATTTATATTTTATATAAATAAATACACATTTTATAATTGATATTTTATTTATTCGGCATATCTCCACATGCCTGTGGTCCTGATTCTGAAAAGATCATCTGTGCATGCTAATTACTCCAACTAGCGAAAACCGTTCCACTGTCACCAGATCACGCCTTGGCTGACGTGTATAGCGCAACAGCATTTACATTTATAGCATTTGGCAGACGCCCTTATCCAGAGCGACTTACATTTATCTCATTTATACATCAGAGCAGATGAGGATTAAGGGCCTTACTCAGGGGCCCAACAGTGGCAGCTTGGCAGGGCTGTGGTTCGATCAGTAGCCCAACATCTTAACCACTGAGCTACCGCCGCCCCTACCCGCAACAGGCAACGGGCAGTGTGCTGTAGTTACAGCATTGAGGTGTGTTACATCATTGCGAAGTGCATTAAATTTAAACATACGTATTGTTTTGCAAAAGTCAATAACGAGTAGGGTTTGCTTTTTTTTTTTTTTTTTTTCTTGCTTGTCCACTGACAAATGACAAATTGAAATCTCTGTCTTGTTTTTTTCAGCCTAATCATGGCCACTTCACTTGCATCGACACCTCTTTGGACCGCATATTCAGAGTTCCTATGCACAGCTACCAAATGCAAATTCAACACTTGGACTCAACTCCGGACCTTTTATCAGCTTAATTTGTCATGAAATAATGAGGAGACAGGCCACACCTGGCCATGAAACTGCATAATCAGTCAAAAAATGGAGAAAATGGAAAATGGAGAGACTATTAAAAAAAAATGGCTGTAATTCCTAAATGGTTAATGCAATAGTTTTGTTAAACCCCTTGAATTAAAGCTGAAGGTCTACACTTCAATTACATCATTTCAAATCCATTGTGGTCGTGTACAGAGGTAAAAATACAAAAATTGTGTCACTGTGCAAATACTGTACAGTAATTACACAAAACCCACAACATCCACTTGCTTTTATTCATTACAAAGCAGGAAAATGTAACAAACTATTCATTATGGGAAATATTTTTGGCTACAAGAAGCATATTGTTAATTTAGCTGGTAAACCACAATGAGGCATCGGGACATCTACAGCGAGAGAATCTCTGACATTTTCTTCTTACGGCGCATGAAATACACACAGATCTGCGCCAGTGTACAATGACATTAGCTAATGATAATCTGCTGCGACCCCTGAGATGATCTGATGAACCTCATGCTGATGAGCCGTGGACAGGAAAGAACCTGCAGCAAAAATGCTCAATAAAAAGAGGAACTCGTTTCAAAAGGTGAAAAATCTCATTTACACCAATTTGCCACTCGGCCCAAATATAGCTGTTCAGCCAAGACGTTTGTCTCATAATTGCCCTTTAGTTTTGCACAGAAGCAACAAGGCTAAAGATTGTAATGAAAGCTAAAGTGTTTAGTAGCTAAAGTAGTAAAAGGTCAGTTTCATCCAACAATGTTCATCCAACGATTAGTATGTACAGTATGACGTGTCATCCTTTAACGTATAAAATATTAGCATTTAGCATTTGGCAAATTGCTGTCGTATAAGCGGCATAAATCACTTCAGGACATGCGTGGAAAACATTATCGGAAAATAATCTACAAAACTACCGTATTGTAACAGTTCCTCTGCCTCGTGTCGGGATGAATCACACCACCCCGGCTGTTGATTATTTTCCAATAAAAACTGCACATCCCATTACTAGACCATTACTACATTTGGAGGCAGAATTATACCCGAGAAGTTCTGTGAGTGATAATATAGCTGGTTGACTATGTCGCGGTAAAATTGTGAAATTTCTTTAATAAGGAGGGTGTAATTTCTTCAAGCGGGGATTTGTGTCTCATCAATTAGCTCTCGCGATCTAGGGAAGAATTTATCTAGGACATCCAATCTATCACTTCTCTAGACCAAAGACAAATAAACTTTTTTGTTGTTGTTGTTTAATTAATAAGTGTTAATGACCCACGGCTCCATAAAACCTATTAACGAAAATGAGACAAGCCTGAACTTGTGCTGCTTCGTGTTAGTTCTCGGTGAAATAAATCAATCTTCAGATCAATGTGGTTCGGTGGAATAATCTGGCTTCTGCCTGATTTAGACACTATTGTGCTTTTGCTCTTAATAAAATTCTAATATTAGCATCTACATTGTGTTATAAGTGTGCTGTTATAGCGGTTACCTGCTGCAGAGGCATTTCTAAGAGCTTCCATTGCAAATGGTCCACGGTTCAACAGAAATATGTTTGGTATTAATGACGTCTCAGTGACCTGTCCAAAGTCACTAGACTCAGGGGGTCACAGTCTTGCGTACACCTATTGATTCATGTATTATGACAGATTAGACCAGTGTTATAGCAATGTCTATAGCCGGTCAGGAGAATACAGTAATCCGTTCTTCAGCTATTAGATGTGTATCGCCCTTCTCCTGCCAGTGTTGGACCTGGAGCACAATGACACTTTAATCTCCAGCTTCAGATCTAATGGTGTCAGTGAAAAGCAATATAGTCACCTTCCCTTCCATACGACCTGATTTATGAGCAGTGCAGCCAAAATTGCTGTCCAACACAAGGTCTCGCGTCATAATGTACACGCACACAAAGACATAGACACACTGCACGTGAGACACACCCAGTCCTCTCCTTGTCAAGGTGAAAACGGACAAAAACAAATAAATACGCCCATCACGACCTATGTGCCTTTTGAGCGCAGACTATAAAGTAGGTGATGGGGGCTGGGCGCGGCTAATGAGACTGTGGAGGTGAAGGCACTTCCAGCAGAAATAAATAAAGCTAAGGCTTACCACAGCGTGGGCAGAGCTAACATCGGGCATGCTCAGGAAATGATGTGGCAAGACAAAACCACCCCTTCCACCCGAGAAAATGAGAGATGTTCGTGTACTGATGATAAATAACCCCAGTTTCAGGATCCTCATGGGAGTGGTGGATTTTTGTTTTTTGTCTCCTCGGGGTTCCACTAACCCAAGCAAGGCTCTGCACACCATCAGCAAGGCCGCTTTTAGAGTTGCGGCTGTCATCCTGTATTCCAAGGTGATGCCATTTTGGCCACAAGCAGCGAATCCCCAATGAGTGATTAGGGGGAGAAAACCGGGTTTAAAAATGGCTTCTCATTTAAGTGGAGAACCAAGAAATATTAGGGGTGACGGATCTTGACAGGTGATGTATGGCTAGCTTAGATAAACACAGGGATCCCTGGAGAGAGAGCTAAACTAGGAGATCGGCATCACCTTCCAACAATAAATCTGACTTTGAGCGCGTCAGCAAATATGATCTAGGAGCTAATGTCAGACGTGGGTCAAATGCGTATAAACCATTTTTGAAAATATTTCGCACAGTAAAGATAAAGTATTGCAATATTTATGTGCATCGCATGTCCAAAAAAATGGGCCTGTGATATCGGACTTATAAAAAAAATAGAACAAGCTGAATTTCTCCAATTGTATTCATCTATTTTCTCACCTTATTTGCTTTTCAAAATGTGAATTCGATTGTGGTTAAATTAGAATATGACTGCTGTCTAGATTTTATCTAGTATCTGATGTGTATCACCTTTCAGGCTGGAGCTCAATCAATCAAATGATTATCTTGTAATGTGAATAGACAAGAGCTAATAACAGTTATTCTCTCAGGAAAAAAAAAAAAAAAGGTTCATCCAGGTTACATTGGATAGTTAAAGTTTTAGCTCCCAAAAGGGGTTCTACTTGAACATCTCTTTAATAAACACTTCGCTGTAGGCTTCTACTTTAAGTGTCCCTCTAATAGGACAAATCAAAGAGGTTTCAATGACTTAGCCTTATTCACAAAGTGCGGTTAACAAGACACAAATATTGCTGAGAGACACAAATTGTTGTAAGTACCATATGGTTCCATTTAGGAGCAGGCTGCATAAGTAGGCAGCATTTTTGTGTTCCTTTATGCTCCTCAGATAAATGTTATCCCATTCAGACTGCATTGTAAGCATTTTATTTCATTTATTTATTTATTTTTTAAATAATTCATTAACTAGCAAACCGGACAAGTGGAATCTCAGGTGTGCTGCCCAATCCCACATTTTGGTTGCCCGGAAACCTAACTGACTTGCTTAAAAAGTGGTAGATATCATAACGTAATGAAGTATGGCGAGCTAGTTAGCTACTTAACTGCGTAAATACAGACTACGGGAAACAAACAAATATATGATCATGTTTACAAAAAGTCAGCAAGTCGTTGATGAATATTTTGGCTGTGAGCTGAGTTGTTCTCTCCATACATCACATGTAAAAAACGTTATTCATGTCCGTCTAGCATCTTTATTGTCTCTCGATGTGTTTAACAAAGAAGGTTACCTATTATTACTTATAACCGGACATCAGCCACATGACTAAATAAGAATCAGTGCATGTCCATCGACATCAGCCTTAAAACTAATGCTGTAATAATTCCCAATAGCATTCTCTCATTCCTCCTGTACCTTTCCACACTTCCACAGGGATCTCCGATCTTAGCGTACTCACGTCTGGCCTTTCATGGCCCTACACTACACTCGCTGAAATGTTCACCCTTGAAGGTAAGCACATTTTCTGCCTCATTGGACAAACTCTGTGGTATCATTAGATCCATAGAGCGAATGAACTCTTTCCTTCATTCTTTTGTTCACCGTCTATCCATCAGGATGAAGGAACAGCTTAAATCATGGGACAGTGAGAAGAGCGCCAACTTGCAAGCCTGCAGAGAAGAACTCCAGCCATGCATCCTTCCATTCGTTTTATAGTACATCATCTGGTGTGGTGTGATCTATAGTGTTTCGGGTGCTGCTGAGTGCCTCAGTTTTCTGCTCTTCAATCTTCAATTTTCCAACCTCCAAAAGTGTACAGTGTACATATGGCAAAGGAGGACATGATGGCCTTGACATCAAGTAATTTCTAACGTACACATTTACATTAATAGCAGTACTTATCCTTATGCTAGTGAAGATTAACCTCAAGATACCAACAAGCTCGAGCAGTGCCAGGACAGGAGTCAGTGCTGATACATACTAAATGAGCAATATATATATATATATATATATATATATATATATATATATATATATATATATATATATATATATATATATATATATATATATATATATACATACACACACACACACACACACACACACACACACACACACACACACACACACACACACACACACATACATACACACACACACACACAGTACTGTGCAAAAGTTTTAGGCACCCTAATTTTTTTGGTAGAAACTTTGGTATAGATTTTTTTATTTTATTTTTTATTTTATCAAGTCAGTACAAAAACATTTTAGATTCCCAAACATTACTTTTCTAGCACAAAATTAAATGTTACAGAAAAATGTTTGTATGTCATTAAAGAAAGCAGCATATTACGTAAGAGACACTTCTCAGACAAAAAACATAATGAAGGCTGCTGGGTTTTGCTGCAAAAATAAGAAGCAAGTGCGAAAGTCAAAGTCTCCAGAAGAACTGTGTCTGGTTCTGCAAGATGCTCAATAAAACTTACCAACTCATTTCCTTATAAAACTGCACACTATGGACTACTATTTTTATTTATTAATTTATTTTTTGCCACACCAAATATTGACTTTATTTTGTTATGACCTATATATATATATATATATATATATATATATATATATATATATATATATATATATAGTGGTATTTACAAGGTATGTACACATGGGCTGTACACCACAGATAAACTAGAGAACTTCAGGGTGGACCAAGGCCAAAACAACAAACAAAACTACTGTAAAGGAAAACTAACTTACCTACACAAACAAACATAAACAAAAGACAGGTAGCTTCCATAAACTCCCTTACCAAAACATAGACAAACCCACACCCAACAGAAATGGCAGTCACACCCCTTCAACCGGTGAATATATACACTGTGTGATATTTACAACAGTACAGCAAGGTGACTATATACAAATCTACACAACAGACAACATAAAAGGGCAGAGCAATTTCAAATTCAGGACAGGCACAGTTCAAAAACCAGAAATATCACAAGCAATCTAATAGAGCAAACAACTAGCACAAAGGCCAAACGAGTGAGCATCAACATGAAGCTGATAGTGCTGGCTTCCAAGGCCTTTAAATACTGTCGCCCATTGATGATGTCATCTTGGGGGCGGAAGCAGCACACAAAGCTGAGGGTGGGCAGGAAGACCTGGACTGGAGTCTGGAATGGCCCGACCTGCACAGAGTTCACACAGCAAATACACAAAACATACCCGCTCTATATAGCGGGTTGTAACAGTTTCATTTACTACTAATTTATTTACTAATCCACAGAAGAACTGTGGTTAATTATCCAAGGTGTTTGGGCCAAGCTACCTGCTGAGTTCCTTCAAAAACTGTGTGCAAGTGTATCTAGAAGAATTGATGAATTGAGAAGAATTGATTAATTTTGAAGGCAAAGGGTGGTCACACCAAATATTGATTTGATGTAGATTTTCCTTCTGTTCACTCACTTTGCATTTTGTTAATTGATAAATATAAACTATTAACATGTCTATTTTTGAAAGCATTCTTACTTTACAGCATTTTTTCCACACCTACCTAAAACTTTTGCACAGTACTGTATCTCTCTCTCTCTCTCTCTCTCTACATATATATATATATATATATATATATATATATATATATATATATATATATATATATATATATATATATATATATACACACAGACATACATACACTGGAGTCCTCTTCCACTCCTCCATGACAACATCACAGAGCTGGTGGATGTTAGAGACCTTGCGCTCCTCCACCTTCCGTTTGAGGATGCCCCACAGATGCTCAATAGGGTTTAGGTCTGGGGACATGCTTGGCCAGTCCATCACCTTTACCCTCAGCTTCTTTAGCAAGGCAGTGGTCGTCTTGGAGGTGTGTTTGGGGTCGTTATCATGTTGGAATACTGCCCTGTGGCCCAGTTTCCGAAGGGAGGGGATCATGCTCTGCTTCAGTATGTCACAGTACATGTTGGCATTCATGGTTCCCTCAATGAATTGTAGCTCCCCAGTGCCGGCAGCACTCATGCAGCCCCAGACCAATGCACTACCACCACCATGCTTGACTGTAGGCAAGACACATTTGTCTTTGTACTCCTCACCTGTTTGCCGCCACACGCGCTTGACACCATCTGAACCAAATGAGTTTATCTTGGTCTCATCAGACCACAGGACATGGTTCCAGTAATCCATGTCCTTAGTCTGCTTGTCTTCAGCAAACTGTTTGCGGGCTTTCTTGTGCATCATCTTTAGAAGAGGCTTCCTTCTGGGCCGACAACCATGCAGACCAATTTGATGCAGTGTGCGGCGTATGGTCTGAGCACTGACAGGCTGACCCCCCACCCCTTCAACCTCTGCAGCAATGCTGGCAGCACTCATACGTCTATTCTGCAAAGCCAACCTCTGGATATGATGCTGAGCACGTGCACTCAACTTCTTTGGTCGACCATGGCGAGGCCTGTTCTGAGTGGAACCTGTCCTGTTAAACCGCTGTATGGTCTTGGCCACCGTGCTGCAGCTCAGTTTCAGGGTGTTGGCAATCTTATAGCCTAGGCCATCTTTATGTAGAGCAACAATCCTTTTTTTATCAGATCCTCAGAGTTTTCTTTGCTATGAGGTGCCATGTTGAACTTCCAGTGACCAGTATGAGAGAGTGTGAGAGCGATAACACCAAACTTATCACACCTGCTCCCCATTCACACCTGAGACCTTGTAACACTAACGAGTCACATGACACCGGGGAGGGAAAATGGCTAATTGGGCCCAATTTGGACATTTTCACTTAGGGGTGTACTCACTTTTGTTGCCAGCAATTTTACAGTACCTATACACTCACTGCTTTACATTGTAGCGAAGGGTCATTTCGTCAGTGCTGTCCCATGAAAATATAAAATATTTACAAAAATGTGAGGGGTATACTCACTTTTGTGAGCTACTGTGTGTGTGTGTGTGTGTGTGTGTGTGTGTGTGTGTGTGTATATATATATATATATATATATATATATATATATATATATATATATATATATATATATATATATATATATATATAAAACTTTAATCAGACTGATATGGTACAATTCTGAACAACCTAGAAAACACTAAAAACACTACCCTGGCACAATTCATTAACATAGGTTATCTGGTGGGTTCTTTCTTCTGTCTGTTTCTCAAAATCAGCATTGGTAGCTTCATAAGTCCTGATGATTCTCATTAGCACTGTTGTGTTTAGCTGTGCTTGACTGACACAGGACACTGGGAGTCTTAGGATTCTCATTAGAATATTGGGACAATACCAACAGTTTAGCTTTTTTTTTTGAGCAGTCTTTGAGCTGCTTCAGTTTCTTGGCATATCCCGTGGCATCCCATCAAATCAAATTTTGTCCAATTGAAAATCTAAACAAAAAAACCCACAAATTCAGGCACAAAATGTTCAGGAAAGTCAATTTTCTCTTTCTACAAGTTTGTGCATAATGTAATTTGTCATACCCAGAAAAATAGTGACATGAACAACCCAAGCTGTGCTGTTCCTATTTTTACTTGTTATTATTTTTTTCCCCTTATTATTTTTTAACTGCTCACTAAAAACATGTGTAACCCACTCATAATACCTTAATAATGGACCGACAGATGGAAGAAAAGAAGGAACCAGCTGAATTTCAGAACTGGAAAAACGATTTTTTCAAGTGTAATTAATTTCTAAACATACTCCCAACCTTTTATAGCAAGCTTAGAAAGGGGGGTTAAGCTAGAAAATGACACCTGGTCGTTTTTCTTAAACCAGATAATCATTTTGTATTCCAATCAAGCCCATCTTCCAGTAAGATACGGTTTGTCATTCATCTCACACATGCTCAGGTGATGTGTACGCTACTGAAATATAAAATCTGAAGGTAGCATAGTGTTTATCTCTGTATACTTATTCTCCATCTCGCTCTTTTTTTTTCCCCTCTCTCTGCTTTTTTTTCCCTGGCTAATCCCACGCGGCCCATGTCCAGCATCTCTCCTTCTCCCCGCTGGACCTCTCGTGAGCCATGGAGGAGTGCTATTTTTCTTTCTTTCTCTGGTCATCTCTTGTGTTATCATCCCCCTCTGGATGGCTATCTCACTCCCTCTCCTACGTTTATCAGTGTGTTCCAGCCTGTCACACACACATATGGGTCAACAAAGAGCTCCATCGGCCCAGGGATGAGCAGTGAAGCCCTGGGGTGGGCCGGTGGGCTGAAATGAGGTATTTCATTTTATTAAGGGTTAAAGAGGCAAATGTCGCCATCAGTGCTCTATAGGAAATGCCTGAAAGGGGTCTAAAGATACATTTTTACGTCAGACGGTTAACAGGCTGTGTAATGTACAACAAAGAGATTAGATGAAGATAGAAAGTTGCGTTGTGTTGCACTTGTGCTACACTACATTTACGTTTATGGCATTTGGCAGACGCCCTTATCCAGAGCGACTTACATTCATGTTATTTATACAACTGAGCAGTTGAGGGTTAAGGGCCTTGCTCAAGGGCCCACAGTGGCAGCTTGGCAGTGCTGGGGTTTGAACTCATGACCTTCTGATCAGTAGTCCAACGTCCACTGAGCTACCACTGCCACACTACGTGTTCATATCACCTAAATCAGGAAAAAAAAGTCGCATTATTATTAATCAACAATAATAAACTCATATGGAGGTAATATAATTATATCACAAATTATGATACACAAATATTTTTGCTTATTTTGCCACAGAAATATTTTTGGTTAGATGGCTATTTAGTTGGATGTAACATTTATTATGTTGTAGGATCCATGTACAGTCATCCTGATTTCTTCTGTTTTTGTGTATCTCTCATACTAAACTGTTTCAGAAATCAAAACAAAATCTATGATAAAACAAAGGCAACCTGAGTAAACACAAAATACAGTTTTTTAAATGGTAATGTTATTTATTGAAGCAAAAAAAGTTATCCAATACCAACTGGGCCTGTGTGAAAATGTGTTTGCCCCCATAGTTACTAATTCCCCAAATCTATGAAACTGCATTCATAATGGGGTTCAGCTGGACTAGACACAACCAGGCCTGATTACTGCAAACCCTGTTCAGTCAAATCAACACTTATATAGAACTTTTTCAACAGCGTGAAGTTGGTTAAAAGGTCTTACCCGGTAACACACTATGCTAAAGTTGAAAGAAATTCCAGAAATGACGAGGAAGAAGGTGATTGAAATACATCAGTCTGCGATTTACAAAGCTATTTCAAAGGCTCTGGGACTCCAAAGGACCACAGTGAGAGCCATTATCTCCAAATGGAAAAAACCTCAGCACAGTAGTGAACCTTCCCTGAAGTGGCCGACCTTCCAAAATTCCTCCAAGAGCACAGCAACGACTCATCCAGGAAGTCATAAAAGAGCCAAGGACAACATCAAAGGACCTACAGGCCTCTCTTGCATCAATAAAGGTCACTGTTCATGACTCCACTATCAGAAAGACACTGGGCAAAAATGGCGTCCATGGAAGGGTGGCAAGGCGAAAATCACTGCTAACCCAGAAGAACATTAAGGCTCGTCTGAATTTTGCCTAAACACACCTTGATGATCCTCAAACCTTTTGGGAGAATGTTCTGTGGACTGATGAGTTGAAAGTGGAGCTGTTTAACAATAAATAAATAAATAAATAAATAAGAAGTTTTGGAGTGGCCTAGTCAAAGTCCTGGCTTGAACCAATTGAGATGCTGTGGCAGGACCTTAAACGGGCAGTTCATGCTCGAAAACCCTCCAGTGTGGCTGAACTAAAGCAGTTCTGCAAAGAAGACTGGGCCAAAATCCCACCACAGTGCTGTGAAAGACTGATCTCCAGTTATCGGAAGCGTTTGGTTGCAGTTATTGCTGCTAAAGGTGGCACAACCAGTATTGTGTTGTATTGTGTAAACTGTATTGTGTGTTTACTCAGGTCGCCTTTGTTTTATGTCGTATTTTGTTTGAAGATCTAAAGCTATTTAGTACGAGATATACACAAAAACGGAAGAAGTCAGGATGGGGCAAATACTTTTTCACAGCACTCTATGAAATCAACAGCTTCAATTCGTCTTTTCACAGAAATCATTTTCAAGCACAGTACGACTGAATCCCAAGTGGCTTAATATTCACTCGATATGCTCAGTGCATCAGATGTGACAAACTGAGAAAAAAACAGCAACTACTTTTTCATATATGAGAAATAAATACATGGGAAAAATAAATTGCACCATGAATGACATGCATTTATTCCGGGCTATTTTTCTACGTCAAATCTCACGACGTTTCCTGGCCATAAAGATTAGGAAACATTTCAATAGACTTACATTAGGCAAGTGAAAGTAGAACACGGGATTTTAAACATCTGCATGCTGCCTTTGAGTACATAAATGTTATGAAAATATAGTAGTGTTTCAGCATTGGAATTAATTCTGACAGGTGTAGTGCAAATAAACCCACTTAAGACACTGATTGATGAACGAGCTGATACACTTCTTCATTTCAAATGTGAAATAAATGAAATTGAGTGCAGCAAAACTACAAAATATTAACATATTTATACAATATATGTTAGACAAAGAGAGTGAGGAATGGAAAGAGATCTTCACTTCCACGAACACACGCTCGAGTTTTTACTCGCTGCATGCCACAGACAAAAGGTGACACAGTGGAAGAAACAGGCAGATCCACATGGTGGACTCTTTTTTCCCCCCTTTTTTTCACTCTCTCGCTCTCACCCTCCCTGTCTCGCTTGACCGCCTCACACACACACACACACACACACACCTCTTTTATTACATATAATCCCCCCACCTTTTCCCTTGGTCTCCATGTCTCCCTTAGTCTCTCTGTTAAACATCTCTTCTTTTATTTGTCTCCGTGTTTCTGCGACCGAGATTGTGGCCATACTTGGATTGTTGTCCTTTCTTTCTCTCTCTCTCTCTCTCTCTCTTGCGCTCTCTCACTCTTGCTCAACATGAATTGGCTTTTCTTTGATAGATAAATGAGCCTATTATGCCCAATTGAATCAATTCATTAGTGGTAATGGATCATTTCTGCCTGTTTCCACTTAAACAGAGACCGAGAGAGAGGGGGAGACCGGGGAGACCAAGAGAAAGAGAGAGAGAGAGAGACCGAGGACCGAGTGAAAGAGACAAACAGAGGGAGACAGACAGAGGGAGAGAAACAGCGAGATATGAGAGGCAAACCCGGAGAAACAACAAGAGAGAGAGCGACCAAGAGAAAGAGACTGTGAGAGAAGTGAGACAAACCGAGGCGGAGATTGAGAGAGAGAGACAGCAAGAGTCGAGAGGCAAATCAAGAGCGAGAACGAGCGAGAGAGAGAGAGAGAGAGAGAGAGAGAGAGAGAGAGAGAGAGAGAGAGAGAGAGAAGGAAGACAGTTGATGGTGTTCTTCCTTCATATTTAAGAAGGTTGCAGAAGTCTAGACTTAACACCCCATGATGTTGAATGATGCATGCAGAAACACACACACATACACACTCGCATACTCGCACACACACACACTCATGTGCACACAAACAAGCAGGCAGTGATTCAATTTAGCCTTGAAGCACAGCGAGTCTGTGATAGACACAGCAGAGCGCCTGCAAGAAGGGGGTAGGGGGTGTGTGTGGAGGGGTGCGAGGAGCAGGAGCCAAATTGAAAGTTAGTGTGCAAAGTGAATTATCGTTGGCTCCGTTAAGCCTCACTGGCTAGGAGGTAGGTGTGTGTGTGTGTGTGTGTGTGTGTGTGTGTGTGTGTGTGTGTGTATGAGAGTCAAGATGGTTGGGAAATATAAAGCTGTATACTGGAGGAGAAAGATTGGAAGGGCCAGGAGAAACACCCACAAAGACACACACCACATACACTCATACACACACACCTGAGAGTCTCGATTCCTTCTCCAGCTCCTGCATCTCAAACCCAGTCCAGAATCATGAGTATCTGATTCATCTTCTGTCCCTGTGTTTGCTCTTTAATCCAGTGAGCTGGGAGAACACTAGCTCGACCCACAGGTAACGTTACACTACGCTTAGCACATTTTCATCCAAAGATTAAATCTCATTTAAATTCAAATGAAAATAAATTACAGCAAAGTGCTGACATTGGCAGTGCCTCTACATACTGCTTTCTAGCGCATGAACTGCCAGTTAAAAGTTTGGACTCACCTTCTTGTCGAAGGCTTTTCTTCATTTTTCACTATTGACACCGACATAATATCTTCAGTTACACTATAATTCAACAAAATGCACCTACGATGAGCTCCAGAATTATTGGCACCATCCATCCAGCCATCCATCCATCCATCCATTCTCTGTGCCGCTTATCCTACACAGGGTCAAGGGGGACACTCTACACTACGGACAATATGAAGATGCCAATCAACCTACAGCGCATGTCTTTGGAATGGGGAGGAAACCGGAGTACCTGGGGTAAACCCCCGAAGCATAGGGGAGAACATGCAAACTCCGCGCACACAGGGCAGAGGCGGGAATCGAACCCCCAGCACCGGAGGTGTGAGGCAAACGTGCTAACCGGCAACCTTAATAACGCTGAGTAAAAATGGGGGAAAAAATCTAATTTATTTCCTCTTACACTGAAAATATGAGAGAAATCTCACCTTTGAATTGAAATAAGTATACCTTGTTTTAAGCAAAACCGCACCATTAATGGCACCCCTATACATTTTTAGGAACAAAAGGTAACTGAAAGAATGCTCCCATTTATATTTTACTTCTTTAAGATCCCCTGAATTTAGGAATGCTTAATCAGTCATGACTTCCTGTTTCACTGGGGTATAAACATGAGGTGACACACAGACCAAATTCATTCAGCAACATGGGAAAGATTAGAGAAAACTGTAACAAAGTGTGTCGAACTTCATAAATTAGGCAATGGATATTAAATATAGCTCCATGCCTGAGAATGCCCATATCCACGGTCAAGACAATAATTAAGAACTGAAGCTGCAATGACCTACCTGGAAGAGCATACAAGTGTATTTTGCCCCTGCACACAGTGAGGAGAACTGACAGAGAGGCAAAACATTTCTCCAGGGATAATGGTTGGAGATTTACAGAAGATGGTAACATTTTGAGGTCAGAGTCTCCAAATGTACAGTTTGCCTCCACCTCCAAGCCAACTAACTATTTGGAAGGCGTACCAGCAGAAAGACTCGTCTTTCATCTAACCACAACTATAAACGCTGGTCAACTAGACAACACTGGAACTGTTACTAGAACTGGGTTCTATGACTGATTCAGATGAGGCAAAAAAAATAAATAAAAAAATAGAGCTTTCTGGCAATAAACTGTGAGTTTAGGGTTTAAAAAAAAGATGGTTATAAAGAAAGGAAGCTATACCCCACTGCTAAGTATGATGGAGTGAGTATCTGTGATGTTGTTTGGCTGTTTTTCCTCCAGAGATCCTGGGGACCTTGTTAGGTAGGATACATGACATTATGAACTCCATGAAGTACCAGGAGATTTTGAAATGAAAGACTGCCTCTGCTAAGAAGTTACAACGGGTTCATGGTTGGATCTTCCGGCAGGACATGATGATCAAAAAACATGTTCAAATCCATACATAAATAGTTTAAGGACCCTAGACTCGAGTTTTTGGCAATCACAGTCTCCTGAACTAAACCCCAATGAAAACCTGTGAGCTGAAGAGGAGGATCTGGGATAGATTATGTACTGAGGAGTGCTCTCAGTGCTCTCCTTGCTGTTTTTTCCCCCTCCAATTTCGTCAAGCACTATAGGAGAGGACTTAGTGATGTTACGCTGGCAAAGGGAGGTTGCACACAGTAGTACATGCACGAGTGCTAATAATGTGGTTTAATGATAAATATATTTTAAGGGGTTTTTTTTGGTTAGAATAAATTTACTTCAACTAAAGCAGATTTCTCTTAAAAAAAACAACAGCATGCTTTTAAGTGGACTGAGTAGACTGAATTGTCCCTAGATGTGAATGAGTGTGAGAATATGTGTGTGTCTATAGCTTCCTGAGATGGACTGGTGTCCCATGCAGGGTGCACTCCTGCCATGTGCCCAATTTTCCTGGGAAAAGTTCTGAATCCACAGACAACCGTGACCAGCATAGAGCTGTTACTGATGAATCAATGAATGAATAAAGATGAAGTTAATTAACCAATAAGACATTTTTTCAAAACCTTTTTTGCCCACCTTTACCAAGGGTGATAATATTTCTGGATCTGACTATATATGGTAAGTGGACCTGCCAAACTGGCAATTTGGTCATTAATACCACACAAGCCTTTTCCTATAAATGGAACAGAGCAATGTCTTGCTATCCCTCCCCAGAATTACATCTCTTTACACAAACAGAGTGGTGGTGAAAGATAAAAGCGCGTGGCCTGGTCGAGCCATCCTTATCACTGCCTGAGGACTATAGGTCCCCTCTGATAGGTGCCCGCTGGTGTGCCCGATAGCAAAGTTGGCTTCCACCAAACCACTACAGTGATAAAGCATGCTAAGAATAATGAGGCGGGTATTGCCATGTGATGAATGGAGGAGCTACGGAAACAAAACCTAGCTAGCATGACTGTTTCCTGTCTATTACATCAGCGCTGACAGACTGTGAAACAGGCCGAGGGCCAATGAGAAGATGAAGTGCTCTTCAGGTAATTGGGCTGACATCATGGTAAAGTATCATATCATATATATATATATATATATATATATATATATATATATATATATATATATATATATATATATATATATATATAGGAACTACTGAGAAAAAGTAATAAAGGAGACTATGTAAGGCAAAAAAAACTGGCATTAGTTTCATTGACACTGATTTGTTGTCTGGAAGTGAAGAAAGCACTTAATGTTCACTTTCATAGTGAGGCCACTGGAGCTGTTCAATTAGCTCCGTTAACATCCATATTCATGCTTAAAATGTCAGAAAGCTAAAATCCTGATCTCACCAAAAGGCCATCATGGAAATATCTATTATCTTCATCGGTACTGAATTTTAATGTCAGTGAAAGCTGGTATATATGACCGAGAGAGAGAGAGAGAGAGAGAGAGAGAGAGAGAGAGAGAGAGAGAGAGAGAGAGAGAGAGAGAGAGAACAAGAGATGCCGCAGTACTCACAGTGTGCTCTAATGACAGAGTAGAGGGCTAAGCGACCACACCTCCTCAATATTACACACACACACACACACACCTTCCATGACTTTCTGTATGTTCCCTCTCCCTCTCCATGAGTCTTCAGGCGATGACGAGTGGGTGGATAGCAAAGCTGTGAGACATTCTGGTCAGGTTACACAGAGAGAGAGTGAGAGAGTGAGAGAAAGACAGACAGAGAGAGAAGACAGGAACTATTTCCCTCCACTTCCGTAGACACTAAGCAGACTCAACACACTGAGTTCAACAGTTTATTAAATGCTCGGGGACAGTTCGCTCACACAAACAAGAGCAACTCAACACAATCAGACACTGAATCAGCTTCTAGTTAAGGAGATTGGCGAATAAGCAAATTTACTTCCAAAATGTGATGGCGTGAATTTTGTAGGAGGCAGAGCTAAAGACAAACAAGGCAAAACGCTTCAAGGCTGCTGCACCATTTGCATACAATTTAAAGATTTTAAAAATTTGTAGATTTAAAAACTATACTGAATAACAAAGTATTGCATTTAGTTTTCTCTACATCACCTACTTTCAGCCACTGAACTAAGAAGAAAACAGCAGAACATAAAAGAAATCTCTTAAAGATGCATTAGGTAAGATTTGTGTGGGAAAGGTCTCTACCAGTTACATGGGTGGAGCTGAATAAGATTTGAACATTGATCCTATCCCAATTTCCACCTATGTACACAAAGCACCATCCCTAAAACCTAGAGCTAGCATGCTAACTAGAGTTACCATTAGCAAGGACTATCACGACATCACATTCAACTGCTTGAAAGCCAATGTACAACTCTATAAACATGAAATTTCTATATTTATGAATAATGATTTATGAGGATGTGAAGGGGCATTGGGGGCATGTCTATAAAATGACGGACAAGCGTACAAGCCAATCCAAATGCAAACAAACATTCCAGACCGGAAGACAGGTTTCCCCACTGTTTTTTTTTCCCAGGTTTGTAATACACAATCGCTTAAACTATATATATTTTTTTCATTTCTACATAATTATCCACATTATTCGTACTAGTAAGAAATGAAAAACTTTGACTATAGCCACTTTAACGGAAAAGACCAGTTCAGTAGCAGGTTTACCTCAGAAGCTTTAGCTAATAGTAATAAGCTAATCATAAATGGTAGAGGCTACATAATTTTGAAACAAACTTTGTTTCCTCACAGGACATTTTTTTCCCCTCACAGAACTATTTCTTTTGGTAGTATGCTAGCTTGTAACATAAACAAACATACACAAAACAAAGATTACAACAGTGAAAAGAGATCCAAAAGGTTAGCTTTTGTATTGCTAAATAAGAAATGCTAGTTAACAAATGCTAGTTAAGTTATATACCTCACAGAGCTCTTGTTTGGAAAACATAATGCAACATTTTAAGGTCTGTTTCTATGGAGCCATTCAAATGGTTTTACCTTGGAAGCACAAAAACCTTTTTCCCCCCAGGCGTCCATCATAACTATTTTGAGAGATTAGAGTCAAAACATGTCACATGCCTAACTTACACAGGACAAAAAAAAAATATATATATATATATATATATATATATATATATATATATATATATATATATATATATATATATATATATATAAATATATATATAAACAACACACACACATGCATACACACACACACACATACATATATATATATACACACACACACCAAATATATTAGCAACAAGTGTCCATCTTAACCTCTTTCTTTCTCTCCATCACACACACACAGTTAGACACAATCCTAAATAAACACAACCTAAGCACAGTAGATACTTGGTGCTGATAGATCTCCTGTTTGCTCTCTTGCTCTGTGTCAACGTCTGAAGCAGGAAAGCACTTCAAATCACACACACACACACACACACACACACACACACACACACACACACACACACACACACACACACACACACACACACACACACACACGATCAAGTGAGTATAAGGAATGTGAATAATAAACGTTGCTGTCATTCCGGAACATTTTATACGCTTTTGTTTCTAAGAACATTAAATCTGGTTTTCTGAGAGTGCTTTTACATTTGCTCTGTTTCCCTCCTCTGTGGCAATCACTTTCAAGTGCAGACCAAAACAACCAGTCCGAGAGCATCTGAGCGAGGTGTACTTGGTCCGCTTCCAAGTGAACTGCAGCGCTGCTAGAAAGCAAATTTTATTTTGATTCAGCTCAACTCGGTTGTAGCAATTTTTTTTTTTTTTTGCAGATGTGAGCTGCTAAACCGACCTGCAAGAAGCGAAGTGAGCCAAAGGACAGAGCTATGAAATGCCATGTGTTGTGGAGAGTTGAGAAGGAGGTCCTAATAAATGCAAGAGCTTCAATGACCTTCAACATCAGATTATAGAAAAGAAATAACAATAACAACAACAACAACAAATGATGGATTCAAAGTTCCAGAATGCAATGCTGAGTTAGGTGGCGTGGCCAGCAACTTGAATAGCTAGTGATCAGACAAGCATGATGGTGTTATTTAGTACGGTGGTATTAGTATGGACAAACTAAAAGATTTTCCCTTTACGTGGAGATGAAGTGAGGCTCACTGGTGCCACTTTCAGCAGATAAACAAACAGCATTGTGGGTAGTGTAGTAAACCATTAACCAAAGTGAGAACAGACCAATATGTCGAAAATACACCGATCAGCCGTAATATCAAAACCACTCACAGGTGAAGTGACTAACACTGATTATCTCGTTACAATGGCACCTGTCAAGGGGTGAGATATGGCTTAGTGAGACATGGCCAGGTGCGTGTTTGTCGCTTACCTGGGGAAGAAATGGCACCAGGATGCACTATGGAAAGAAGGTGAGCCGGCAGAGGCAGTGTGATGCTCTGGGCAATGTTCTGCTAGGAAACCTCAGGTCCTGGTGTTACCACCTACCTAAACATTGCTGCAGACCAACACCCCTTCATGGCGACAGTATTCCCTAATGGCCGTGGCCTCTTTCGGCAGGATAATGCGCCCTGCCACACTGCAAACATCGTTCAGGAATGGTTTGAGGAATATGACAAAGAGTTCAAGGTGTTGACTGATCTGATCGAGCATCTGTGGGATGTGCTGGACAAACAAGTCCGATCCACAAAGGCCCCACCTCGCAACTTAAAGGACATAAAGGATCTGCTGTTAACGTCTTGGTGCCAGATACCACAGCACACCTCCAGAGCTCTTGTGGAGTCCATGCCTCAATGGGTCACAGCTGTTTTGGTGGCACAAGGGGGACCTACACAATATTAATATTAAGCAGGTGGTTTTAAAGTTATGGCTGACCGGTGTAAATCTTGGACACCACAGAATATAACACAATAATTATAAATATTGATGTACAAGTCATTCAGGGTGGCTTTGTCCCTTTAAGCTCAGGATTGGCCTCCAGTATTCTGACTAGACACAAATATTATTAATATTCTTTCCATATAAATGAAATCTTGCCTTGTATTTTTTTTTTTTTTTTTTTTTTTTTAAAGCTGAAGGCTAAATACTGAAATCTGTGACTAGCAGCTCAAACTCTCAAATGAGAGTAGCTTCCTGGGTATCAGAGATCATTTCCTGCTTTGCTAAAAGATCTAGAGCTATAGATCTTCCAAGCTACGGTGTGGACACTTTGGCACTAGTGTGTTATTTCTGTGTATGTGAGTATGTGTTTTAAACTATGGTGGCGTTGCTAAATCAAGTAGGTTAAGACTCAGAACAATAACTCAAAGCCTGAGCGAGTTGAGTTACAGTTGTGCGTGTGTGTGTTTGTAGGTGGAAACAGTGGCACTGCTCACTCACACTTGCTTGCCGTGCTGTGGATCAGGTAGCAGAGTTGCTTGGATTATGCTCTTTTAAGAAGGGATTAACCATGTTGCAGCGCTCAGGGCAAATTGCCCCGAGAAGACATCTTGGGCTATGAAAAAAAAAAAAAAAAGTTAAATTCTGCACCTAATCCTCCTCAAAGCTTCTTAACTCTCTCTCTCTTTCTCTGTCTCTCTCTCTCCTATTCGCTTGTCAGTAAGTGTTTTGAGAGCGAGCGACTCTTTAAGACAATTCATCCACCTCCTTAACACCCCCCCACCCCCGCTCTGTTTTTCCCTTGTCCCATGTTACACTGGTTGCTCTGTAATGTCATGAGTGTTTGACAGTTATATATATATAATTCCACAATACATATTCCTACACACAAATAGAGAGATGTGACACCGCAGTGTGACACCGACACGCTCTTAAGTCAATGTGTCAGCACAGAGAACAAAGTGACAAGTGTGTGTGAGGACGTGTTTATGAGTGTGTACTGTCAGCTAGTCACTCGAGCCTCAGGGTTCAAGTGGTGGCAGCACTGCAAGCAGGAGAAGCTCATATGGACAGTGTGTGTGTGTGTGTGTGTGTGTGTGTGTGTGTGTGTGTGCGTGTGTTACTACGCCTCGGCCATATGGAGAGGGGCAGCTGTGTTTTTGTTGGGAGGAGGTGAGGACCCAGGTGTTGGATGTACATGTGTTGGGGGTGGACAGGAATGTAGCGGACGATGTAGGAGGAGAGAAGAAAGAGAAAGAAAACAAGAAGAGCACACTGGAACACAGGACCTTCAGCTCAGCAAACCAAACGCCTTTTACCCAGGAAGAAAATGTCCAGGAAGTGCAAACAGAACACTGGAGGCTGCAAATACACAATACACGACGATGACTTTCTTTATCCACGAACATCCCGGTTAAGGATGTGCATTTTGCTTATTATGACAGCTCAACAAGGTCCCCGGGTTCGTTACTGAGCTCGGCTTACTGTCTGTGAGGAGTTTATGTGCAGGTTCTCCTTTTATCTTTGTGGGATTCCTCCAGATTCTCCAGTTTCCTCCCAGTAGTAGAGTTATATGACAGCTTTGTGTTGCACTGTCCTGGATTGCACTCAGTTTTGTCAGTGTTTCCATTAAGGCTGGCCAACATGACGATATGATATCATTTTGATGATAGATTATGTCACAATACACTTTTCAAATCAATCTTTCTTTTTTTTTTTTTTTTTTTTTTAAATATAATCTCTGATTACATGTTAACTTTATATACTGTTTTGAATCTTGGCTGAAAATTGTAAAAATGTTACAAATTTGCCAGATGTTTTAATAAATAAATAATCATTAAATATGAATTAAATACTCATTTCGAATGATTGATTTAATAAATGTTTTATTTTGTAATACAATAAATAAATAGACTCATATCGCAGATTTTTTTTTGAAGCAACACTACAGTGCTGGAAGTTTCGTAGCAAACCTATACATCATGATACATAATTGTGTACTATAACACAATTACACTGCCACTATATCCAGTGAGCCACTATTCCGTACTCCAATTATACTGTGTTTCCAGACCTGCCAACCATTACACATTTGGCATAGGACGTAGGAGCTCCACAGATTAACAGAGTACGTGAGTATTACTTATCACGCAAAAAAATATGCCAAAAGAGCAGTCTTTTTCTCCTCAATAAAATGAGCCAATCAAGACATAAATCTGAAATGAGCTGCACAGGAGTTTCCTGATATTAACGGACACTGCGGCACTTTCAGTTTTCAGCCGAAAGAGGGGAAAAAAGGACAACCATTTTGACCAAAAAAGAATAATATAATAATGCAATATGCCTACAATGTAATCATGAAGTGTCAAATAGAAAACTATATACAATTAATGGTGATGAAAATTAGTTATTAAATATGCTTTTATTTATTTTATTTTTTTTTTATGGTCAGCGCAGGACAGAGTGGCAGTCACTGAATACTTTGAGACACTTTATTTGTCACATATACATTACAGAATATTGAAATTCTTCTCTTTGCATATCCTAGGATATTAGGAAGTCAGGAAGTTGGAGCGGGGTCAGCCATGATACGGCGCCTTTGGAGCGGATACCGTTAAAGGTCCCACAGTGGCAGCTTGGCAGTGTTGGGGCTTGAACCCGCAAACTTCTGATCGGTAACCCAAAGCATTAACCATTAAGCCATATATACAAAATGTGCTAATGAGTTGTTTTTTTGTTGCTGTTGTTTTGGTTTTTACATTACTATAGAAATCACTTCAAAATCCACCAGCTGAGTTTTCATGATCGGAGCTGCCAGCACGCAGTTCCCGAACGCACGGCTGATAATATTATTTTCACGCCTCTCCTTCTCTTCTTGAACCTGAAATGGTGGAAATGCTTGTTTTCCTGTTTTGTTTTGTTTTTGTTCTTAATATTTAAATTGTTTATTTTTAAAATGTAAAATCTCAAACAGGGAAAAAAAAAAAATCAATATCGCACAAGCCTACTGTATATCGTAGAAATGTGAATCTATGTGAACCGTGATATGATATTTCTGTCATATCACTCACCCCTAATGACTTGCAAGTACTCAAGTGCTGTCGAGTGGCAACAATCACGTACACTATGACTCGCAATCCTCAACAGACACAAGGACATTTTGTGGACAAATCATTGTCCCCGCCTTTGTGTTCCATTTGTAAGGCAATATAAGCACCGATGTCTTAACAACTTATTATATCTAAAACAACTTATTTTGGCCATCGCATGCATCCAACAGCCTCGCATGCATCCTTCCGCTTTCTGCTCCATTAAAGTCGGATAAACCTGGCCGACAGATCTGTCACTTAAGCTACTCTGGCTGAGTAATATCTTCATTAATGTATTATAATAATACCACAAACCATGATGTATCTCATTTGTGACAGAAAAATGAAACATTGACATGCCTAAACTCAACGTCTCAGTGAAGTCATCAATATGAGAGTCCATTTTAAATGTCCAAGCTGAAATGCACAGGCGATGAGAGAATGCAGATAAAAACGTTTACAGATTTTTTTTCCCTCTGCCCTCCGTTCTGTTACAGCTTCACCGACATCAAAACAAAGACTGCAGCTCATCTGTTGTGTGTTCTCTACCAGCTCTCTAACTCCTAAGGCGCACACACGTGCACACACACACACACACACACACACACACACACACACACACACACACACGCACGCACGCACGCACGCACGCACGCGCATGCTTCCCTGTCTTGTGGCTGCCATTTATTTAGGCAGCAAGGTGCTGTGGGCCATGGTATCTATGGCAACACAGAGGGGCTGAGGGTGCCAAAGTTTCTCTCTCTCCCTCGTTCGTGAAGCATCTCCTCACTGGAAGTGTATAGAGAGAGAGAGAGAGAGAGAGAGAGAGAGAGAGAGAGAGAGAGTGAGAGTGCAAGAGAGAGATCATTCTTATTCTATGGTGTGGCTCGACATCGGCTTCATAGCCGTCTGCCAGTAACAGCAACCTGGTCCCCGCATACTAAACACACCCGTGTCATCTAAGCCTGGCCTACACACACACACACACACACACACACACACAAAACACCACACAATTACACCCCTGACACAGGAGTGCATGCCAGTTATAGGACTGCAAATGGACACACACATATTGAGTGCGATCCAGTCCGGGCCAGTGTTTCTTAGTATGCGAGATGGGACTGATGAGATACACACACAAGCCAAGCAGACACCCTCTGCAACCTTCTCTTTCCTGGGTACCATATGTCTCCATGCACGCACACACACACACACACACACACACACTCTCACACACACACACACTTCCCTCTTCCCTTTTTCCATCTACACTCCCTACTCTGCCATGATCCACATGGTCTCTCCATCTGTCAGTGTTAGAGTGTGGACAAAGAAGAGTGTGTGGCAGTGTGTACACACGAGCGCACACACACACACACACACACACACACACACACACACACAGCACAACCTGGCCATCAGGCTGCGTGTAGACCAGCGCTGCCCCATGCAGCCGCTCTCATTGTGCACATTTGTTGTCCAAATGCACTGTGACTATAACGCTTTAACTTCATTGTGATTGTGTACAGCACAAAACTTGGAGCCTACAATTTGTCCTAAATTGTACAGTAGGAACACATCTCTCCTTCTGACACACTAGCCACATGTGTCAAATGAGATGATCTAGTAAACTGCAAGTATCATTACAGAATCATTATACTGTTATACAATGCTGTGTAATACAGTGAAATTCAGTATTATATGAACAGTTTTAACTTAATAAAAAGGGGGGGGGGGGGGGGTAATGTAACTGACTGATACATAGGCCACGCCTCCTTCACTAGGACTGACTGATATGTAGGCCATGCCTCCTTCACTAGGACTGACTGATATGTAGGCCATGCCTCCTTCACTGCGACTGACAAACACAGTAGAAAGGGGTAAGAAAGACAGCAACATAAAAACAGCGCAAAAGAAAATTCATTGATAAAGTTTATAAATAATAGTAGAACAGCTGTGGTGTGGTATTGGACTACCAACACAGAGACGTCTGTTTCAAATAACTCAACGGTCAGTATTTTGACTGCAATTGCAATTTGCCTCACAGGCAACAGAGGGCGCTGAAAGTGACTAACTGCTTCTTTAACATCTCACATATCAGCCATATCACATGACATAGTTACCGTAAAAGACGGAAATTCAAGGTATGATAATAGTATAGCCCAATATCATAGTTTATAGTATATCAAAATTTGGTGGACGTTATACTTTGTTCCTGGAAGGTCTCGTATTTTGGTGTTTTGCTTCTTCAAAAGCAGTCTGTGGAAATAATCATCATCTGTACCAATGGTAACTGTATACAAGTTTCACATTTCCTCATCATGGTAGCGATCAGAGGTGCCAACAAAACTAACAAGAACATCCCAGTAGGTAGAAGGGAAAAACAGAATGAGATGAGACGACGATTTTCTTTTAAGATGTGTGCCAAGCAATGTAAGAAAACGGCAAGGCAAAAGTCTGGTGTGAATGCTACTTAATAGTATGCAGCTCCTCCATTTTCTTGTTAAGAACTAAAGAGATGACGGTTTCCACCCACTTGGTTTTCTACTGGCTCACAAGATGATCCACGAGGATCGTGAATTCACAGGTCAAAGTTCAGCTAGATAGGCACAAAGTGAAAATAACTTTCATGTCTCCCTTCTGAGAACTGGCTTTTCCTTTGGACTGACCACTGATTTATCTGAAAACGCAGAAAACATAGAACCACTTCCTATTTGTTGCTGTAGGAAGTAGTTCAAAATCATAAACGTTATGGTTAAACCGTAAATATTGGCACCTCTGTGACATACTGCCATACAGGTATATCATCCCACTCGGTGTGTTTCGGTGCTTGGCACTGCCAATTTACGATAATAATGTAATCATTGGTGTAATTCTTGAATACGAGGAAAAGTTAATGGTTTTCTACACACCATCTTCTGTAGTCAAGATGTATATTAATACTGAGACTGCACAACCATTAAATACCTGGGGCGGGGGGGGAGAAACATGGCCAAGCTGATCAATTCAGCACTACACAACTATGCAATGCTTTACATTTACTCATTTGGCAGACATGAGGGCAACTATAATCCAAACATAAAGCTGAGCAGTTGAGGGTTAAGGGCCTTCCCTCAAGGGTGGTTCGCTGGGAGTCCTAGGATTTAAACTCACAACCTTCTGCTCACTAGTGGACAACCATGACCCCTGAGCTTTAGTACACCTCGAAAAGGAAGAACTCCTCGTTTTTACTCAGAGTGGATTAGAGACCCTTGGTAAACAAACGCCCATGCAGCCTCTACAGTGGAAGTATAACAACAGTCTTTCATCATTCGGCAGGCTTATATAAGGCTATGTCAACAAAATTCTGGGGAGAGAATTGACCAGAAGCCCCGTGTGAACAGAATGAAGAAAAACAATATTATGGAGGAGATGAAACAAAACAAAACCAACACTGTCAATTAGGAACTGTGTACGGATGTAAACTGAGTCACTACAGAGAATAGCATCGTATTTCTCAATGCTGAAATACATCATAAACTTTTGCAAATAAGGACTAGACGTGGACAAATGACCTGGACATTCTTGCCGTGGGAGTGATTTCCGGCTAGCGCAACGTGCTCAAGATTACAATCTAGCTGCTAAGGATGTGCTTCTGGGTCATTTCAACAGCTCGAGTGCTCAGAGGAAATAAGCAAATATTTGATTTGTCATGTTCCCGGAAAAGGGGATTGACCCTGCAATGAAAAATACATTTTTGACTATAATCAAAGGAATTAAACAAACGCGCCAAAAAAGACAGTATGGCTAGCATATTTGTTTTGACTCGGTGTGGATTTGTATAAATGTGCACTGATGGTAAATAGTAGAGTAATAATATGGCCTTGTGCTCTTACTTCACACCATCGTGTTTTTTTGTTCACTGTTTTTAGTTCTGCATCACTGAGTATATTGAAAGTCATAGTCTGCTTGCTTATAGCACAGCCTGGCCTGGAATACAGCACTCTAGTCTGTAAAATAACTGTTTGTATCTGTGCAGATCATAACTTCATGCCTCCCATGTCACCGTAACCAATTAGACCGTAGATCCTTCCCAAGATGCTGAGCAATCTGAATAAATGTGTTTATTAAATATAATAAATTAGCGTGAGGCATGGTGGCTTAGTGGTTAGCACGTTTTCCCCTCACACCTCCAGGGTTGGGGCTTCGAATCCCGCCACCGCCCTGTGTGCGTGGAGTCTGCATGTTCTCCCTGTGCTTCGGGAGTTTCCTCCGGGTACTTCCGGTTTCCTCCCTCAGGCCAAAGACACGACTTGTAGGCGGACTGGCATTTCCAAATTGTCCGTAGTGTGTGAATGGGTGTGTGAATGTGCCCTGCGATGGGTTGGCACCCCGTCCATGGTGTCCCCCACCTTGCACCCAGAGTTCCCTGGGATAGGCTCTGGGCTCCCCTGCGACCCTGTGTAGGATAAGCGGTATGGAAAATGGATGGATGGATAATAATAAATTAGTTTGAGAGATCATGTATACGGATACTGTTGTCCTATCGTGCCCCCTAATAATCGGTGATTGATGATGGTGACGCTTGTGGTTTGGAAGGGTGTAGGCTAAACCAAGGCATGTGATCAGGGTATTACCGCGGCGACAAGGAAGTGAGCGAAAAGAAGTGGGCGTGGCCAGACACTTTACATGTGTACACTTTACGTCATTACAGCAAAAATGACTGGAATTTGGTTACAAAATCATCTGTAGCTGCTAGTCGCTAGCATTAAGTCAGCTTTTTTTTTTTTGGGGGGGGGGGGGGGGGATTAATTACCAGTTAACAAGATCAGGAATGCTTGCAAAACTGAAGTCAGGACTGTAAATAAATCTAACGAGTTATTATCTGTATTCAAGGTTGAAATAAATGAGATAATCTGTGCACACACTGTGCATGCACTGTGCATGTGTTGAACAGCTGCGATCCTTACTGAATTCTTGTCTAGCGAAGTAGTCCTGATAAACACCACATTGTTTCATTTTCTTAATTTAAGCCCCTGTTCATGTTTTGCAAGCGAAGCCATTCCATGCGTGGAAGGCTAGCACGGCTTTATCTGTTCGGCAAGCACGGACAAGCGCAGATGCACCACAGAAAAGCTGTTTTGTTGTTCTGTTCCTGGAAGTCAGACAATATAGACTATTAAGGTGTGTACACAACTACAAAATACCGATTAGCAAATGACGGATTGTGCGACTCGGCACGGACGTTCCTCGGAATGGAAGCGTTTCATCGTGTAACCTGTAGCTCGACTAAACGGGGATGTTAAACAATACAAAATGAAAAATATTCAAAACCTGATACGCCCCAAGCTACAAGACTTCGTTTTGATTAGTTTATGGTATTTCTCCTTGAAGACACACACACACACACACACACACACACACACACACACACAGTGGGCTTTGTTTTGGTGGGCAGAGCGATGGTCGGTGGTGGATTTGTCTGGTGTCAGTGTTGTCGAGATACACAACAGAAATGTGCAGCCCACTGTGGCTGCTCCTCCCTCCATCCCTCCCTCCTTCCAACAAGCCTCTCCAAAGGATCTAAGAGCGGCTCAAATCAACCTAACACGTGTGTCTGTGTGTGTGTGTGTGTGTGTGTGTGTGTGTGAGTATGCGTGAGAGGGGGCGAGGGGAGGGAGGAGTGAAAAAAGACGGAGAAAAAGCAATATCTCTTCTTCCTGTGGATAAAGAGACAGGGGGAGGGGAGAGGACGAGAGCAGCTGGGTGGTCTTTTCCTCTCCGTCTCTTTCTCAAGATCATCGCAGTTGAGGTAGATTCCTCTCTAGACACATCATGCAGGAACTGAACAGATATGAATGATGAAAGAAAGAAGGAAAAGAAGAAAGAAAGAGCACTAGATACAGATGTCTTTTATAACAATGTCTCTTTTTCCATCTCTCTCTCTCTCTCTCTCTCACACACACACACACACACACACAGGCAACAGGCCACCTAAATGGCTGATTTAACTGCTCATTTAAGTTCCTCCCAACCAATCGCATCCTGCCCCTCCCCCGCAACATCTATTTAGCTCAAACCCCTGCACCTCGTTGACTTTAACACACAAACTCGCACACACACACTTAGCGCGCATCAACACACTGCGCGTCCCCCCACCATCGCCTTTGATCGCTAGCAAATAAATCACAGTCACCAAGGCGATATGCAAAACGCCGAGGAGTGACAATTAAAGCCTGACTAACGAGCTTTTAAGGAGCGGGCTGAAGTTTCATAATCACACGCTAATAAGATTATGCAAACTCTGCCATTCTGCCACCCATATGAAAACACAGCAGACACTCACTGCTCTGTGTGTGTGTGTGTGTGTGTGTGTGTGTGTGTGTGTGTGTGTGTGTGTGTGTGTGTGAGAGAGGAACTGTCTGTGGGTGGGTGGATATTTGCCATATGTTTTTGAGTATCAGATTATTGATATATGTGCTTATTTATTTTGTATGACTTTTTAATGTGTGTGTCTGTTGCATGTCGAGTTAAAAATACTGTATATCATGTGTAATTAACTCTGCTTGTTCGTTTGCAATTAGCTTTAAAGCATCGGCTATTCAGTGATCACTGAGGCTGCCTGTCACGCAACCGGATAGAACCAAAGTCCAAACAGAAATCTGTACCATCTCGACAAGTCATAACATTGTTCAGATTTTAAATCGAATTGGAAACGAAGGGCGATGTGAATGAATTTCCATGGAGTTCCAAAAGGGATGGGTTCTTGCATCTTCTAGGTGTTATGGACTGAAATGCTGGTTCAAGTACCCGATCTGTGCTACTAAAACTCTTCAGAATCACTTCCGTCAAAATAATTCAAATGAAAACAACAACAACAACAACAAAAACTGGTCTTTAAGCATTTCCCACACCACTTGTAAGAGCACAAAGTTGTCTAGCTATAAATTCTCATACTACACACACACACACACTACTATAGATAGCACTGTAATCCATCACCAAGGAATCCTAAACATCACTATCAACTGCACGGTATGGTTGTAACAGGGTTTCTGAGTGTTCATGTAACGTATTTAAACGCTGCTCCAAAATTTTCAGTTGTAGGAACATTAACACAAATGTGTGTGTAATGTTAATTTTCGCCTACCTACAAGCTCTTGTGAGCAAACAATTATCACATTTTCAGAACACTGCAGTTATTTATCTTAAACATTATGAATCTGTCCAACTCGCTACTACATATTATGATGTTTTCTCTTAGCTGGATAAACGCACATGCTTATCAGCTGGGACAAAGCTTCACACAAAGTTTTGCGGGAAAAAAAAAAAAACGGTTGTATACGCAAGCTACGATTTTTGTGAACAGACACACAAAGGAAAGTACTAAACCAGTCTTTTGTTTTCCAGCTAAGAGATTACAGATATCATTGGGTGTAATTGCTTGGCCAAATGAGAGCAAAAATCTTTTTCCTTTGTCTTTCCTCATTCCAATTTTCTTTTCTCCATTCTCCCTATAGATCTTTTACCTCCCTCCACGCCTTTCCCCACAATCCATTTATCTCCCTCGCTCATGATCGGTTTTCATTCCGCATTTTCCCTCTCTTTTCTCTTCTTTCATTTCTTCTGTCTTTATGTCCCTTGCTCTCTCTGACTCTTTTCTACCTCTGCCGCATTTCCCTCAGAGTGCTGCAAAGGACCAGCCATCATAAATCTGTCTCTTTATTGCAGCCGAGGAGGGGGGGGGGGGACGGGAAAGAGGGAGGGAGAAAGAGAGTAAAAGAAAAGAAGTGAGAGATGCAAGAGAGAGAGAAAAAAGGGTGGAGGGATGTCTAATCACTGAGCATGAGACATGGAGCCTGATGTACGAAGAAAGAGGGGAGGCGAATGTGGTGAAGGAAACGAGGAGGACTCACAAGGAGGGTTGAGGGGGATGGAAGTAACAGGGGACATCATTAACGAGCATAATTTACAGGTCACTCACAAGCATGTCTTAGATTGAAAGAAAAATCAAACGCACATATGCACCATTCCAGTGCTCATTTTGAAAAGTCCACTTAAAATGCAGCCACACCAGACAAAGAGAACCTGCAAGGGAAACTTGTTGGACTGAGTGATCACCTCTACTAAATTCCAACTCTCTCGTTAGCTGTCGATCGTTGGTGTTTAAAATCAACAAGCCTACAAACCTGACATTTGAATGTTCAGTAATAGAAACATGAAAATTCTGTCATCCCTATGTCAGATGAAGTGCAGAGGCATCCTTTCTTCTGAGATAGATGAAGGAAGGGTGAGGAGGTTTTGGCAGCCACAGGGACCGGGGGGCTGCCGCATAGACATTAATATATTAGACAGTGTCGATTTCCTATCCGAGAGCTAGCTGTTGCTGGGGCAACGGCCACCATTACTGGCCCAATGCACAACACAGACATAAAATATAGCATTATGGGTAAGCAGGGTTTTAGAATGGAATTATGGGCAAGATGGACTCCAATATCTCTCTGGGCAAAGCAGTCAAAGACATCCTGGAGTTCTAAGGTGCCATCTTGACTTGGTCTTCTTCAGCCCATTTATGGCAAAAACAAAATGGAGGGCGAGATCAGACAATTTCAGCTCCTTGAATCGAATAAGAACTTGTACCCCACTAAACAGTTACAGAAAATACCACAGGTTGATCAGATACTGGACCATGGGAACCCAGTGCCCTGAAGAAAAGGTTTAACTGCATCCAACACACAACAATCTAGTCCACTGCCTAACTCTCTTCATCATCCGGAACAGGGAAACATTGAATCGGTATAAAGCAGTGGATCCCCAGGAGTTGGCAGAACCAACCCATTTGCACGTAATTATATTTAAGACCAGGCTTCACTTTTAAAACTAGACACACTTAAGCCTGAACAAGACTTTCGCATTAGCTAGTCCATGACAGCAGAGCATAACCCAAACAGAACATAACCAAGCATCTTACCTGTGCATGTTGCTGCATTGCACTGTAAGGCAAACCCTGACCAAGCACCTTCTGCTTCATCATCATCCTTTTCTGCTCTTCAATCAGATGCGCTGTCTGCCCAGGCATGGGACCTTGAGAAGGGGGTGGCCCCCCACCCTGTCCCCCTGTCCCCTGCATATAGGGCATCATGGGATTTTTGACCTGATTGGCCATTGGTGGGGTCATTCGCTGACTCATGTGGTCAACACCGCTGTAATGAGTCAATGGTTTGGTGTTGTTGTAAGACAACTGCTTATTCAAGGCATTCTGGGCAGCCATGTTGGCAGATTGTTGCTGCTGCTGTTGCTGGTTCATCATGTTCATATGGTTTTGTGGGAGGTAGTTGTTCATGCCGGGTTTGGGCACCATTGAGTTGGGGGCATTGAAGCCTTGTGGGTACATCATGGGGCTATTTGGTTTGTCAGGGTTGAAGGGACCACCATAAGGGCTTGTTGGTGCTCCTGCAGGGGACCAGCTAGCTGCCTGCGACTGCTGTTTTTGCTGAATGAGCTTGGCACGTTGCTGTTGTTGTGCTGCCATCTGCTTTAGCTGTTCAGCCGGTGAGAGTTCAGTGGTTGGTGGAACAGGAACCGGGACTGGTCCACTTCCTGTTCCTGCTCCAGGACCTACTGGCGCTACCTGTGTTGACCCTGGGGGACCCACACCAGGACCGGGATTCATCATAAATCCATTCCCAGGTCTGGAGGTCTGTGTCTGGGCCTGTGTGGGTGTTTGGGGAGAACGAGCAATGCAGCTAGCAGGAGACCCTGATGCCATAGCAACTGCTGGAGATTGCTGCAACGGTTGTTGGGGTGGTGTGCCGTTGGCAGCAGTGGCAAATGGTGGTCCAGAAGAAGCTGGGCGAACTTGCGGAGAGCCCATCTGCCCACCCTGTGTCTGTGGTGGGTTGTTGGGCGCTGTGGCGACTGGAGGAGGTACAGGCTCTTGCAGATTCTGTGTTTGCTCTGTTGTGGGCCGGCCGAAATCACCAACCTCCTTCTTCTCCTCAAAGTCTTCGTTGAAGAGGTCATGCATGTCGTCTTCAGGAACCGTGTTCGCCAGCTCGTCAATCAGCTCCTGCCACTCCTGATCATTCAGGTTGATGTCAGAGAACAACTTGTTCTGATTGGACAGTGAGGTGTCCGAAGATTCGATCCCTGTTGCGTCATCCAGAGGCTCTTGTTTCATGTCCTTTAGAAGGCTAAAACCATCCTCCAGATCCAAAGATCCGTTCAGTTTAATGTCTGGCATGCCACCATTCTTACCCAAGTCCTCTGCTCGCCCTGTAATATGGTTTGTACCGGCATTACCATTACCCATTGCATTATTAGACGTTGTGTTGTTGCCTGTAGGTAATGTGGGCTTGATGTCCAGTTGGTGAAGTGGAGAGATTGGGGGTACACTGTTGGGCAAAGTGCCCAGAGAGTCCAGTCCACTGTTACCCTCCTTACGCAGCCTCTTTGTGGTGGGAGAGTAACTTCCATCACAGATCCCATTCTGGTCACCATTTAAAGGAGATCTGCACTGAGCACTATCCAATTTTCTTTTGACTGTCTCCTGAAGCTGAAAGAGAGAAAGTGAGAGAAAAATTATTAGATTTCCTTAGATTTTACGACTAATTTGTGTTGATTATTATGTCGGGAACAGAGCCATTATGTTCTCAGAATATACACTACCAGTAAAAAGAGGACACGCTACACTGAATATAGGCCTATACGTTTTATCGTCTTAAACACAATTTGATAAATGGTTGAAAATTTGTTTCTAAATTCTGGGGTTAATACTAAATATCCATGTTGATGTATACATGGGTAAGTGGTTTTTCTTAAAATGACTTAAAAGGCAGCAAAGAGCTCTGCCTATTTGGGAAGTTTAAGAAAAGCCTCCTGGGTAAAGCACCACAAAAAGCTCTGGGAGTGTGAAAAGCTGTATCAGGAGTACTGTTAAGGACTTAACATCTAAAATAGATTTGATTTGTTCAACAAGTTTCTTGGTCACCGAATAATTTCATATATGTTATTTTGTTGCGTAACTTAACTTAACTTAACTTAACTTAGTAAAAATGAAGAAAACCTTTCTATGAGCAGATGGTTACAAACTTTTAGTAGTGTGTGTGTCATTATAGGAAAACTAAAGTCACAAATCAGAAGAGAGAGAATGTTTCTAAACTGAGTGGAGGTTCATATTTAATTTCTAATTTACCCTGACATTTGTCAGCTGAGGCCATACTCTCCGCTTTATATACACTGTGTACAATTCCCACTATTCCAGCAGCTATGAATCCTATAATCTGTGCAGATGCTTGTGTTTAAAGTGAGGCCTTTTGAGAGGTAATTACACTCCCATTCAAAGCAGTTAACCGCTCTGAGCTTTATGGGGAGCTCTTGCTAAATGGAACTTCTCTTTTGGCAATACATCATTCTGTGTATCTAAACTAACTACATATCTCCTCCTCCTCACACACACACACACACACACACACACACACACACACACACACACACACACACACACACACACACACACACACACACACACACACACACGTGTGCCTCTTTTTAGACTAGTCAGAGCGAGAATCACTCAAAGAGAACAAGGTGATGATAAACCCCAGTTAGCACTTAATCATTATCCTGAGAGTCAGACGGAGCAGAAACAGTGAGGCAGAGAGTGAGAAAGTGAAAGAGAGAGAGAGTGAGTTAAAGAAAATATCATGTGCAAAATGAAATGTCACTTATAAAAGGTTCATTGTTCACACATGGGCAAGTCCCGATCACATTTTGCGCTCCTTTGCTTAATTTGTCTCAGCCATTAAGTTCTGTCTAAGCTGAGCATCACTAGCATGTCACACAAACACACACACACACACACACACGCACACACGCACACAAACAAATACACAGCTTAACGAAAATACCAGTTGAGTTGAATATGATGACTTACACTGTTTAACAGATCATTTTCAGTCATTTGTTCAAAGGCAGTCAGTAGACAAGGACAATTGTTCAATCTGTGCGGCTGAACAGAAAAAGAACTCGAGTAATTTTAAAACCAGCAAAGCCGTAAATTATATTCTTAACAAAACCTGCAGAAATTCTTATCAATGCAGTCGGAATGCCTCTGCACTCGTATGCTTCTGCACCATTCTTCTCGTCGCACAATCCCTAACCTGCTGGGTTTACAGCCAGCGTGGCAGAGAGCTAATGATAGCAAATATTGACGTGCAAAAAGTGACAGGCACTTGCGGGATGAGGACGAGAAAAGAGTATTAAAGGAGGTGAAGAGTGTCTCTTGTCCCACGCCACCTCATCTTCGTCCCTCGTTCCATTTGTGCTAATGACTCTCACAGCCAACACATTTAACAGCCTGTTAATTACAGGGGTGAAAGCAAGTGCGCATGTGTGTATGCAAAAAATGTGCGCTTGTCTGTTTGTCCCCGGGTGCATCTTTGTGTCACACCATGTGCGTAACAGTGTGTGTGTGTGAGAATAAGACAGCATAGCATGCATATGTGCGGGTTAATTACGGAATGGCGATGAGAGCGTGAGTGACAAATTTGCCTCATATTCAGCCTCGATGTGCCACCCACCCTCTTCCACAACGCATCCCTGCAGACCTGTGCATGTGTGTGTGTGTGTGTGTGTGTGTGTGTGTGTGTTTTTGAGAGAGACGCCCCACGCGCGCCACTCCGCTGAAACATGCCAAATGAGATTCTGAAATAACGAGATTCATGGATCTTCTCTCCAGCTCTCCTCCGAGGCAGCATGTCTTCTCCCCCTCCCGTCTCTCTCTCTCTCTCTCTCTCTCTCTCTCTCTCGCTCTCTTTCCATGAAGAGTGAGATCATGATGGGGAAACAAAGGCGACTCATGTTTACTGAAAAGCATTATCTGGACAGGTAAACGAGATGAGCAAGATAAACGGGATAAAACAACGCACAGATCATTCTGCTTTTCTTATTTTTCCCATCGGTTTATCTCATCTCTCTTTAGCGTCTTGCTCTCATTCGAGTGTGTGTGTGTGTGTGTGTGTGTGTGTGTGTGTGTGTGTGTGTGCGCGCTCGTGTAAGGTGCAGGTGTGTGTTGCAATTGTATGTAGGTAGGTCGCGTTCCTCCGGCGCTACACCTCTGGGCGGGGTTGCCACGGCAACCGACGGCACGACGCCTGTCGATGCTCGTGCCACTTTATCATGCTGTAAAGACGATTAGGCTGTGTGTCAGTCACAACACCCTCCCACTCAAGAGAGAGAGAGAGACAGAAAGAAAAGAGAGCCAGAGAGAGAGAGAGAGAGAGAGAGAGAGAGAGAGAGAGAGAGAGAGAGAGAGAGAAAGAAACAATGCACGCTATTCTGTCCTCCTTTTATTTGTCATGTTAGTTAGGATGCCATTTTCACACTTGTCCTTGTCGTTTACCTCTTAGCTTTGGCTGTATGATAATGGCTAAAATGAACAGCACTTTTGTCGTGTTTAATATTTAAACTAATCACATTTAGGCAGGCAATTTTTAAACAAAGCGTTTTTAATCATGTTTTTATTTTCTTCACATTGTACGTGACAAACTAGGGCTGGGCAATATAGCGATATAACATCGAAATCGTGATGAATGAATATGCGATACACTTTTCTGAGATGTTGTCGGTATGGGGATGCATTCCTTTTTAAACGTTTTTAATAACTACAAAATTTAAATGGTACCGAATGGATGCCGTCGATTTGACATAATTAAATTTAAAAAAGAAAAAAATCTTCTCTGTCTTTGTAGGCATTCAAGAAAAGTATCGTCACACCCGGTTTAACCTTTTTTTTTTTGGTTTATTTTTCTACTGTTTTGTAGACAGCTTGTTAGCTAAATTATATTTCGTGATGTGTATCGTGTACCCTAGAAATGTCCTCAAGTGTCGTGATATGATATTTTTGTCGCCAGGTCCTATGACAAACCTGTATCCCTTCACACGTGACGTTCAAAGACGAAACCGCAAAAACAGTGAAACTATTATGAATGAATTTCATGGCTTTCTACTAATTCCATACAACTGCATTACTTTTAGTTGGGATCAATATCTAAAATACGTTTAAATGGCTTTAACAGAAATTGAAACGTTATTCATTGTAAAAGACGACTGCCGAAAATCACCGAAAATACTTTAAAACAACCTCAAACAAAATCCTTTTTCTTTTCTTTTTTTTTTTTAAATTTTTTTATCTGGTATACTCACAATTATTAATGAATTGTTAATCTGTGGGAATTTTTTTTTTTTTTATATGAATGTCTATTTCAGTTTGTCTTCCGTTTCTCAAATTTCACCTCCGCGAGTCAGTGAAATGTATTGTTTTGAATATTAAAATTTTTTAATATGAAAAATAGAGGTTAGGTTGGACTCATCAATCATTTAATCAGAGGAACTGATCTCCTTAGTCACATTCACCGAGCCTCATATACTGTAAACACAATTAGACCGAATATAAAAAATAAATTATTACAACACAGTCAGTTAAAATATCTGAATTGGGACTTTGTGATTTAATAACATGAATATAGGAGTCAATAAAAGCTGATATCTAACATTAGCTGATATTTAATTAAGCCAATTAGCTTAAATTAGCTCATAATTAATTCAGTGAGAACAAAAAAAATTGCGGTCACGGTGAAAATATGGTGACTTGTGTAGCTTCGCCGTATGTGTATGAGTTGTTTGCCACCTTAAACATCGCCGTCCTGAAAAAAACGGAATGCTGAGCGAAGCTTAATTACAAACGTGTGTTGCCAGCAGCCGTCGCACGGGCATCCGTACACACACACAAACGCAGAGAGTATGGAGGAAGTGATTATGGACAGACAGCTATAGAAACGCTGTGTGACTGGAACGCTGTTGCACAGTGAAGGCTGCAGTGTATTATGGGTAAACACGCTATACTATTACAAATCGTCTGTGTTAAATAATGTACACGGAAAGTGTATGGTGGGAGGGGCAAACAGAGAGAGAGAGAGAGAGAGAGAGAGAGAGAGAGAGAGAGAGAGAGAGAGAGAGAGAGAGAGAGAGAGTGAGTGTGTGTGTGTGTGTGTGTGTGGAGAGCCTGGAGTTTGTTTTTCTGTGTCACTGCCTATTAGGGCTTTCAGTAGCTCACACAAACACTCGTGCTCTTTGCACTGCTCCCATGTGGAAGAACACACAGCAAGGGAGGAAGGAGAGACAGAGAGAGAGAGAGAGAGAGAGAGAGAGAGAGAGAGAGAGAGAGAGAGAGATAACAGAGAGATGGAGGGAAATAATAGGAGGGAGGGAATGAAGGGAGAGAGCTTGAGACCGACATAAAGCTTTCATGTGCCTGGAGGAATAGAGAGAGGGAGAGAGTGAGGGAGTGAGAGAGTGAGTGAGTGAGAGAACCACCAAGGTGCTGTTGTTATAGCAACCTCCTGATCCTGATCCTGATCCGTCCCCCCACCAAATCCTCCAGGGCTCGGTGCAGTGGACACTTCAACCAATAACCAACCTCCATCCATCCCTCCATCTCTCGCTCTGTTCTCTCTCCCTTTTTCCCTCGCCACTTTTTTCTCTGTAACTGTCTCTCTCCTCCTTCTGCTCCTCCTCCTCCTTCCCATCTCTTTTGTTTTTATGTCTTACTCCTCCTCTTCTCTCTCTCTATCTCTCTCTTGCAGTATGAGACTCCTCACTTCAGTGCGCTGGCACAAAAAAGGGAAAGAAAAGTACAGACACACACAAAAGAGCAGAAGAATTCTATGATGTGAACCAAGTGACTCTTCATCCTCAAGTTCACACACACACACACACACACACACACACACACACACACACACACACACACACACAGAGTGTGATTAAAGAAAAGGAGGGATCATCTTTAAATGAAGTGCCACAGGTGCTGCTACGTTATTGAACGTAATAAATTAAAGGGAAAAGCTGATGATGAAGCAGGACAGTCGGTATGACATTATGATGCTGTTTGTGTGATAAATTATGGCATGTGACTTTTCTGAAAACATTAAGGGGTTTCATCCAGGGGTTAAATCAACAATCACCAACAAAGTAAATGCAGGTAACATTTGTCACTGAGGGGTAACTGTTAATTATCAGCTACTCCAGCAGGTAGCTTTATGGAGCTGAATGTTATCATGGTGGATGATATGGCAAAAAAAAAATAAATATCATAACACCTTTTCACAGTACGTAATATATCATAAGATTTAGGTTTGCTTATCAAGTGCTAGCAAAACAGCCACAATGCATTTTAATATAAAAATAAAAAACTGTTTCAATAAAAATACATTAAATCCCTGTTCTTAACGTCTACAAAAATAAATTCACACCAAAAAGCAGAAAAACTGTTACAAAATAAAACAGATTTCAACACTCAATCACCTACTTATTACTGTAACTGTGGAGTCAGTGTTAAAACTACTGACTATACCTACAGTACTCTCAAAAAGATGGATGGCTGGATGGAAGGAGTAGATGGATGGAGTGGAGAGATGAATGGGTGGGTGGGTATATGGATGACGGATACAGTGGGTGGATGGATGGATGGATGGCTGGATGAATGTGTGGGTGGGTGGATGGATGGATGGACGATATAGATGAGATGTATGGATGGAGCAGATGCATGGAGCAGATGGATAGATATGTGGATGGATGATTAGACGGATGAATGAATAGACTTGATAGATTGATGTATGGATGGATGAATGGATGTATAATTAGATGGATGGATAAATGAATTGATGGATGATAAATTGTATGGATGGATGACATGAATGAGAAGGATGGACAGAGTAGATGGATAGAGTAGATGGGTGGATGGAGGAGTGGAATAAATAGATGGATGGATGAATGGATGGATAGATAGATAGATGGATGATTAGATTAATGAATTGATGGGATATATTGATGGATGAATGGATAGATAATTAGATGGATGGATGGATGGATGGATGGAATGGATGGATTGGATGGACCAATGGATGGAATGGATTGGATGGATGGATCGATTGATGGATTGGGTGGACTGGATGGATGGATGAAATGGATGGATGGATGGGATGGATTGACCGATGGATGGAATGGATTGGATGGATGGATCAATTGATGGATTGGGTGGACCTGATTCCTCGATGGATGGAATGGACTGGATGAATGGACCGGTTGATGGATTGGGTGGACTGGATGGATTGATTGGATGGATGGATGGATGAAATGGATGGATGGATGGATGGGATGGATTGATCGATAGATGGAATGGATTGGATGGATGGATTGATTGATGGATTGGGTGGACGTGATGCCTCAATTGATGGAATGGATTGGATGGATGAATGGATGGATCGATTGATGGATTGGGTGGACTGGATGGATGGAATGGATGGATGGATGGGATGGATTGATCGATAGATGGAATGGATTGGATGGATGGATTGATTGATGGATTGGGTGGACCTGATGCCTCGATTGATGGAATGGATTGGATGGATGAATGGATGGATCGATTGATGGATTGGGTGGACTGGATGGATGGAATGGATGGATGGATTGGATGGATGGATGCATTGGATGGATGGATCGATTGATGGATTGGGTGGACTGGATGGATGGAATGGATGGATGGATGGATTGGATGGATGGATGGATGGATTGGATGGATGGATCGATTGATGGATTAAGTCCCTGTAAAATAGCTGTTATTATAAAACAATAATGTATTCAAACATGTGCCTTAATATAATCCTGTGGTCTGCCTTATATTTAAGCAATATCGCATGAGCAAAACAGTGCTGTTGTACTGAATATCAGCACAGCTGTGTGTTTATATTCAGTACAACAACATGATAACATGTGTGATGTTGCTTTATTACAATAGTTCTATAAACAAGGAATTAATATCGAGTAACATTTCAGACACAATATAGCCAAATATTTTGTTTATTTTTGCTCAGTCAACAAAAACAGGTCCCAAAGACGCAACCGCTGTATAGAGCAGTGCATGTTGCCATGGTAACGCACAGACTGACTGTTAGTAGACTGAGTGACAGCCTGTGTAGTAACGGTTTCAATGTAATAAACTATCGCTAGAATTGGAATTTTATGTAGCGAACACAGACAAGCGGAGTGATACAAACAGTGAATTGTCCCAGTGCTGTTGTAGAAAATATCAGCACTGTTGGAACGTCACACTCTTGTCCAATCACATTAGTGGACCAAATGTTGTATAAAATAATTTATTAGACTTTATCATTTTAAAACAACACGGTATTTCTTTTTACACTGTACACTACGTTGGCATTACTGTGGTGTTATACTCAGTACACTAAGGATCAACTTTGACCCAGAGTGACCTTTGATACCACACCTTTAAACTCACATGCGACAACACACAGACGCACACACACACACACACACACAGCATGATGATCTTCGGAAGAATTTCAGCAACACTGATGTGTTTGTAGAAGGTTGTGTGTGTGTGTCTGAGGGTGTGTGTGTGTGTCTGAGGGTGTGTGTGTGTGTGTGTGTGTGTGTGTGTGTGTGTGTCTGAGGGTGTGTGTGTGTGTGTGTGTGTGTGTGAGGGTGTGTGTCTAAGGTCTGGCTCATCAGACTGTGAAATGAGCTCATTAAGGCAAATGGCTATTTAATTAAACAGTCAGAGAAAAGCCTAAACACACACACACACACACACACACACACACACACACACACACACACACACACACACACACACACAAACAGGTGTGCAGGTTTGCGAGTCCCTTAACAAGTACATGTGTACACGTACACACACACGTGCAACAAACATATAACATGCACACACACACGATATATACAGTGGGGGGAAAAAGTATTTGACCCCCTGCTGATTTTGTACGGTTGCCCACTGACAAAGAAATGATCAGTCTATAATTTTAATGGTAGGTGTATTTTAACAGTGAGAGACAGAATAAAAACAAAAAAATCCAGAAAAACGCATTTCAAAAAAGTTATAAATTGATTTGCATTTTAATGAGGGAAATAAGTATTTGATCCCCTATCAATCAACAAGATTTCTGGCTCCCAGGTGTCTTTTACACAGGTAATGACCTGAGATTAGGAGCACTCTCTTAAAGGGAGTGTTCCTAAGCTCAGTTTGTTACCTGTAAAAAGACACCTGTCCACAGAAGCAATCAATCAATCAGATTCCAAACTCTCCACCATGGCCAAGACCAAAGAGCTGTCCAAGGATGTCAGGGACAAGATTGTAGACCTACACAAGGCTGGAATGGGCTACAAGACCATCGCCAAGCAGCTTCGTGAGAAGGTGACAACAGTTGGTGCGATTATTCGCAAATGGAAGAAACTGTCAGTCTCCCTCGGTCTGGGGCTCCATGCAAGATCTCACCTCGTGGAGTTTCAATGATCATAGGAACGGTGAGGAATCAGCCCAGAACTACACGGGAGGATCTTGTTAATGATCTCAAGGCAGCTGGGACCATAGTCACCAAGAAAACAATTGGTAACACACTACACCGTGAAGGACTGAAATCCTACAGCGTCCGCAAGGTCCCCCTGCTCAAGAAAGCACATGTACAGGCCTGTCTGAAGTTTGCCTGAATGATTCTGAGGAAAACTGGGTGAAAGTGTTGTGGTCAGATCTCTTTGGCATCAACTCAACTTGCCATGTTTGGAGGAGGAGGAATGCTGCCTGTGACCCCAAGTCATAACACCATCCCCACCCTCAAACATGGAGGTGGGAACATTATGCTTTGGGGGTGTTTTTCTGCTAAGGGGACAGGACAACTGCACTGCATCAAAGGGACGATGGACGGGGCCATGTACAGTCAAATCTTGGGTGAGAACCTCCTTCCCTCAGCCAGGGCATTGAAAATGACCTTAATGACTTGGAGAGGATCTGCAAAGAGGAGTGGGACAAAATCCCTCCTGAGATGTGTGCAAAACTGATGGCCAACTATAAGACACGTCTGACCTCTGTTATTGCCAACAAGGGTTTTGCCACCAAGTATTAAGTCAAAGGGGTCAAATACTTATTTCCCTCATTAAAATGCAAATCAATTTATACCTTTTTTGAAATGTGTTTTTCTGGATTTTTTTGTTGTTATTCTGTCTCTCACTTTTAAAATACACCTACCATTAAAATTATAGATCATTTCTTTGTCAGTGGTCAAACATACAAAATCAGCAGGGGATCAAATACTTTTTCCCCCCACTGTATACACTATGCATACATTATATATATACAGTGGGTATAGAAAAGAATCACCCCCCTTTAATATAATCACATTTTGTTGCTTTTCAGCCTGAAATGAAGACGGACACAGCTTTTCTTTTATCCAGCTGTATTTACTCAGTGCAACTTATAACATCCAAGTGAAAGATATAACACCAACATGTCAGAAAAAGCATTTTGTAGTGCAACTGAAGCAAACAATCAACTATGGGTGGCAAGGCACTGTCAAAAGATCTCCGGGATAAAATTGTGGACAGGCACAAGTCAGGAGATGGATACAAAAAAATTCAAAGGCTTTATTAATGCCTAGAAGCACAGTGAAGTCTATTATTAAGAAGTGGAAGGTATTTGGTACAACACAGACCCTCCCTGGATCAGGACGTCGCTCCAAACTGGATGAAAGAGCCAGGAGGAAACTGATCAGAGAGGCTACCAAGAGGCCTACAGCAACTCTGAAGCAGTTGCAAGAATTTATGACAAAAAGTGGTCATTGTGTGCATGTGACAACAATATCACAAATTCTCCACAAATGTTGCTTGTATGGGAGGGTTGCAAGAAAAAAGCCACCCACGACTGAGCTTTGCCAAAACGCACCTTGAAGATTCTGAGTCCACATGGAAAAGGGTGTTAGGGTCAGATGAGACTAAAATTGAATTATTTGGCTTCAACACCAAACGATATGTCTGGCAGAAATCCAATACAGCTCACCATCCAAATAACACCATTCCTACAGTAAAGCATGGAGGTGGTAATATCCTGTTATGGGGGTGTTTCTCTGCAGCAGGGACTGGAGCAAATGGATGGTGCAAAATACCGTCAAATTCTTGAGGAAAATCTACTGCCCTCTGCCAGAAAGTTGTCAATGGGAAGAAGGTTTACCTTCCAACATGACAATGACCCAAAGCACACAGCAAAACTGACCACACAGTGGTTGAAGGAGAAAAAGGTGAATGTCCTTGCATGGCCTAGTCAGAGCCCAGATTTAAACCCCATTGAAAATCTGTGGAATGACTTGAAGACTGCAGTCCACAAACAGTCACCATCAAATTTAACTGAACTTGAGCAGTTCTGCAAAGAAGAGTGGGCAAATATTGCAAAGTTTAGATGTGCAAAGTTAGTAGAGACATATCCCAACAGACTAAAGGCTGTAATTAAAGCAAAAAGTGGTTCAACAAAATACTGACCACAAGGGGGTGATCCTTTCTCCAACTCAGTGATTCTGTTTTTTTTTCTGACATGTTGGTGTTATATCTTTCACCTGGATGTTATAAGTTGCACTGAGTAAATACAGCTGGATAAAACAAAAACTGTGTCGGTCTTCATTTCAGGCTGAAAAGCAACAAAATGTGATTATTTTAAAGGGGGGTGATTCTTTTCTATACCCACTGTATATATATATTATAATTTATTATATTAAAATTTATAATTATTAATAAACAGAAACGGTTTGAATAAGCTAGTGTTACAACAAGGAGTTAGTTAGGAGTTAGTTAGTATATAAACATATATAGCTACCTATGTAATATCCTTCTTAAAAAAGCTCACATTATACTAAGAAGTTGTTATTAGAGCAGGTAAACATAAATAACTAAATAGCTATGTATTTTAGTTAGCTACTATCTACTTCAAAACATACGTAAATTCATAAATTAAGGTGTTAAATAAGATGCTGGGACACCGAAACGAGAACGCAGCATTTTAGGTTTTACAAAAAGACCAGTAGAAATAACTAGGAGTAATATATATCCTGTCTAAATTGACATGCTGGTAAAGATTACGTTGTAGCCTATGTTGGAATCTGTGTATCATCCTGTCACTCCATATCCGTTTTGAAAATGAAACCGAATGATAACTGACTTTTGTTATTTTATTTTATTTATTGCCATGGCCATGATGCATTATTATAGTGTTTATTAGGCATATGCAGTGGTCGAATTGTGGGAAAAAACGTGCTGCCAAACCTAGGCTACATTAAACACAATGATATTGCGGGTTCAGCAAATTGACCTCATTTATCGACCTGGCCATTGCCGCTTCCAGAAGGTTGTCATCCAATTGTCCTTTTTTTCTCTCAAGTAGTCTTGGCAAAATCTGTAGACGCTCATGGCCGTGCATTTTACTACACCGATTTGAGCCAGGTTGGCAGATTGTTGGTCCACATCCACCATCAAACATTACAATAGAATATACAGGATAAAATATACAGGATGTCCCAAAAGTCTCCATACATAGGGAGAAATTAAGACTTTTTAGCAAAATGTCTTTCAAAACTTTTCGTACTTAGTTTATATTATATTTTTTTTTTTTCCGATAGCCTTTAAGAATGCCTTTAACAAAAGAAGAACGTATTGAAATCATTCTCATGGCTGGATCGGGACGCTGTCGCAAGGTTGCGATGGACTTTAACAGGAAACATGGCGAGCACATCACACACGACACTGTTGCCAAACTTATTAACAAATTCAAAAAGACTGGAAGTGTTGCGGACGAACTGAGAAGTGGACGTCCACGAACGTCCACTGACGAAGGCGCAACTGACGCGGTGCTGGAAAACATAGTTCCATAGTGTATGGAGACTTTTGGGACACCCTGTAGACAAGATTTCATAAGCACATGTCAGAGAAGCACGCTTCTGTGGATTTTAGGTAAGTTATCGAATTCCTAGCACATGTATAGCCTACATACAAGTTATGGTCATGTGACCTAATGATTAAGTGCAACTTGTGCAGCTCTACAACATGTGCTGAGAATTAAAGGACAAAACAATGAGTTTGTATTAAAATGAGGTGTATGTAGTATGCACGGATTTGACACACCCATCTCTGTGAATTATCCAGAGATCATTTATCCTTTTCGAATCAATCACGGCTAGACGTCCTACAGACGTCCTCCAGCAATGATACTTTATGTCCAGAAATCTTATGCAGTCTGCTCTGTATCTGGTCAACTTAATTAGTGATTTAAAACCTGTAAGTAAGTAGCATTGATACGCTTCTTCTCTCAATATTTTCTGCAGTGAAGCGTGTAGACTTTCATTTCGTTTTTCATTTTCTGCCCCCTAGTGGACTCCTCCACATTACGTGCAAGTACGAAGGCAGACACCTACACGACCGCACATGCAAAACACCGAAATAAGCTGACGCGTAAAAACCAGGCCTCACTGAACTCTGAACGCGGTCCGCTTTGTTTTAAGTTTTCTCTTCTAGCTGCTCTTCTCCATTTCTCTCTCAACTCATTTCTGTCTGTGAGATCGAGAGAGGTTTAAAAATAACTCTCAATTTAGCACAACGTTCCTGCGTGTGTGTGTGTGTGTGTGTGTGTGTGTGTGTGTGTGTGGACCAGGAAGCTAACAGTGAGCAGTGGCCACTGGCAAACACTAATGTAATAAGATATTAATGAGGGAGAAAAAGAAGTGTGTGTATGAGAGAGAGAGAGAGAGAGAGAGAGAGAGAGAGAGAGAAGGGGGGGGGGCACGAAGAGCCAGCACAGGGAGCTTCCGTTCACCGAGCGACACCGCCTCCTCCTAAACGCTCTAAACGTGCTCTCTCTCTCTCTCTCTCTCTCTCTCTCTCTCACACACACACACACACATTTACCCCACCTCTCTTGGTTTTTAATGGCAGGCTGTTTAAACTGTGTGTGTGTGTGTGTGTGTGTGTGTGTGTGTGTGTGTGTGTGTGTGTGTGTGTGTGTGTGTGTGTGTGTGTGTACGCTGCAGAGGCTGGGTGCATGTTAAACACAGTCACTGAAATCCTACTCCAATCCAATAAAGCCCTCAGCAGCGCTGCTAGCACACACCATTACTGAGAGAGAGAGAGAGAGAGAGAGAGAGAGAGAGAGAGAGAGAGAGAGAGGAACAGAAATCAAGGGACTGAAACCTAGAGATTGTATGAGATAAACAGAGAGGGAGACAAAGACAAAGGCTGAGCCACACACAGAAAGACAGGAAGAGAAAAGACAGCAAAAAAGTCGTCATGTCCTATGTTAAAGAAAAGAAACAGAGGCATGGTTAGGAGAGACAGATTAAGACACAGGGAAACGGAGAGAGGTAAAGAATCACAGAGACAGTGCATAAGACGGAGATGGAGAATGTGACGGAGAGAAGGCGGGAGAAAGATGTGGAACTCTCTCTTGCTCTTGTCTCTCACGTTGACACAGTGAGAGGAAATGAAACAGTCATAACGTATGCATAAAGCAGGAATGCAGACAGTTAAGCTCTTCAATCCAGCAGTTCCATCAGGACATGTTTCGACTGCCTTTAAGACTGCCAGAGTGGTGTCCATTTTTGGGGGAAACACAAACAAACAAAACACACTACACCACTCTGATGTGTGCAGAAACCATCCAGCATCTCTCCTTTCTTCTTTTTCAAAAACCCTCAACCGTGTTATCTATAGCCAGCTGTCTCACTCATACCCAGAACTAACTCCTGAATCCCAAATAGTCTCATTTAAACTAAGACACTACAGAATCTTTACAAAAACTTCCCTCGACAGTGAATGTGACGCATTCTCTCGTTAGATCAGCCATGGTGTCATCAGTCCTGAACCTCCTGAACCTCTCTACAGCCTACGACAGTTAACTATAATATCCTCCTCTTCATCCTCACCAGCCTGGGGATCACTCGCTCAGTATGGCAGTAGCTTGCGTCATGCCTGGAGGTGCACTCGTATCAGGTGACATGAGCATCCACATCTGCTCCAAGCAGACTTTTAACGGAATCCTCCAAACCTGTATGCTTGGTCCTTTACTCTTTTGCCTCAATATCTGTTTTCTTCATGATGCAATAACTTCACATAACTTTTTGTAACACGACTACACTGAGGACACACAACTTCTGTTGCTATGTCTGGCAGACATTTTATCATGGATAGCATAACCTCACCTAAAGTTCAACTTCCTGATCAGTTCTTCTGAAAATGGATGAAACAGTGTAGTGATTGATGATCAATTATCATTATCGGTCTTTGTCACAAACATTACTTGGCCATGCAGGTTTCTTCAGTACATCTTGAAGATCTGAACATCTCTACAAATTGGCTACTGTAATCAACTTTTGATTGACTTCGTGCCATTAGACACTTACAACTTATCTATAAATGTAGAAATTCATCTATATTTGTTTGTGGTCAGCTTACTATACCCCACCAAACCTCAAATTGCCTGCCTGCTCACTACCCCTTCATCCAACCTCCTCTACCACCCTGCTCACTATCACTTCATCCATCCTCATCTAACACCCTGGTCAGTAGCCTTTCACCCAACTTCCTCTGCCACCTTGCCTACTACTCCTTCATCCAACCTCCTCTTCCACCATGCTCCCTTCATCCAAACTCTTCTACTGCCCTGCTTATTACCCTTTCATCCAACCTCTTCTACCACCCTGCTCACTATCACCTCATCAAACTTCCTCTACCACCCTGCTCATTACCCCTTCATCCAACCTTCTTTACCACCCTGCTCACTATCACTTCATCCAAACTCCTCTACCATCCTGCTAATTATCCTTTCATCCAACCTTCTCTACCATCCTGCTCATGATCCCTTCATCCGACCTCATCTACCAACCTGCTCACTACCCCTTCATCTGACCCCCTCTACCACCCTGCTCAGTACTCCATCGACTGACCTCCTCTACTACCCTGCTCACAACCATACTTCTGACCTCCTCTACCACCATGCTCACTACCCTTTCATCCAACCTCCTCTACCATCCTGCTGACTATATCATACAACTTGCTCTACCACTCTACCAGAGAACAAGAACAAGACATATATATCTAATGGATTATGATTGTTCTGATGTCTTAAGCACTTGAGTCAGACACTAGAGTCAGACTGTGCTAATGTGAAGCACTTTGAGAGAAGATGAGCAGGAGGCCTAAGGTCCAGCCTGAGTTGGCTAATCATTCCCACACAACTGTGTATTCCCAGTAGGCAGTTGTGTGTAGGTGACTGTGTGAGTGTGTGTTTGCATAGAGCTGACGTGCTGGAAAGAGGCCTGTTCACGTCATCCCAGCGACATGCTAATGGAGCATTAGCATCTAGTGGAGCAGTAATTAGCGTTGGTGCTGCAGGTTAAGTACCTGAAACCGGGAATAATGTCAAGAGAGTGAGAAAGACTAAACAAGTTTCCCATTTCTCTTCCTGCTGGACCTTTGCAAGATCAGTTCTCTGAAAAATAGAGGTAGCGTGAGACTAATTCTGTTCTTCATATTTCTATTTACTCTGCTCTCTTTCCTGTCTTTTGACTGTCCATCTGTCAGTCAGGCCATGTTTTTCTCTCCTCGCCTCTTTCTATTTGCCATGTTCCTTTATGTCTCTCTCTCTATTTTTAGTATTCAGCTTCCTGTTCTTGGAGCACCACAGTGTGGATAGAGAGAGGAGGGGGACAGAGAGAGAGAGAGAGAGAGAGAGAGAGAGAGAGAGAGAGAGAGAGAGAGAGAGAGAGAGAGAGACAAGAGAAAGAACTGGAGGAGGAGCGGAAGTAAGAGAAGAAGAGGAGGGGTGTGTGGATTCATGCACTGCTGTCTTCAGTAAATCAATCTGGCCATTTGCGTCTCTTCCTCCTCCTCCTCCCTCCTCCCCTCGTACACGGGCCAGGCTTGTAGCGGGCGAACGCCACAAAACAGAGCAGATGAGAGTGAGAGAAACACACAGAGGGGGAAAAAAACGCAACCAGAGAGGGAGAGAGGGGGTGAAAAGAAAGAACAAGCCAATATTGTTAAAGGGCACTGAAAGCTGCGAAAAAGACAAAGCCGGAAGGCCTGCAGTGTCTCTGAATACACACTTGAACTCCTGGAGTGCAATGCAGAAACAAAGCAAAGAAACCCTACAGTATAACTATGGACATTAAAAGCTCCCGAAAGGAGCAACAGCTTAATTGGACCGGCATTTACAGTTAATTTTATGAAGTGTTTAAACAGTATTAACGTATTAACACTATTAAATTACAAAGAGTCTCCAATAACAGGACTGTTCAAAAAGGTGGCGAGTACAGTATTACCAAAATTCCACTGGCATTCATTCCCCAGTTGAATAGGGCCATGGAGGGGAGCTTTGATGACGCCCACGTTCCCCAAATTGATCCTTTCATGCCCCTTTCACATATGCACTTTTTTGCAGGAATACTACGATAATTAATCAGCAAGAGGTTAAGTGTAAATGCAACCCAGAACCAAGATTCCTGGAAGACTGACACAAGAATTGGGACCTACAACAAACGTATCAGGAGGGTTGACATGTGAACTGAGGTAGTAATTCTTCATCCACTGAATAGCAGAACCCAGGATTTGGTCATTTATGAGTGAAGCACCAGCAGGCTCTGATAACATGGCATAAATGTAGAAATGACTCAGGTAAGAAACAAACGGACTAAAAGTGTGTAAAATATGGATAGATTGACAATGATACTGGTATTGAGTATCAGTCCAATACTTTGCTCATATACAAAACACTGCAGTGCATGGAAAGGATGTTCAGTATGAGCATATTGTGAAGAAGAGTCCTGGGACGAGCACAGGACAGCTTTTATGATTACAGCATCGGGTAAGTACAAATCTACAATATCTAGGAGAGATGATCAACTGAAATGAATGTGAGACATGGGAATAAACTGTTTTGGGAAGTATTTATCCATGTGAGACCGTCCACAACAGCAGAAGAGAAGGGAAAGTGCAGAAGCGCCAAGCAGAAGTAGAGCATCAGGTTCAGATGCCTTCAAAGGTAATGAAATGAAAGGTTTCTATGTATGAAATTAATTATTATATCAGTAAGTAAGCAATAAAAAAACACTTTACCTCCTCAAAACATCGAACCAGAACTATAATCAATGCTATAGATTTAACAAGTGAATATTTTTGCATGTTGATTGATCTAAAGCAAATACTTACGCATGTACACAGTATAACTCACTGAAAGGTAAGAAAAACTACTTTGTTTACTGTTGATGCTGTGAGTGGCCATGTTCATTTTAGGTCACTTGCTGAACTCAGGGTTTCTGAGTTTACATGTAGGGATTCCAAGTTGATAGGATGTTTACTTTTGTTTTTCTTTGGTGGAAAAAGTCAGAGGTTCCAAGTTACAGGGTTTTAGACGATGCAGCGTATCTCTCATACTAAATTGTTTCAGAAATTAAAACAAAAACTATGATAAAACAAAGGCAACCTGAGTAAACACAAAATACAGTTTTTAAATAATAATGTTATTTATTGAAGCAAAAAAGTTATCCAATAGCAACTGGGCCTCTGTGAAAAATGTATTTGCCCCTGTAGTTACTAATTCCCCAAATCTATGAAACTGCATTCATAATGGGGTTCAGCTGGACTAGACACAACCAGGCCTGATTACTGCAAACCCTGTTCAATCAAATCAACACTTATATAGAACTTTTTCAACAGCGTGAAGTTGGTTAAAAGGTCTTACCCGGTAACACACTATGCTAAAGTTGAAAGAAATTCCAGAAATGGTGAGGAAGAAGGTGATCGAAGTACATCAGTCTGGGAAGGGTTACAAAGCTATTTCAAAGACTCTGGGATGCCAAAGGACCACAGTGAGAGCCATTATCTCCAAATGAAAAAAACTCAGCACAGTAGTGAACCTTCCCAGAAGTGTCTGACCTTTCAAAAGTCCTCCAAGAGCACAGCAACTACTCACCCAGGAAGTCACACAAGAGCCAAGGACAACATCAAAGGACCGACAGGCCTCTCTTGCATCAATAAAGGTCACTGTTCATGACTCCACTATCAGAAAGACACTGGACAATAATGGCGTCCATGGAAGTGTGGCAAGGTGAAAACCACTGCTAACCCAGAAGAACATTAAGGCTCGTCTGAATTTTGCAAAAACACACCATGATGATCCTCAAACCTTTTGGGAGAATGTTCTGTGGACTGATGAGTCAAAAGTGGAACTGTTTGGAAGACAGAGGTCCTGTACATCTGGCATAAACCAAACACAGAATTCCACAAAAAGATCATCATACCTACGGTCATGCATGGTGGTGAAAGCGTGATGGTGTGGTGATGCTTTACTGCTTCAGGGCCTGGGCAACTTGCAATAATTGAGGGAAAACTTTAATTCTGCTCTATACCAGAAAACCCTAAAGGAGAATGTCCAGTCTTCAGTCTGTTAGTAAAAAACTCAAGTGCAACTGGATTATGCAGCAAGACAATGATCCGAAGCGTAGGAGTAAGTCTACCTCTGAATGACTCAAAAAAAGCTAAATTAAAGTTTTGGAGTGGTCTAGTCAAAGTCCTGACTTGAGCCAACTGAGATGCTGTGGCAGGACCTTAAACTGACACGCTAAATCAACAGGCATAAAATACAAGACATTAAAAAAAAATTTTTTTTAATATTTTAAATATAAGTACAACTTTTGCACAATAATGTACATCATATGTATTGTGAAAATGTCTTAAAGTATTGTTATAAGATATTGTGCCATATCTGCCATTCCTAGGTTAGGAGATTATTCTGATATGAAAATTTAATATCGCCACATAACTAGAAATGAGTGTGTGAAGGACCCACAAAGGTGGTGGAAGGGAGGATCTGTCTTGGTGCCATTCAGGCCAGAAGCCATGGGAGAGAGATGGGGAGAAAAGGGATAAATAGAGAGACAGGAAAACAGGGAGAGAAAGAGAGAGAGAGAGAGAGAGAGAGAGAGAGAGAGAGAGAGAGAGAGAGAGAGAGAGAGAGAGAGAGAGAGAGAGAGATGGAGGTAGTCCCTCCTCAGCTCGGCAGCCAGATGGTCTGGTTGCCACAGCAGCATTTTACCCACCAGGCGGTGCTTTGATACTTCTGTGTGTGTGTGTGTGTGTGTGTGCGTGTGTGTGTGTGTGTGTGTGTGTGTGTAATATGTCCCTCTGCGATTGTGCCTTTACAGTCACTGCTGCTCAGCAGCATGTCACAGCTCTGTGTGTGTATGCATGCAGGTGTGTGTGTGTGTGTTTGTGTGTGTGTGTGTGTGTGTCTTCATGATTGTTTTGGCACTCCTCTGATGAAAACAAGTGGCCCACACCTGCTAAACAGCATTCATTACCGTACACAACGGAGAGCTGGGGAGTAGGAGGAAAGAGACAGTGGCATGAATGACAACAAAGAGAAAGCTTGAGAGAGCACGGAAAACATGGAGGAGGTGAGACGCAAGAGACGCATTCAGCTAGGCCTTTTCAACCAACGGCCCGTGGGCCCAGTGTGGCCCATTTTAGTTTTTTTTTTTTTTTTATGGCCCACACAAGGGTGCAGGTTAATTTGTAATAGCACAGATACTGTACAAGTAAATCAGCAAATAAAGATCACATGCGGGCAGTAGGGGTGTGTATCTCTCCATCCGAGATGAGCACTTCAATACCTCGTTACGAAGGAGACATTTAAAGCAGCCGACTATTTGATTTGATGTGATTTAGAGTGGTTTTGATATGATATGATGTAGTGAATTGCAATGTGATAAAACATGATTCAGTGCTGTAAAAATAGTTCAACTGGGACTGACCGGCACAGAGGCCACACCTCCTTCACTAAAACTAAGGCACAGATGTCATGCCTCCATCACTGGTAGTGAGAGATTCTAAGTCCACGCCTCCTTCATTGGTACTGACAGGCACAGAGACCACGTCTCTTTCACTAAGACTAAGAGGCCACGCCCACTTCACCGAGACTGAGAGGCACAAAGGCCACACCTCCTTCACCGAGACTGAGAGGCACAAAGGCCACACCTCCTTCACCGAGACTGACAGGCGCAAAGACCACAACTTCACTGTGTCTGACAGTACAGAGGCCATACCTCCTTCTATGAAACTGACAGACACAAAGACCACACCTCGTTCACGGTGTCTGACGGGTATGGAGGCTACACCTCCTGCAGTGATACTGGCACAGAGGCCACACCTACTTCACTGGGACTTACAGGTACAAAGCAACATGGAGGTAAAGTGAGAAACAGAAAGGAAATGAATTTGATAATATTTGATATTTCTAGATAATACATAATATTTATAAAAGAGTGCATGTGGTATTAAACTTCACACATGCAGCGACCTCTGTCCCTGAACATTTACCAGATACACACTGTTTATATAGTTTGAATAGTGAAATATCAGCGCCAGTAAGTGAGAAGTTAACACTGGTCCTGTGTTCCTCTCCAAGCTAAAAAGATGAGGGGGGAAAAAAAACTGTCAAAATGGACTGAGAAATCCTTCGCTCCTTTAGCAGTGTGGATATTATGTGAACTTGTTCTTCAGCATGAATATAAAAAGAACAATGACTGGTGTTTTATTCATGTAATAACCTGTCTGTTAGGCTACTCTATAGAACCTGCAGTAGGATGTCGCTGAGGAAGTGTACCTGCTCACAAAGCCCACATGATTTTCCCTTTTAGAGGACTTGGTAGTGAAACAAAGCAGGCCTGGATTAGACAAAAAGGGGAAAGATTCTTGACGGTGTTCTCGCACACACTTCTGAGAAATTGATGGCCAGCCATGTCATGGTACTTCCTAGCACAGGGCTTCTCAGTCTCTGTGCTGTTGATGGACAGGTTTTATCTACGCTGACACGCTTGATGATTAGTTGTGTCAGTTGTGCACAATTTTAAAGAACATGGACCCCAAAACTGGAGTTTGAAGCTACTGAAGTGGTGAATTCAACTGTGGGGACTTCAGAGGCTCTTACAGATAAATGACTGGTCTTCGGATAAGAGTCTGAGAAATTGGCATGCTCAAGATCTTCGCAAGAATCTTAGACCCAATTTTCTATTTTGTGATGACCCCTAACCGTAAATCTGAACAAACGGTGGTTTTGGTGCTCTTGGTGGAAAGAGTGTGGAGCAAACAGCGGACCGCGCTTTTGGTTCCGTCCCCTCGTTCAGCCTTTCTGAGAGATGCCGCAGTTGCAGATGAGTTTAGTTTTGATACTTGCCTAACATTTAGCTCTCTGCACCTTGGAAATATTCCAAACAAATAAATGAAGCGATGCCTACCTTTCACAGATTTTTATGGCAGCAAGCGAAAAGCGGTTAAAAAACGCTGGCTTAAGAGAAACCCCCTACTGAGGGCTTTTTCAGAGAAACTGTTAATCACCTACGCTTAATGGAACACATCACCTACACTTTCCGGTTAGAGAAAGATAAGCGCGAGATACACTGGCTGAAGCATGTACTGTATTTGATACATGAGATGAACACTGTACGCAGTCAGCTCCAGAATTACTGGCACCCTGTATGAGCATGGGAATTATTGCAGGGTGACATGGTGGAGCAGTGGAAAATTCAGTTATTTGTCAGGAAGGAGTTAGGTACATGGTGATGAGGTTGGCGAAGGAGGCTAAGAAGATCCCAGTGATCACAGTTTCAGAACTGCACAGTCTAGTTGATTCTTGGGGTTAAAGTTTCATAATCAAATACTAGACACGACCTCAGTAACAGCAAGCTGTTTGGAAGTCCTTCGTGAGAGCAACCCACAAAATGCTGTGCCTTATTTTTACCAAGTGTCATTGGAATTGTATGTTGTGATCAGGTGAGACCAAACCTTTTGGCCAAAATCGCCATTTGAATGTTTGAAGACGTATCGAGACTGTACACAAAGGGAATCTCTGAAACCCACTGTGAAATAGTGTTAGGTAATATTGATGCTTTGGGGCTATTTTGTCGCCAATGGTCCAGGGGCATTTGTGAAAACTGATCACAAGTTCTGCTAGTCCAAAATCAGGGTTGCTTCTGCCAGGAGGTTAAGACTTAACCATGGGTGGATCCTTAAACAAGACACTGAAGATATCAGTTGCTAGATTTGAGCACTATTGAGAACAGTGAATTTTTCTTCTACATTATTAATAATATCATGATTACAATAAGGACCATTCATGAAAATATATTCATAATATATTAGACAATTATTAGGTGTTCATTTGAGTTCTAGGTCTTTGCCTTCTCCTCACTTTATCATAAGTCTAAACATGGTCTCTTACATGAGTGCTACATCATATTGGAACTAACAGCTTATTTCACCTAAAAAAATATGACTGATTTTCATTTGGCTTAGGAGCAAGGGCTTGTTTTAAAGGTGACACTTGAGAATCTCATGTCCTGAGAGCTCAAGAAAAACCTATTAACCTCAAAAGTGTGGACTGTATACAGGTCACTTTAATAACTTTAATAGTCCACTGAGAAAATCAAGTTAAGCATCCGCTTAATCTAAATAGCAATAACTTTTACCGTGGGTCTGCTGATGTTAAGAGAATGACTCAATAAGTAACTAAGAACCACAAATGAGGTTTGTCATTTGATAGAGAGGTGGCAAACAATTTCAGCCTCTTTTGGAATCTCTATGGAGGAACTAGCTCTGTACTCTACTACATAGTATAAAGGGACTCCAAACCTGATTTGCCAAACATGGATCAAAGCTCTTTATAGGAAATAATGATTACCCTCTGCCCCCTGTGTGTAAGGAATAGTGAAGCTATTGATGTCCTGCCATCTGAAGCTATGATGATCAACACTTTGCTTGGAGCTTGATAGTAGCTTGATTAGGAACTGATATACAAACCGTAACTGTTACCAGGTCCACTGGTTTTCTATTATTATATATGGAGAGATTTTTTTTTTTTTTTTTTTTAAGGGACATGCAATGAGTTCTGCTCATGACCAAGTCCATGGTAAACAATGTGCGACTCAACCTCTGGAATTTTCTCCATAAAATACAGAGCAGCGATAGTAAAGTAAGTACAGCTGTGTAGTAGTCGCAAGAAGTTTAACTCTCATCACTGCCGGAGACTCAGTGATGGGTGTTTAAGTGCGGCCCTTAACCATGAACTGCTCAGCTCTGGGTTTGAGTTGTGCTTTATCACTTTGAAGACTCCATGAGCTGCTATTAGCTCGAGCTTCAAGTGTGTGTTTGTGTAAGTCTGAGTCTGTAATCTAGAGGATGGTACTGAACAGTGTTTGTGTTAGAGACGTTGAGAGAGAGAGAGAGAGAGAGAGAGAGAGAGAGAGAGAGAGAGAGAGAGAGAGAGAGAGAGTGTGTGTGTGTGTGTGTGTGTGTGTGTAGTGCCTTCTCACCAGGCTCAGAGGGAGGCAGTGGTTAGCCAAGTACAGCTGAGCCGATTGTTGAGATAGAGAGAGAGAGAGAGAGAGAGAGAGAGAGATAGAGAGAGAGAGAGAGAGAGAGAGAGAGAGAGAGAGAGAGACACACAGAGAGAGAGCTAGAAAGAGGCAGAGTGAGAAAACAAAGATATGCAGATACTTTGATGAAGCATTGCTAACATAGCACTGCAATAAACATTGTGCAAATTTAGGGTAGCTATTAATGATTCAGTCAATTAGTTGGAATATTTTTGAATATCCCTGTTAAAAAAAAAAAGAATACCTTGTTGTCAATAACCAATAATGGCTGATCATCAAGAACAAAACACACAGTATCAGAGCAGTACCGGTGTATATCAATGTATACTTGCCACACAATATTGATATAAAAACTGACATCTCTTTTCAGCATTTCAATTAACTGATACTACAACAGAACTTTTAGAACTCTTCACTAGGCTTAGTTAAACATTAGTTCAATAACTCCAATACAACATTTCTGATATTAAACAGACTGTCATGTCATGGTGTGAGAATATGAACTCAGACAGCCAAATAAACGTGAGGTCATTCTGTACGGTTCTTTTTTTTCCTCGCGAAACTGAAACGCTCAGATACTAATCTGATGCGAATCATTTTCGGTGTGTGGAATTGATTCCGAAGCTTTGGGGCTGACTCTTACCCCGCGTCCCAACTGGCATACTGTCCGCGCTAAATGGTATCCGAGATGAGAATTAATGTGTCCCAAATGGTAGTACGTTGCAATGAGTATCCCAAAGGGACCCGGGTGGTCTACTATTTATGGTAGATTTTCTATGTGTGGGCCGACGGACACTTTTTTTTCAGTTAACATAGCCCACAACTCCTTGCTTGAGTTTTGTGATGGTTTGCTTTGCCGAGTTTAAGGACGCATTTTAGAGAGGTGTAAATGAAATGTAGCCGAAATAAATCAAGGGAATGATAAATTAAATTCTGTAGTATAAATTATATGAGGAATAAGGAATGAAGAAAAGCTGAAATACAACGAGGAGTTTGTTTACGGTGATGGCGTTCTCTTCCGGGCAACGACGCTCTCTTCCGTTACACGACGTGTCAGTACGGCCCAGTACTTGCATGCTCCTAATACACCCTCAAAAGTATGTACTTTTTCTTCATAAAAAGAGTGCATACTTTTAGTACATAGTACAAGTATGCCAATTGGGACGCAGGGTTAGTTTTCAAGACCTTGAATCAGGGAAGTGACTTTTTGGGACTGACTCCCAGCACCCTCAACGTGAACCAAAAGCATGATCGCGACTTGATGCACACACAAATTTTTTAAAAATATACGTTGTGTACGTAAAGAAAATGACATGTAGTATTTATTAAAACTACCAGGTGGAAATTAAAAAAAAAGCTGAATTACTTACAAGCTAACTGGTTCAAATTGCTACCTGTTGCTTGAAGTGATAAGCATGCCAAATTAACAGATAATGAACGTAAGTTTAGGTCAAGTAGTTTATTTACTTTTAATTCTGTAGATTTTGTCAATACGTTGTTACAGCCCTAGACAAATTCAATTACTAATATAAAGAGTGAACTATGTGGGAAATTTTTTTTTTTCCCTTTTTCATCCATTTTTAGGTAATGATGGTCTACGTTAGGGATGGGCGATATGGACTTAAAACTATATCATGATATTTTTTGGTATTTATTGCGATAACGATATCAGTGATATAAATATAGGACCGTTCACCACTGTTTTTGGCTACAAGTGATCGCTGCATGCAGTCGTGAGAGCCTCAGAAACACAAACATTGATCTAAAAGTAAAACTTAACCATCCTAAAATATACCAACCACATAAAAGAATAAAAAACAGTAAAAATCCAAACGCCGGGCTCCTCGTTTAGCGATAAACTCCTCCTCAGCTTCACGTCCGCCTTCCGCCATACTTGTTTTCGCTCTGCACGTGAGCTGCGGATGGGTCTCAGACCGTCGCACACAGAAATACGTCATCAACTAGGCTTTATCGCGGGAAGACTCATTCTTATTGTGGGGAGAATTCCTACCGGTATATCTCAAACGATAAAATATCGCCCATCCCTGGCCTACATGGTATGAAACCATCTGCCAAGCATTTACTACTTATCCCATACTCACGGATGAAATGATGCAGTTGTTAGAACTGCTGTTTCCTTAAACAGCTACACATACTGTGGAACATTAAAGCTAGTGTCATGATCAATCAGTAAAAATACACTGAACGCAAACAAGTGAGGAACCTGTGGAACAATAAAAATCTGTAAATGCTTGTAAAGCTCTGACTAGAACACGAGCTCATAGGACACTGTAGATTTGGCTCAAGATGTGACCTGAGCCTCCGTGTAAAAGTGCTCCCTGCCTACAAGTTACTAAATCAGTTGAACAGGTGCCACATTTGCACTAAATCTCATACAGTCCACGGTCAGGGTCGGGGTCAGGGTCAGATGAACTCCATGGGGCGTTGCTTCAGCACGGAATCGGAAAACAGCTGGAATTTGGCCTAGATCGCAGCGTTGCATGGGTGGAAGCTGTAGTCCTGTTGTTACGGACACGGCCTTCACTGCGTCACTTCACGCAAACATTCCAAAGACATTTTCAGGTGGTCCACAGGCTTGTTGTTATTGCACGGAGCTTCTGAGGAGGCATGCCTGTTGTTTTGTGGCTATGAATTAATATACTGAGGCCACAAGTAAATATTTTGAGTACACCAACTGAGTAGAGGTCATGAATTGTGTAACTTGAGGCCGCAACTTAATATGGTGTGGAAATGTCAAACTTAATGCGTGTTCTTCGGTTAATTATTCGTGTGAAAAAGTCTATTCGCTTTGAGAATTCATATTCAAGTCACAGTACCGGTGACTCCAGTATGTCTTCATGCAACATTCCAACACTGAAGTAAAGTGTAGTATTATCAATCGTCTCCAAGATCAGGCTCATGTGGCCAAAATGCTCTAATTCAGTTGATGTTTCAATGTCTCACTCACTTTCAAATACAAAACGGGTTAAGGATTTTGTGGTCACCGGAAACTTAACTCATGTGCTTAAAGATGGCGGGCTTCAATTGATTTCCGTTTCACGAGCTGAAGGAGGAAGCAAGGAGTCATCACTTACAGTTTTGGCATGCATTTCATGTATGGCTCTCTGCAGCCGTTTGGTGTCCGTACACAATAATAATTTTTTATGATCCCTCCAACATTAACATTTTGCACATTCTGCAAGGCGTATGTAAACTTATGACCTCAACTTTATATTAAACAGATGTAATATATTATTTATAAATTGAAATATTAAATAGAATAAATGTTTATAACAGCTTAACTTACAATGTTTAAAAAAAAAAAGTCTCCACCCCGATATGATTTTATTCAACTGCTGATTCACTTTTAAAGATTTATTAACTACTTCAAATTAAACGCCTCGTTTTATTCGTCCAGAATGTGCCAGTATTCAAAGTAGTATTTGGTAGAATGTTAGAAAATGAAAATATCGCATAGTCGCAGCTCCAGCTGACATACTTCCCTCTTGCTGTTTCTTTCTTCCTGTTGCTCTTTTTCTATTCCCTTCACCTCTCATAAGGAGAAGCGCGAGGAGGGGGGACAGAGATCGAGGCTACCATGGCAACAAAGCCTATCACAGCGATATGAGCATCCCTGATGGCACTCAGGCAAGGCATTAACTGTGTCCCACTAGCCTGCTCTGTGTGTGTGTGTGTGTGTGTGTGTGTGTGTGTGTGTGTGATGTATATATGTGTGTGTCAGTATGAACAACAACAAAGTGTGCTCAATCTTTCAGCATTTTATTAACACAAGGTTCCCCTAGACACACACACACACACACACACACATGCTCCCAGCTTAAACCCTTGGGCCATCGTTAATTTAAATAGTGTAATGTGTGTGTGTGTGTGTGTGTGTGTGTGTGTGTGTGTGTGTGTGTGTATGTGTGTGTGTGTGTGTGTGTGTGTGTGTTTTCTAATGAGAAGCTAACAGGAAGGAACAGACAAAGAAAGGAAAATGATTGTATGAGCAATGACAGGTCTGAACACACACCTGATCCATTCCTTTCTCTCCTTTGCGTTTCGGTACACTTGAAAATCGGCTCATCTCGCTCATCTCTCTCTCTCTCTCTCTCTCTCTCTCTCTCTCTCTCTCTCTCTCTCTGGTAGCTGCACATTGGCACACAATGTGTGTGTGTGTTCTATTGTTAAAGAGGTTGTGAGTAAATCTGTGTGTCTGTGGATGGTCTGGGGATTTTCCTGCCCACTGGTGCACAACAACATGCACATCTCACAACACACACACACACACACACACACACACACACACACACACACACTTCACAGTGCACTTTAATTTAAGTTATATGGTATTTTATTGAGACTGACAGGCACAAAGGCCACACCCCCTTCACTATGACTGACAGGCAGAGGCCACGCCCCCTTTGCAGAGACTGAGCGGCACAGAGGCCACACCTCCTTCACTGTAACTGAAAGACACAAAGGCCACACCTCCTTCACTGTAACTGACACAGAGGACACTCCTCCTTGACTGTGACTGCCAGGCACCTAGGCCACGTCTAAATCCAAAACGCTCGTGTCTTTAAATCACAAAGAGTGTGGGAGTGATAAATAGCAGCAACAGCACCGCTTCAGTAACTTAAATGTGAAACAATCGACTCGTTAACAAAGTGCTCAGAAAGTGATTTAATAAACGAGACCGAAGAAACACGTGGAGGAGTTAGAGCGAGGTGTTTACCGATGCTGAGTCATCCATGCCTCTGCGTGTGTGTGTGTGTGTGTGTGTGTGTGTGTGTGTGTGTGTGTGTGTGTGTGTGTGTGTGTGTGTGTGTGTGTGTATAATGTGTGTGTACTGTGAGTGTCTTTAGTGCATGTGTTGGGGTGGGGGGATAAAGGAGATTTCCCCATCCATCCTCTCTGTTTGTTGGACCAATTAGAGAGCACTCAGAGAGCCTAATCTAATCAGAAAGGCGGTCTCACACACACTCACTCACTCACTCACACACACACACACACACACACACACACACACTCAATATTCAGTGCGTGAGACCTGTCTGTGAGAAAAGCAGCAGGAACATGGCCCACTCTTACCAAGAGCAAATTACACGTTACCCAAGTCTAATTAATTCCATATTAAAAACGCGCTCTCTTTAAGCTAGCGCAGTATTTTATTTATTTCCTTCTTGTTTGTGTGCGTCATCCGTAATGATCTACTGCTGGTATGTAGTTTGATAGTTCATTAGCAAGTGAATGAGAGATATTACGGACAAAAAGAGAGCGAGTGACGGCGTCAGCGATACGGAAATCAATTACTGAGAAACCGTTACTGTTATTAGGTCCATACTGACTTTGTGTTATTATATATAGATGTTATAAAGGGGGAGGGGAGCTCTGCTAATGGCTCTAATGCCACAGTAAACAATGCGAGGCTCAGTTTTCTCCATAAACCACAGGGCAGTGGTGTCTTAGCGGTTAAACTTGTATGCTGTGCAAAGAGTTCAAATCTCGGGGCTGCCAGAGAGACAATATTAGATCTTTCAGCGATGCCCTTAACCCTCAACTGCATGTCTCTGTCTGACTTGAAACCTACTTTTGAAGAAAGAGAATGATTTAAAAATGAAAGCGGAAAATAAGCAATACAGAGAATCAATTAGAGGATTGCTCCAATAAAACCCAAGCAAAAAAGCCAAAGATCACCACTGTAGCTTTGTTTCCATCCACGCTGCGACATGAACTTCTGCGGAAAATTGGAATATCGCATAAAACATGTGCGAATGGAGCAATCGTCACTTCCGGGGAAACTGGCGCATCTCGTCCTCCGCCATTTTTAATTTCCTGAGCCAATTATCCAATCACATGATTTGTTGAGGCAAAGTCACATGACTTTTTTTGTTGTTGTTGTTGCGCATAAATGTGTTTCCATTGTAGTTTATGCGCAAGTTTTCTTATCGAATTAAAAAATGTATCCGTCTCAGTTGAGTGCATACGTTTATGTGCATTTTGGAGATTTTATTCGCATCTGGTGTTTCCATTCGGCGTTTTTTTAAATTATTTTTTTTAATGCGATATCCCAAAATTCGCATAAAAAATATGTGGATGGAAACACAGCCAATGACAACTGTCAATAAATGAAATAAAACAATGAATTAGTGCAAAGAAAACATTTTAGAGTGCAGAGCTTTAGTTCAGGTCTCAAACAAAAGCGGACGATACAGACATTTGTAAAACTTGATTTACAGACTGCATTAGTCAGATTTAATCCTAATTCTAAAGCAGCTCAGTAGGAGTTTTGGTTTGTTTCTATCCCAAACATATTTGAACTCTTTCATGCAGAAATTATTTTTACACATATCCAGATTTTTTATTTATTTATTTATTTATTTATTTTACTTAAAATGACACGAATCTGGATTCCGTCCAAATATCACATGTTAAGAAGTAAACGGGCTGTAAAACAAAATCACCCAATGTCCGAAATTTGTAACACTCTGGTCTAAACTATTTAATGAAGACAAAAACATTTTGGAAAACATAATTTCCGAACATAAAATTCGAATCGTTTGGGACTGTCGCATGGTGCAAATAGGTAAAAGGATAAAATCCATCCCCGTACACTAGTTTAAAGCAAACAAACAAAAAGTCCAACACAAGAAACATCTTATGCATTAATTTCTTTGTTGTTTATTTATTTATTCTAACATTATCCTAACATTCCTACGGCCGCCCATGAGTGTGGACACTGTGCATGAAAGGGTTAAGGGAAACTTTGAGGGTTAAGGGAAGATTTACAGGTGCATCTCAATAAATTAGAATGTCGTGGAAAAGTTCATTTATTTCAGTAATTCAACTCAAATTGTGAAACTCGTGTATTAAATAAATTCAATGCACACAGACTGAAGTAGTTTAAGTCTTTGGTTCTTTTAATTGTGATGATTTTGGCTCACATTTAACAAAAACCCACCAATTCACTATCTCAACAAATTAGAATACTTCATAAGACCAATAAAAAAAAAACATTTTTAGTGAATTGTTGGCCTTCTGGAAAGTATGTTCATTTACTGTACATGTACTCAATACTTGGTAGGGGCTCCTTTTGCTTTAATTACTGCCTCAATTCAGCGTGGCATGGAGGTGATCAGTTTATGGCACTGCTGAGGTGGTATGGAAGCCCAGGTTTCTTTGACAGTGGCCTTCAGCTCATCTGCATTTTTTGGTCTCCTGTTTCTAATTTTCCTCTTGACAATACCCCATAGATTCTCTATGGGGTTCAGGTGTGGTGAGTTTGCTGGCCAGTCAAGCACACCAACACCATGGTCATTTAACCAACTTTTGATGCTTTTGGCAGTGTGGGCAGGTGCCAGATCCTGCTGGAAAATGAAATCAGCATCTTCAAAAAGCTGGTCAGCAGAAGGAAGCATGAAGTGCCCCAAAATTTCTTGGTAAATGGATGCAGTGACTTTGGTTTTCAAAAAACACAATGGACCAACACCAGCAGATGACATTGCACCCCAAATCATCACAGACTGTGGAAACTTAACACTGGACTTCAAGCAACTTGGGCTATGAGCTTCTCCACCCTTCCTCCAGACTCTAGGACCTTGGTTTCCAAATGAAATACAAAACTTGCTCTCATCTGAAAAGAGGACTTTGGACCACTGGGCAACAGTCCAGTTCTTCTTCTCCTTAGCCCAGGTAAGACGCCTCTGACGTTGTCTGTTGCTCAGGAGTGGCTTAACAAGAGGAATACGACAACTGTAGCCAAATTCCTTGACACGTCTGTGTGTGGTGGCTCTTGATGCCTTGACCCCAGCCTCAGTCCATTCCTTGTGAAGTTCACTCAAATTCTTGAATCGATTTTGCTTGACAATCCTCATAAGGCTGCGGTTCTCTCGGTTGGTTGTGCATCTTCTTCTTCCACACTTTTTCCTTCCACTCAACTTTCTGTTAACATGCTTGGATACAGCACTCTGTGAACAGCCAGCTTCTTTGGCAATGAATGTTTGTGGCTTACCTAGTGAACCAAACTGAGAGACCATTTTGAAGGCTCAGGAAACCTTTGCAAGTGTTTTGAGTTGATTAGCTGATTGGCATGTCACCATATTCTAATTTGGTGAGATAGTGAATTGGTGGGTTTTTGTTAAATGTGAGCCAAAATCATCACAATTAAAAGAACCAAAGACTTAAACTACTTCAGTCTGTGTGCATTGAATTTATTTAATACACGAGTTTCACAATTTGAGTTGAATTACTGAAATAAATTAACTTTTCCATGACATTCTAATTTATTAAGATGCTGTAGCTGGATGTTAATCACTGATCGGACAGATCATAAATTCATCTTATCTTGCAATTCATGTATTGCAAGTGTGCTGTGCGGTCTGATGCTTTGGTTGTACAGAAACCTAATGACAAGACTACAAAGATGGTAGCTGACATCTTCCTGGCTCAGAATTCCGAGTTGAATGACCGGTCCGTTGCACTTTTCCATGTCGGAGTTTGTTTTGTTTTTTTCAGAGTTCTGAGTACAATGGATTGAATCTGACGTTATCTTCTATACTTCTGTAGCCACAACTCCCAGAACCTGGGGGGCACGGTGGCTTAGTGGTTAGTGTTTGCCTCGCACCTCCGGGGTCGGGGGTTTGAATCCTGCCTCCGCCCTATGTGAGTTTGCAAGTTCTCCCCTATGCTTCAGGGGTTTCCTCAAGGTACTCTGGTCCAGTCTAAAGACATACGTTGTAGGCTGATTGGCATCTCCAAATTGTCAGTAGTGTGTGTGAATGTGTGTGATTTTTGCCCTGCAATGGTTTGGCACCCTGTCCAGGGTGTTCCCTGGGATAAGCTTCTGGATGGATGGACGGAACTATCAGAATCTTACCAGTTACTTTAACTACCTGCAGCTCTGTTTGGGATGGGAAGGGATGGAAACGTTTGAACACCATGACAACACTGAAAACTGTTTTGTTTGGGTGTCGAGTTTTCAGTGTGAAAGGAAATTAATCAGTGAAAGGAAAGTAAATAGATCTTGGGTGGTAATGGTATGCAACAGACACTAATGACGGCTACAAACGTGGCGTACAAGAATGTGGAAACTAGATGGTGCGGCTCATGCGCAGAATTTTGGTTTGGATGATGTGTAACATACACGAAGTGGAGATTTTAAACAGATTGGCGAATTTGTGGCGCATGTAAACAGCTCATCCGGACCTCTGCAATCAGGATGAATTTATACACCTGGAGGAAAAGCTCTGCATGTAAACGCATCCAGAGTCAAATTCCTACATCTTCAGTACACCGCTCCGTAGGCTTCAGTCCAGGAGCTTGACCCGTCACCTGACCTTGATCCTCATCTCTCCAGAGCTGAGGTTTCCGCTAACGTGGATGTGTGGTTAAAGTGGCGTCTTTTACGCAGCAGCTTCTCGTTCTCTCTTAGGTGAAAGAAGGGAACGAATTATTTGCTCAACTGACTCAGACAGAACGTCTCAGGTTATTTGTTGGGTAATGGCGATGACATTTTCTCGATTTGCTGACATGGATTTTCCCCTCGTTTCCAGTCTTCCTGTCGGCTCGCGTGCTACGCTAAATCACAGAACGAGTGTTTGTCTTTAAAGCTGAGGGCAAAAAAAAAAATCTGCCTACGTGGAGAGCGATCGCTGGCAGCCCTCTCCCGCAGAAATAGACTTTCTGTGGTGCGCAAAATGTCACGGCACGACGACTTCGAGAGCCGAAAGAAAGAATCGATTCTCCAAACAGGAAGGTTAGTGACATCATCGAGCAGCTCGGGACACATGGAGGACAAAAATCAACCTTCTCTCTCTCTCTCCATCCCTATCCTTCTCTATATGTGTGTGTCTTTGTCTTGCTGTCAGATGATCCACTTCAACACACACACA